>CM060901.1:809795607-810420607 GCA_030737815.1 Allium fistulosum | reverse complement strand
TAAATATAGAAGTAATTAATTTAATTCATTTTAAATTAATTATAGTTTGTGAATGATAAATCATTGCTTATGGATGAATGGTTGATTTATTGTGATCTCCGATAGGAGATGAATAATATCTATTGTGATATGGATGCTTGAATTAAGTAGGATAATATTAATTATCTGTTTAAGTTGATAATATGGATTATCTGTTTATGATGATAATGTGATTATCTGTTGTTATATT
Organism: Allium fistulosum; assembly: GCA_030737815.1. Classification (NCBI taxonomy): domain Eukaryota; kingdom Viridiplantae; phylum Streptophyta; class Magnoliopsida; order Asparagales; family Amaryllidaceae; genus Allium; species Allium fistulosum. Next base: position 810,420,378 of record CM060901.1, on the reverse strand, counting down.
GTGATTATCTATCTATGAGTTTATAGATAATATAAAATTTCATTGTTTTAACTTTAAAACAACTTGGCCTTAAAAGATACGTTTTGGATTTCGATGAGACCGGGATCGGGTTTTCCATATTTGGAAGTCCGAAAACCACATCGATCCAAATTAACGATAGGTCGTGAATCTGAAGTGAAGATGAAGATTCAGAGTGAAAGGGTTATTGTCGTTAACTCTGAGGGTGATTCCAATATGAGTGTAACGAGATAATGCCTTCAGTTTCGTTCGAACCCGGAACGAACTTGTATGGATTGAATGCTTTCAGAACATCGTCAGGTGGACGATGAGCATTCTAAGAGCTGTGATCTTTAAAGGTAATCGTGACCTCAAGCCTCATCAACCGGGAATGGCTAAAACAGGGGAGGTGCAGCAAGGCTTCGTGGGTAGCACCCACTTGAGAGTAAGGTTTACCCCTGTCTAGATGTCCCTTATTTTTCGGCTTAGTGTGCGGTTGTTCGCGGCAACCGTGGGGTGATCTTATTTGGAACTGTTCAGTTAAGGAATGGTTCCGGCCTTGTGTTGCAGGGGACTTAGGGTGGGTCTTCGGTACGCTGATCTAGGCCAGGTACTATGACGGGCGGTACCCCAGTAGCCCAGCCATTGTATGGAATTCTAAATCCAATAAGTGCCATCGGTTTTGATTGTATACCTAGTATGCTGGAATTTAATGAATGTAACAATTTCAGCTATTTCTTATTTACTTGAAAACCCTAGACACTATTATAATATCACTGGATTTCCTATCAAATGTTTTGGTTAGCGTAAGGTAAAAACTTTTCCATGTTTATGTGTGGGAAGTCTTACGTGATACCTTTTGTTTTCAAAGGTTTTCAAAGTTAAGCAACTTTAACCTGTTACTCATACCAGACCCATGTCTGACCCGAAGTTTATTTTTGTTTTTCATAAACTCTCGGGTACCCAAATTTTCACGGGTAGCCAAGGGATTCAGGTTAGCTTTGACGTATTCTGGAGGAGCAATGGAGCAGGAGGCTTCAGCGTGTAGATATATAGTGGTTCCGCTGTGTTAGTGATTATTTTGTATTTTCGCTGTGTTGTATCTCTGTGATGTGTGAGTTGTATTAACTAGACAGTTATATCTGTTGTATTGTCTGTGTACTCTGATGTATATGATACTATGTAATAATTTATGTGATATATTATATTTTATTCGTTCCGCTGTTGAGATTCTGATGTTGTTTCTTCTTCTCTTTCTTTTCTACTTTCTCATCTCTTTCTTTTCTTAAAAACGATACGACTTTCTGGGCATAGAAGGTCGGGTTGTGACAGTTGGTATCAGAGCACTAGGTTAAGCGAATACCTAGGCGCTTGAGTGATTTCTTTCTTGAGAGAGTGTACTTGTAATTTATATATATATATATATTTATTTATTTCTACCTATCTGTTGGGTTACCTATTCGGGTTTTCCAACATAAGTTATAAAGGTAGATAGGGTTGTGGTGTGTGTAACACGACTACCAATGGTTGGAATTTGTTGAGGTTGGGAGTGTATCTGTCGAGACGGTAGACCCAATACTGTCTCGAGTGATTTTGTTGTGGTGTAAGGATATTATTTATCTCTGCAGGTAACCTGTTATGGGTTCAGAGTTCATCATTGAATTATAATTGGTTGAGCTGGAGTTTGGATCTGTCGGTTGGACAGAAGCTAGTGATGGTATCTTGATATCTCAGGGATTAATAGCTGTGTGATGAGACACGGTGACTATGGATGTTTCCGAAGATATTTCTTTGGAACAAGTTTTAAGAAGTGTGTCTGCTTCGGTGATGTGGCTGAGTGCAGCAGAGTGTTTCTAATAGTTTGTGGTCCGAGTTTCTCAAGGAGCTCTGGATTTGGAATTCCTTGGCATTTGTTTCAGCAATGTAGCTCGGAGTGTTCTGTTTGTTGGCAAGGAAGCTTTCTAGCTTAGCAGTGGAATTCAGAAGCAGCAGAGTGGTTCCGTTTCTTCGATGGGTTGGCTAGATAAGTGTAAGCTGTTCTGATTGGTAAAGGGAGAACAGTTTCTCTTCGGAATTAGGCTGAGTTGATCGCAAAAATGACTTGCGATAGTCTGAGTGTTCTCTTGTGTGTCAGAGATTTTTCTGGACGTCTTCAGGAAGTCAGAGTTTTGTTAGCATCTGGAGATTGTGTTTGGTATCGACTGGATTCTAGAAGTGATACCGATGATTCGGCTTAGTAGTAGGATGGTTTTTGGAGGAAGATTTTAGTGAATTTGCTCAGGTTTTGGAGGAACTGCTGAGTTTTATTTTTGGATCTGTTGAACCATATTTTTTTTGGGATGTGTTATCCAGTCTGTGCTTGAGTTTGTCATCAGCATTCTCATCTGTTTCAGATCAGAGTAGCGCAGTGGAAGTGTGGTGGCAGCAGTCTAGTGTGGAAGCAATTGGATATTGCAGTGATTGGGATTAGAGAGTTCTACAGGAAATTTTTCAGGATCTGAGGCCAGATTGGCAGGTGCATCCATTTTATCTCTTCTGGATGGGAGAAGTGAGATCTGTTTTCTGATTATGGAGTAGAGTTTGTGTTCCGAGTTTTGGTTGATCTTGGAAAGATCGTTTTGTTGGATTGCTTCTGGTCCAGTTTATTTCTAGGGGTATCAGCAAAGGATAAGCTGATCAGTAAGGATGTGGGAGACTCGGAATCGTCTGAAGAGTTTTGTGGATTAGAGACGGAGAAAATTTGGGCTTCGAAGTTGGAGACTCCGTTGTTGTTGGAGTTTTCTCTTATTCAGGGAGCTATAAGATGGGTAAGATTTGGGAAGCCAGCTCCGAGATATTTTGGATCTTTTCTGTTGTTCTTCTGAGGATAAGTGTTGGGTCTTCAGATTTGAATTGCCGGTTTGGATAACTGGGATTCATTGTTTTTCACGTATCTCTGAGGGAGTACGTGTGAGATCTATCTCTGGTTTCAAAACCAGCAGTTCGTGGAGTTTTGGGTGTTGAGTCAGACTTGTCTATAGTCTGATATCCTGTCTTGTTTTGTAGATCTAGATGAGTGGAAGCTCTGTAGCTTAATAGTATTGATTGTTTGGATTCTGTAGAGCGAGTAACCCGGTATTTATACTCGGGGAAACTCGAGAGAAGTCTATCCAGAATTTTATCTAGATAGTTAGATTTGTTTGATTGGATGTTATGGTTGTTAACATATGATTGATATACTTGTGTTTTCAAATTAAATCTTTAATTTGATTATTAAATTACCTTTGTTTAAATTTCGGGGACGAAATTCTTTTAAGGGGGGAGGAATGTGACATCCCGGAAATTTTGGCAATATCAATTTAATAATCTGTTTAAAAATTAAATTGATATGATAATAATTGTTGATAAGATTTGAATTGATTTAATAATTTTCTTTAAAATAAATATTTAACTGATAATTTATCTTTTAAATGCTGATAAATTGTTTTCTATTTATAATGTATATCTGTATATACTGTAAATAGACAAGATCTGTTTTAATTTTAAATAAATAAAGATATGCTTTCTAATTTTAATATTTTTGGTAATTATAATTTGATTTAATATATATGTCTTTTTAAAATCCATTTAATAAATAACTGTATGGTTTAAATTACTCAAGATAAAGGTTTAATTGTTTAAAATTGATTTTAGCTTGAATTTAAATTCAACAAAGGGTTGTTTGTTCTTGTTTTAAATATAGTAGGTAAATAAGTAATTTATTTATATAGAAATAATCTCTTTCTAAATTATTTTAATTTGATAATGAGTTTTATTAATATTATAATGTTTTTACAAAGGGGTTTTCTTTATGGAAATAGTTAAGCTATGTTTTAATTTAACAAGTAAAAACCATATTTTTCTTATCTTAATCGTTTTGGTAATTACAATTTGGAAATTTAAAATAAAATCTTTCAAAGATATTTAAAATAAAATAAACTTTATAAATATTAAACTTAAGTATAAATAAAATGTATGATATTAACATAAGTAAAGTAATAAATAAATAAGGAGTAAATTAAGTGTTTAATAGTTTAAGTTTTAAATAATGGAAATATAAAATTGTAAATTGTTTAAGTATAAAAGCATATATTTATACTTAAGTTAAAATTTTATAACCTTAACTAAAACCACTTTATATACACACACATAGTTATGTAAAGTAACAAAGGCAAGCTAAAGAATGGAAGCAAACCAGACTTGAAAATGTATGTATGCAGGCAAGTGATAAGTAAAAATAAAATAAAATAGTTATGTACATTGGGCAGGGAAGCGTAATCAGGCAAGAAGAAATAAGATCTGTAGCTTGTAAGGCAAGAAAGGGAATGCAAAGCTAAGAGGAAATATCTCTACATAAAAATGAGTAATAGGAGACACAAGGTACTTAAAGCATTAAATGCTAGCAACAAATTGTCAATTCGAATTGTATAAAAGTAAACTCAGCCCCAAAATGTAATCTCTGATCAAAATATAGAATAATTGTACCTGCATTTGCTAACCCAGTAAACACCTTTCCCAGGCTAGCCTTTCTTTTTACATATCATTCCCTTATTTTTAGTTCGTTCGAAAACACAACAAACCTGAATATACAAGTAGCATTTCCATTTTTTTTAACTGGAGCTTTATACAACAACAAGCAACTCAAGCTTTATCAAAACAAGGAAGTTTGGCAATTCAGTTTCAATAGCATGCAACTGCAAGTTTGTAAATCAAAGCATATTAAAGCAAGCTTTCAAATTTAAAGTTTTCAAACAAAAGGGCAATGCAGTTTCCAGTTGAAAACAATTCCAGATTTTTTGCTTGAAGTGGTTCACTGGCCTCTGTCCCTTATCATGTCGGTGAGTAACTTCACTTTTGAAAACTTAAAGTAAAATTTAGTTGTTTGTGGGTAAGTTGAAGTGAATAAGCATTTGCAGGTAAATATCTGATGTGAATAGTATGGTGTGCATGCTATTTATATATACTCTGCTCTGTTTGTTTCCCCAGCCCAAAATTCTATTTGAAAACCCTTATCACAAAATCTGGTTCTTAATAGATCTAATTATCAAACAAATATTGTTCGATTTGACTTAGATTACTGTTTTAAAATTTCAGTTAGTCAACATAAGCTTGTTTGTCTCTGGAAGTATTTAAACAACTGAGTATGTTAAATAAAGTCAAAACTCAAGCTTTTAATTTTATAAATTCAGTATTATAAAATGAATACTCTAATCAAAACTTGATTTTTAAAACTAAAATCAAGAATTTTAGTAGTAGGAGATAAGAGCAGTTCGTATATGAACTGATTTGGCAATTTTAGGTTTCTCTGATGATTGTAGTGACTGGAGTGGCTGGGTTTCTCTCTGATGGTAGTAGATTGAGTGGAGAGTGAGGCAAAAATGGTTGATGGTGTTGCATTTTATTGAGGAGGTAGCGGTGATGGTTTACAGTTTGTAAACCTAGTTTTAACTAGGTCTGTTATTTTGTTCGATGTCGCCTCTTGAGTTGATCGAGTTCAATGGAGCTCTGGGGGAAGGAAGTTATGGTGTAGACGAAGACGAGGCCAGAGTTTTAGGTGTGACGGTGGTCGGAAGATCGTGGACGAGGCGATGACAGGTTGCGTGGATGGGTTCTGTTGTAGTTCCAGGTCCAGATAATTCTCGTATTCGATTTTCGAAGAGGGGATGACGCTCTGATGTTCGTGGATTGATCTAGGGTTGATCGATGGTTGGTAGAGATAGACGTGGGTGATCGGAGAGGGGTGGTTAGTCTGTGCATATGCACAGTGCATATCTGATTTTGATGAGCCTGTTGAAGTTTGGGTTTGGAACTCGGGTAACACTCAGTAAATTCGAGTTTTGACTCGAAGCAGGTAGGGATTTTCTCGTGTAGTTTATAGGGTGTCTCGGGTCAATTGTTTGACCTGGCAGTTATAAGTTTTTTTAAAAAAAAATTTTAAAAAAAAAAATTTCAGGTGTAAAGCAAGATTTAAAACAAGTTTTAAAGTCCCAGTATAATTTGATTCCAGATAGTTTGAATCTAAGTTTGAAATAAAAATAAAGTATTTTCTTTAAATTAAAATTGTTTAACAATCTTAATGTTTAAATGATTTAAATTTTTAATGAATGTTTAAGAGGTAAGTGAAGTTTTAAAACCCAAGTGTAAAACTAATTCAAATCTAAATTTGAATCTTAGGTTGAAATAAAAGAAGTTTTTAAAATAACTTGAATGATGAAGTGAATTTTTAAATTGATTTAAATTTAAAATAAATTGAGTTTTAATTCTTAAAAACTTCTATTATAAAGTAGATAATTCTTTAACTTGTAAATTTAGAAGGGTTTTGGAATTTGTTAAAGTTAATTTGATTTCATTTTGAAATCATAAATTTTTAAATGGAACTTAAAAGTAAATTTAAAAGTAATGTTTGAATACTTTATTAATGATAATTAAATCATTAATATGATTAAAGTTTTATCTTAAAATTAATTAGAATTTAATGATTTGTAATTTATTTAATTAATAGGATAATTAAAAATGGATAATTAATTAATTTATTTAATTAATGATATGATTGATTAATTAAGTAATTAAGAGTTCTAAATTAATTAATTAATTAAAGTTAAGACTAAATTAATTAGGAGTAATTAATTTATAATTAATTAGTGGTTAATTAATATTTGGTTAAGGATAAATTAAATTGTAATTAACAATGATTAGACCTAAATTTTATTTCTTAAGAAAGAAATTAAGAATTGTAATAGTTAATGAAGGTCATTAATTTAAGACTATTGAATAATTGATTAATTTTAATAATTAATTAGATTGGTTAATTAAAGGTAATCATTTATGAAATGTTTAAGTATAAATACATAATATAAGTAATTAAAGGAATTTATTTCTTAATAAATTATTTGAGTTTAATTAGATTGTTTAAGTTAATCAATTAAGTAAATTAATTTAAATAAATCATTGGATGATTGATAAGTATAAATTCTTAAATGTAATTAATGAAGTGTAATTACTTACTGAAGTAATTAATGGAAATTACTATATGTAATTGGTTGAAGATGATTTGAGTATGATAGTAATTTGGATTAAATTACTTTGTGAAATTAATCAAGGGATTAATTTAGAAAATTAATTAAGGAGTAACTAATTTATTAAGTGAAGTAATTAAGGGTAGTTAATTACTGAATGGGGTTAATCAAGGGTGATTAACAATTATGGTTTAAAGTAAGACTAATTTCTTAATGTAATTAATTTAATTAAGGTAATTAATTAAATTGTAATTAGAGATGATTAATTAATAATTAATGATGTAATTAAGATAAATTAATTAAGATTAATTAATGAATAATAAGTGATTAAAGGTAATTGATTAATGTAATTAATTAGGGGTTAATGTAATTAATTATAGTTAATTAATAAATGAAGTAATTAAAGATTAATTACTGTATTTGGTTATGGACAATTAATTTGTGAAAATTAATTAAAGGATAATTACTTGAATGTAATTAATGGTCAGTTAATCAAAAATGATTAATTAAGAAGGAAATTGAGAATGACTAATTAATTGATTTGAAATTAATTAGTGGTTATGTAAACAGGATTTTTAAATGATGAAGTAATTAATTTAATTTATTTTAAATTAATTAGAGATAAGTGATTAATTTAATTCATTTTAAATTAATTAAATATAGAAGTAATTAATTTAATTCATTTTAAATTAATTATAGTTTGTGAATGATAAATCATTGCTTATGGATGAATGGTTGATTAATTGTGATCTCCGATAGGAGATGAATAATATCTATTGTGATATGGATGCTTGAATTAAGTAGGATAATATTAATTATCTGTTTAAGTTGATAATATGGATTATCTGTTTATGATGATAATGTGATTATCTGTTGTTATATTGTGATTATCTATCTATGAGTTTATAGATAATATAAAATTTCATTGTTTTAACTTTAAAACAACTTGGCCTTAAAAGATACGTTTTGGATTTCGATGAGACCGGGATCGGGTTTTCCATATTTGGAAGTCCGAAAACCACATCGATCCAAATTAACGATAGGTCGTGAATCTGAAGTGAAGATGAAGATTCAGAGTGAAAGGGTTATTGTCGTTAACTCTGAGGGTGATTCCAATATGAGTGTAACGAGATAATGCCTTCAGTTTCGTTCGAACCCGGAACGAACTTGTATGGATTGAATGCTTTCAGAACATCGTCAGGTGGACGATGAGCATTCTAAGAGCTGTGATCTTTAAAGGTAATCGTGACCTCAAGCCTCATCAACCGGGAATGGCTAAAACAGGGGAGGTGCAGCAAGGCTTCGTGGGTAGCACCCACTTGAGAGTAAGGTTTACCCCTGTCTAGATGTCCCTTATTTTTCGGCTTAGTGTGCGGTTGTTCGCGGCAACCGTGGGGTGATCTTATTTGGAACTGTTCAGTTAAGGAATGGTTCCGGCCTTGTGTTGCAGGGGACTTAGGGTGGGTCTTCGGTACGCTGATCTAGGCCAGGTACTGTGACGGGCGGTACCCCAGTAGCCCAGCCATTGTATGGAATTCTAAATCCAATAAGTGCCATCGGTTTTGATTGTATACCTAGTATGCTGGAATTTAATGAATGTAACAATTTCAGCTATTTCTTATTTACTTGAAAACCCTAGACACTATTATAATATCACTGGATTTCCTATCAAATGTTTTGGTTAGCGTAAGGTAAAAACTTTTCCATGTTTATGTGTGGGAAGTCTTACGTGATACCTTTTGTTTTCAAAGGTTTTCAAAGTTAAGCAACTTTAACCTGTTACTCATACCAGACCCATGTCTGACCCGAAGTTTATTTTTGTTTTTCATAAACTCTCGGGTACCCAAATTTTCACGGGTAGCCAAGGGATTCAGGTTAGCTTTGACGTATTCTGGAGGAGCAATGGAGCAGGAGGCTTCAGCGTGTAGATATATAGTGGTTCCGCTGTGTTAGTGATTATTTTGTATTTTCGCTGTGTTGTATCTCTGTGATGTGTGAGTTGTATTAACTAGACAGTTATATCTGTTGTATTGTCTGTGTACTCTGATGTATATGATACTATGTAATAATTTATGTGATATATTATATTTTATTCGTTCCGCTGTTGAGATTCTGATGTTGTTTCTTCTTCTCTTTCTTTTCTACTTTCTCATCTCTTTCTTTTCTTAAAAACGATACGACTTTCTGGGCATAGAAGGTCGGGTTGTGACATATGGAATTTGAGTTTGGTCAAACTTCCAAAATTTTCCACATTCAACTTGGTTATTCCAAACATAAACCATTGGTTCAATAATAAAAATTATTATTAACCGAACTACACTAGCCAAAGACTTTGACTTTGAGTTGAATACAGTTGATCGTGATACTGACCTCATATAAATGATGAGACTAATTCTCTATTTAATTTTTAACCCAATAAATGGATCAATACCCTAGAGTGTGACGTGAAAGCACCAACCCTATTAGAACTAAGTAAATATAATATAAAATTAGCGGAAAAGAAAAGAAAAACTGAGAATTTTATAGTTGTTCGGCTATTAACTAAGCCTACGTCTACTTTATAGCTCTGATTATTGATTGTATATGATTACAAGGTGTTTGAGATTGGACAAGTCACAAGTACAGGTGTTAAACCAATTCTAAGTCCTAGAATTGCCTAAAGAAACCTCCCTGGTGACTGGTAAGTAGAGAGAGTTGAAGAACAAATGGACATCTTGCGTAATGCTAGCAGAATCCAGATCCTTTGTTGGTTGCTCTATGGATTGTATTTATAGTGGTATTAGTCGCACTGGGATAAACGTAGAGTTGGAGCAGGGTCTAGAAGTCGGCCCAGAAGAGTGAGAAACCGCGACCTCATCCGAATTAACCGGAGAAGTTGGTGTCGACTTCTCATGTCGGCACCAACCTCGGTGGTTATCTCCAGGGAGGTCGAACTTTTTTGCACTTATCTTGCTACTTGATTTTGAGTTGTTTTACATAGTTTGTTTGGATATTTGGTTGATAGTGGTGACAGTTTCTTCATCACTTCGTTTATTCTATTGTTCTAACTACTTATTCTCCAATCTTAGTATTCAGGTGAACAAATTCCTTTGATATATCCTGGGCACGCATGAAAAAGGTAAAGAAGATCCTCTACAAAGTTTGGTGGAGAAATGTGGGAGCATGAGATATTTCCATCGAACTCTAAAAGTCTATGCCGACTTCTCTTCTTTTGTTCAATGGTGATGAAATTTCTCTAAGTTGTTTCACCAGCCTATTTAGGTGTACTTCCAAGGTTTCAGGTCATTTCATCTTCGTCATGACTTCCTATTGATTTCTATGTGATTAAAAACCCAGTTAACATGAATAGTTTTTCACTTCCAATTATGGTCATTTGAATGACACCTTGCCACGATTTAACAATAATCAAATTCGAGCGTTCACATTAATGTTCAATGTATCTTAAGTCAAGAGAACAATGTAATATCGTCACCTCACGATTCTCTTTTTGACCGTATACATATTAACCAATAGAAAACTCTCAAGTGAGTCATTTCATAGTTATCCAATAAAATTTAGTATGTAACCCCTGTTTCCCCCAGTACCCATTACTAATACATTCTCTAGCGTTAAGTTCCTTAGCCTCAACGGATGTATCAATGTCCTATCTTAAATCATCTTGACTAGTAATATGTAAAACAACATGTTATCTTTTATGTGATACATTTCTCATGATTACATCACATTGTAAGTACTATCACATAACATATTATTTAAGGATTTTCTATTTAATATACTTGAATTAAATATTAATTAGCATAACATAGTATGACAAGCATATAATAGAAAGAAAAACACCGTTTATTTCAAACGGGATTTTATTATAGAGTTAATATTTTATAATAAATTATAGAACTACCCCTTTGATATATCATTAGCTCCATCAATCTCCCACCTGTACTTGGGGGTAATTATGGAATTCCAATCACATCCCTTCAATTAGTTTGCTGAATGGATCTACTGTATTGTTCTTGGTATCCACTCTGTGAATCCCTATTTCTTTATTAGTGATAAATTCTCTAATAAGGTGGAACTTACGAAGAAGTGCCTTGACTTCTTATGAGCTTTTGGTTGATTTGCAATCTACATCGTAACATTGTTGTCACAAACCAATTTTGTGGATTTTCAACGTTTGGAATCAATCTAAAATCAGCCATAAATTTGTGCATCCAAGATGCTTTTTTCAGCTGCTTCATTGAGGTTGATGTATTATTCCTTTATCATTGAATCAACTATTATATCCTATTTGGAACTTTTCCAAACAATAACTCCACCAATTAATGTAAATATGTAACCAGATACAGACTTACTATTGTTGATATCACTTTGAAAGTTCGAACCTTTATATCCCTTCATAAGGTCTTCAGTTCCATTTAAGGAATAATTCCATAATACTTCTCAAATACTTAAGTATATATTTTACAGTAATCCAATACTTCTTATTAGGATTAGACATGTATCGACTTAAGCATCCTAGTGCATAAGTCATACCCGGTCTGGTAGCATAGTATACATAATGGAACCGATTATTAATCATATGGTATACTTTTCATACATTCTTTGTCCTCATCAATACGAGGATCATCCTTCTTCGAGAGGACGATTCCAGATTGCATCAAAATGTTTTAGGCTTGGAATTCTTCATATTGGACCTTTTTTACATGTTATCCATTTATGTGGATTGGGACAATCCTAACAACATTGTAATCTATCTCATAGGTCTTAATGCCAATTATATAGGCTGCTTCTCCCAAAGCATTCATGCAGAACTTCTTGGATAAGCACACTTTCGCTGATTGGCAATGCTGATTGCAATAACGCAATGGCATTGCCAATCTATTACAAATTATCGATACACAGAACCAAGAACATTATAGCACATCCTTGTTCTTTCCTTTATACGCATGCTACCTCTGTGTTTTGATAAAAACCAAACTATTTGATTACATTATCAAAACACTTTATTCTAACTCCTTAAAGCTTGTTTAAGAACATAAATTGATCCTAACAACTTATAGGCCTTGCCCTCGCTCCCATTAACCTTAAAACCCTCGGGCTATGATATGTAAATGGTCTTTTCTAGTTCACCATTTAGAAATGATAATTTCATGTCTGTTTTTCATATTTTGTTGTCATAGAACATAGAAATGGATAACATTATCCGAATAGACTTAAGCATGGCTACAGGTGAAAACATTTCATCATGATCAACACCTTGAAGTTGATAAAACTCTTTTGCAACTACTCTTGCTTTGTAACTCTACACTTGTCTATTAGTATTTAGCTATTTCTTATAAATCCATTTGCGACCGATGGTTTTATCCCTTTGGGTATGTCAGTCAATGTCCATACTTTTTTGCCATACATGGAATCTATTATGGCTTTCATAGCTTCAGCCAAAGTGCAGAGTCCTTACTACGTAGTGCTTATTGGAGCAGGAGTAGAGTACCAACTTCTAAGACACGGTCTTCTTTATCACCATCAAAGAGAAAACAATAGTATCTCCTCAGTGCAAGAGATTCCTAATTAGACCTTCTAATAGGTTGCATGATTTCATATCCTGGTGATTTTGATTCTCTTATTGGCTTTGCCTCTGGGTTAGTTTCTCGGATCACATCCAATTTTGGAATTTCATTGTTAATTTCATTTAATGGAAATTCCTTTTTTGAAAATAAATCATGTTATGAAACAATAATATTTTGACCCTCAGCGTTGTAAAAAAATATATCCCATAGAATGGTTTGGCGAACGCTACTACACGAGGTATGAACGCAGCCCTAAACCTATTGGGTCTGCTTGATATGACTAAAAATGGGGCCATGCCGGGCCAAGTGGGGTCGCTCCCCCTATCGGGCACATTTATTCGATACCATATTTATTACTTTGTGATTGATTTGGTGGCCACCCCTGGATTTTGTTTATGGGAGTGTGTCTTAAGGTAGAAGTTTGTAGCTGCTATAGGTTACCACCAGTCCAGATCTGCAAAATAGTAGTATCCTACCTTGGGCATTGCCTCGCATGCCTTGTCATATGCCTTATCATGCCCACTACGAGTTTGATTTTTGTCGTACCTATGGAGTGCTCCCTGATAGTCCACCAGTTTACGGTGGAGTTTACAGTATTGTATAGACTATGACGTTTATATAAAAATATGTTAAGGAGGATATGTGTAACGCCTTAACACTATTTTAATACTTAACTTTACTTTAGACATATTATAGTAGCGTGTTGTACTATGTATGTAGATGGTTTAACAGATCCATAGGAGATGGAATCCCGACATCTCTTAAGTTAATGCATGCATGTTAGACATTGGATGGGAGATGTAAAATCCCGTAAACATCTCTAAAGCCGTTGCACTCCTATTTATTTACTTTTTGTTGATTTAAATTACATAAGATCTTTTAGTTCTTACTCGAGTGATTTGTTTTTCCATTACGCTTGGGTCACTCTGAGCTTTTCAGTGTACTGAAGACTTTATTTCTGGAGGATGAAGGCGGAGATTTGTATACTATTCATTATATTTATACCACCGCATCATGTTGTTTTGCTGCATTATTTATTTATTCCTACTATATGTATAACTCTAATATGTATTGTAAAGTGAAATCAAATGTATTTGTAAAACAACTTCATGAACTGCTTATTGGATTATTATATTTTGTCATTCCGCTGTGAGATTCTGTGTTTTGTTTTGTTCTTTCTTTCTTTTCCCTTATTTTCTTATTTACTGCATAATAATCCTCCCTTTTAAATGGTTTGAGTCCGACATGTGTGGTTTATTGTCGATTTAAACTATCCAAAAAGGTGGGTTGTTTATTTGGTATTAGTGCTTTGGTTTAGCGATAACCTTAGCTATGTAGGGTCTGACTCATTAGAGATAGAGTAGTAATACCCCAGAATGAGCTTGTTTGAGCGTATATATATGAGGAGTGCACTTGTTAGTATTATAAATTGTTTTTATATTGTGTTTATTTGTTCTGTTTAGTATTTATAAATTATGGTCGGTACATAGGATGTTATGGCATCGATAGGGATTTCTAAACAATAAATAGGGCAGACTGACACAATATTATTTTTGAAATATAGGTAAATGAAATAATTTTTCATAGTATTATATTTTGTGTATAAGAATAAATTTTATAATGAATACAGTTGTTTGTGATATGTTGTTTGTTAAGAGGTGAATTTTGTAAATATTGGCTGTAGAATAGAATTTGCAAATAAAATGAATTTAATTGGGAGATCTGAGAACATAAGCCCGGAGTTTGGAGCTTATTTTTAAAGATTTTTGAATATAATATTAGAATTATTTGGAAGTATTTCGGATATAAATATTTTCAAAGTGATTTAAAAGAAATGTTTCTAATAGAATTTCAAAAAGGAAATAAGTTCTGTACTCCCCTCTTCTGTCATTGGAAAATAATTTTGGTGATGAGTGCACGCATCATCAACATTCATTTTCGAGTATCAAAGTGGGAAGACCACTGTGGTAGCTTTACCACATATTTTTTTGATAAAAAAACCTTAATTTTCTATAAAAGTTATGAATATATATCTCGAATGATTTGAAATGAACCCGACATTTATTTCTTAAATTTTTATAACTAGGTATTTCAATTGTTGTAATGAGATAAGATCTTACCTATTTTAGTAGTTGCAAACTTCTAAAATGGAAAATAAGAAAGTAGATGCTAAATGAATAATGAAATATATAAGAGTTGGAAATTTGTAACTTGTAAATCAAAAGATATGAAAATGTAGAAAATGTAATCATTGGACATTTTGTTAACTAAAATAAATAATATAAACTTATGTAACAATCAATTGCATTCTTAAAACATATATATAACTTACTAGAAATGTTTAAAAAAGTTGTAACGTTAAATAGGAATATGTAATAGAATATTATAAAAGTAAAAACTTAAGTAATGAAAGTGTTCAAATGGAATTCTTTCTATAAATAAGAATTTTGATGTACAAAAAATGTTATAAGCATAAGTAAATGTTTTGAAAAGCTAATAATTATATTGAAAATAAAAAGTGAATATCACTTAAGTAAATGATTATAAACTTAAGAAATTGATGAAATGATTCATAAAAATATTAATATTAAGTGATACTATACATGAATGAATGAATGTAAACTTAAAAGTTAAGAGACTTAAGTTGAATGATTCATTAAAATTGAAATTAAACCATATAAAAAATTGAATGTCAATTAAAAGTTAAGAAACTTAAGTATGAATTTATGCACTAATGAATAATAATATTTAATGGAAATCAAGTATATAATTTAATAAATGTGAACTAAACTGCAATAAAATGTGTGTAATAATTAAATAAATAATTCATTGATTATTTTAAATAATTGAATGGAAATAATTTATGTAAGTAAATAAATGGAAAAATGACATTGTATGAATGAATGAAAATAAATGAACAATAAATGATGTGAAAGGAAGTTAATAAAAATAAATTTAAATAATATTTGTGTTTTGTGTAGACGCACAATTTCGTACCGTTTGAGTTGATAATAATTCACCATTGTTCAACCCGAATTATACGAAAGAGCGAATAAATAGGGTAAAGAAGAAGAAAGAAATAGAAGAAAATAAACAACAACAAAGAATCTCACAATCGCAGCGGAACAAAATATAATATATAATAACAGATTTTTATACAAAAGTATATGTAACAGTTTATAAACTTACAATCATCGAAGTACAACAATCCATACATCAATCTGGACAGTTATAGTAACTTGTCCTCATACAGTGGAAATATAAACTAAGTACGGAATACGTCTCTGTCATCCAGCTCGTCTCCTGAGCTCTATAGCATCCTATCCTAGATCCGTAATACTCGGTTTGACCTGAGTATTATAATAAAATAACACCCGAGTCAGTCTGGAAAACCAGCGTGAGAAAACACACTCAATTTGAATTATTAAATTTATCAAAATCCTTTGAAAAACAAAGGTATCTCGTAAGACCGGGTCACATATAAACACGATTGGTTTTTCCCTTACGATAACCAAAACATTTTATAGAAAATCCATTGATATTATAATAGTGTCTAAATACAAATACATATTCAAATAGTCGAAATTGCTACATTAATTAAATTCCAGCATACTAGGCTCTACAAACAAAACCGTAAAGGCTCGTATTGGAGAATGGATCCCATACAATGACAGGGCCACTGGGGTAACGCACATCACAATACACCTTTAAAAAATGTACCGAAGACCTCGCTGAGATCCCCTCTTACACAAGACCGGCCTAACCCTAACCTGGAAAGACCGAATATGTTATCATCCCGGGTGTTCCCACGCTTAAAAATCGAGCGTTCCCTTTTTCATGCAGACCCATATCCATAATTTATATATATTTCCGAGAATATCTAGAAAAGTGATAGCATACCCTAATTGGGTGCAACCCACTTAGCCTTACAGCATCACCCTTGTTTTAGTCATTCTCGGTTGATGAGGCTTGAGGCTAAACGTTACCTTTCAAGAAACAATTCCACAAAAAATGCTCATCGTCCCTAAATGACGATGTTTTGATAGCATTCGTCCATACAAGTTGTCCTGGGTCTTGACAAACCGAGTCACCGTCTTTACTGTCTTCACGATATCCATTCGTAACGTTCAAACCGAATCGTGGTTTTTGGATAATTAAATCTGATCCTAGTCTCTTCGAAACGATCAACGAAATTGGCCAATATTGATAGTCGGTTATTTAAGTATTAATAAAACATCCATAAGCAGACACTAGGCCTTATTGTATAAATCTTCAAACATTTATTCCAAAATATCTTTACTAAGATATATATTCAAATTCCTTTCCATATTCCAATATTTGAAAACAATTTCAAACATGTAAATCCATAACAGGATATTTTCAAATCATTCAACACTTAGAAATATTTCCCAGTTCCCTTTAAAATTTCATTAGTTAGGAAAGTATTTCTGTACAACTCATCTCGTTGTTAAAATATTTCCAAAATATTCTGTTTCAATACTTGGGAAAATAATGCAAAACTTTATTTTTTCCTTAAAACCATTCTATTCCCAATACTTAGGAAAATAATCCTATTAGTTTCTTATCTCTCTAAACTCTTTTCAATTGGCTTGAAAATCCTTTAATTCATTTATAATGGATTCTTCAAATTTCTGGAATTCACTAATCCATTTCCTTTAAAATTTCCCAAAATTGATTTATACTCGTCTAAAATCTCAACTACTCATTCTAACTTCCTTTTTTTGAACTTAAATTCATTTCCGAAGTTTCCATATTTAAATACTTTGGAAACTTCCTTTTAAGTCCAAGAATTCGACTATAAGATTTCACCTATAAAAATCATATCTGTTAAACAAACTTCGTTTATAAATCTCGAGAGAATTTATAACTAAATTTGAATCATTTCAAAACTATACATATATATAACAAACATTTTTAAATAATAATTCATTTAAAAAAACATATTAAGTAATTATTTAAAATATTAAACCACTTTATATAACATTGATAACTAATTTCCAATTCATTTTTAAATAACTAATTGATCTACAAGGCCGAATATAAAAATTAGAGTTTATTTCAATAATTATTAAATACATGGATAATCCACTTTTTTTTAAATATTTCAAAACTAACTAGTTTAAAATCACCTAGTTTAATAAATGAAAATTCCCTTTTAAAAAAAAACAAACTTAACTTCTTAAATAAAACTATATTTTAAAAATCTCAATAACCAATTAATTTTATAAATTCCTCTCGATTCACAACCCATCGATTTCATTTTGATTCTCATAACCATCTCCACTTTTTAAAAGTAGTATCCACTATTTTCCTCAACCCTATTTCCATATTCTAATATAAATTCACCCTACGAATTTATATTCCCAATATATCAACTGATATCACTTACTTTATTTATAAACGTCGTTTATAAATTTTTATACTCCTTTGAGTTTTACTTGTTTATAAAAAAGTCTTATTTATAAAATTCCATTTTATAAATCCATTTCTTTATAAATCCTATTTATAACGCCCAGTCTATTTTTAATACCGACTTCAACTCCTTTTTATATTTCCATGACATCATTTATAAATTCTTTTATATAATTCATTTTTAAAATCTCCATTTAAACAATTGACAAATAGTTAAGTATAACCAAAAATCAAATATATTTTTCTACCTCAATTTCTTTAAAATACTCCCAATTTCCAATATAAATATTTTTATATAAAAAATTCCCTTTAATTCCTTAAATTTAAAAAATATATTTATGGTATTTAAAATACCAAATTTTAAAAACATTCCATACCAATTCTTACTCACAGAATTTGATGCCACTCGATTCAAACTTCGTATGAAAATTTTATAAATTTTATTAGCTATCTAATCTAATTAATTTTTTTATTAACTAAACTAATTATATAATTAGGCTAAATTAAAATACCTCTGAAACAAGTGATTTGTTCGTCTTAGCTCGAACCCAAAGACTCACTGTCACTTTCAAACACACAAATCTAACATCCATTAAGAAAACAATTTCCTCCATCGTCGTTACAGTCAGACATGCCACCTTCTCCACGTCGCCATCCACCATCTCGTGCGCCTTGCCAGTGTCACGCCTTATCACCAAAGAACCCCCAAACCATGGCTACCCCACCACACCGCCACACGTTCACCTCAAAGCCGCCTATTCTAGAAATTTGAAGCCCTAACTCTACCAATACTGTCGAATACGAACTTGCCCTCATCCTTCAAAACCATTCGCGACATCAGACAGCTCGCTCATGCCCATCACGACCACATCCCTGCCTCGAACGAGCGCCTCCATTCCCCAGCGTTCGCGTGCCACTTGCCCTACCGCTCGCCACCGTGACTTCGATTACGTTGCTATAAGTCGAGCATCGCCCCGTAACTGACCCCTCCTCTCGCCTTCGATGTCGAGTTCCATCACGCGATGTCATTCAACTCGATCGCGAATTAAATCGCGCCTTATCCCTTTTTCTTCTCGAAGTTGATTTCTTTCGTTTTCTTCATTCGAACTGAAAGGGAAGACACGACTTCGCAAAAAAACACAGAGGGAAGATTATACGTGATTTAAAATGGAGAAGGGCGACTTCGTTCAATTTCTTTCTCTTTTTTTTCATTATATTTTGTTTTGAACTGATTAGAGGAGAGGATAGGGTATGTGATTTAAATTGAAGAAGAGGTAGCTTGGGGATTTAACTGAAAGGAAAGAGGGAAGACGTGATTTACACGTGAAAGGGAAAGGGTGGGTCGGCTGGGAGAATTTGACTTTGATTTGATTTGATTTGATTTGATTTATAAATATACAAACTATACCACTTTGCACAACCAAAAATTTTGAACCCCTATTGAGGCGTGCCACCAGGCATTCCCAATGTTATACCCCTATTTCGAACACAATGGAACAAGTTCTAGAACCTAATTCGATCGTATGTGGAAAATAGCGTTTTGAATTGACTATTTAAATTAAATTCAGTTAAATTATTTCTAGACATTTTCAGATCATACAACCAAACGGTGAATCCAAATGCTACGAAATTGAAATCCGATAATAATACACTATTACGGATCCAATGGAACTAGTTTCGTCGAATTCCAAGACTGTGCCTCGGATTGCTATTTTGACGCGTCGATTAAATCGATGATTTCCAAAATTAACGAAATCACTCGAAATTCCAGTTTTAAAATTTTACTAAGTAAATTATAATTCAAAATTCAATATTTAAACCATTTAAATATTCAAAATCAAACGACGAAAAATCCGGGTCGTTACATTCCTCCCCACTTAAAAGAATTTCGTCCTCGAAATTGCTAAGGTAGGAAAATGCTCCAAACCCTTTAACTTATTCAAAACCCACTTAGTTAAAACTTGACATTCACTTTTCTAAATCTTTTAGTTTCAACCAAAACAATTAGTTTCCATTTCTAATTCAAATTCAGTTACACTTTTAAATATCACCATTTTATGTTAAAAAAATTTCAAAATTTTTCTAACACCCTAAATTTCCGAAATTTTTTGCCAGAGTCTCCTTTGTATGGAGGACCTTTTGCAATATGACAAGAGAGATAAAAATATGTACATCGACCCACATGGTCGGAAAAAACAATATATATCAATATTATATATTTTTGCAGTACTTAATCTGAAATCTAACATTTATTTAGTGTTTTTAAACGAGCGGCTTATTTTATATGCAATTTGCACGACCAAAATTTGGCCAAATGGTCTTCTGGTACCTACACTTACTCAATTTTAAACACATATGTACCAAAACATGAAATTTTAATAATAATTCATTTATTTATCTCTAAACACAAAAATTTCATAAACAATGCATTCTAACATATAATCATAAGCAATTATAAGGTTCCGATACTAATTTAATTATTTTCAATTGATTCATATACCATTTCATACAATTCGAAATGATTTACAACCCAATTATTTACATTTAATTCATATTTATACCAAACAACTCATATCCATTCCAAACTGATTTCAAAATCAATTTATTCACTCTCTATTGATTCATAGAATTTTATTTACTTTCGTTTGCATCGAACAACAAATTTTTATAAGCAAATTTGGCGCTATTCATTTAATAAAATAACATTTAAGCTTATAGCTATTTTAAATTGAATCCAAATCAATTTATATTCAATTTTATTCCATTTCAAACTCAATGCATTTATTTGCATTTCATTCATATCCATGTTATATTCAAATCCACTTTATTAATCTTGGAATCATTCCATGTTATTTTATTAAATAACCATTTCACAAATTTATCTAAGCCATGCTTCCATTCAAAATATTAACTTAAGTTAATTTGTTATTCTAAATTATTTCGACCTTATAACATAAGTTTATTTTCATTTCAACCAACTTCCATTTCATTTACTAATTAATTAATTAGTTCATTCATTTAATCCACTTTAATTTTAATTCCATACTCGAATTCATTCTCGAATTTATTTAAATTTCAATTCCTTTTAACCAACATTCCAAAACCATATTCGAGTTATTCATACTTAAATTAAATTTCACTCCAAACAAATTTATTTTTAATTCATTCAATTTCATTATATATTTTAATTACTTCGCTTAAGTTGACTACCTTTTCATTAATACACACTATTAATTCAATTCAAATCCAGTCAATTAAATTCTAAAATTTAATTTATCCAACTTAACTTAAGTTGAATTCCATTTTAACTTCTCACTTTCAATTTAATTCCAACTTCAATTTTTCACACTTCCCTCCTTATAAATATCATTTTCCACAGGATTCCAGAATTTTTAAACACTCAGTATTTATTTCAAATCACTTCGAAATCAAATACACACACACACACACACTCCTTTTGGTTTAACAAACCACTTTCTTGGATTTTCAAAATTCACTTGGTTCCATTCCAAAACAATTTCCCTTCGGAATTTCCAAAACAACACTTGTTTTCACCAAAAATCTCCATATCAATTTACTATAGTACCAATCCATCACTTAGAAACTCAAAAATGAATACTGATGATGCTAAGCAGTCATTACCAGGATTATTTTCTAGCGACTGAAGTGAGTTAGTGTTATATCACTTCCAAAATCCATTTAAAACCCTTTTCCTATTCAAACATATCTCCATTATAATAATACTATTCTTTATCTTCAAACACTTCGGAAAATACTTCTAAAAATCTTCGGGATTTAAATTTTCCAAATTTTGGTTTGAACCCGTTTGTAGTTTTTAACTCATTTGTATAATTCATACTTATACAATCTCCCTTTGGTTATTATAACCATTTCCAATTTTATAATCTTATTTTGATTATATAATAACAACCAAACACACCACTATAATAATTTTCAGAAAATTATTCTCTTTTATATCAAAATATAGTTTGGGTAAAATTATTTCATTTACCCGCTTCAAAACCATAATGTGTCGGTTTACCGTGTTTAAGTGTTTAGAAACTCCCATCGATTTAGTGGCGTCCCACTGCTCGAACATAATTTATATACCACTCAACTGATAAATTAGCACAATATAAAACCATTTATATTCAGTAACAAATACGCGCTCATATCTATTAATACACCCAAACTCAATCTAGGGTATTACTGACCCTATCTCTAATGAGTAAACTCCACCAAAGCCAAAGTTCTCACTTAACCTTCAGCTCTGATACCAAATGTAGAGGCCGTAGTTCCGTACCCTTTGAGTTGATAATAATTCACCCTTGTTCAACTCGAATTGTACGAAAGAGAGAATAACTAGGGTAAAGAAGAAGATAGAGATAGAAGAAAATAAACAACAACACAGAATCTCATAATCGCAGTGGAACAAAATATAATATATAATAAAAGATTTTTATACAAAAGAATTTGTAACAGTTTATATATTTACAATCATCAGAGTACAACAATCCATACATCAATCTGGACAATTATAGTAACTTGTCCTTGTACAGCGGAAATATAAACTAAGTACAGAGATACGTCTCTGACATCCAGCTCATTTCCTGAGCTCCATAGCATCCTATCCAGGATCTGTAATACTCGGTTTGACCCGAGTATTATAACAAAATAACACCTGATTCAGTCTGGAAAACCAGCGTGAGAAAACACACTCAATTTGAATTACTAAAGTTATCAAAATCCTTTGAAAAACAAAGGTATCTCGTAAGACTGCGTCACACATAAACACGACGGGTTTTTCCCTTACGATAACCAAAACATTTTATAAAAAATATAGTGATATTATAATAGTGTCTAAATACAATTACTTATTCAAATAGCCGAAATTGTTACATTAATTAAATTCCAGCATACTAGGCTCTACAAACCAAACCGTAAAGGCTCGTATTGGAGAACACATCCCATACAATGACTGGGCCATTGGGGTACCGCCCATCACAGTACACCTCCAGAAAAATGTACCATGGACCTTGCCGGGATCCCCTGCTACACAAGACCAGCCTACCCCTAACCTAGATAGACCGAATATGTTATCACCATAGGTATTCCCACCCTTAAAAATCGAATGCCCCCTTTTTCATGCACACCCATATCCATAATAAATATATATTTTCGAGAATATCTAGAAAAGAGATAACATACCCTAATTTGGTGCGACCCACTTACCCTTGCTACATCTTCCTTGTTTTAGTCATTTCCGGTTGATGAGGCTTGAGGCCTAACGTTACCTTTCAAGAAACAATTCCACTTAGAATGCTCATCGTCCCCAAATGACGATGTTCTAATAGCATTCGTCCATACAAGTTGTCCTGGTCTGGACAAACCAAGTCACCATCTTTAACGTCTTCATGATATCCATTCGTAACGTTTAAACCGGATCGAAGTGGTTTATGGATAATTAAATCCGATCCCGGTCTCTTCGAAATGATCAACAAAATTGGTCGATATTGATAGTCGGTTATTTAACTATCAATAAAATGTCCAAAGTAGACACTGGGCCTTATTTTATAAATCTTCAAACATTTATTCCAAAATATCTTTACTAAGATATATATTCAAATTCCTTTCCATATTCCAATATTTGAAAACAATTTCAAACACTTAAATCCATAACAGGATATTTTCAAACCATCCAACACTTAGAAATATTTCCCAGTTCCCTTTAAAATTTCATTACTTAGGAAAGTATTTCTATACAACTCATCTCGTTGTTAAAATATTTCCAAAATCTTATGTTTCAATAATTGGGAAAATATTGCAAAACTTTATTTTTCCCTTAAAACCATTCTATTCCCAATACTTAGGAAAATAATCCTATTAGTTTCCTATCTCTCCAAATTCTTTACAATTGGCTCGAAAATCCTTTAATTCATTTATAACGGATTCTTCAAATTTCCGGAATTCACTAATCCATTTCCTTTAAAATTTCCCAAAATTGATTTATACTCTTCTAAAATCTCAACTACTCATTCTAACTTCCTTTTTTGAACTTAAATTCATTTCCGAAGTTTCCATATTTAAATACTTTGGAAATTTCCTTTAAGTCCCAGAATTTGACCATAAGATTTCTCTTATAAAAATCATATCCGTTAAACCAAATTCGTTTATAAATCTCGAGATAATTTATAACTAAATTTGAATCATTTCAAACCTATACATATATATATATATATATATAACAAACATTTTTAAACAATAATTCATTTAAAAAAAACATATTAAGTAATTATTTAAAATATTAAAACACTTTATACAACATTGATAACTAATTTCCAATTCGTTTTTAAATAAAAAATTGATTTACAAGGCTGATTATAAAAATTTGAATTTATTTCAATAAATATTAAATACTTGGATAATCCACTTTAAAAATATTTCAAATTAACTAGCTTAAAGTCACCTAGTTTAATAAATGAAAATTCCCTTTTTAAAAAATAAACAAACTTAACATCTTAAATAAAAATATATTTTAAAAATCTCAATAACCAATTAATTTTATAAATTCCTCTCGATTTAAAACCCATCGATTTCATTTCGATTCTCCTAACCATCTCCACTTTTTAAAAATAGTATCCACTATTTTCCTTAACCCTATTTCCATATTCTAATATAAAATCACCCTACGAATTTATATTCCAAAATATATCAACTAATATCACTTACTTTATTTATAAACATCGTTTATAAATTTTTATACTCCTTTGAGTTTTACTTGTTTATAAAAACAGTCTTATTTATAAAATTTCATTTTATAAATCCATTTCTTTATAAATCCCATTTATAACTCCCAGTCTATTTTTAATACCGACTTCAACTCCTTTTTATATTTTCATGATATCATTTATAAATTCTTTTATATAATTCATTTTTAAAATCTCCATTTAAACATTTCACGAATAGTTAAGTATAACCAAAAATCAAATATATTTTTCTAACTTAGTTTCTTTAAAATACACCCAATTTCCAATCTAAATATTTTTGTATCAAAAATTCCCTTTAATTCCTTAAATTTAAAAAATATATTTATGGTATTTAAAATTCCAAAATTCAGGCCAGTGCTACAATAGCATCCAATAATTCCAATCACTATACTAATCTATAATAGATTATTTTGCACAAACCATATATCACAATATATGAAATTAGAATTCAAAATTTTGAGGAATCCAGTTGGATCCCTCTAACCCGTTTTCCTGCATCCACAGATGTTAATAAAACATAAAAATACCAATCCCACTTCGAGGGGGATATCGTGGTATATAGGGTCATCAGCTATTATGCAGGGCGCATAGGGTCTCATCCGCTATAATGTGCGGGAATATCACTCCAACTACTAATATATATACTACTATATATATATCCCATCCAACAGATAATAATTTATAAATTTAACCAGCATTCAATAATTTTTTTTCAATTGTTATAAATTAAATCTAGCAATCCGAAAAGAGTGGGGTTTACTCTCCTTTGATTTTAATTCTTTTGCTGAATATCCAGAATTTAAATTTTCTAAAATCGAGCTGACTTCAAAAAATTCCATACCGATTCATATGCGCAGAATTTGATGCCACTCGATTCCAACCTAGTACGAAAATTTTATTAATTTTATTAGCTATCTAATCTAATTAATTATTTTTATTAACTAAACTAATTATATAATTAGACTTAATTAAAATACCTCTCAAACAAGTTGTCTGTTCATCTCAGCTCGAACCCAAAGCCTTGCTGTCTCTTCTAGACACACAAATCTAACATCCATTAAGACAACAATTTTCTCCATCGTCGTTACAGTTAGACCTACCACCTTCTCGCGTGCCTTGCCAGTGCCGCACCTCCTCACCAGAGAACCCCCAAAGCCGCCTATTCCATAAATTCGAAGCCCTAACTCTACCAATATCGTCGAACACGAACATGCCCTCATCCTCCAAAACCAGTCGCGACATCAGACAGCTCGCTCATACTCATCACGACCATGTCCCTGCCTTGAACGAGCGCATCCATCCCCTAGAGTTCGTGTGCGACTTGCCCTTTCGTCGCCGCCAGGACTTCGATTACGTCGCTATAAATCAAGCACCGCCCCATAATTGACCCCTCCTTTTGCCTTCGATGTCGAGTTCCTTCATGCGACGTCGTTCAACTCGATCGCGATTTAATTCGCGCCTAATCTCCGTTTTTTACCTTATTTGATTTCGTTCGATTTCTTCGTTCGAACTGAAAGGGAAGACACGACTTCGCAAAAAAAAACAGAAGGAAGATTATACGCGATTTAAAATGGAGAAGGACGACTTCATTCAATTTCTTTCTTTTGTTTCCATTATATTTTGTTTTGAACTAATTAGAGGAAAGGAGGGGGTACGTTATTTAAAATGAAGAAGAGGTGGCTTGTGGATTTAACTGAAGGAAACGGGGAAGACGTGATTTACACGTGAAAGGGAAAGGGTGGGTCGGCTAAGAGAATTTGACTATGATTTTATTTTATTTTATTTATTAAATACAAAAACTATACCACTTTGCACAACCCCAAAATTTCGAACCCCTATTGCGGTGTGCCGCCAAGCGTTTCTAATGTTATAACCCTATTCTGGATCTAGTGGAACAAGTTTCGAAACCTAATTCAATCGTATGTAGAAGATAGCTTTTTGAATCGACGATTTAAATTAAATTAAATTAATTCTAGGTGTTTTCAGGTCATACGACCAAATATTGAATCCAAACGCTACGAAATTTGAAATCCGATAATAATACACTATTACAGATCCAATGGAACTAGTTTCGCCAAATTCCGAGATTGTGACCCAGATCGTTATTTTGACGCGTCGATTAAATCGACGATTTCCAAAATTTACAAAATCGCTTGAAATTCCAGTTTTAAAATCTTACTAAATTATAATTCAAAATCCAATATTTAAACCATTTAAATATTCAAAATTAAACAAGAAAAATCTGAATCGTTACTTTTTGGCTTATAGGATGTCTGGGAAAGGATACTCCTAATTGTTTAAGGTCGTATGGATAATCTATTAAGTAATTATCTAAGGTTGTTAAGCGTAAGGTACACTTGATAGTTTATTTATCACCCTTGAACGATGAAAAGTTTCTGAACCTGAATAAACCATTTGTTTTGGTTGCTTTGGGTGTATGATTGATTCTTTTACCGCATATAATGGTTGTACTGTTTTGTTTGCAAATGACTGTTGTTATATTGCGTTGCTTGTGCTATTAATTTTGAACAACTAAAATATTTTTCTTGTACATAATTCTCACTATTTTGGGTTATATAAGTGAAATACAGGTTTATGGAAGCAATAGTACTGCTTTTGGTTTCATAAATAAAGTTGTTTGCCAGACAAATATGTATGTTTTCAGATTATGGTTTTATAGTGATATTATATTGTTTTTCCTGTGGTTTGGGATATTTAATTATTAAAATAGGATATATATATATATGTAACAACCCGCATATTTCACGATTATATATTTAAATGTTTTATTTAAATATAGCATCGTTAATCAAATTAAAGTCCGAAATGTTAATTTTTGTAAACAGTTGAAATGGGACTCGAGACCACTTCCATTGAGTCCAAAATGGCATTTACAACTTTTTTGAGTATAAACATCGATATGTTTGGAGTTGAGTAGAATTTTGCTATTTTTCTAGTTTGGGGTTTGGGTTTCAACCCACTAACCCAACATAATATCCTAACTCCACTCAACTCCTCTTCATTCATTCATTCCATTTCCTAACACTAAAGCTCAAGAGAAAAATGGGGGAAAAGATTGGAAATTAAAATTCCTGAACCCTAGTTTGATTAGGAAATACAAATTCAAGTCCAAAATCAAAGAGAAGCTTAGGTAAGCATTCTCTTCTTCTTCTCCACCTCAATCTCTCTCTAATTTCCAGAAATTCCTATAACCTAATTTAGGAAATATTTGCCTATGATCATAGATTGGAGCTTCTAGAGTTGAAGTTGAAGAGTTGTTGATCTTTCCTCTGTTTTAAAAGCTTCCCATTCGTTGTTTTTGGGTTTAAAGGTGAGTTTTTGAACTCACATCTATGCCTATAACTTTCATCATTGTTAGGTATGAATTCCTAACATCTATTCATGTTCATTTGCTTTTGATTAGAATTGATTTGGTGAATTTTCCAGTTTTTGGTTTTTAAGCCCAATTCTATGAAAATCCTACTATGGATGTTTGGACATGATATTTGGGGTGTATCGAAGCCTATAAGGCTGGGTTGTCGCTTGGCATAAAACCCTAGTCTTCGTTGCTCGTCGGATCGCTCCCGAATAGTTTTGGCCATCATGGCCTAGGCAAATTGTTGCCCAGACCAGGTGACCAGACGTCTGGTTTTCAAGTCCAGACGTTTGGTTATGGTCCCTGGAGGAAAACAATATAAGAACGCAGAAAAAAGGGCAGAAACTGGAACCAAACATCTGGTCCAAACCAACCAGACGTCTGGGAAGTCTTTCAGACGTCTGGTTTGGGTTCAAACGTCTGGAAGGTTTCTGAAATATTCCAGAACCTAAATCCAGACGTCTGAATTTACAACCAGACGTCTTGAACTGTTCATTTTACCTATTTTGGTTTTTTTAGTGGATTTCCAATTTTAATCGATTTTTGTTGATCCGGTTAGTTGTTATCACTTATTATCGACTTAGATGACTTCTTTCTTCTGATATTTGGGAATATCCATTTGATGGGTTTGGTATCGATTTCTATGGTTTGGATTCACTTCTTCGAATGTGAATTTTTATTGATAGATTGTTTCTACAATCATTTCTGTGATTTGTCACTTTAAAATACAAAGGTTTTTATACTAGTAGTAAATACTCAAACTCTTTCACAAAAATGATTTCAACGTTATTTTTAATGTAAAGCTCGCTTTTAAAACCGTTTTCCAATCTATTAGTATATACAAACCTTTACCTCATTCGTATGAGAAATCTAATTAAACGGCTTAGCAAAACAAGTGGTATGAAACGCTTGTGTTTACTTCGTCGGTTAATTCTTGGACTTGTTCGACTGAACTCTCGTGACAATTTTCGAGTGGAAATCTACAATCTGTTCGTAAATGTTTAAGTTAAGCTAGTGGTTATGGGAAAAGAATCCTAACTCATTTATTTACTAGCTAAGTGTAATTTACACTTATTTTCGAGTGGAAGTCTACAATCTGTTCGTAAATATTTAAGTTAAGCTAGTGGTTATGGGACATGAAGCCTAACTCATTTATTTACTAGCTTAGTGTAATTTACACTTGTCGATCATTGATGATCATTTTGAGATTTAGACTAGCGATGTGCGATGTCTCTTTGTTTGTGTGGGGACTAAACCCCGTTTGTGGAGCTTCGGCTCAAATTGGTGGGGTAGCGACCCATGGTCTTCGGGCCGTTTGTGGAGCTTCGACTCAAGTTGGTGGGCTAGCGACCCATGGTCTTCGGGCCGTTTGTGGAGTTTCAGCTCAAACTTGATGGTTAGCGACCATGGAATAGCGTTCCGTTTGTGACACACGTGTTGGGGAGTTTTCATGCTCCCGTTTGTGATAGTCCTTCCCTTTTTTGTGATTTCTGGATTTCTAGTTGATGATTTCTAGAATTTGTGTTTCACCGATTTTTGCGATTGGCGTTGATATGTTTTGTCAATATTTGTGTTTTGGTGAATAATTTAAAGAATATGACATTCTTTTTAGTGTTTTAGAATATTCGAAATATTGTATGATTTTTGTTGTTATCTGATGTATACTTGTCACAGTATGGCATTATTGTTATCTTATGTTTTCGTCATATCTCTTATCCTATCTCATTTTATCTGATATCTATAGCTAGACTGATCCGTTTATTATTTTCTTCTTAAATAATACTCGGGTCAGACCGAGGTATTTCAGGTGCTTCTGCTTGACTTCTTATCAGGGTCTGTCACCTGATTTTTGGCTAACTACTTTAGCTTAGTAATTTTTGTTATTATACATTCGAGATAGAGACTCCTTGATGTATACTTATTCTTTTGTCTAGCACTTGTACCTATTCTTTTGTGATGTAGTGGATCTTGTATGACCATTATTTTGATGTACACTCTTATGTGTTATATTCATATCTGTTTCCGCCTTTGTGATATGAATATTTGTGACTGATTTGTGTTATGCTTATTTCTATATTTGTTTCCGAAGCCCACACAGCCACTATGTAGTAGCTTTGAGTTTGTATTTGATATGTCGGATTTTCTCTTGAAATGAAATGAAAGTCATTCTATTTGACATATCAGTACTCACACAAAGCAATTACACAGATGGTCACCCCTTAACAGCCATATTCTTCGTGCTAGTCGATGTCATTACCCAATAGTGTCTTTGGCTAGTGTGAGTATAGAAGTGGGGTGTCACAACTTGGTATCGTAGCCAATCTTCAGAACAATGTAGAATAATCTAGCAAGGATCATTGTCCTAAGTCTCTCTTAGAAATCGTGCCTTATGATTTAATTCGAGTCATTGGACCCTGTTCATCCTATTTCTTTTTTGTGATGCCTTGTTTTTTCAATCAAGTTTGTTTGATATTCATTATGAGAATAACCTTTTTCCTCTTCTTTCTTTATTTCTTTAAGAAGAGAAATAGTTAGATCTGGCAGTCCTAGCGCTGGTCAATCCAGTAGTCCTTCTCTGGATGGTGTATTCATGTCTGCCCAACAACTTTTGGATCTTGTAAAGAATCAAAGGTTTATCCGTGCTTTGAGTAAGAACCCCAAAAAGGTTTTACCTCCGAAACTAGAAGTTCCTTTCGACCAGCTTGTAGATATCACTCTTCGACTAGAAGAGGCCGATAAAGAAAGTGATGTTGAAGATGTGGATGCCAAACAAAACTTCAACATCAACAAGAAGAGGCATATTAAATTCAAAAGCCCTAATCCCAACAAGAAAGGGAAGCATCCAATTTCAGTAGCAAAGACTCCAATCCCTAATCGTGGAGTATGCTACAATTGTAGTTCTAAGGACCACTATGCAAATATGTGTCCGAGGCCTCTTACTTGTCGCTATTGCAAAGGTTTGGGTTATCTTTTATCTTCATGTCCCAAACTTCAAAGTAGGAGAGAGGGAAAGTTGAATGTTGGGCAAGCCCCTAGTAACACTTCTCTTGGTCATGGTATTTCTCATTCTATCCTTGATGGCATTATTTTGTTTCGTGATTATCCTATTTGAGTTCTTTTTGATATGGGTGCATCTCACTCTTTTATATCAAAAGAACTTGTTGATACTTTTTCTTTAAATATTATGGGTTTGATGAATTCACTTAAAATTGCGAATCTGGTTGGTGGATCCGCAACACTCAGTTTACTTTGTAAAGATGTCGAGATTATTTTATGTAATTGTGCTTTCCGATCCGATTTGCATGTTATGTGCTACTTAGGCTTCGGAAATGATTTTTGGGAAAGGATCGACTTAATCATTACGAAGCCCATATCCTATGTCCCGAGAGGACTATCCATCTTCGATATCCTTAATCTGTTAAGCAGATTTCTACTGTTCTTAATGATTTCAATTCCAATTCGGTGGCATCATTTTACCTAAACCCACTTGATGAGGAAGATGTTATTTCCCTCATTCAAGTAGTTCGTGAATTTCCCGGTATCTTTGAGCTTGTCTTAGGATTACCACCTAAGTGATCTATTGGGTGGTGCTAAGGTCTTTTCAGCTCGACCTTACCACCGGTTTTCATCAGCTTCGTATTGCAATGGATAGCATTCCTTTGACATCATTCCATACATGTTACAGATCTGAGGAATGGCTCGTTATGTCATTCGGTTTGACGAACCCTCCAGCTTATTTCATCCATCTTATGAATCGAGTATTCTACGAATATCTCGATGAGTCCGTCCTTGTAGTCATTGATTATGGGTGAAAACGTCAATTTAAAATTGCAAATCTTTCTAATAAGATATATTTATAAGTATAATTGGATTTTGTTCTTAAAACGAGCAAAGAATATTCGTAAAATTTTAAGAGACATGTTTATCATATAGAAGATGATTTTGTGTTGTTTTGCCCATTGAGTGCTTTAAGAATTCTGGTCGATGCGCTTGATCAACGTTATCGATAGGAATCTCCTAAATGCTATGATGAGATAGTCGGACACAATAAATTGACTTGTAAAAAGTAAATTTTTCTAAAAAGACGATTACATGAAGTTCATTATAATTTTGAATGTCTTAGCTTTTCGGGAAAGAGAATCATTTAAAAGAACTCCTTTCCGATGCTCCTATTCTTGTGATTACCGAAGGGAAGCAAGACTTTATTCTTTATACCGATACTAGTCATGTTTGTTTGAATGCCGTTCTCATGCAAAGGGAACGTGTTATCACTTATGCTTCTAGGCAATTAAAGCCTGCCGAGACTAGATATGCCACTCATGATTTAGAGCTCGCAGCTATTGTTTTCGCCTTTAGAATTTGGCGTCACTATCTTTTGGGAGAGAAATTTGTTCTCTACACCGATCATAAATCTTCGAAGTATTTATTTTCTCAAAAGGAACTTAATTTGCGTCAACAACATTGGCTCGAGTTCCTTGCATCTTATGATCTTGATATTCTCTATACTACCACAAAGGGAAATCGTGTTGCTGATGCCCTTAGTCATTAGCAACAAGCGGTTGTTTCCATGATGATATCCGAATGGAATGATCTCGAGACTTTATCCACTTGTGAGATTCGAGATCGTGAATCCAATTTATGTTCATCTCTTGTTTTACGTAGCCTTGAGGCTCATCCTTCTCTTTTAGACCTCATCCTTGAAGCTCAAAAGCAAGATCCCGAATTGGCTTTTCTTAGCCAAAGTTGTATCAAAATAAGGTTGATGGTTTGAAAGATTTTGAAATTGATGATCGTGGTGGCATTCGAAAGTTTGGTAGACTTATTGTGCCAAACATTTGTGATCTTCGTAAAGACATTTTAGAAGATTCTCATCATTCTAAATTTACCATTCATCCCGGTAGTAGTAGTGACTTTATTATTGGGATGAAATGAAATCTGATATTGCTAACTTCATTAAGCGTTGCATGACTTGCCAACTCATAAAGGCCGAGCATCAAAGGCCCGGTGGGTTATTGCAACCTTTGGACATTCCAATTTGGAAGTGGGATCAAATTTCCATGGACTTTATTGACGGTCTTCCCCGTTCTTGTTTGGGTCATGACAGTTTAAGGGTGATTGTAGATAGACTTACAAAATCCGCCCATTTTCTTCCTGTTCGGTCTAATCGGACCGTACCTTTTTTAGCTAAACTCTATGTCAAAGAAATTGTTAAATTGCATGGAGTTCCGACTTCTAATATTAGCGATCCTGATCCATTATTTACTAGTGGATTTTGGTAAGGTCTTCAAAAAGCTTTGGGGTCAAAGCTTAATTTTAGCACTGCTTATCATCCTTAGTCCGATGGACCAACCGAGCGTGTGAATCAAACTCTTGAAGATCTTCTTCGTGCATGTGTTCTTCATTTTGGTGGAAGTTGGGAAGATCATATTTCTCTTGTTGAGTTTTCTTATAATAATAGCTTCCAATGTAGTATTGGTATGGAACCTTTAGAGGCACTCTATGGGAGGCCATGCCGATCTCCTTCGTGTTGGCTTGAAGTTGGTGAGAAGCTAGTTTTAGGTCCGAATTTTATTCGTGATGCCACATAAAAGATTGACCTTATTCGACATAGGATGAAAGAAGCTCAAAGTAGACAATAATCCTATGCCGATAATCGAAGAAGGAAATTAGAATTTTCTGTTGGAGATTTGGTGTTCATTCGTGTTTCACCTATGAAGGGTGTTGTGCGTTTCAGTCGATCGGGAAAATTAGCACCTCAATATATTGGTCCATTTCCCATCACCGAACGCATTGGTTCCATGGCTTATCGCCTTTTATTACCGACTCAGTTTTCTGCTATTCATGACGTATTCCATGTCTCCCAACTACGGAAATGCCTTAGGTATTCCGATTCTATTCTTGAGCTTGGTGTAACTGAAGAAATTGAAGTTTCACCAAATTTGACTTATGAGAAACATCCTATTCGTATCATTGCTTCGGAGGTAAAGTGCCTGCGAAATAAAGATGTTCCGATTGTGAAAGTTCAATGGTCCTCAAATCCTAACGATTGCTCTTGGGAATCAAGAGAATTCATTGAGCAAACACATCTGGACTTACTCTCTCATGCTCCTTAAGGGGACCTTCTCATTTCAAAATTTCTTCTTTTGTGTTGATATGCTTTTATGGTTGTTACTTTTTATTTTCCTCTTAAGTATTACGAGGACGCAATTTCTTTAAGGAGGCCAGTCTGTAACAACCCGCATATTTCATGATTATATATTTAAATATTTTATTTAAATATAGCATGGTTAATCGGATTAAAGTCCGTAATGTTACTTTCTGTAAATAGTCGAATTGGGACTCGAGACCACTTCCATTCAGTCCATAATGGCGTTTACATCTTTTTTGAGTATAACATCGATATGTTTGGAGTTGAGTAGAATTTTGCTATTTTTCAATTTTGGGCTTTGGGTTTGGGTTTCAGCCTTCTAATCCAACATAATACCCTAAATCCACTCAACTCCTCTTCATTCATTCATTCCATTTCATAACACTTAAGCTCAGGAGAAAAATGGAGGAAAAGATTGGAAATTAAAATTCCTAAACCCTAGTATGATTAGGAAATACAAATTCAAGTCCAAAATCAAAAAGAAGCTTAGGTAAGCAGCCTCTTCTTCTTCTCCACCTCAATCTCTCTCTAATTTCCAGAAATTCCTATAACATAATTTATGAAATATTTGCCTATGATCATAGATTGGAGCTTCTAGAGTTGAAGTTGAAGATTGCACTACAAGGGGAAACACGTTTTCCGACGGCTAGAAGCCGTCGGCGGCCGTCGGAATCCGTCGGCCGCCGTCGGAAAAAGCCGCCGGAAATGGCTTTGTCGGAAGAAGTATTTCCGACGGCTTCTGACGGACGCTGTCGTATCCAATTCCGACGGATCCCGACGATTTCCGACAGTTTCCGGCGGGCGTCGGTAACCGTCGGAAGCCGTCGGAAATGTTAACTTACAGGCCGCCGTTATTCGTCGTGAGCCGTCGGAAATTTTGACCAATAAGTCATCGGAAGCCGTCGGAAGCCGTCGGAAATCTGCTGTTTTTTTTTAAATTTGCTGCAAATTTAGCCTTCCAACCACATTTCTCTTCCAAACACTATAATATCAATACTACACAATCAAATATACAATAATCCAACCAAATATCCAAACCCAAACTACAAAATATTTAATAAACACACAAATAAATAAAATTACATCAAAATAAAATACAAAATATAAATAACCATTCCAACATTAACAATAATCCTAACAATAACTGTTCTACCATGTTGTTAATACACAAATTCATTAATATTTTCATACACGTCCTCATAAAACCATAGAACCAAATGTGTCAAACATAATTATACATAAATCAACAATTACCTACGCCGTCTACCAAATCATTCTAAATTAAAACAAAACATACCTGAACGAACAAGCAAGCAAGTAATGAATCAATCTCCTGCAGATCCAGAGCCAGCCGAGGAAGGAAAGCGACCACCACCCTGCTGCTGCATGTACTCTAACAACTGTGCGGTGTGCATGGCCTGTTGGCGGTTCTGCTCCTCCAACTGGGAAACTCTAGTCCGCAATTCTTCTATATCTGCAAGATCGCTCTGAGGTCTACTCCGCCGTCCCCTACTCTGACTACTGGACTACAATAATTGAAAAATAAATAAAATCCAAGTTTATTGTTTTGAAAAGGTGAAAATATCATATTTTAAGTATTTTAAGTAAAATTAAATTATTTACCGCTAAATTTCCAAATCCGTATCGTCGACCATGCTCTGTTGGATCCATAACGGACTCAAAAATAACGTCTTCCTCATTGGTCGTCAGCTGATCTCGACCCATGTCAGCAAGGAGTTTCTGTCGCTGCTCCATAAACTTCTCCTGCATTAACAAATTAATAATATCATATCTTATGTCATCATAGTTTAACAATTAAAACAATTACTAATACTGAATAAAATGAAATATGCTTACATGGCTTTTGAAGGATTTATCGTCCTGCCATGTGTACGAAACAGTCCCGTCTGGATTAACATGCTCGACAGCATTCATATGGGTGAACACGTCCATATAGCTGACAGGACCATGTGACTCGGCTTCCTGAATTTGATTGTTACTTACAATTATTATACATTTAAAATCATATAGTATAAACTATTTACATTTATTATTCAATAAATTTACCAACTCCTGTCGATACTACTGAAACGACTTCGATCCTCCGCGATGAGTGACGGGATTCTTATTTCTATTTGCAGAGTTTCTATCCGACTCTGCATGTACATTCAAAATTTGATACATTATTTTTCGATCACGTCAAATTAATAATTCAAAAAAAATTAGTATACTTTCCTTCGCCTCGTTCGTCTCCCAGTATCTCAACCAAGCTTGCCACATGCTCTCTCCCATCCACCGTTGTTTCTTACCAGATTTCCTAATCTCAAATATCGTATCCCTGTAGTTCTTGCGCATCTTCTTCATCCAGTATGCTCGTGCCAGCATCATATCATCTGTCTGGATGTCTATCTCAACCTGTGTTAAAAAAAGATTACACTTTAAACGATATAAACAGTAGAAAAATGACAAAAATGAATTAAAAATGAAAAACAGAAAAATATCCATACTAGGACATCCTGCCATATGCACTCTATGATGTGAGGAGGGATGTTATCCCACTTCGGCCAGCAAGCACTCATCCTACTGCGATAGGCAGCTCTAGAGACGACCAGCACAACCTTAGAGGGAAGTAGGTCGAACCCCCTGTTTTTAAGTACGATATAGATAAGTACGTACGTATATCATAGAAAAAATAAGATGCTGAATAAAATTTAATTCTTACCCATCTGCTCTAGGGACTAACGATACAACTGCACGCTATGGCTCTTGCGATGGGCCACTGCCATCGCCTCCTGACGATCGGGAAGAGCTCCTACCTCTACATGACATATTGATAAACCTGTGACATATACACATCATTATATAAGAGAATAAAAACATGATAATTAATATATTTTATATGAAAATGACATCAACGGTATAAATTGCTTAATTAATGACTGAAATGGAAATAGAAATGGAAGTGTGTTATACCTGATTCATAATGGGTGTACTATTCCAACGATAAGAAGAGTTCATTGCATTTTCAATAAAAATTGCTAAATAAATGACAAATGGAAATAACATAAAACATGCAAACAATAGTAAACAGATTTGGTTTCATAGTTACATCAATTTCATAATACATCAAGAATTCAACATAGTTACATCAATTGCAAAAAAACAGATTCAGATTTATATCAGTCATCATCGTCTTCTGATTCAGATTCGGTCTCGTTTTCAACGATATTTTTCTCCGCACTGTAAAAATCTTCTACCAAAACATTTATTTCGTCGATTAAAGGACCAAAATCTGTATGATTGTCTGTAATTATTATTTCATTATTTTGCTCAAGATTTGCCTGATAAGCTTGTTCATCCGGAATATTCTTCCCATCGAATGTGAATCTGGCCTTTGTTTTAAAAACTGCAGACCAATCTGCTTTATCTCTTTTTAGAGACGGATAAGGAGCGTAATAAACTTGCAATGCTTGTTTGGCTAGTACAAAAGGATCATACTTGTGATAGTGCGATGTATGCTTTATTTCGATAAGATTATAATCCTTGTGCACATTAATTCTAGAACCTAGAACATTGCTAAACCAATTGCATCTAAATAGAAACACCTCCTCCGCGGGTCGTGAGAAATATATCAGTTGCAAAATTTGTGTCAGAACGCCATAAAAATCATTTAAATGATTTTATAGATCGTCACTACCTTTAACAAATACACCAGTATTATTTGTTAATTTTTCTGCACCGTATTCTTTGGTGTTAAATTTATATCCATTGACGAAATATACTGGATATGTCTTGACCACTCTTTTTGGTCCCATCGCAAGATGTTTCAACCCTTCGTCAACAACACAATTTCTCGGCTCATAAATGTAATTTGAAAACCAACCGGAAAATTCTTTACTGAGATCTCCGTTCGGATGTTCACGTTCATAAACACTGTTTATATAAACAAATTATTACATCAGGTTATAGATGCGCATGCATTATAGAAAAGAATAAAACACAAATTATTATTTCAGATTACCTAACAAACGGTGCAACCTCGGCACAATTTAGAAGAATATAAGTGTGTGCTACATGAAGATCTCTATCGTCTAACCATATTTCTACACATTTTCCAGAAGGCCGACCATATTGTCTAAAAATAGATAACATTGCTTGAGAGGACTCTTGTTCGTTGCCTTCGTCATTACAAGGAACACTTTGAAATGAAATATTCACATGGTCATTGAAATAGTGAGAGAAAAAGAACGAAGCTTCTTCTTCGATGTAAGATTTTCATATCGAACCTTCAACTCGTGTTTTTTGCCTCACTTTTTTCTTTAGATGATTCAAATATCTATGCAAAATTAATTTATATTAACTTCATCTTTCAAATGCAACTAAATTACGTTATAACATATTACATACCTCTCAAATGGATACATCCATCCATATTGGACAGGACCTCGAAGTCGTGCTTCAGATGGGAGATGAACAGGTAAATGTTCCATCACATTAAAAAAACCTGGCGGAAATATTTTCTCTAATTTGCAGAGCAATATAGGAATGTCCGCTTCAAGTTTACGTAAACATTGCACTTTTAAAGTAGTCGAACAAAGCTCTTTGTAAAACATACTAAGCTCCGTTACTACCTTCCAAAATTTTAACGGCAGTATTTCTTTGAACATTACGGGAAATAAATTTTCCATCATTATGTGACAGTCATGACTTTCCATTCCGCTCAATCTACCATTTTTAAAGTCAACACATCTACGAAGATTTTATGATATCCCATCAGGAAATCTTAACCCTTCCACCCATTTTAACACAGTTTTAACTTGATTATTATCTAATTCGTAACATGCTTTGGGTTTTTTACTGTCATTTGGTTTCATATGAAGCTCAGGACGTTTGCATAATTCTTCTATATCACATCTTGATTTCAAATCATCCTTTGTCTTCCCTTTCACATTCAAAATTGTGTTAAAAACATTATCAAATACATTTTTCTCATTGTGCATCACATCTATGTTATGGAGAAGCAGAAGATGTTTCCAATACAGCAACTCCCAAAAAATAGTTTGTTTGCACCAGTTATGAACAACTGATTTGCCTTCAATTTCTGTTTGCTCGCCAGTTTCATATATCTTTGGATAGTCCTTAACAAGTTCATATATGTCTTCGCTTGACCATATCGTCGGTGGTTGTCTGGTTTCTACTCTATTAGCTAAAAAGTTTTTCTTGTCTCCTCTGAAGGGATGATTTACATGGAGAAAATATCGATGATAGTCAAACCATGAAATTTTCTTACCATGAGGTAAAGAAAACGCTCGTGTTTCATCCATGCAATATGGACATGCTAGACGACCGGCAGTACTCCATCCCGAAAGCATTGCATAGGCAGGAAAATCACTTATAGTCCACAACAAAGAAGCAAACATACGGAAATTTTTCTTCGTGGACACATCGTACGTTTCTACTCCTTCGTTCCACAGTATTTTTAACTCCTCAATCAACGGTTGTAAATATATATAGATTCCTTGTGTCGGATCGTCAAGGCCAGGAACAACAACATTAAGAAACATATATTGCGTTTTCATACACATCTATGGAGGTAAATTATATGGTGTGACGATAATGGGCCAGGATGAATATTTAGAACCAAATTGAGAAAATGGAGAAAAACCGTCCGTACATAATCCTAATCTAACATTTTGACTCTCCGCTGCAAAATTTGGATACGTTTTATCGAAATGCTTCCATGCTTCTCCATCGGCCGGATGTGTCAACGTACCCTCTTCCTCTGTTCTCACGCTATGCCACCTCATATTAGACGTAGTTACAGAAGATGCATATAATCATTGAAGTCTTGGAGTTATGGGTAAGTAGTGCATACGCTTGTACGGAACTTCCTTCCCTTTCTTTTTTCTTGGTTTGTATATCTCCTAGTTACAAACTTTACAATTTCTAAGGTTTGCGTCTTCTTTCCAAAACAACATGCATCCTTTTAAACATGTATCTATTTTCTGATACGGTAAACCAAAAGCCGACATAAGCTTTTTAACTTCGTAGTGATTTTCACACATTTGATTATCGGGCGGCATATGTCTTTTTGCAGCTTGTACAACAGCCGTAAACCCAGCTTCAGTGATGTTGTATTTTGACTTCATCGCAATGTATTCTGCGATTACTGACAGCTGAGTGTCACTTTTACAACCATCCCAAATAGGTTTCTTAGATGCATCTAGTAAATCATAAATTTTTTTAGCTTCAATATTTGGTTCTTCAACATTTCCATCGTCGTCGTCAACTTCAACCATAGGAAACATTGATCGTGCTGCATCTTCGACCATATTTTCTATACGGGTCGTTGAAACTATTTCGTTAACGACACTTTCAGACTCTACAGAAGTATCTGCTCCATGCCGATCCCAAACAAAATATTCGGGTGCGAAACCGTGTTTGCACAAATGAACTTTCACAATATCTGGTAACAAATACTTCAAATGTCTACACCTACTACATGGACAACGAATTTCTGGATCGTTTTCGTTATTACTTAAAGCGAATTCAACAAACACGTTTATACCATTATAAAAATCTTCTTTTATTGAGCCCCTCAGTCCTTTTCTTTGGTACATCCATCTCCTCCGATCAACAAAATAATCAATCATTTTTCCTATTTGACAAAATGAGAAGTTCAAATTTTAATATTTATTTTGAAGAATACAAATTCGAAAAAGATTATTTTCGTGATCGTATAATATTTTGAATTTAAAGAACAACTTCACAAATTTAAAAATATTTTCAAATAGGGCACATTTTATTTTTTAACATAACGATTTAAAAATATATATAATTTTTTTTTCACTGGTCAGGCATCCTACTTCCCATTACAAACACAGTAAGCATTTACATTTCGTATATTACTTCGTCTCAAACGATTCAACAAAATTTCGACAGCATTTCCCTTTTGTTCCCTGCATTGTACACAAATGCGTGTACGTAGGAAACAGAAAAGAAAAGTTAGGTTGAAATTTTATGAGCCGTTTGAGATGAAGTAGTATACAAAATGTAAATGCTTACTGTGTTCATAACTTGTCTAATACAGGGACAAATCCGA
The DNA here is from genome assembly GCA_030737815.1 of Allium fistulosum. Classification (NCBI taxonomy): domain Eukaryota; kingdom Viridiplantae; phylum Streptophyta; class Magnoliopsida; order Asparagales; family Amaryllidaceae; genus Allium; species Allium fistulosum. The sequence goes on along the minus strand of CM060901.1, from coordinate 810,378,957 downwards.
CAAACATTGTACTAGATGAATATAAATGGTCGTTTTTCGAAAAGAACGACTATTTATACAACGATCATGTACAACACTCGTCAGACGGGGCCAAAAACTCTCTAAGGGACATTTGTCAGTTACATGCGCGCATTTTACAAAAAAATACAGTTTTACTCACTGTTCACATTTACAAAAATATATATTAATTTATCACATTTATTCAACGTATTACATCAGATTAAGGCTGTTTTAACATTTTTGTCATTTTTCAATACACACAATTATAATTTAGAGTAATGCATTTTTTTTGTTTCATAAGTAAATACGCGCACAATATAATACTCCTAGTTCATTCAATCAATTTATCTTATTCCAAATAACGTATACAATCGTCGAATCAAGGCATACACAACAATTTACATATACATGAACAACCACAAATTATACGTGTTTTTCACAATTTCACGATAAAAGATGAAATCGGTATACCATGTGATGCTATAAACCGTTATTACGCTATTGGAAACAATTGCAATCACTAATTCGTCCTAATTTATCAATTTATGCAAATCTAGAATTAGGGTAAAAACTGAATTTTTCACAAAAATAAGATATTATACCGGAGATTAAGAGTAACGGAGGTTGATTAGGGAGCTTTGGAAGATCCGGAAGCTAGAAATTAGGGATTGGAAGTTTGGAGGTTGAATTTGGGGGTTTTTTGGTGGAATTTTTGTATGAAGAGGAGGAGGAAGAAAGCTCTCGGCTGGAGCTATAATCGCAGATTTCCGACGGCTTCCGACGGCCGCCGACGGCCCGGCGGAAGCCGTCGGAAATTTGCCGTCGGAAGCCGTCGGCCCTGGCTGTCGGTTTTTAGCCCTTTTCTAGTAGTGTTGGTTGATCTTTCCTCTATTTTTTAAAAGCTTCCCATTCGTTGTTTTTGGGTTTAAAGGTGAGTTTTTGAACTCACATCTATGCCTATAACTTTCATCGTTGTTAGGTATGAATTCCTAACATCTATTCATGTTCATTTGCTTTTGATTTGAATTGATTTGGTGAATTTTCCAATTTTTGGTTTTTAAGTCCAATTCTATGAAAACCCTACTATGGATGTTTGGACATGATATTTGGGGTGAATCGAAGATCCTATAAGGCTGGGTTGTCGCTTGGCATAAATCCCTAGTCTTCGTTGCTTGTCGGATCGCTCCCGAATCGTTTTGGCCAACATGGCCTAGGAAAATTGTTGCCCAAACCAGGTGACCAGACATCTAGTTATCAAGTCCAGACGTCTGGTTATGGTCCCTGGTGGAAAAACTATAAGAACATAGAAAAAAAGGCAGAAACTTGAACTAGACGTCTGGTCCAAACCTACTAGACGTCTGGGAAGTCTTTTAGACATCTGGTTTGGATTCAGACGTCTGGAAGGTTTCTAAAAACTTCCAGAACCTAAATCCAGATGTATGGATTTACAACCAGATGTCTAAAACTGTTCATTTTGCCTATTTTAGCTGTTTTTAGTCGATTTCCAATTTTAATTGATTTTTGTTGATCCGGTTAGTTGTTATCACTTATTATCGACTTTGATGACTTCTTTCTTTGGATTTTTGGGAATATCCATTTGATGGGTTTGTTATCGATTTCTATGGTTTGGATTCACATCTTCGATTGTGAATTTTTGGTGATTGATTTTTTCTACAATCAATTCTGTGATTTTTCACTTTAAAATACAAAGGTTTTTATGTAGGATCTAGATTAACCCTAGAGGGGGAGTGAATAAGGTTATAGCAAATTTTCTCGAATTTAAACAAACTGCAGAAAAGTAAATATGCTGTAAAGTAAATCACACACAAAATTTACCCAGCTTCGGCAACCCCTGCCTACTGCTGCATTCCCAGATTTCTATTAGAATTAAACAGTCTCCCGCTTACAAAAACTCTAACAGACTCGCAAACCCTGCTACCTCCTATAGAGTTTTGCAAACTCGCAAACCCTGCTTACCGAACCAATCCTAACTAGACAATCCGACACAACCTAAATCCTAGGTGGTGATTTACCAAGATTTGATTCGAAAAGTTTAGACTTCAAAAGTAAAAACAAGAGCAAAAATTAAATAGAAAACTTGAGTACAACTTTTGCCCTTAAACAAAACAACCCAACCCAAAGTATTATCACTCAAAGAAATGCGGCCCTGTTATTTTCTTTTATATTCTTTGGCACGTTCCTTTGTGTTTGATAATGGAGACTCTCGTTTTTCATTCGATCCTCTTCCTTCAAAAATTAGGGCTTTCGTGAAACTCGAAGATGCCGACTTCGAATGCTTGATTGAATAGATGATTCAGCGTTCCTTTTCTGTCGATCGATGGTCTCAGTTAATTACTTCGACTGTATCGAATTGATTGAGTTCGAGAAGACTTCAGTATTTGATTTTGCTCTTTTTCTTTTCTGATTGAATGCTTGAACTCGATGCCTTTTTAGCCGATGATGATTGGGTTTTTATATAGGGTACGATCCCTATATTTTCGTTCGTACGAATTCGTTTGAATTTGTCAACTGATTTTGCTTGGCCGCTTGATTTTCTTTGATTGTTTGAGATTGATTCTGACTTTGTCACTCACGTATATTTGATCTTGGTTGACATGGTTTTGTAACTTGGTCATCACAGTATTGAGTTGCAATCATACACCACGTCTCTGACCTGTTCATATGTGTATATCTCCTGGTAGCTTGATTCACATGGTTTTGCTTGTTTTCGTGATAACCACGACTTTGAATTTGCTGCTCAGTGAATTTTTTTGTTTTGACTTTGGCCAAGATTGCTGCTTTGAATTCTCTGGCATATTTCCTGATTTTTGTAAAACCTGTTACTTTGGTTTTACTGCCTTGACTTGAACTTGTAGTATTCATTGCACTTGATTATGATGTTGTGATTGACTTCATTAAACTTTAACTTTGCATTTGCTTTGAGACTTGACTTCGGGTTCATATATCTGACTTTGGTCATTTTTGAAATTGCTTGATGTTGTGCTATTGAGCTTTGTTCGAACTTGTTTGGATTGCATTTGCATTATCTTTGTTGTAACTCGAAGTCTGTTGATGCTAGTTCATGTATTCATTTTGATGTTCATGTTGCATATATGCTTGCTGCCTGGTCATCATTGTATGTTGTCACTGCTCTTGTATTTGCAGTTTTGAACTGGTGCACTTGTCAGTGCAGTCTTCATATATGTGCATACATGCATTTATCTTTGAGCCTGGGTAGTTTGGTTTCATTGCCAAGTGTGTCTGGTCGAGTTCATTGCTGTATTGTTGTTATGTTGAAATAGTGTACATACATTCATGTACATTTTCCTTGTTGCCATATTGGTCCCTCTGGCCTCTGAGTTGTTTGTTGATTTAGCTTGGTCGACACTTTGTACTTCTGGTTTGCTATTGTACTTCACTGGTTTGTACATCTCCTTGTAGTCAAGTTGAACTGGTCGAGACTAGTGTATTTGGTTTGGATTTGTGGTCTTGTGACATAGTGTATCAGTGATGCATTGTTGCAGTGTTCATTCATGTTGTATTTTCCTTTGTTTTTGTGCATACGAGTTGGCGAGGCAGTGCACACGTGTATAAATGTACACGTGTGTATTGCAGCCACTCATGATTACCTGTCCCTGATAAGAATACTGATATGCACAGATATTACACAATCGAAAATTATGACAATAACCCATATATCTAAGGCACCAATAAAAAACAAATTTATATTCTTGCAAATTCAAATTTGTTTATTTTTTAGATTACTGCTCTAGTTGCTAATTATACAGGTACACAGAAGACAGGACAAGAACTGGAGCTGGACAATGCAGATAGATGCAGATGTGCAGACAGAGTGAAAAACTAAGTATTGAGTGTTGTAGTGAGAAAAAATGTGAATGTGAAATGTATGAAACCGGTGTATGTATATAGAGAGAGCTTAAAGCTTTGTATTGTATAAGTGTTGAAATAAAATATTATTTTGAATAAAATACTGATTGAATTATATAAATTCTATGCAATAGTATTATTATTCCATATGAATATTTATTCCTATATGTGTATAGTACAATCTGCAAACACATATATAAATTGAAATATGTTTGTTATCATCAAACAAAAAATCACATCAAACAATCTCCCCCTTTTAATGATGACAAACACATATATTAAAGATTTTGAAATTCTAATAAATGTGTTTGAGCATGAAATATTTAGCTCCCCCTATATGAATGCTCCCCTTACAACTGAGACCACTCCCTATTTAGAAGATTTAGAAAATTACAGAAGAATAAAAGAACTAAAGAAAATTAACTAACAACATTTAACAAATTTGTTGAAGTATTCCAAAAATATTTACTTTCTTATCAAAATCTTGTTCTTCTCCCCCTTTTGTTATCATCAAAAGACTGTCAACACTAATGGAACAGTAGTGGAAAAAGAAAAAAGATTTTTTTAAGTAAAAACAAATGCAAAACAAAGAAAAATCATAATATATCATAACGAGTTAACAAGTTCCACATTGTAGAGAATGGATTGATGATTCAGTTTTTATATAATGAGAAGAGAGAAATTTCAAAAATAATTTGACATTTAAGCACAAAAATAAGCACTTACTAACCACGCATAACCATAAGGACTTTTAAATGGGATTAGCAGTTACTTATTAGTCTAAGCATTCGGACTTTTAAGTGAGACCAGAAAAATACTTAGCTACCATACTCCATCCATGCATAACCATAAGGACTTTTAAATGAGAATGGAATGATGGTAAAATAATTCACTCACATGCTCCATCCATGCATAACCATAAGGACTTTTAAATGAGAATGGATGCATGATATATATATATATATTTTAATTTTAAAAGAAATTCTCATTTTACAAAACCATTATGAATGATAGAAAGATGGTAGAAATAGAAATGATCGTGGAATAAGTTACCAAGTTAATTATATTATGAATTTTTTTTTAATTTTGAAAAGAAACAAAACATATTTCCACTACTGAATAACATATTCGAATCAATCTTTGAATAATATCCAAAACTGGTTTGAATCCTAGAAATTGAAGTTGAAAATAAATATCCAAGAATATTTCAACCAAAAATGGAAAATGATTAGTCAATTTCTATAATCCCCAAATCCGAACGTAATCTGGAAAATCTGTCTTCGGGGAGGGGATTTGTGAAAATATCAGCAAGTTGAATCTCAGTTGAAATATGTTCAATGCAAATGTATTCCTTAGCAATATGATCTCTAAGAAAGTGGTGTCTCACATCAATGTGTTTTGTGCGTGAATGATGAACAGGATTATTTGACAAGTCTATTGTACTTTTACTATCACATTTTAATGGAACTTGTTTATAAACTAAGCCAAAATCAGAAAGAGTTTGCATTATCCATAAAATTTAAGCACAACAACTTCCTAAAGCAATATATTCTGCTTCAGTGGTGGATAATGCAACACAATTTTGTTTTCGACTTGACCATGAAACTAATGAATGTCCTAGCATGAAACATGTCCCACTAGTGCTTTTCCTGTCAACCAATGAACCAGCATAATCAGCATCAGAATAACCAACTAAATCAAAATTTTCACAAGAAGGGTACCATAGTCCAAATTTGTGTGTGTGTGAAAGATATCTCAAAATTCGTATAGTGGCTTTCAAATGAGATTCTTTAGGGTTAGATTGAAAACGTGCACACAAACACACAGAAAACATAATATCATGTCTAGAAGCAGTAAGAAAGAGAAGTGAACCAATTATCCCTCGATATTTCTTCTGATCAACAGCAACTCCTTTCTCGTCTTTGTCCAACTTTGTTGATGGGCTCATAGGAGTTCTCAATGGTTTGGAGTTCTCAACTCCAAATTTCTTCGACAGTTCCAACACATACTTGGATTGTGAAATGAAAATACCCTCACTGCTTTGCTTGATTTGAAATCCAAGAAAATATTTCAATTCTCCAACCAAGCTCATCTCGAATTTAGCCTACATGACTTGTTCAAATTTCTCGCATAAGAGTTCATTAGTAGCACCATAAATGATATCATCCACATAAATCTAAACAATCAAAAAATCAGTTCCTTTATGTAATAGAAACAGTGTCATGTCAGCACTCCCCTTTTTAAAGTCATTTTTCAAAAGATATGTACAAAGGCAGTCATACCAAGCTCTAGGAGCTTGCTTAAGACCATATATTGCTTTTTCTAGTTTATACACATGATTTGGAAAATCATGATTTTCAAAACCGGGGGGTTGTTCAACAAAAACTTCTTCTTTCAAATCACCATTTAGAAAGGCACTTTTTACATCCATTTGTTTAAGTTTGAAACCCTTATAACATGCAAAACTTAGCAAAATCCTAATGGCTTCTAACCTAGCAATTGGAGCAAATGTTTCATCAAAATCTATGCCTTCTATTTGGTTATATCCTTTTGCGACCAACCTAGCTTTGTTTCTAATTACATTTCCTGATTCATCAAGTTTATTTTTGAACACCCATTATAGTCATTAGGCCTAGGAACTAATTTCCAAACTTTATTTCTCTCAAATTGATTAAGTTCATCTTGCATTGCTAAAACCCAACTTTCATCATTAAGAGCCATTTCAACAGAATCAGGTTCAATCTCAGAAATAAAACCACTATGACAACAAAACGCACACAAATTTTTATCAAATGAAGAGCGAGTGCGTATACCTTCCGTAGGATTACCTATAACCAATTCAGGAGGATGATTGGATTTGAACTTCAATCTATCAGCATCAATAGTCCTACTTTCAGCTTTCTCACTAGATGTCCCTTCTTCAATGCCTTCATGATCGACCCCATCGTCAACCGCCTTTTCAGTCGTCCTTTCCAGGTCAGATTCATCGAATTTCACATTGATTGATTCAACAATTGTTTTTGTTCGTTTGTTGTATATTCTGTAAGCCTTGCTCCTTGTTGAATAGCCCATGAAAATTCCCTCATCAGCCTTTGATTCGAATTTTCCAAGTTGATCACCTGTGTTAAGAATGAAACAAGGACATCCAAATACATGAAAATAAGAAATGTTAGGTTTCCTTTCATGCCATAATTCATAAGACGTTTTGCCAAGTATTGTTCTAATCATTACTCTATTCATTACATAGCACGAAGTATTCACTGCCTCTGCCCAAAAGGTTAGAGATAGTTTATACTCACTCAACATGGATCTAGCCAATTCTTGCAATGTACGGTTTTTCCTTTCAACCACCCCATTTTGTTGAGGTGTTCGTGGAGCAGAAAATTCATGTTTTAAACCATTTTCTTCACAAAAACTTTCAAATTCCAAATTTTCAAATTCGCCTCCATGATCACTTCTCAAAGTTTTAATTGAAACTCCTTTTTCATTTTAAACAAGTTTTGCAAATTTTGAAAAATAATTAAAAGATTCAGACTTTTTGGCTAAGAAATAAACCCATGTATATCTAGAATAATCATCAACCAATACATAACAATAACGTTTTCTATTCAAGCTTGCAATTTCATTTGGTCCAAATAAGTCCATGTGAATTAATTCAAGGACCCTTGATGTGCTAACAATGTTTTTAGGGCGAAATGATGATCGACTAAGCTTTCCCAAGGAACATGCTTTACACACTTTATTATTTTTTAATTTCTGATGTGGTAACCCTCTGACTAATTCTTTCGTTTCAAGTTTTTCCAAGAGGCCCATGCTAGCATGTCCAAGTCTCATATGCCATAAGGATGTGACGTAGCAGCGGAATAACAGAAATGATTGTAATGATGAAAGTAGCAATCGATGAAGTAGAAGATACCGAAATGCCCAAATTCGTTGATCCGAAGATACCGAATTCTAGCTATCCCAAACACATTGATCGCGCACGATACCGTGTTTAAAGATCTGCGATTCTTCGCACGTTGATCTAGCGGACTAGATTCCGTGAATCGGCTTCAGCAGTCGTTGAATCGAGCGCACTCGATTAACCGAAAGTGGAGATAGGAGATTACACTCAACTACCAATTTAAGAAGAGGCACAAAGCTCTCAAACAAGAATTTTATTCAAAAATCAACAACCTTTACAAATGACCAACACCCCGCTATTTATAGAAGTTACAACTCACACAACAGAAAATTGTACAACACATAGGTCGTTCACGACCTAACATACACGACCTAAAAAACAGACGACCTAAAACTGTCGACCTAAAACAAACGACATAAAAATAGTGCGACCTAAAACAGCCGCGACCTAAAACAGAAACAACAAGTACAATACGACAAATTACAACACATTTCATCACATATTTAGAACACATAGATCGGCCTCAACCTAAAAAAACAACTCATGCGACCTAACTTCCTTCAGCGACTTAAGATCAGCAGTGAGCGACCTAACAATAAGCGGCATCCACATCAACGACCTAACATAGGTCGTATCTCGCTTCCGCGACCTAATGTAGGTCGTAACTCTTCTTCGCGACCTAACTGCGGTCGTAATTCGTTCACGCGACCTATCGTAGGTCGTAGCTTGAGACAGTCTTCACTCGAAATATCGGAGCGACTTAGCTTAGGTCGTAACTCGTTTACGCGACCTAACTTAGGTCGTAGCATATCTCCGCGACCTAAAGTAGGTCGTAACTCGTTAGGTCGTTCGAGCGCCTTTTCCTTTAGCTCGATAGCTCGCGAGTCTCCACTAGGTCGTTGGAGTGACTCAAAGGACTTGTTAGGTCGTTCGCGATCTAACACTTCACCAACTTGGGTTGCATCCTCACTACGTAGCTCTGCTTCCTCGTTAGGTCGTGAGTGACCTTCACTAGGTCGTGAGCGTCCTAACTCTTCACCAAATTGGCCTAAAATCTTTGAATGATTCAAATCTGAAAGGTTAGCAGATCGCGCTGCATCATCCTCCCTCGGTTGACAAAAATTCGACCTCGAATTCGCACCTTCCTCTTCCACAACAAACTCATCTCCATGATACGGAATCAAATATTTGACATTAAAAACATCAGAAGTATGAACATCATCCGACAATCTCAACTGATATGCATTCTCATTGATTTTCTTCAAAATTTCTACTGGACCGATTTTTCGAGCCTTCAACTTATTATACGTTCCTACTGAAAAACGATCTTTTGTCAACACGGCATAAACTAAGTCACCTTCTCTGAAATTCACACTCCTTCGCTTCTTATCCGCCAGTTGTTTATACTTCTCGTTTGATGCAAGCAACCGTTCATGCACAGTTCTGTGGAACTCCTGTAACTCAGTCACAAAATCACATGCACGCTTAACAACTCCTTTCTGATACGGTACTGTCGTCAGATCCAATGGACCCTTCGGACTTGCTGAGTATACAACTTGAAACGGACTGAAACCAGTACTTCGATTGACTGGATTATATGTGCAAACTCTGCTTGACATAGCTTTATATCCCAACTCTTCAGATTATCCTTCACAAGGAACCGCAACAAATTTCCCAAAGATCTATAACAACTTCCGTCTGACAATCGGACTGCGGATGGTAAGCACTACTGAAATTTAGCTTTGTTCCCACCATCTTGCACAAACTTAGCCAAAAATGACTCAAAAATCTGGTATCTCGATCAGAAACAATTGATTCCCGTAACCCATGTAAGCAATAGATCTCTCTAAAGAACAATTGTGCAACACGGACGGCATCCGCTGTCTTCTTACATGCTATGAAATGTTCCATTTTCGAAAACCGGTCAACTACAACAAATATAGAATCATTTCCCCTCTGAGTTCTAGGCAATCCCAACACAAAATCCATGCTCACATCCACCCATGGTTTTGTCGAAACCGGTAAAGGCATGTATAATCCTTCATTTGTAGCTGTTCCTTTCGAAACTTGGCAAACATGACATCTTTCCACAAATCTCTCCACTTATTTTCTCATTGATGGCCAAAAATAAGATTTAGAAATCAGCTGCAATGTACGGTCTCTACCTACATGGCCTTCTTCACGTAACTCCTTGACAATTTTCAACCGTAAACTGCAATCAGGTACACATAGTCGATTTCCTTTAAACAGAAAACCATCCACCAATACAAACTCATCCGTCTTTCCCTCCTTGACTTCATCTACAAACTTTGCAAGTGTTCCTGTCGCAGGACCATTAACACTTCTCTCAGATGTTGCAAGTGTTCTTCTGCGCTTCCACTGTATATCAGAATATCATCAAAATACACCACCACAAACTTCCCAATGAATGGTCTAAAAATCCGATTCATCACCCGCATAAATGTACTCGGTGCATTCGAAATACCAAACGGTATCACCTACCATTCGTACAACCCCTCACGTGTCTTGAACGCTGTTTTACATTCATCCCCTGGTCTGATTCGAATTTGATGATAACCACTCTTCAGATCGATCTTTGTAAATATAGTAGCTCTACTAAGTTGATCCAACAAGTCATCCAATCTAGGCATAGGAAATATGTATCTCACTGTAATCTTGTTCAATGCTCGACTATCAGTGCACATCCTCCACGTCCCATCCTTCTTCGGTACTAACAATGCTGGCACAACAAATGGACTTAAACATTCCTGCACACGCCCTTGTTCAAGCAATTCTTCCACCTGCCTTCGCAACTCCTCGTGCTCCTTTGGACTCATTCTGTAGTGTGGTCTGTGAGGTAACACAGCTCCTGGAACAAGATCAATTTGATGTTGAATGTCCCTCAACGGTGGTAACTCCGTTGGTAACTCCTCGGGAAATACATCTTCGAATTCTTCCAGTACTGGTTTTACTTCTTCAGGAACTTCAACCTCTTCATGACTCTCACGTCCAATCAACAAAAATACTTCAGGCTCCTCTTCGACTTCTTTAACAAACTCCTTCAAAGATAACAAAGTTTTCAGCTCTTCAATCTCCTCCAACTTGCTTTCTTCTTGTTGTCGCTTCTTTGGAACTAAAGTAATTTTCGTGCCTTCAAACATGAAACTATAACTGTTGGTATGCCCATCATGTTGCACAGCTCTATCATACTGCCACGGTCTCCCCAGCAACAAATGGCATACATCCATGTCAACCACATCACACCAAATTTCATCCTTGTATTTCTTCCCAATCAAAAAATTTAAACAAGCCTTTCGATTAACTTTCACCTCCCCACCTTTCCTCAACCAAGCTAACTTGTAAGGTTTCAGATGCTTCTCTGTCTTCAATGCTAACTTTTTCACAGCTTCTGTAGAGATAATATTATCACAGCTTCCCGCATCAATGATAAATTTGCAAACCCTTCCCAAGATAGTGCATGTTGATTGAAAGATGTTACTCCTCAACCAGCTAGTCTCTCCCTCCTGCTTTGGTGTCAAGCAATTCCTCCTCATCATTAATGTATATCCATCATCTCCTGACAATAATTCTTCCTCCTCAATCGGTAATGAATTAGAACATTCAGCCTCCTCATCCTCATCCTCAACCTCAGCAATCATTGCTCATTTCTTTGGCTTCGGACATTCATTGCTTTTGTGACCAACCTCTTGACAATTAAAACATTTGATACCACTATTGACTTTGGTCTTAGCAACTTCATTAACAATCGGTTTTGCAACAGCCTTGGAAACGTTCGCATTACTACTAGCCCCTTTCACTTGATTGTTTGAATTTGGAAACACACCACCTCCTCGTCTACCCTGCTTCTCCCAAGCTAACGCTTTCTGATGTGCTTCAGCAACAGATCTGGGATCAAACATATTCACCATATCTTGAATCTGCATTCTCAACCCTCCAACAAATCTAGCTGTCAGTTGCTCCTCCGTCTCCATGATATCGTTTCTGGCAATAAGTTGATAAAATTCATCTGCATAATCATTCACAATCTTTGTTCCTTGCCTCAAGTTTTGCAAACGTTGATACATCAACGATTGATAATTATTAGGTAAGAATGTAGCTTTCATTAACTTCTTCATCTTTTCCCATGATTCAACCTTTGACTTTCCCATTCGTTCACGTGTAAGATTGGTTTGCTGCCACCATGCCAAAGCTCTACCCCTCAACCTTGTAGCAACCAACATTACTCTACATGTTCTGGAACCTCCTTGAAGTCAAAAATCTCTTCAACATTAGCCATCCAATCTAAAAACTCCTCAGCTTGCATACCACCTTTGAATTCTAGAATTTCCGTTTTCATCCCCGACTCCCATCTATGATTATATTCTGAATAGTCTTGTCCTTGACCTCATCCATGTCCACGAACACTACCTCCATCAAACACCTCTTCAAAATCCGATGTATATCGATGTCGATCCTGACCACCAACTTCTCTACTACCATTATTTCTTCCACCAACATCCCTTCGATCTACATTCCTTCGATCACGACCATTCACATTCTGATCATCAACATTTCTATAAGAATCTCGACCCATACTTCTATGATTACTGTCGACACTTCTCTCTCGATTGGAATGTGGTGAAACTCTACTTCCCCCATGATTAGATTCAGGTGAAACCCTTCTCTGATTTTGATTCATCTCTAACATCGCCTTCTCTATTCGACCAATTCCTTCAATAAGCTTCTCATTAAAATTTTCATTAATTCTTTGCTTCATTTCATCGGCCTCTTCTCTTCTATACAATGCTTCAACATTTTGATGGCGATGAGCTCTTCTCGGCGGCATAATTGGATCTTCACAAATACTTCAATTCTCGGCTTGTATATTAAAAATGATACCAAATGATACACAACCTTCAACTTCAAATGAATTTCGAAATGATGCATGGCTTCAAACTCTTCGCTTAGCTCGGCTTCGCTTGATGTAGCTCGGCTTCACTAACTCCTCAAATTCTTCGATAAGAATTGGATCCAAGACTCGGCTTAGCTATGATTGGCTAAGTCAAGCTCTGATACCAAATGATGCAGCAGCGGAATAACAAAAATGATTGTGATGATGAAAGTAGCAATCGATGAAGTAAAAGATACCGAAATGCCCAAATTCGTTGATCCGAAGATACCGAATTCTAGCCATCCCAAACACATTGATCGCGCACGATACCGTGTTTAAAGATCTGCGATTCTTCGCACGTTGATTAGCACACTAGATTCCGTGAATCGGCTTCAGCAGTCGTTGAATCGAGCGCACTCGATTAACCGAAAGTGGAGATAGGAGATTACACTCAACTACCAATTTAAGAAGAGGCACAAAGCTCTCAAACAAGAATTTTATTCAAAAATCAACAACCTTTACAAATGACCAACACCCCGCTATTTATAGAAGTTACAACTCACACAACAGAAAATTGTACAACACATAGGTCGTTCACGACCTAACATACACGACCTAAAAAATAGACGACCTAAAACTGTCGACCTAAAACAAACGACCTAAAAATAGTGCAACCTAAAACAGCCGCGACATAAAACAGAAACAACAAGTACAATACAACAAATTACAACACATTTCATCACATATTTACAACACATAGATCGGCCTCGACCTAAAAAAACAACTCACGCGACCTAACTTCCTTCAGTGACTTAAGATCAGCAGTGAGCAACCTAACAATAAGCGGCATCCACCTTAGCGACCTAACATAGGTCGTATCTCGCTTCCGCGACCTAATGTAGGTCGTAACTCTTCTTTGCGACCTAAGTGTGGTCGTAATTCGTTCACGTGACCTGTCGTAGGTCGTAGCTCGAGTCAGTCTTCACTCGAAATATCAGAGCGACCTATCTTAGGTCATAACTCATTTACGCGACCTAACTTTGGTCGTAGCATATCTCCACGACCTAAAGTAGGTCGTAACTCGTTAGGTCGTTCGAGCGCCTTTTCCTTTAGCTTGATAGCTCGCGAGTCTCCACTAGGTCGTTGGAGCGACTCAAAGGACTTGTTAGGTCGTTCGCGACCTAACACTTCACCAACTTGGGTTGCATCCTCACTGCATAGCTCTGCTTCCTCGTTAGGTCGTGAGCGACCTTCACTAGGTCGTGAGTGACCTAACTCTTCACCAAATTGGCCTAAAATCTTTGAATGATTCAAATCTGAAAGGTTAGCAGATCGCGCTGCATCAGGATGCCTCTTCGTCAGTGGCTACCAAACATCTAGAAAGATTTAAATTATCAAAAGAAAGCGTGTAAACATTTCCTTTTCTTTTGCCCATAAAAACAATGTTATTAGAAGATTTATCAATGATTTTGCAAGTATCACTATCAAAAACCACATTCATACCTTTGTCACATATTTGGCTAATAGAAATGAGATTGTGATGCAAATTATCGACGTATAAAACATTAGTCAAGGAAAAAGTACCGTTACCTACTTCACCTTTACCAATAATCTTACACTTGCTATTGTCTCCCATGATCACATTTCCACCTTTGAAATTCTCTAGGCTAAGGAACTTCAATCTGTCGCCTGTCATATGTCTAGAACAACCTGAATCTAGAAACCATTCTTGTTTCTCCTTAGCCCGCCAACAAACCTCACTAGATTCCTCTGAGCTTGCTTCTGAATCTGATTTTGCCATAAGACACAAATTAGCCTCCTCTGAGCTATTATTCGAAACTTCCTCTCCTTCTTCATCATCCCAAGTCGCTGCAAAGGCCTTCTTCTTCTTTTTCTTTCCTTTGTTGTTTTTGAGAAGTGGGCATTTTTGTTTGAAGTGGCCAGGCTTCTTGCAGTTATAAAAAGTCAATTCATTATCGGAATTGTCAGAATCTTTTGACCTATTACCACTTGTTTTCTTCTTGCGTGGCCCGAATCTTGACCATTTTCTATGATTATTGACAACCATTGCAAGTTCTTCAATTGGATCTTCTTCTTCTTCATCGCTCTCTTCTTTGCTCTTTAAGGCAATCGTCTTCTTCTTTGATTCGGAGTTGTTGCGTTCCTCCTTTGTTTTTAGCTCAAGCCATATGTCATCAAGTTGCCGATCAACTCCTTCATGCTTAGTTTACTCAGATCTTTCGATTCTTGTATTGCCATGACTTTTGTCTCAAAGCTCATCGCTAAGACTCGTAGCACCTTCCTCACAACCTCTACCTTAGTGAATACCTTCCCAATCGCTCTAGCATTGTACACCAAAGTTGAAAAGCATCCAAACATGTCCTTTATGCTCTCGCCTTTGTCCATCACAAAGATCTCGTATTCATTGCTGAATAGGGATAGACGAGACTCCTTGACTTGAGAAGTTCATGCATGTGTCACCTCTAAGGTATGCCAAATTTCCTACGTAGTTTTACAATGAGAAATTCTATTAAATTCATTCTAATCAAGAGCACAGATCAAAGCATTCATGGCTTTAGCATTTGTAGTTTTTAATTTCTTATCGTTAGCGTCCCACCTATCCTTAGGTTTAGGACTCTTAGTATCACCAACGGTTATAGTGGGAGATTTATAGCCAGTTTCAATAATGTCCCAAACATCATAATCAACAGAACTAAGATAAATACCCATCCTAACTTTCCAATAAGCATAATCATTCCCATTAAACATGGGTGGCCTAGCAATAGATTGCCCCTCAGAAAAAGCATTATTTAGTGGATTCATGACTCTAGAGTTAAAAAAATACCGGGCTCTGATACCACTTGTAGGATCTAGATTAACCCTAGAGGGGGGGGTGAATAGGGTTATGCAAATTTTCTCGAATTTAAAAAAACTGCAGAAAAGTAAATATGCTGTAAAGTAAATCACACACAAAATTTACCCAGCTTCGGCAACCCCTGCCTACTGCTGCATTCCCAGATTTCTATTAGAATTAAACAGTCTCCTGCTTACAAAAACTCTAACAGACTCGCAAACCCTGCTACCGCCTATAGAGTTTTGCAAACTCGCAAACCCTGCTTACTGAACTAATCCTAACTAGACAATCTGACACAACCTAAATCCTAGGTGGTGATTTACCAAGATTTGATTCAAAAAGTTTAGACTTCAAAAGTAAAAACAGGAGCAAAAAATAAATAGAAAACTTGAGTACAACTTTTGCCCTTAAAGAAAACAACCCAACCCAAAGTATTATCACTCAAAGAAATGATGCCCTGTTATTTTCTTTTGTATTCTTTGGCCCGTTCCTTTGTGTTTGATAATGGAGACTCTCGTTTTTCATTCGATCCTCTTCCTTCAAAAATTAGGGCTTTCGTGAAACTCGAAGATGCTGACTTCCAATGCTTGATTGAATAGATGATTCAGCGTTCCTTTTCTGTCGATCGATGGTCTCAGTTAATTACTTCGACTGTTTTGAATTGATTGAGTTCGAGAAGACTTCCGTATGTGATTTTTGCTCTTTTTCTTTTCTGATTGAATGCTTGAACTTGATGCCTTTTTAGCCGATGATGATTGGGTTTTTATATAGGGTACGGACCTTATATTTTCGTTCGTACGAATTCGTTTGAATTTGTCAACTGATTTTGCTTGGTCGCTTGATTTTCTTTGATTGCTTGAGATTGATTCTGACTTTGTCACTCATGTATATTTGATCTTGGTTGACATGGTTTTGTAACTTGGTCATCACGGTATTGAGTTTGAATCGTACACCACATCTCTGACCTGTTCATATGTGTATATCTCCTGGTAGCTTGATTCACACGGTTTTGCTTGTTTTCGTGATAACCACGGCTTTGAATTTGCTGCTCCATGAATTTTTTTGTTTTGACTTTGGCCAAGATTGCTGCTTTGAATTCTCTGGCATATTTCCTGATTTTTGTAAAACCTGTTACTTTGGTTTTACTGCCTTGACTTGAACTTGTAGTCTTCATTGCACTTGATTGTGATGTTGTGATTGACTTCATTAAACTTTAACTTTGCATTTGCTTTGAGACTTGACTTCGGGTTCATATATCTGACTTTGGTCATTTTTGAAATTGCTTGATGTTGTGCTATTGAGCTTTGTTCGAACTGGTTTGGATTGCATTTGCATTATCTTTGTTGTAACTCGAAGTCTGTTGATGCTAGTTCATGTATTCATTGAGATGTTCATGTTGCATATATGCTTGCTGCCTGGTGATCATTGTATGTTGTCACTGCTCTTGTATTTGCAGTTTTGAACTGGTGCACTTGTCAGTGCAGTCTTCATATATGTGCATACATGCATTTATCTTTGAGCCTGGGCAGTTTGGTTTCATTGTCAAGTGTGTCTGGTCGAGTTCATTGCTGTATTGTTGTTATGTTGACATAGTGTACATACATTCATGTACATTTGCCTTGTTTTTATATTGATCCCTCTGGCCTCTGAGTTGTTTATTGATTTAGCTTGGTCGACACTTTGTACTTCTGGTTTGCTGTTGTACTTCACTGGTTTGTACATCTCCTTGTAGTCAAGTTGAACTGGTCGAGACTGGTCTATTTGGTTTGGATTTGTGGTCTTGTGACATAGTGTATCAGTGATGCATTGTTGCAGTGTTCATTCATGTTATATTTGCCTTTGTTTTTGTGCATACGAGTTGGCGAGGCAGTGCACACGTGTATAAATGTACACGTGTGTATTGCAGCCACTCATGATTACCTGTCCCTGATAAGAATACTGATATGCACAGATATTACATAATCGAAAATGATGACAATAACCCATATATCTGAGGCACCAATAAAAAACAAATTTATATTCTTGCAAATTCAAATTTGTTTATTTTCAGATTACTACTCTAGTTGCTAATTATACAGGTACACAGAAGACAGGACAAGAACTGGAGCTGGACAATGCAGATAGATGCAGATGTGCAGACAGAGTGAAAAACTAAGTGTTGAGTGTTGTAGTGAGAAAAAATGTGAATGTGAAATGTATGAAACTGGTGTATGTATATAGAGAGAGCTTAAAGCTTTGTATTGTATAAGTGTTGAAATAAAATATTATTTTGAATAAAAATACTGATTGAATTATATAAATTCTGTGCAATAGTATTATAATTCAATACGAATATTTATTCCTATATGTGTATAGTACAATCTGCAAACACATATATAAATTGATATATGTTTGTTATCATCAAACAAAAAATCACATCAAACATTTATACTAGTAGTAAGTACTCAAACTCTTTCACAAAAATGATTTCAACGTTATTTTTAATATAAAGCTCGCTTTTAAAACAATTTTCCAATCTATTAGTATATACAAACCATCACCTCATTCATATGAGAAATCTAATTAAAAGGCTTAGCAAAACAAGTGGTATGAAATGGTTGCGTTTACTTTGTCGTTTAATTCTTGGACTTGTTCGATTTAACTCTCGTGACAATTTTCGAGTGGAAATCTACAATCTATTCGTAAATATTTAAGTTAAGCTAGTGGCTATGGGACATGAAGCCTAACTCGTTTATTTACTAGCTTAGTGTAATTTACACTTATTTTCGAGTGGAAGTCTACAATCTGTTAGTAAATATTTAAGTTAAGCTAGTGGTTATGGGACATGAAGCCTAACTCATTTATTTACTAGCATAGTGTAATTTACACTTGTCCATCATTGATGATCATTTTGAGATTTAGACCAGCGATGTGCGCTGTCTCTTTGTTTGTGTGGGGACTAAACCCCGTTTGTGGAGCTTCGGCTCAAAATGGTGGGGTAACGACCCATGGTCTTCGGGCCGTTTGTGGAGCTTCGACTCAAATTGGTGGGGTGGCGACCAATGGCCTTCGGGCCATTTGTGGAGATTCAGCTCAAACTTGATGCTTAGCGACCATGGAATAGTGTTCCGTTTGTGACACACGTGTTGGGGAGTTTTCATGCTCCCGTTTGGGATAGGCCTTCCCCTTTTTGTGATTTCTAGATTTCTAGTTGATGATTTCTAGAATTTGTGTACTGATTTTTGGGATTGGCGTTGATATTTTTTGTCATTGTGTTTTGTGAGTAATTTAAAGAATATGACATTCTTTTTAGTGTTTGAGAATATTCGAGATATTGTATGATTTTTGTTGTTATCTGATGTATACTTGTCATAGTATGGCATTATTGTTATCATACGTTTTTGTGATATCTTTTATCCTATCTCATTTTATCTGATATCTATAGCTAGACTGATCCGTTTATTATTTTCTTCTTAAATAATACTCGAGTCAGATTGAGGTATTTCAGGTGCTTCTGTTTGACTTCTTATCAGGGTCCATCACCTGATTTTTGGCTAACTACTTTAGCTTAGTAGTTTTTGTTATTATACATTCGAGATAGAGACTCCTTGATGTATACTTATTCTTTTGTCTAGCACTTGTACCTATTCTTTTGTGATGTAGTGGATCTTGTATGAACACTATTTTGATGTACACTCTTATGTGTTATATTCATATCTATTTCTGCCTTTGTGATATGAATATCTGTGACTGATTTGTGTTATGCTTATTTCTATATTTGTTTCTGAAGCCCACAAAGCCACTCTGTAGTAGCTTTGAGTTTGTATTTGATATGTCGGATTCCCTCTTGAAATGAAATGCAAGTCATTCTATCTGACATATCGGTACTTGCACAAAGCAATTACACAGATGGTCGCTCCTTAACAGTCTAATTCTTCGTGCTAGTCAACGGCATTACCCAGTAGTGTCCTTGGCTAGTGTGCGTATAGAGGTGGGGCATCACAATATATATATATATTGAATTATTGATAATATTATTTTCTAGACCTATCCGTACAAAGGAGACACTGCCTAAATTTTTCATGAATTTAACACTTAGAAATTTTTTTGAAAGTAAAAATATTTTCAAACTTGTATTAAACTTGAATATGAAAGATTTGATTGTTTATAAATTGATATATTTTATTCAAAATACTTAACTATGTAAATTTTATTGTTCATTAATTGATTATTTGATAAAGTTATATTAAGCTTCTTAATTCCTTCTCGTTCCTTTTTTAGGACGAAAAGTTTTGAGTGGGGGAGAGTATAATGACCTGTATTTTTCGATAATTAAAATATTATATATATTGAGATTTTGGTATTTAATTTTGTAAGAAATTTAAATTAATCGTTTATTAATTGGAAAATAGTTAAATATGCTTTTATAATGTTGTTTTAATGTTATTGACAACTATTTTAATGTAATTTATAACTAATTGAATTAATCGTAAAGTTAAATTGGTTATAGTCGTAAATAAGAAATAAATTCAATGTTGTACTAAAAAGAGAAATTATATGTAATTCATTGAAAATGATTAATATAGAATAGGAAATTAGTGGTTTGGTAAATGGTTATAATCTTTGTTGTGAGAAATCAATTTATAAATATGATTAAATTACTTAAAAGTGACTATTCTTTTAATTATTATTTTATTATTTCATTTGTTGAATTTATTTGGAAAGCAATGTGAATTTAATATAAATAAATATTACAGTTAATACGAGTTAAAAATGATAACTGCAAATCTGAATGTTATAAAATGTAAATTAATGATAATTATATTCATAAGGTAATAGTTGATTAAATAATAAGACGTAAATCAAAATAAATGGATTTCTTGGAATTTAAATTTTAATTACTGATTTATTGCAATTACAATTGATAGCTGTAATTAGTATGATATTTAATGTTGGATTTGACATGGAAAATTTATCTTAAAATATTATAAATTTATTTGTAATCAGAAATGAAGAAAATTGATAACTATTACTTTGAATTTAAAAGTGATCAAATTTATTTAATAATAATTTATTTAATTAACGAAAATAGCCATTTTGGCCACTGTCTTAGATTTCGATGAAACTAGTTTCATCAGATCCGTAATTGCGAATTATTGTAAGATTTCAGGTTTAGTAGCGATCAGACTTATCATTTGATCGTGCGGCTCGAAATCCGTAGAAATAAATTTTATGAATTCAATTGAAATAAGCTGATTTAAAAAGATAAATTCTTTACACAATGGAATTTGGGTTTGAAACTTATTCCATTGAGTTTAAAAATGTCGAAAATATCTATTTCGATATATTGGATGACCTGCTTTCGTTTTGAAAACGGACAGGCTTTTCGGGTCGAGTTATCGCTTCAAACAAATCTAGTATGTTCATTCATTCTTATCTAGCTTTGTCTATGTAAATAGATTTTTTAAACCCTAGTTGTTTCTCCTTTCATAATTTCTATACGTATGTCACGACCGAGATTTTCGACCTTCGAAAATCGACATCAATACGTCCACTGTATTACATGCCGAGCAATCGAATGCTGGAAATACCAGATCGTTAGGGAGAAGAAGAAATAGGTAGAAGAAGAAAATAGAAACAACAACACAGAATCTCACAATCATAGCAGAACAATATATAATAGATAACATCTGGTCTTTACACACAAAAAAACTATAACTGTTATTTATACATTACATCATCAGAGTACAACACAACCAATAACTCAATACTGGACAGTTAATATAACTTGTCCTCATAAGTGGTGAATATACAGCCTACAATACACAGTGGAAAATAATCAGATATGTGTGATACGTCATCGTCATCCAGCTAGTCTCCTGAGCTTCATAGCATCCTACCATATATCTGTAATACTCGGTCCGACCTGAGCATTATAATAAAATAACACCTGAGTCAGTCTGGAAAACCAGCGTGAGAAAACACACTCAATTTGAATTATTAAAGTTTTTTTCAAAATCCTTTGAAAATCAAGGGTATCTCGTAAGACAATGCCACACATAAACATGACGGATTTTTACCTTACGATAACCAAAACATTTCATATCAAATCCTCTGATATTATAATAGTGTCTAAGTACAAATACTTATTCAAATAGCTAAAATTGTTACAATAATTAAATTCCAGCATGCTAGGCTCTATAATCAAAACCCTAAAGGCACGTATTGGAGAATGGGTTCCATACGAATGACTAGGCACTGGGGTACCGCCTATCATAGTACATGTCTAAAAACAGCATACCAAGGACCACGCCGGGATCCCCTGCAACACAAGATCGGACTATCCCTAACCTTGATAGACCGAATATGCTATCACCCCGGGTGTTCCCACCCTCTTTCAAGCACCTTCCATATACCGTAGTAATAAATAATATCGGAGGTTATCTAGAAAGGTCATAAACATACCCTAATTGTGTGTGACCCACTTAGCCTTGCTGCATCTCACCTGATTTTCAGTCATTCCCGGTTGATGAGGCTAGATGTGACGACCCGGAATTTTTGTATATTTAAAATTGGAATATTTAATTAATTTTAAATATTCAGAGATTAATTATAAACTTAAATTTCAAATATCGCTGTTTTGTGAGTAATTTAATTATTAAATTAAATGATGTGGGGTTGGGTAAAATGTTAAATCTGGTATTCTAAGCTAATTAAAAATATTTTGGAAGCTCGGAAAATTCATATTTATAATGCTGAAGGTAATAGAACTTTTAAAATTGAATTTAAAAGTGTTTTGTTCAGTTTTAAAGATATACTGTTTTGAATTGAATTTAAAAATAACCTTCCGAGGCACAGTCTCGGAATTCGACGAAACTAGTTCCATTGGGTCCGTAATATTGTATTATTATCGGATTTCAATTTTCGTAGTGATTGGGTTTATTGGATGAGCGTACGATATAGAGACGCTTAGAAATTTATACCTGAGACAAAGTGAATCTAAATAAATTATAATTGTTTTATTCCATTAACCAGACAATACGTACAATCCGCTACCCTTGTGTCTCCTTCGTACCCCCCTTCTTTTCTCGTTCCCTCTTTTCTCTACTGGAAAGTGTGATAGATTGATAGATAATGATTTATACGAATAATGAAATTAAGGAAGGTATAGCCGATTCCTTCTCGTGGAAGCCAATCTGGTTTCATTTTTCACTCTGATTTTTGTTCGCCTCTTTCCCATTCAATATGAAAATTTCACCGTTCGTTCGAATTGAATCCATGGTCGAAAAAGAAATCAGACTTTCCCTTTCCAAACAAAATCAAAGCCGAGCTCTCCCCTTATTTCCTCTCAAATCAAAATTTAAACGTGTTCCTCGTTCAAGCTCAAGCTCGAAACTTCAAGCAGGGAACTTCACGTCGTTCAATGGCGATCGAATTTCGTGGCCGAGCGGAAGCTCGACTGGCGAGCACGAGGAGGAGTTCTCGCGACGACGTGGGTGGCTTCGATTTCGAGCCCGAAGTGGTATCGCGGTTGGTTGTAGGCGTGCGTATGAGGGAGTTAGGCATCGACAGGGGGAAACTCGACTGGCGAATGGGAACGGTGATGATCGGCGATTTCGAGCGACGTGGTTTAGGGTTTGGATTCGTGGGCGGCGAGTTCGTGGCCGTTGGTAGTGTGCGCGATGTCGATGTCAGGGCTATTGGGGTTCGCTAGGAGGATGGGATCGGTTTGTTCATGTGAGGCGACTGTAGTAATTTCTGGTATGGGTTAAGGCGAGAATCGGCTCTGGCGATCGCTGGTGGGGCTTGTACTGTGAGGTATTTGAGTTTAAATTCTCGGTTAAAATTTGATTTAATAATTATATATATATACAGGTTTAAAATGCATATAGTTGAATTTAGGATTTTTAGAAATTGGTATATAAATACAAGTCTGTTTCAATTTAATGTTATAAATGGGTAAACAAGGAAATTGTATACATATATAGAAACAGTTTTTGGAAAGGTATGCAGGAATTTATTTTAGAGATATTTAAAGTTTACTAAATATGTATATTCAGATTTGGGAAGAAAATACATGTAGCTTCAAAACAGTTTATATAAATATGAGAATGAGAAGTTTTACAGATAAAATTATTTATACAGATAGGTTTTGAAGAAATTATATATAACAGTGTAAAAATAAAACTATTAGATAATTAAACTATCAAACAAAAATTTATTGTTCGATTTATTTCGAATATTAATAAATCGTATAAATGTTTATTCAGTTTGAAATTGTAAAGGGAACAAGACGAGATGGAAATGGTTTGCAAACAGCAAAGTAAAAGGTGAGTTAATCTCACTCAGTTAAATTTAAATTTAAATGGTTAAATTTAAATAATTTATTGGATGGTTGATTTGATTTGATGTGATATATATAGTAGTATATAGCAATATATACATATTGGCATATGTATATATTTGAGTTGTTGATATTCCCGCATTTATATAGCGGATGAGACCCTATGCGCCGCATAATAGCGGATGATTTTATATTAAATCCATATACCGCGATATTCCACTTTGAAGTGAAATTGGTATTGTGCTAACATCTGTGGATGCAGGGAAACAGGTTGGAGGGATCCAACTGGATTCCTCAAAATATTTAATTTTGTTAAATATTCTGTGATATGATTTTGATATCCTGTGATGACTTATATGGATAATTGGATGTTATGGTTTGGTTGGACCGATTTGGATAATGCTGAGTTATCAAAATCTCTAGAATGGAATTTTTGAAAAGAAATAAAAGAGTAAATTCTTAAGTAAAATAATTATAAAGAGTTTGGAATAAATTGGAGAATGAATCTGATTAAGAATAAAAGTGATTTCCAAAATTCTAATAAATATGGGAAAGAGGAATTTTGAATAAACAGAGAAATATTGAATTTAAAGAAAACTTATGGGATATTACTTAAAAGAATAAATAATTTATTTTAATTCAATGTTTAAATGTAATTAAAAAGGAAGAAGTAATTTGGAAATCTGAAACTTGTGTTCAGTTTAAAGATTTTAAATCATAATGAGAAATAAAATCTGGAAGTTAATGAATTTGGAAATAAATGGATTAAGTAAGGAAATTTATTTCAAAGTAAATTAAATTGGAGAATCAATTGTGAATTGATTTAAATACTTTGGGATTTGGAATTTAAAAGAGAAGTGAGATTTTGAAATTTATAAACTGGGTTTATAAAGTAAAATAAAATATCAGGGGATATTTGAGAATATAAATTCAAGGTGGGAATTTATAAAAGAATATGAATTGGTTTAAAAATAAATGTTGATTTATTTTTAAAAGATGGAAATGAGAAGTGTATTTCTCTGGATAGCCAAGTACGTTTTCAAAGCAATTTTTAATATAAGTTAAAAGTTCTAATTGTGTTTTTAAAAAAACATGTTTTAGAAAATTGATTATTTCTAAATGTTAATTTCCTAAGTAAGTATGTTTGGAAAAATCTATTCTTTTAAAATGTTTCAAACTTTAAAGTAAGATTTTCAAAATCTATTATTGTAGTAATTATATAAAAGTGATTTGCTATTATGTTTTAAAAGGAGAAATTTAGTTATATTATAAAGTGGTTTATTTTAAAGTATATATTTTTAATAAAGTATTAAAGTAGTTTGATTTCAATTATATAAGATATATTTAAAATAAAGTGTTTTTAAATTATTTTAAAATTAAAAGTATTTTGTACTTGGTGATTCGGAGGAAATAAATATTTGGAAATGTATTCCGTAAGCGGAAACTGTTTGAAATTGTTTTCAAATGAGCTTTGAAAATTTGAAAATATATCTTGGAAAGATATTTGGGCAAATAAATAATGTGGCAAATTATTTATTGTGTGATGGTTGCTTGTGGATGTTAATTGATAGTTGAATAACCGACTATCAATATTGGCCAAATGCGTTGATCGTTTCGAAGAGACCGGGATCGAGTTTCCGTATACCGGGATTCTAGGTCTGGAGACTCGAATACCACTTCGATCCGGTTTGTACGTTTCGTGTAACGATTTCGGAGTCGAAGATGGAGCAGTGAAGTGCAAGGGCTAGTCGCTACTAATCCTGAGGATATTTCCAAAATGGATGTAGTAGGAATAGTGCCTTCGGTTCCGTTCGGACCCGGAACGGACTTGTATGGACGAATGCTTTCGTGACATCGTCAGGTGGGCGATGGGCATTCTAAGGGATATGTGCTATAAAGGTATCGTTTAGCCTCAAGCCTCATCAACCGGGAATGACTGAAAATCAGGGGTTATGCAGCAAGGCTTCGTGGGTAGCCCCCACTTGAGAGTAAGGTCATCCCTGTCTAGATGTCCCTTTTATTTCGGCTTAGTGTTGCGGTTGCTGATCCCAACCGTGGGGTGATTTTATTTGGAATTATCCAGTAAGGGATGATTCCGGTCTTGTGTTGCAGGGGAGCGGGCGTACTCCTCGGTACTGTGATCTAGGCCACGTACTGTGACAGGTGGTACCCCAGTGCCTAGTCATTCGTTGGAAATCCATTCTCCCTACGTGCCTGTACGGTTTTGATTGTGCCCAACTATTGTTGAAATGTGAGATGCAAGCATTTCAGCTAGATTCTATTTTACTTTCTATAGACACTATTATAATATCAGAGGATTTTTATAAAAAGTGTTTTAGCTATCGTAAGGTAAAAACCCAACATGTTTATTTGTGGCGTGGTCTTACGAGATGCTTTTGTTTTCAAAAGGATTTTTGAAACTTTAATAATCAATTGAGTGTGATTTTCTCACGCTGGTATTCCAGACTGACTCGGGTATTGTTTTATATGATGCTCGGGTCAGACCGAGTATTATAGGTTACAGGATATGATGCTGTGGAGCTTAGGAGATGAGCTGGATGGCGAGACGTATCTCCCGTACTTGTTTATATATATATATATTCCGCTGTGTTGATTGTTGTACTCTGTTGTATTGAGGACATGATATGGTTATTGTCCAGTTGTATGTTATGTGTTCTCTGGTGTATACTTTGATGCTATATTATATAAAACTGATATAGTTTTGATTTGTGTAAAGATCTGTTAATATATATTATATTTTATTCCGCTACGATGGTTAGATTCTGATGTTGTTTTCTATTTTTTTCTTCTTCTACCTCTTCTTCTTAACTAAAATGGTTCGATTTTCCGGGTCTGGAAAGTCGGGTCGTTACAGTGGTATCAGAGCTTAGGTTAGCGATAACCTTGGCTCTGGTGGGAATTTTGAGAGTACTAATAGATATGAGCGCGTATTTGTTAGTGAATATAAAATGGTTTTATATTGTGTTGGTTGGTTTATTGAGTGGCATATGAACCTTCGTCGGCACAGTCTGGACAACTGTATCGAAGGGGTTTCTAAACACTTGAATAGAACAGCTCGACACAGTATTGTTTTAAATAGGGTGAATGAAATAATTTTGCCCAAATTATTTTGTATATAAAAGAAATAATTATTTGAAACTATTATAGTTATATATTTGGATGCTTGGTTGTTAGAAAGCGATGATATTAGATTATTATCATCATTGTGTAAAAAAAATTGAATCAGAAATTGAAACTTATAACCTAAGTTGAAGAATAATTTTATATAACAAAATGGAATTTGAAATATAGATTATAAATGAAATTTATAAATTGAGATAAACTTTATATACAAATGTGAATTACAATGTGATTTATAATCAAACGAGATAAATTCATAAACCAATGAAATTTGTAAATGTAAATTGTAAATGTGACTTATAACTTGAAATAAAATGTGATAGAATTCCAGAGTAATGTTTGGATATAAAATTGAATGGATTTTGAATTTGAAGTTTTGGGAAAGGTTTAAATTCCTTTAGATTTAAAAATAGTTTTCAAAGGTTTTGGGAAAATAATGGTGATATTATTTCATGAATATTTTTGAAATTGAATTGAAATCTGGTGGGATTTGGGATTTAAAAATGTTTGAAAAGTTTAAAGTGATAAAAGCATTAAATTCTCTTTCGGTCGCTGGAAAATAATTTCGGTGATGACTGCAGCATCATCGATGTCTATTTTCGAGTTTCCAAAGAGAAATTGCTACCAAACTGTTTTAAATTGGAAGTGATTGTGAACTGGGTTGGTTTTGAAATTCAAAGGGAAAATTGTTTGGTAAAAGCAGATTATTTTGGAAATTTGGATTTGAGGTGATATATCAGATATGTATGAGTTATTTATGGATTCAAAATGGTTTTGAAATAAAACCGGACAATTGAATTCTGGGAATTCTATTTAAAATATAAATGTGGAAATTTAAATGAATCAACAATATAAAGTATAGAATGAAGTTGATTGAAATAAGAAGGGAATGAAAGTTTAATTCTGGGATTATAATTATGAGATGAAAATAACTCAATGAGTAATATAAGTTGGTAGATAAAAGAGTTAGAGAACTTGAAGGTGAATGAATTGTAAAACTTGTATAAAATTGTATCCTAGAATTAAAATCTAATTTGAGTATATGAAGGTGAATAAAATATATTTGAATTTAACTTAAGATAAGTTAAATAAAATTGAGAATTGGAATTGAATTAAATGTAAGTAAGTTGAAGTTGAATTGAATTGGATATAAAGGTAATGTAAAATGCTTATAATTGTGTAAAGAAATTCATATTCTTAAGTTCTTAAGTGTAATAATTTGAGATTTGATTTTAAAGATGAAAATGGACTTAAATGAATAGTCCTAGATCTTAAGCAAGTAAGTTAAACTTATGAATAGAAATGAAATTGTAAGTCATAAATGGGAATTCATTTCTTTGAACCATTAAGAGTTATAATCTGAAGTTGTAATTATTAAATGGAAACGACTAAGATGAGTAATCTTAATTTTTAAATAAATCCAAACTTGAATTATGAATAAATTGAACTTAAGATGATTAAGTGAAGTGATATTTGGGATTAAAAAGCAAGTATTTAATTTTAACCAGCGGAGGAACTAATTTGATAATAAATTAGTTAATGAAATTGAAGAGTGAGTTAATGAAATTGGATTAACATAGTGATGGTTTGAATTGTGAATGAAATCCAAATAAGTGAAAATAAATTGGAAATGGCCTGGTTATTAATAAATTAATTCCAGATGAATTGAGTATGGAAAATAAAATTCATAATGATTGAGTGAATGAACCAATTATATTAAATAAATAAATGGATGGAATTTGATTAAATAAGAATCAAATGAAAGATGGAAATAAAACTTTAAAGGGTTGGTTAAATGGAAAATAAACTTAAGTTATTGACTTAAGTAAATGTTGAATGGAAACTGAACTCAAACAGAGGAGTGGTTTAAATAAGTTGAGAAATAGTTATTGAATGAATTAACTTGGATTGTTTTCGAGCTAAATAAAATTCAATATTCAGAAGTTGGAGATGAATTGAATTTAAGAAAGAAAAATTGGAAATGAAAATCTGAATTGAATTTAAGGAAAATTTTTGAAATGAAGGAGTAAATTGAAGAAGTTGAAATTCATATGAAATGGGAGTTCAAATTTGAATATATACACTTCAGTGGTGAATAGTAAATAAAATATAAGAAATTTTTTATATGAACTTAAGAATTGAAGAATGAAATTCTTAAGAAAATTTGTATTGGAAATATACTTAGTAATTTTGGGAAAAAAAAATATACTAAGTGAATAGTTGAATGAAGACAAAAACTGGAAGTTGTGAAATGGATGATTGTGGATAAGTGAATAACAATCAAAATGAATGTGAATAAAAGAGAATTGATATAACTGATAATCAATTGGAATTTATACGTAAGGTGTACGTATATTATTTTATTCGCATAGCTATTTGGTCCAGATGTCGAACACAGAATTTCGAGATAGTTTTATCGATCCGAATTAGGATTTTTCACTCGATTTTCGACGGCGAACCTGGATATGGATTGTTGATTGATTCTGGAAATTCTCTATCATAGTTTGTGGCTATGCAAGGAGAATGACGGTTTCTGATCAAGAAACCAGATCTGAGTCCGCACTAGGAAGTCGGGTGGACGATACTAGTTCGGAAGTGAAATTGTGTGATCGATTGAGCGATCGAATGTGATATTGCGTACGGATGATATATGTGCATCGTACAGGCTAAGTAAAACAAATATTGAAAATTTGTAAAGGAAAGTATAAAATGACTTTGGAATTGTGATTGAATATTATTGCTTAGTAGGATATACAGGTGTATAAAAGCAATGGATAAATTGGGATTTTTGATTTTAGAGGATAAAATTTAATGGCCCGACAAAAGGTATGTATTTGAATTTCTGTATGAAATTTGATTGGGTTTTGGATCCAGCCACTTGGCTTTTTGTTTTCTTTTTGAGATTGGGAGGCCGTAGAGCCATTTTGTAGTAGTACCGAGCTAGCCGCGCAAAGGAGACGCTGGCAAAAATTTTCGGGAATTTAGGGAGTTAGAAAAATTTTGAGAAATTTTGATAAGTTAAAATTTGAATTGTTAAGTAAGTGATATGGTTTGGGCTTATGAATAAGTTTGGGAAGTTAAAAGATGATTAGAGTATCACAAATAAAAGATTGTTTGGGTATTGTTAAAACTGTTTGAATTTGGGAAATAGTTAACGGGGATTGAATCATTCTTCCTAACTAGTAATTTCGGGGACGAAATTCTTTTAAGGGGGGAGGAATGTGACGACCCAGAATTTTTGTATATTTAAAATTGGAATATTTAATTAATTTTAAATATTCAGAGATTAATTATAAACTTAAATTTCAAATATCGCTGTTTTGTGAGTAATTTAATTATTAAATTAAATGATGTGGGGTTGGGTAAAATGTTAAATCTGGTATTCTAAGCTAATTAAAAATATTTTGGAAGCTCGGAAAATTCATATTTATAATGCTGAAGGTAATAGAACTTTTAAAATTGAATTTAAAAGTGTTTTGTTCAGTTTTAAAGATATACTGTTTTGAATTGAATTTAAAAATAACCTTCCAAGGCACAGTCTCGGAATTCGACGAAACCAGTTCCATTGGGTCCGTAATATTGTATTATTATCGGATTTCAATTTTCGTAGTGATTGGGTTTATTGGATGAGCGTACGATATAGAGACGCTTAGAAATTTATACCTGAGACAAAGTGAATCTAAATAAATTATAATTGTTTTTTTTCCATTAACCAGACAATACGTACAATCCGCTACCCTTGTGTCTGCTTCGTACCCCCCTTCTTTTCTCGTTCCCTCTTTTCTCTACTGGAAAGTGTGATAGATTGATAGATAATGATTTATACGAATAATGAAATTAAGGAAGGTATAGCCGATTCCTTCTCGTGGAAGCCAACCTGGTTTCATTATTCACTCTGATTTTTGTTCGCCTCCTTCCCATTCAATATGAAAATTTCACCGTTCGTTCGAATTGAATCCATGGTCGAAAAAGAAATCAGACTTTCCCTTTCCAAACAAAATCAAAGCCGAGCTCTCCCCTTATTTCCTCTCAAATCAAAATTTAAACGTGTTCCTCGTTCAAGCTCAAGATCGAAACTTCAAGCAGGGAACTTCACGTCGTTCAATGGCGATCGAATTTCGTGGCCGAGCGGAAGCTCGACTGGCGAGCACGAGGAGGAGTTCTCGCGACGACGTGGGTGGCTTCGATTTCGAGCCCGAAGTGGTATCGCGGTTGGTTGTAGGCGTGCGTATGAGGGAGTTAGGCATCGACAGGGGGAAACTCGACTGGCGAATGGGAACGGTGATGATCGGCGATTTCGAGCGACGTGGTTTAGGGTTTGGATTCGTGGGCGGCGAGTTCGTGGCCGTTGGTAGTGTGCGCGATGTCGATGTCAGGGCTATTGGGGTTCGCTAGGAGGATGGGATCGGTTTGTTCATGTGAGGCGACTGTAGTAATTTCTGGTATGGGTTAAGGCGAGAATCGGCTCTGGCGATCGCTGGTGGGGCTTGTACTGTGAGGTATTTGAGTTTAAATTCTCGGTTAAAATTTGATTTAATAATTATATATATATACAGGTTTAAAATGCATATAGTTGAATTTAGGATTTTTAGAAATTGGTATATAAATACAAGTCTGTTTCAATTTAATGTTATAAATGGGTAAACAAGGAAATTGTATACATATATAGAAACAGTTTTTGGAAAGGTATGCAGGAATTTATTTTAGAGATATTTAAAGTTTACTAAATATGTATATTCAGATTTGGGAAGAAAATACATGTAGCTTCAAAACAGTTTATATAAATATGAGAATGAGAAGTTTTATAGATAAAATTATTTATACAGATAGGTTTTGAAGAAATTATATATAACAGTGTAAAAATAAAACTATTAGATAATTAAACTATCAAACAAAAATTTATTGTTCGATTTATTTCGAATATTAATAAATCGTATAAATGTTTATTCAGTTTGAAATTGTAAAGGGAACAAGACGAGATGGAAATGGTTTGCAAACAGCAAAGTAAAAGGTGAGTTAATCTCACTCAGTTAAATTTAAATTTAAATGGTTAAATTTAAATAATTTATTGGATGGTTGATTTGATTTGATGTGATATATATAGTAGTATATAGCAATATATACATATTGGCATATGTATATATTTGAGTTGTTGATATTCCCGCATTTATATAGCGGATGAGACCCTATGCGCCGCATAATAGCGGATGATTTTATATTAAATCCATATACCGCGATATTCCACTTTGAAGTGAAATTGGTATTGTGCTAACATCTGTGGATGTAGGGAAACAGGTTGGAGGGATCCAACTGGATTCCTCAAAATATTTAATTTTGTTAAATATTCTGTGATATGATTTTGATATCCTGTGATGACTTATATGGATAATTGGATGTTATGGTTTGGTTGGACCGATTTGGATAATGCTGAGTTATCAAAATCTCTAGAATGGAATTTTTGAAAAGAAATAAAAGAGTAAATTCTTAAGTAAAATAATTATAAAGAGTTTGGAATAAATTGGAGAATGAATCTGATTAAGAATAAAAGTGATTTCCAAAATTCTAATAAATATGGGAAAGAGGAATTTTGAATAAACAGAGAAATATTGAATTTAAAGAAAACTTATGGGATATTACTTAAAAGAATAAATAATTTATTTTAATTCAATGTTTAAATGTAATTAAAAAGGAAGAAGTACTTTGGAAATCTGAAACTTGTGTTCAGTTTAAAGATTTTAAATCATAATGAGAAATAAAATCTAGAAGTTAATGAATTTGGAAATAAATGGATTAAGTAAGGAAATTTATTTCAAAGTAAATTAAATTGGAGAATCAATTGTGAATTGATTTAAATACTTTGGGATTTGGAATTTAAAAGAGAAGTGAGATTTTTAAATTTATAAACTGGGTTTATAAAGTAAAATAAAATATCAGGGGATATTTGAGAATATAAATTCAAGGTGGGAATTTATAAAAGAATATGAATTGGTTTAAAAATAAATGTTGATTTATTTTTAAAAGATGGAAATGAGAAGTGTATTTCTCTGGATAGCCAAGTACGTTTTCAAAGCAATTTTTAATATAAGTTAAAAGTTCTAATTGTGTTTTTAAAAAAACATGTTTTAGAAAATTGATTATTTCTAAATGTTAATTTCCTAAGTAAGTATGTTTGGAAAAATCTATTCTTTTAAAATGTTTCAAACTTTAAAGTAAGATTTTCAAAATCTATTATTGTAGTAATTATATAAAAGTGATTTGCTATTATGTTTTAAAAGGAGAAATTTAGTTATATTATAAAGTGGTTTATTTTAAAGTATATATTTTTAATAAAGTATTAAAGTAGTTTGATTTCAATGTTATAAGATATATTTAAAATAAAGTGTTTTTAAATTATTTTAAAATTAAAAGTATTTTGTACTTGGTGATTTGGAGGAAATAAATATTTGGAAATGTATTCCGTAAGCGGAAACTGTTTGAAATTGTTTTCAAATGAGCTTTGAAAATTTGAAAATATATCTTGGAAAGATATTTGGGCAAATAAATAATGTGGGAAATTATTTATTGTGTGATGGTTGCTTGTGGATGTTAATTGATAGTTGAATAACCGACTATCAATATTGGCCAAATGCGTTGATCGTTTCGAAGAGACCGGGATCGAGTTTCCGTATACCGGGATTCTAGGTCTGGAGACTCGAATACCACTTCGATCCGGTTTGTACGTTTCGTGTAACGATTTCGGAGTCGAAGATGGAGCAGTGAAGTGCAAGGGCTAGTCGCTACTAATCCTGAGGATATTTCCAAAATGGATGTAGTAGGAATAGTGCCTTCGGTTCCGTTCGGACCCGGAACGGACTTGTATGGACGAATGCTTTCGTGACATCGTCAGGTGGGCGATGGGCATTCTAAGGGATATGTGCTATAAAGGTATCGTTTAGCCTCAAGCCTCATCAACTGGGAATGACTGAAAATCAGGGGTTATGCAGCAAGGCTTCGTGGGTAGCCCCTACTTGAGAGTAAGGTCATCCCTGTCTAGATGTCCCTTTTATTTCGGCTTAGTGTTGCGGTTGCTGATCCCAACCGTGGGGTGATTTTATTTGGAATTATCCAGTAAGGGATGATTCCGGTCTTGTGTTGCAGGGGAGCGGGCGTACTCCTCGGTACTGTGATCTAGGCCACGTACTGTGACAGGTGGTACCCCAGTGCCTAGTCATTCGTTGGAAATCCATTCTCCCTACGTGCCTGTACGGTTTTGATTGTGCCCAACTATTGTTGAAATGTGAGATGCAAGCATTTCAGCTAGATTCTATTTTACTTTCTATAGACACTATTATAATATCAGAGGATTTTTATAAAAAGTGTTTTAGCTATCGTAAGGTAAAAACCCGACATGTTTATTTATGGCGTGGTCTTACGAGATGCTTTTGTTTTCAAAAGGATTTTTGAAACTTTAATAATCAATTGAGTGTGATTTTCTCACGCTGGTATTCCAGACTGACTCGGGTATTGTTTTATATGATGCTCGGGTCAGACCGAGTATTATAGGTTACAGGATATGATGCTGTGGAGCTCAGGAGATGAGCTGGATGGCGAGACGTATCTCCCGTACTTGTTTATATATATATATTCCGCTGTGTTGATTGTTGTACTCTGTTGTATTGAGGACATGATATGGTTATTGTCCAGTTGTATGTTATGTGTTCTCTGGTGTATACTCTGATGCTATATTATATAAAACTGATATAGTTTTGATTTGTGTAAAGATCTGTTAATATATATTATATTTTATTCCGCTGCGATGGTTAGATTCTGATGTTGTTTTCTATTTTTTTCTTCTTTTACCTCTTCTTCTTAACTAAAATGGTTCGATTTTCCGGGTCTGGAAAGTCGGGTCGTTACATTAGAGGCTATGATTACCTTTTAAGGAAGTTTTCACTTAGAATGCTCATTATCCTCCAACGACAATGTTCTGATAGCATTCATC
The DNA here is from genome assembly GCA_030737815.1 of Allium fistulosum. Classification (NCBI taxonomy): domain Eukaryota; kingdom Viridiplantae; phylum Streptophyta; class Magnoliopsida; order Asparagales; family Amaryllidaceae; genus Allium; species Allium fistulosum. The sequence goes on along the minus strand of CM060901.1, from coordinate 810,343,975 downwards.
CATACAAGTCCATTCTGGGTCTGAACGGAACAAAAGGCACTGTTCCTACTACATCCATTTTGGAATAATCCTCAGGATTAGTAGTGATTAGCCCTTGCACTTCACTTCTCCATCTTCGACTCAATGCTCTTGTTTTCACATCGAAAACGTACTCGTTGGATCGAAGTGGTTTTCGGATAACAAATCCGATCCCGATCTCTTCGAAACAACGTTCGATATTTCTGGTAAACTCAACCTCGGTTCTCTAGGAAATAAACAGACGAAAATAAGATTGGAGATCACCTCCTAACCGTTAGTGGACGGATTTCCTTATCAACGTCCTAGAAGAACGAAACTAGTTTATACGTACATTATAGCACCTCGAACGGTAATTGTACCATATAAATCCAGTGTTTCTCCTAGATATTCCCAAAATTATATTTTGGGTCTAGATTTTGATAGTTGGTTATTTAACTATCAAATAAGCAATCATTCAACCAATTATTCCATTTTCAACCGAATAACTCCTAATCTCTTTTTAACTTAATTTTAATAAATTAAATCTCTATATCCGAAATATATGTACTTAACTTATCGAATTTAGTAGATTCACCAACTATCCCTTTTTCAAAAGAATATTTGAAACCCATTTTTAAAAATAATATGGAAAGTACCACTGTGGTATCAAACCATGAATTCACAGCTCAATGGTTACGTCTCTATCCCAGAGAAATCCAGGACTTAACTGCAGGCACTCACTGCCTCCGATTACGCCATACGAGTATACCATTACTTCCCGAAAACTTTATTTAATAATTTTCAAAATAATACTTACGAAATTTCTATAAAAATCACTAAGTTAAATTTTAGGAAAATACTCTTTAAATAAAAGTTATTATATAAAGAATAATATTAATATTGAATAATTATCCTTTTAAAATAATAATACAGATTAAACTTTTAAATAATAATTAACTTACTATAAACTAACTTAATTAATATATACTTTAAATAAATTTTAAACAAGTAAATAATAAATTTTCTAAATTATCCTTTAACACTTTTAAAATTTTCCCAACTTAAATTACAAATCCTTCCTTTTTAAAACAAACTTCATTACTCGATAAAATATATTTCTTAATTTTCAATATAACCAGTTTAATATTTATAAATCTCTCTTGATTTATTTCCAATTTAATTTACGCCCCAATTCCATAAATTTCCTTTTTCCACATTTTTAAAAATAAATCTACCATTTATTTTTAAAACGATTTACCCATCTCCTTATAAATCCTCACCATGAATTTATAGCTTCAATTTATCCATTGATAATCACTTTACTTTATTTAAAAACTTCATTTATAAATTCCATAATCTCATTTCCCGTTTATAATGGTTTCACAATACTTAATTGATTTTAAATCGATTTCCAATTTAAATTCCCTTTTCAAAATAATTTCTTAAATAACCCAAATATATTCCAATACCCAACTAAATTAATATTCCACTTTCTTTCCATAATTAAAATCTTATTTAAAATCTAGCACAACAATTCCATATTTTATTTTCAAAATTTCCTTTCTCATTCTTCCAACTATTTAAATCTCGATTTAAAAATAAATCCTTTTATACTTAAACAATATCGCTTAAGTTATATTATTTAAAAATCCCTTTTATTTACATGATTCCAAATCTCTATTTTTCACATCCCGAATAAAATTTCAAAATCAAACTATTTATTTTTTCCTAACTTTATTTCTTAAAATTAATCCAATTTCACTATAGATATTTTTACTCCAAATTTTCTTTTAATTCTTTTTAAATTCAGTTTCCACATTTATGGTATTTTGAAATACCAAAATCTAAACCAGTAATACCATAGCACCAAATAAATTCAAATCACGTTATGCTATAATCTATCACAGATTTTTCAACATATCATATCCTTGAATATGAAAATAATTCTAACATTTTTGAGGAATCCAGTTGGATCCCTCCAACCTTTTTCCTTGCATCCACAGATATTAATACAATATAAAAAATACCAATCCCACTTCGAGGGGGATATCGCGGTATATAGGGTCATCCGCTATTATACGGGGCGCAAAGTGTCTCATCCGCTATATATATGTGGGAATATCATCACTCTAATATATATTTATAGTAATATATATATTTTCACATCCATTGATAATAATTTATTAATTCTATTAATTAATCAATAATTAATTTTAACTATTTAAAATTAATTACAGTAAATCCAAAATTGAGTGATATTAACTCACCTTGATTTTTTTTCCCCCCGAACATCCATATTTAAATTTTTTTTCTCTCTAAAATCCCAGCTATTTCCAGACGACTACAAATTGGTTCCATTGTAGCCTACGTCATTAAATTTTGTTTTTTAATAATAAACTAACTAACTAAATTCAGTAGTTAATTTAAATAAATCATAGTATTATACCTTCACCACCGCTCTTCCATGCTACCGCACCTTCCCCTGCACCCCATCGGATAACCCACTCAAAGGCTCTATCCTTGCCGCGCCGCTGGCCAAGATCCGGCCGAAGAACCGAGTCGATGCTACCCTTTTCTAACTACACACGACTTCCATCCCCGCCTACATTCGAGAACTAATGATATCAAATCCATGTCGCGCTCCCCTATCTAAGTCGTCGACGAGCTCTCTACCAATTCAAACGCGATTACAGATCGCCTCTTTTTTTTAATATCGCGTACGAACGCAACTCACACGCGGTCTATCGTGACCACCGCCGACCTCCCCCTGCACCCCATCATCACCAATTTCCCGCCCACCCATGAGAAACATCCCAACACAATGCCAAATGCCCTAAGACTCCTCGCGATTTAGCTTCGTGCTCATTTTTTTAATTACCGCGCTCTCGTTCCATTGAAGGAGAAGTGGAAGAACGAATGTTATCCCCTTTTTGAATGTTGATTTAGTTCTCATTATTAGGTGTTTATTTTTTTTATATATCGTTCGTCCATTATTTCTTTTCTTTCTTTCTTTTTATTTTTGAAATGCTGGCCGTGAGTTTAAATTGATGGAGGGAGAGTGATTGAAGAGAAGGTGGCGTGTAAGAACGCCTACAGTGATTTGAAAGGAGGGAAAAGCCGATGTAAATAGATTTTGACTGGTCAATATATAATATATTATTTTAAAATTTCAAATCGTCTCGATTACACAGCTAAAAATCTCGAACCCCTATCGAGGCATGCCGCTAGGCGTTCACAATGATATACCCCTATTCCGAACGCAATGGAAAATGTTTCAAGTCCTAATTCGATCGTATGGAGAAGATAGCTTTTTGGACCCAATTATTATATTGAATTTTCGACATATATTTCAGTGCGTTTCTTACCCGTACGACAAAACGATAACCCCAAATGTTATGAAATTTGAAACCCGATAATAATATACTAATATGGATCCAATGGAACTAGTTTTGTCGAAATCCGAGACTTTGCCCTGGAAGGCTATTTTTAAATGTAAATTTAAATGATATATTTTTAAAACTGAACAAATCACTTTTAAATTCAATTTAAAAAGTTTTATTATCTTCATTATTATTAATATAAATTTTATAAGCCTTTAAATTAATTTTATCAAGCTTAAAACTGAAGATTCACTATTTTACCCATTTTCCAATTATTAAATTCAATAATTAAATTATCCAATAAACTTTTATATTTGAAATTCAGGTTAAAAATCAACTTTTAAATATTTAAAATCAATTAAATATTCCAATTTCAAATAAACAAAATTCTAGGTCGTCACATTCCTCCCCCCTTATAAGAATTTCGTCCTCGAAATTACCTAGGTAAGAAAAGTGGTCCAAAACCCGTTAATTTTTCCCTAAACCCACACAGTTTCGAACAAGTTTCCAAAAACAATTTATTGAAAACACTCTATCACTTTTATTAATTTCTGAATTCATCCATATATTACACCCAATATTATCCCCTCAATCATCCAAATTAGAATTTAAAACCAAATTTTAAATTATCAAAATTTTCTTCAGAATTTTTCAAACTCCTTAAATTTTCAAAAAATTTCACCAGCGTCTCCTTTGCGCAGCTAGATCCGAAACCTACAAAATGCCTCTACGAGTCCAAATCATCAAAAGAAAACAAAAACCAAGTTGCTCAATTAGAAAATCATCAATTTTATACAATAATTTAAACACATACCTTTTTGTCGGGCAATCAAATTTTACTTCTAAAATCGAAGACATCAATTTAGCTTTTGCTTTTAAATACCTGCACCTTATTTACCAATACTATCCAATCATACAATTCAAAATAATTTTATTTATTCCTTTTCAAAACTTTAAATATTTTCTTTTGTAACAACCCGCATATTTTACGATTATATATTTAATGTTTTATTTAAATATAGCATCGTTTGTTGAATTTAAAGTCCAAAATGTGACTTTTTGTAAACAGTCGAATATGGACTCGAGACCACTTCCATTGAGTTTAAAACGACGTTTACAACTTGTTTGAGTATAAACATCAATATGTTTGGGATTGATTAGGATTTTGGTATTTTGTTTGGGCTTTGGGTTGTGTTCTAGCCCACTAACCCAATAAGAGAACCCAAACCTTCTACCAAATACCTACCACTTCACTTCTTTTCATTCATTCATTTCACTTTCTAAATTCCTAACACTCAAGTCCTAGAAAAATGGTGGAAAAGAAAAGAGATTAGAAATTCCTAAGCACTAATTCTCTTAGGAAATTCAACTTCAAGTTATAAATCAAGGAGAAGCTTAGGTAAGCATCTTCTTCATCTTCTCCATCTCAATCTCTCCTCAATTTTTAGAAATTTCTATAACCGAACTTAGGAAATTCATTTCATTTGATAATAGATTGAAGATTCTTGAGGTGTTGTTGAAGAGAAATCGATCTTGCTTTGTTTTAGAGCTTCTCATTTCTTGTTTTTGAGTTTAAAGGTGAGTTTTTGAACTCACATCTATGTCTATAGCTTTCATTGTTGTTAGGTATAACATCTAGTTCATGTCTAAATGCTTTTGAATTGAATTGGTTTGGTGAATTTTCCTATTTTTGGTATTTTGAAGTCAAAATCTATGTAAATCCAACTATGGATGTCTGGACATGTTGTTTGGAGTGTATTGATGAGTCTATAGGGCTGGGTTGTCGCTTGGCATAAATCCCTAGCCATCGTTGCTCATTCAATCGCTTCTAAGTTGAATTGGCCATCAATGGCCTAGGCTAATTTATGCCCTGAGCTCCAGCTCAGACGTCTGGTAAACGCCCAGACGTCTGGGTAGTTGGAATAAAAATTCCAGACTTACAGCTCAAACGTTTCAGGTTATTCCCAAAAGTCTGAGCGATCTAGAAGAAAATTTCCAGACCTTCAGCTCAGTCGTCTTGGAAAACCACCAAATGTCTGTCGTTGTTAAATTCAGGGAAATTGCCTATTTTTATGTGGCTTTCCATTTATATCGATTTTTGGTTGATCCGATTAGTTGTTATCACTATTTATCGACTTTGATGACTTCTTTTCTGGATTTTTGGGAATATCCATTTGATGGATTTGATATCGATTTTTATGGTTTTAGTTCACGTCGTCGAATGTGAATTTTTGGTGATAGATTGTTTTTACAATCGTTTCTATGGTTTGTCACTTTAAAATACAAAGATTTCTATACTAGTAGTAAATACTCAAACTCTTGCGCAAAAAATGATTTCAACAATTACTTTTAATTCAAAGCTCGCTTTTAAAACTGTTTTCAAATCTATTAGTATATAGAAACCTTTACTTCATTCGTATGAGAAATCTAATTAAACGACTTAGCAAAACAAGTGGTATAAGGCTAATTCTCAGACTTGTTCGATTGAAATCTTATGACAATTTTCGAGTGGAAATCTACAATTTGTTCATAAATATTTAAGTTAAGCCAATGGTTATGGGACATGAAGCTAAACTCATTTATTTACTAGCTTTGTGTAATTTACACTTCTTACTGATTAATGATGATCATTTTATGGTTTAGACTAGCGATACGCGATGTCTCTTTGTCCGCGTGGGGGACTATACCCCGTATTATGGAGCCTCGTCTCATTTTTAGGGTTAGCGACCCCTGGTCTTTTGACTGTTCTTGGAGCAATCGGCTCAACGAGTTCGGAGTATGAGGCATATCTTTTTAGATGCATCGATGTTCGGCTCAATAAATATGTGCATGGGGCATTTCTTTTTAGGTGCATCGATGTTCGCCTGTGCATGGGGCGTATCTTTTTAGGTGCGTCGATGTTCAACTTATCAGTCCCCAAGGAGGGACTGTACCCCGTATTTCTATGGGATATCATCCTGTTTGTGATACACATGTTGGTGAGTTTTCATGCTCCCGTTTAAGATAGGCCTCCCCCTTTTTGTGATTTCTGGAATTTGTGTTTCACCAATTTTTGTGATTTGCTTGGATAAGCTTTATCAATATTTATGACTTGGTGAATAAAATGAAGAATATGACATTCTTTTTGGCGTTTGAGAAAACTTGAGATATTGTATGATTTTTGTTGTAATCATATATATTTGTCATATCTCTTATTATATCTCATCTTATATGATAATTATAGCTAGACTGATCCGTTTATTATATTTCTTCTTAAATAATACTCGGGTCAGACCAGGATGTTTCAGGTGCTTCCACTTGACTTCTTAGCAAGGACTAGCTTCTGACTTTTGGCTAACTACTTTAGCTTAGTATTTTTTGTTTTTATACATTCGAGATAGAGACTCCTTGATGTATACATATTCTTTTGTCTAGCACTTGCACCTATTATTTGTGATGTAGTGGATCTTTTATGACCACTACTTTGATGTACGCTTCTATGTGTTATATTCATATCTAATTCTGCCTTTGTGATATGAATATCTGTGACTGATTTATGTTATGCTTATTTTATATTTGTTTCCAAAGGCCACATAACCACTGTGTAGTAGCTTTGAGTTTGTATTTGATACGTCAGATTTCCTCTTGAAATGAAATGCATGACATACTATTTGACATATCGGTACTCGCATAAAGCAATAACACAAATGGTCGCTCCTCAACAGCCTTATTCTTCGTACTAATTGACGGCATTACCCAGTAATGTCCTTGGTTAGTGTGAGTATAGAGGTGGGGCGTCACAGCTTTACTTAAGCCCGTACAATGTACATATATCATTCGTACGTAATATCAAATCTGATCGCTCACTCGATCACACAATTTCACTTCCAAACTAGTATTGTTCACACGACTCTCTAGTGCGAACTCAAATCTGGTCTATTGATCAAAAACCGTCATTCTCCTTGCATAGCCGTATACTATGATAGAGAACTCCAGAATCAATCAAAAATCCATATCCAGGGTTCACCGTCGAAAAGCGAGTGAAAAATCCCAACTTGGATCGATATAACTATCTCGAAATTCTGTGCTCGAATCTGGATCAAATCGTCATGCAAATAAAATAATATACGTACAACTTACGTATTAATTTCTAGTTAATTATTAGCTATATCAATTTCTTTTATTCTCACTCATTTCATTTAAATCAATTATCCACAATTATAATTTTACACACCTTTTATTTAATCTTCATTCAAATATTAACTTAGTATATTCCTCAATACCAACTTCACTTAAGAATTACACCCTTAATTTTCTTATGTCAATTTATAACATTTTATACAATGTTCTTATACTTATTTCCACTTCATCACTTTGGTTTATATCCACTTCTATTCAAATTAATTTTTCAATTCAATTTGAACTCAAATTATCTTCCAAATTCTAATTTATTTCCAATCAAATTTAATATTGAATTTTATCAACCATCTCTCAAATCATATTTAATTAACCAATTTCTTTAATTAGTTCTATTCACTAATTTATTTCACATCTCAATCAAATTTCATTTCCAAACTTTTATTTTATTTAGTCCACTCGAACTAATTTTTTTCAATTTCACTTTATTCAACATAATTCAATTTAAACATCATTCCAATATTCAATTTCAATTTCATTTATTTACTAATTAAATTATTTAGTTCATCCACACATTTATTTTCAATCTTAATAAATTCTATTTTTAATAATTATTTCATTTAGCCTACTTAGGCTAAATTTCCAAATTTCTCTTATTTAACTTAATCCAAGTTAAATTTTCACTCCACAAAATCAAATTTCAATTTTTTTTATGAGCTATCAAACTTATTTTTACTCCATAAAACATTTTAGATCAAACTCTAGAGTTTTAAACAATTCCCTAAGTATTTCAAAATCATCTTTGCTTGGTATATCAAATCATCCCTTTGAATTTCAAAACTAAAACTAGTTTTTTTTGCAAACAAACTCCAATTGAAATCATTGAGGTAGCAATCCCTCTCTTGGAAACTCGAAAATGAACACCGATGATGTCACGATCATCGTCGAAAGTATTTTCAAGCGATCGAAGTGATTTCAGTGCTTTTTTCCTCTTTTTAAAACCATTTTAGATATTTCAATTCACAAATATTTCCCAATTAATACCATTATTATTTTCACAACTTTGAAAAATCATTTCCAAAACCAACGGGATTTAAATTCCTAAATTTACAACTTTTAATCCTTTAAATCTATATTTAAATATTCCTATGGGATTTCTTTCCATTTCAAATTAAACTCATATTTACAAATTCTATTTTGTTGTATTAATTATTTCTTAACTTTTGGTTAATATCAACTTTTATTCAATTCTAACAACAGCAATGATAATAGTTTAATATTATCATTTCCTAACAACCAAGCAAACCATACAGAACTATAATAATTTAAAAAAATTATTCCTTTTATATATAAAAATAATTTGGGTAAAATTATTTCATTTACCCCAATTCAAAACAATACCGTGTCGAATTGCTCTGTTCAAGTATTTAGAGATCCCTATTAATAACCTTAATTACTCATATTGACCAGAATCCATAAGCTAATTAACAAATAAATCAACACAATATAAAATAAATTTTATATTCACCAACAAATACATGCTCATATCTATTAATACACTCAAACTCATTCTAGGGCGTTACTGACCCTATCTCTAATGAGTAATCCCCACCAGAGCCAAGGTTCTCACTTAACCTTCAGCTCGGATACCAAGTGTCACGAACGAGATTTTCGACCTTCGAAAATCAACATCAATACGTCCACTATATTACATGCCGAGCAATCGAATGCCGGAAATACCAGATCGCTAGGGTGAAGAAGAAAGAGGTAGAGGAAGAAAATAGAAACAACAACACAGAATCTCACAATCGCAGTGGAACAATATATAATAGATAACAACTGGTCTTTACACAAAAAAAACTATAACTTTTATTTGTACATTACATCATCAGAGTACAACACAATCAATAACTCAATATGGACAGTTAATATAACTTGTCCTCACAAGTGCTAAATATACAGCCTACAATACACGGTGGAATATAATCAGATACGTGTGATACGTCATCGTCATCCAGCTCGTCTCCTGAGCTCCATAGCATTATATCATGTATCTGTAATACTCGGTCTGACCCGAGCATTATAAGAAAATAACACCCGAGTCAGTCTGGAAAACTAGCGTGAGAAAACACACTCAATTTGAATTATTAAAGTTTTTTTTAAAATCCTTTGAAAATCAAGGGTATCTCGTAAGACCACGCACACATAAACACGACGGCTTTTTACCTTATGATAACCAAAACATTTCATATCAAATCCTCTGATATTATAATAGTGTCTAAGTACAAATACTTATTCAAATAACTGAATTTGTTAGATTAATTAAATTCTAGCATACTAGGCTCTACAATCAAAACGGTAAAGGCACGTATTGGAGAATGGATTCCATACGAATGACTAGGCACTGGTGTACTTCCTGTCATAGTACATGTATAGAAACAGTGTACCGAGGACCACACCGGGATCCCCTACAACTCAAGACCGAACTATCCCTGTTAACTCATCTTTTTGGAGCGACCTAAAACTCTGCGACTTAACACTCAGCGACCTAGCGACCTAACTTCTCCAACGACCTAGCGACCTAAAGGTACCAGCGACCTAACGACCTAAAGGCTAAAGCGACCTAATGACCTAAAAGCTAAAGCGACCTAACGACCTAAAGGACTAAGCGACCTAACGACCTAAAGGACTAAGCGACCTAACGACCTAAAGGACTAAGCGACCTAACGACCTAAGACACTCAGCAACCTAACGATCTAAAGGACTAAGCGACCTAACGACCTAAGACACTCAGCAACCCAGCGACCTACTGATCTAACGACCTAAAGCTCTTAACGACCTATCTTAGGTCGTTCACGACCTACAACTTACTACCCAGTTTGAACAACCCGAGATAACTCCTTATGCCGCTTTTCCCTAGGTCGCTCACGACCTACCATTGTTAAATCACAAACCATGCCTACTAGGTCTCCAATGATCTACAGCCTACACTAACCTTAAACCGTTCACGACCTATGACTTGTCAAAATGATCAAATGGTCAAGTGCAAAACTGTTAAGTAGTAGCCCGTGCTCCTTAGGTCGCTCACGACCTACCCTTAGGTCGTTCGCGACCTACGACCTAACTCCGAATACTCCCTATAAATACCACGCCTACTCCAACTTCAGGCGGACTTTTTGGCTCATTTCTAGAACGCCTATACTCTGTTGTTTTCTCAACTCAACCGACACTTCAAACACCAAAGACGCTTCAACGAACTTCAAAAGGAAATCTACACATCCGACATGGATTCGAAGAGCTCTTCTACATTGAAGTTCTAGCTACTCGTCTCAAGTGTGTTGAAATCAAATTTTAATTGAAGAATTGTTGTAAAAGTTGTAATCGAATCAGCAATAAAGAATATAAAGTGGACGTAGGATTATTTACGAGCCGAACAACTATAAAAATGTTGTCTCTTTACTTTTCTGCTATTTTCTGCTTATATTATGTTCCCGTACCAACAGGTGGTGCTTTCACATTATTATCACTCACACCAGGGTGTTAGCGTCGATTTTTTACGTTAACATTTTTGGTGCTTTCACTGAGAATTGAACTCAGGAATCATTTCACCATTGCTTCGCAAAGACTTGTTGAAAGATTTTCCTTAAAAACCAGAAGTCTATCTGAAATCATGGCTCTTGGAAGAAAAGGTAGACCTATCAGATCCAAAAATGCTCACGAGGGGACTTCCGCTTCCTCAGCATCAAACCAGGAAACTCCTACCGTCGGGGTCACAAGGGCTGAATTAGACGATGTAGTGTCTGGATTATACCAACAAATTGAAGCTCAAAACGCTTTGATGATGGACAGATTAAACAGTCTACTTGGGGCAAATCGACAACCAGAAAACAATGAAACAACCTTTGCCGAAGTGCCACCTTTCCAAGCTGAAGGTTCAAGACCGCAACCAACTTTTCACGAACATTTGCCCAGGAAAACTTCTGAAAGAATAGCTGACACTGAGGAGTGCCTATCAGGGATGGTTCGCCGAATCATGACAGAAAGCATGCAGAGGGAAGAAAATGAGAACGACTGGGGATTTTCTCCAAGCAAAACTCTGTTTATTGAAAGGATCCTGAAAGCAGAATTTCCAAGGAAATTTGTACCTCCGACTATCCCGGCTTATAGGGGGACAGGTGACCCTAATCATTTCCTATATAAGTATGATTGGCATATGACCGGTGCGAGAGCAGCAGATGAGATTAAATGCCGATACTTTCCAGTATACTTGGAAGGAGTGGCTCTACTTTGGTTCACAAAGTTACCAGTGCGATCCGTAGACCAATTCTCCGACTTAACTCGAAAATTCAAGGATCAGTTCAGGTTGTATGCTTCAAAGGCTAAGGATATGATGTCACTGTCCAACTTTGAACAAGCTCCTGGAGAATCTGTCAAATCTTTCTTGAACTGTTTCAATATAGCCTTAGCTGAAGTGGATAATGTATAACCCCGTACGATCCTGACTTACTTGATGCGAGCCATCGGCAAATCGAGCGAATTCGGAAAATGGTTAAAAATGAAGGAACCGAATTCACTTGAGAATTTTTATAAAAAGGCCGACGAATTCATGCGCCTAGAAAGCTTTTCTGCGCCAACAAAAGTAGTTGTTGCCGAAGTTAAGAGCAACGATGTTGCCTCTAACAAAAGAGAATCTGGAAACCAGAAAAGGGAAAATGACGGAGGAAAGAAGTAGGAGAATGAGAAGAAACCTCGCCGCTTTAATCCTTCAGATTTTACTCCCTTAACCGATACACCGGAAAATATCTTCTTTGCAACAAAGGATGTTGTCAAGTATCCCAAACCACCTGAGATGGGGAGAGGTGCAGTGCATAATGGGAAATTCTGTCGATTTCACAATCAACCTGGCCACGACACCAACCAATGTCGCCAGTTAAAGAATGTGATTGAAGGGTTGCTGAAACAGAATAAACTGCAACAATATGTGAAGAAAAACAGAGGCGACCCAACCTCATCCACTCAGGGGCAACAACTTCCTACCCATCAATCCGGCTCAGACAACGAAGCTGTAGTGCAAGAATCCGAAAAGCTTGTCATTAATGTTGTCACAGGGGGTCCTCACCCAGGAGGCAGAAGTTGGGACGACTACTAACTACCCACAAAACTGCAGCTGGGGCATCTTTCATTCTCTCTGACATGTGAATCCAGTGGAAATGGAAATTCAATCCGGAGATTCTAGAACAACAATCACTTGCATCCATTTTTTTTACTTAACAGCATTGCTTAAATTTGTAAAATGATGGTGATGTATAACTTTTGTATTGTAAACCACTGAGAAATCAGTGTGAATCAATAATAAAGAACTATAAATCTTGTGCCTTTTACTATTTTAAATTGCCTATCTCATTTCGATGTGCAAATATCTTAAATGTGTTGCTAAAATATCGATTTAATATTGCAGGAAATCAAAGTAAAGATTACCTATCCAACACGTCACAAACTCAAGCGATTCCCATAAATCACTCAACAAACAAATGTCAAGCCGCAAAAATTCCAGACTTAATTCCTACAAACGGTTGGTGATTCCACCAAAGGGGCACCTTCCCAAAAGGATGGCACCAGGCCCTTGCTAACTGACTGAGATCGTTTGTACAAACAAACATCCGGTTAAGTAGCTTGCGTCTGCCCGTGGATTCACTCGACCATGAAATACGTCTTTCCGGAAAAGTCAAACAGCTTGTCAAAGGAAAAGAATATAAACTTGAGAATGATAACGAGGAATCACTCGGCGATAGTGGATGCAAAGGCACGGATAAGCAGACAAAAACAGCCGAAATGGAATCTTGTCTCTCACCCAAGAATGTTGGTGGGACCACCCAAGGGGGCACCTTCCCAAGATAGAAGGTTCCAGGCCCTTGATTACTTGATTGCGATCGTTTGTGCAAACGAACATCCAGTCGGGTAGCTTGCGTCTGCTCCATGGACGTACTTAACTGTGAGATACAAATTTCCTAACACACAAACAAAAGCCCTCTAACGAGGCACAAGCCCTCTCCGGAGGCACAACTCTTCGGAGGAGTCCTCTTCGGAGGCAAAAGTCCTCCAATGATGCATGCCCAAACCGAAATGCTTCTCTCGCCCAAGAATGTTGGTGGGACCACCCAAGGGAGCACCTTCCCAAGATAGAAGGTTCAAGGCCCTTGTTACTTGATTGTGATCGTTTGTGCAAACGAACATCCAATCGGGTAGCTTGCGTCTGCTCCGTGGAACCATTTAACTTTGAGAAAGTAACCTTCAGGCAAAACAAACAAAGCCCTCTTCAGAGGCAAAAGCCCTCTTCAAAGGCACACTTCACCAAGTTGAAGTGCCAAAAGCCCTCTTTGGAGGCACACTTCACCAAGTTGAAGTGCACAAAGACCTCTTCGGAGGCACACTTCACCAAGTTGAAGTGCTAAACAAGGACCTCTTCGGAGGCACACTTCACCAAGTTGAAGTGCCAAACAAAAGCCCTCTTCGGAGGCACACTTCACCAAGCTTGAAGTGCCAAACCAAAGCCCTCTAACGAGGCACAGGCCCTCTTCGGAGGCACAACTCTTCGGAGGAGCCCTCTCCCGAGGCCCAACAAAAAGCCCTTCCCAAAGGCATATCAAACAAGCCCTCCTCAGAGGCACACTTTTACTCTCAACAGTGAAGTGCTAAACAAAGCCCTCTAACGAGGCACATCCAATAGATCAAAACATTCTTCAAAAGCTCGCTTCGCTGCGTAGGGGAATCCACTTTTCAACAAATAAAAGTGATCATCCCCGAAAGTTGAAGTGTTGTAAAAAAACAAAAAAAAGAGAAAGAGAAAAAGAAAAATTTCTCCGCTACAAAGCATACTCTATTAAAAGCAGAATAACATTCCTCAAAACGGAAAAATTATTCTTTAAAATAAGAGTACAAGTCTTTTTAGAATATTGCAGTAAGCCGTGGTACGGGGGCATATAGCTATATTAATAAACACAATGCTCAAACATCATACCACGAGCTCACTGCAGTATCATATAAAGTAGATAAAGAAACTTGTGCAAAAACAAGGAACAAATGCATTCATACATATATACTGACAAGAAATTGTACAAGTAAAAAGAACCATTTTATTCCATACTATAAAGTTTTCGTACATATGCAGGTTTCAACAAGCAGAGGCCGGTATCTGCACAATCTCCGGTCAATACATGCAAAAAGAAAAAAGCAAAACAAGGAGAGTAGAGTGAGACTCATCATTTCTTCTTCTTCTCGCCACCTTTAGAGCCTTTGCCTGGCTTAATAGGTAGTTTTTCGAGCCGGCCTGAACAAGACTGGGAAGAAGTCGAGAGAGGTACAGTTGGGTCAACTTCCGCTTCCTCTCCAGTAGCAGAAGTGCTTTTCCTCCTCCTCATTGAAATTGCGCGCTTCCCCTTCTTCTTTGAAGAAGACTCACTGCCCGGAGTAATTAGCTCAGATAGCTTCGTGTCATCATCATAAGGCTCCGGAGTCTTCTCATCTTCTTCAAGTTCCCCAGCCTTCTGCTCTTGCGAAACAAGTGGATCGTCCAGGCCTTGAAGGGCTCATATTTGTTCTTCCTGCGATCCTGGCTAAGAAGCAGGAGTGATTTGAAGGGATGGAGGAGGAACAGCTGGAAGAGGAGGAGTTTGTGCGGCATTCAGTGTTTCTGCTACAGAAGAAAAGAAGTTAAAATCAGTATTCTCCAAAAAAAGAGAAGATATTGGATCATCAGGACTTAAGTAATAAGCGAGAAATTCATCGAGCTCAGTTGAATCGAGCGAGTAGTCTACTTGAGCTAGATCAGACTTGAAGTTACCTGGAGAAGTCGGCTTAATCACGACGACTTCAAAGTTTTCGGCTTCAGCATCATCCTGGGACTTCTCCTCGACTTGAACAGTGGGAGACTCGGTAATGGCGGACTTAACTTCAGCTTTTGCAGGAGGTGGAGAATAAGAGCTAGAGCCAATAATGTCAGGGTCGACCGAAGCCGGAAGATGAGCGGGGTCGGTTATTGGCGCTTTCTCCAAACGCTCTTCTCCTACCACTTCGGCTAGCTCCATGAAAAGCTGCTCTTTTCCCCTGGAAAGCGCAGTACGTGCCTCATCGTCCATATAAAGCGCCTCAAGATCTGCCTCTGCATAGCCAGCGCCTCCAAGCATGTCAATTACCGTCTCCCATACTTCAGCCAAAGTAATTTCGTATTTCGGTCCCATAAATGAGAGGCTTCCGCACCCCAAGACGCTGTGGATATAAAAGTCGAACAAAGTAGAGCTGATAGTGGCTTTGGTTGCCTCATAAGATTCTTCGGCTGCAACTTGACCAGCAACAGCCTCATCATGCTCTTTCTCAACTTTAGAAAGTCAAGCTTTTAACGCTGCAATCTCCAAGTCTTAGGAGTTAACTCTTTCCCGTAGCTGAGCGGTATCTTTGCTGTATTTTTCAGTTACATGCTGCTCTGCCTAAAGTTTCATCTCAGCATCTCTTTGAGCAGCATGAGCATCTCTCACTTGTTTTTGGAAGACTTCTTCTTTTTGAGAATGCGAAGCGGAAGAAGTGGCGAGATCTTCGTTGAGTTTCTTAACTTCAGACTCAAGTCTCGCATTGTCGTCAGCAATGCTCGCCATCTCTTCATCGTGTTGCTTACAAATTTTATCCCACTCCGACTTGTCATTCTCCATAGTTAGCATGGCTTCAACATTCATGCGATTAACTCTTTGAAGTTCGTCTACAAGTTTCTACCAGCCAGACATCCTCTCGATATCAAGTTTGACAGCATCAAGGTTCCTTAGCATTTCCTGCTTATCAATAGGAACCAAATCCAAGTCGAAGCGCACTCCTCTTAAGCACCAATTTGGGAATCGGCTTTGAAGTGTAGAAGGAGCATCTTTGACTTGATACTGAGGCCTATTGATAATTGTCTGAATGTCAGATTTATTAAGAGTAGGAGAACCGGAGGGGATGTCAGGAGAGGTTGGAGCATCGGTCTTTTCAGAAATTGCAAACGCGTCTCTTTCGCTAAGCCTGGCCCGTTTACTGGGATCTTCAACAATGTGGCTCTTTCCTCTGTCGTCATGCGACTTTCTTTTATGGGAATCGTCGTCTCTTTGAGAGGAGTCGTGACGTTCATCCCTCCTTTGCTGCTCCTCATAATCTTGTCTCTCTCGAGCTTTTCTAACCGCTCGCTCCTTATCTGTTTCCCTGGGAGTGGGGAGATAGCATCGGGGATCATAATAATCACGTCTTCCGTAAGTTCGAAAATCATCATAGTATGAACCACTTAGCCCCATCGGAGAACCTGAAAGTGAAAATGACAAGTCTTAGAAATCTTCAAAGTGAAGAAGCTAAGTGCGTACAAGTGCCAAAAATCCTAAGTGTGTGATGTGCAAGCTACGCGCGTCAAACTACAAACCACTCTTTGGTTGGGGAGTAATGACGGATTTTGAAGTGGGAGTCAACTGTTGAACTGACGAAATTTGCTACAAAGAAGATGTCACTTCAACTACTGGAGATGTAACTTTAATTAAAGAAGTGTCGTCTTTAAAGAGCTCCTGTGAAGTAATCATCAGATCGCTCAATCCCTCAAAAGTGTCGTCACCGTCATGTTTAACGGGACTTTTCTTCTTAACTCCTTCATCATCAGCTTTCTCGGAGTGTTGAGGGGGTTCCTCTTCTTCAATTACTGGGGAAAGTATAAGTTTGCTAGATAATCCCGCAATATCAATGGAAGTAGAACATTTCTCCAATGCAGCCTCTACGGTGGGTTCTTTAGATGCAATTTTTTCCACAGAAACTGGGGCATTTGATGTCTCCGCTTGAGAATCTGGGACAACTAATGTTTCAGTCTCAGGACTAGAAATTTCGTGAATCTGGGTAGATCGGAAGGAGCTTAAAAGTCCGAACTGATGCAAAAACGCGTCTTTCAGCAAAAATTTGGTGCTTCTCTCTTCAGCGGCCACAACAATTAAAGTCTCGAAGGTTGGCTTGTGACCGGGATCTCTAAGTGGAGGAGGAAGTGCTGCAAAAAGTAAAGAATGAAGTTTAGTACTTGACAATTCAAGTTTCAAAAAGTACAGAAAATGAAGTGAACGGAGAAAGGCAATCTTACTTCCGACTCTCCAGACAGCATAGAATCCTGGGAGGCAGCGGACGAAGAAGAATTTACTTAAAAACCCGTGTGCACTATCGGGCAAGTCTAGATTTAGCTTCCGGTTCCGCGCGCTCCTCACAAGTAGAATAGAGGGATGAACTTATTCTTGGCGAACGTGCATAAGTAGCAGATCTCTTCAAAACTTGGAAGGCGATCGAGCGTCCTCCTGAACAGCACACACAACCCCATCAAGATGGTATAACCATTGGGGTGTAGCTGGAAGGGAGAGATAGCCAATCAAAGAAGAAGCTCTCGAAGAAAATCATTAAAGGGAGGAATAGCTCCACTTAAGCACATCTGACGATTAACCGTGACAAAACCAAGAGGTGGCCTGTCAGCAGTATCGTTTACTCCAGGAAATAAAGCGTCTGCTTCCGCAATACCGAACTGGATACACAGTTGATTGAAAGCTTTGTGGCTCAAGGTGGTAGAAGTTCTTTCCGGAGGGTCAATCAATGGGTTAGCAATTGGAAAGGCTTCTCCAGCTCGTCATGTTTCTTTTTGTTGAGAAGTCATTCTACACAAGGAACTGGATATTCATATATGAAGGTGCATGTTTCCTAAAAGTGTAAAGTGTTGTGCAAAACTAGTAAAATGACAAGCAAATAAAACTGAAATCAAATTAGTTGACATGTGTCGATTATAGAATTTCAGGACTTGTTATTTTAAGTCCAAGTACAGTGTTGACGCAAACAAATCAGCTTTAGTTGATTGTTTTAGCTATTGCTTTAATACTTCACTTGAATTTGTTGGTTCACAGCATTTCATTCACAAAGTTCATTTAGGTTGATTATTCTTTATCGACTAATCTATCATTCGATGTGGGCAGTCAATGGCAGTATACTCGCCCTAGTTTTCTGCAAATGTTGTGTTTGATAGGTTGTGTTTGCACAAAAAATGGACAAACACCTCAAAATTGTATGATTTAGTAGATCTTATGTTGTTCTTAGTGATTTGGGTGATTTATGCAAATATATGAAAAGCAGGGGCTAAACTGTAAAAAGACACGCAGATTTATAGTGGTTCGGCTAGAACGTGCCTACGTCCACTTTATATGTTATTTCTCCTTTAGATCTCAGATTACAAGTACAAAGCTTTGGTACAAGTATCTAAAAGTGTTTGAAAGTTCCTTCCGTGCTTGAGCTCTCCAACTTCTCCCCCATTGTTGTACCCCTGCCCCTCTATTTATAGAGTGAGGTTGGGGGCAGGGGTCTTGGATGTATATAGCTGCTGGTGGGCCTGGGCTGAAGCAATCTGGCCTGGCAAATCTGGTTCGGCGGAGCTCTGTTCGGTCGTAGCTGTGGAGGAGTTGGTCCGGCGATGAGCTATGTGGTCCGGCGTTGGTGGTTCGGCGAGGCTTAGGGATGGAGTTGGACCGGTGGTAGGGGCTCGGTTCGGTGATGGGTCTTGGACCGGTGGTGGTGATGAGGTCGAAATAGTTTGGTTCGGCAGTTGTGAGGATGCCGAATGAGGTAGTGCCGAATGAGGTGGTGCCGAATGAGGTGATGCCGAATGAGCTTTTGTACTGGGAATGCCGGATGTACCAAGGCATCCTGAGTGCCGCATGATGACTGCCGAATGACCTTGATGATGATACGCTTGCTGGCTGCTTCTTCTTGGTTCGGTTGTGGAGGAAACGCACCCCACACAGACATTCCAGTTTTGACCAAAAATGGGATAACACTTTGCCCCCCAAAACATGACTTGCGGTAGGAAGACGTGTTTTGTAATGCCCTGAGCTGGATGTTCATATCCTATCAACAACCTGCAAAGAGCTTGATAGTTTTATATGGCCCCAAATGACGACCGTTCGGGATCGAGCTATTTGGGATGAAGCGCGGCCGTTCATGGTCAAGCGCCTAACTTCAAATGACGACCGTTCGCGATCGAGTCACTTGAGGTGAAGTGCGACCGTTCGCGGTCAAGCGTCTAAATCCATGCGACGATCGTTCGAGATCGAGTCATTTGTGGTGGAATGTGATCGTTCACGGTCAAGCGCTTTACTTCAAAT
The DNA here is from genome assembly GCA_030737815.1 of Allium fistulosum. Lineage (NCBI taxonomy): Eukaryota > Viridiplantae > Streptophyta > Magnoliopsida > Asparagales > Amaryllidaceae > Allium > Allium fistulosum. The sequence goes on along the minus strand of CM060901.1, from coordinate 810,324,300 downwards.
GACGACCGTTCGGGGTCGAGTCATTTGAGGTAAAGTGCGACCGAGCCCGGTCAGGAGGCGGACCTCAAATGGCGACCGTTCGTGATCAAGCCACTTGGGGTGAAATGTGACCGTTCGCGGTCAAGCGCCTTACTTCGAATGACGATCGTTCGAGATCGAGCCATTCGTGGTAAGGTGCGACTGTTGGCGGTCAGGGGGTGGACCTCAAATGGCGACCGTTCGCGATCGAGCCACTTGGGGTGAAATGTGAGTTGTGTCGTTCGAGGCGAGTTTGTGACTGTTCGAAGTCGGGTGCCGTTCGAGGCGAGTTGTGACCGTTCGAGGTCGGGTGCCGTTCGAGGCGAGTTGTGACCGTTCGAGGTCGAGTGCCGTTCGAGGCGAGTTGTGACCGTTCGCGGTCGGGGTGCCGTTCGAGGCGATTTTATGTGTGCCCGGGGGGGACTTAATACCATCCAAACCAGATTCACGTTCGGGTGAGTTTCTGGATTGTCTGTTGTGGCGGTTTATCACTATCTCAGAGCATGCCTAGGGATTGTTCGCGATCCCGTACATGTGTAAGTAGCTTAGCCATTTTAGAATTATCAAAACCAAATATTCATTCAACTGATGAAATTTAAAATAGAAATGTTCAGCAAAGTCAAATCCAAATCTAAGAAATAAAGAACAAAAGCAAAGCAGTGACGTCGGAGTGCAAACGCCTATATCGATGTGGTTTATAGTTGTATCAGAGCATGCCTGAGGATCATTCGTGGTCCTGTACATGTGTAAACAACTTAACCGTATCAGTGTGGAGTTTGCTGCTCGTTCGTCGTTATCTCGATCAATGGATAATAAGATGACGTCTCGATCCTGAGCCGTCTTCAGTTGGTGCAGGCGGTGGTCGTTCTTGTCCCACCGTTGTGGCCCTCCTTCTCACATATTGTGATAGCAAACCATTCCGAATATGCCCCTCCACCTCATCTTTCAGATGCCTGCAATCATTGGTATGATGACCATTCAGGTCGTGGAACAAGCAATATCTGTCTGATTTCCTTTTGTTAATAGTCGGATCCCTTCGCATTGGCCTACGGTAGGGAACCTGCTCTCTTGTATCTTGATAGATTCGCTCCAAACTCTCATTCAGCTCGGAGTAAGTGGTGAATCGTGACTCTTTCCGTGGCCGCTTTGACCTGTCATCATTATCCTCAGCCTTTCTCTTTCCTTTACCAGTCTCTGCACCCCTTCCAGGTGGGTTTCCGCTCTTGATTGCGTAAACATCAACTTCTTCCTCTCTTTCTGCACTAGCATCTTCCAAACGCAGAAACTTTTCAGCCTCATGATAGAACTCTCCCAGATTCATAGGTGGATCTTTAGTTAACGAATTCTTGAACTCCGTACTATCAGCTATTCCAGATACAGCCGCCATCATGACCATAGATGGATCTGGTCGATCCACTGATGCTGCTGCCGCATTAAATCGTGTTAGAAAACTCCTCAAAGTCTCTCCAGTTTTCTGCTTCAAGGTTGCCAAAGTCATCACATTCTTGGGTCTTGCAATATGAACCCTGAATTGCCTCATGAATCTCTCAGTTAAATCTGCCCACGTTCCTATGGAGCCGCTTTCCAGTTGTCTGAACCACAACGCCGCAATATCTGCCAAGTACAATGGAAAGCACCGGGCCATAACCTCCTCTGATGCCCCCAGCACTTCCATATGCCTTATATATTTTGTCAGATGAACCGTGGGGTCTGTCCTTCCATTATACATATCCAATGATGGTAGCTTAAAATCTGGTGGGTTCCTAGCTCGCCTGATTGTTGTGGTAAAAGGACTCCTATTCACATCCTCCAGGTCTCTATTCACTAGTCCGCCTCTCATAGCTCTTCTAACCATCTCAACTAATCTGTCATTGTCTCCAAGCTGAAGTCCTCGTTCACTGCCTTCGACCTGCCCCCTGAGTCCGTGGGAGCTTTCAGGTGTATGCCCCCCTGGCGGAGCGTTCATTCTTCTATTGTTACCAGATTGTTCGGATGCCCCCGTCTCTCTTCTCGGGATTGGATCAACATGTTCTGCATGTGTGCCCCCTAGCTCTGGTGCTACGCCAGATGGTCCTGCTCCGTTCTGAACTCCAGTTGCGCCTTGGTTCCGTGCTCCAAGTTGCCCAATCTGTTGAAGCAAGTTCTGGATCATCCCTTCTTGTCTTCTCATCATGGCCTCCATCTCATCCCTGGTGATGAAGACTAAAGCTTGGTTTGCTCCTGAGGAAGCCTCTTGACTCCCTTCCTGTTGACTTTGCTCCGGCCTCGGCCTTCTGCTTGATTGTCTTGCCATGATTCTCCCAATCTGAATCTTTAGACTTTAAAATTCAGCTTCTAAGCAGCAGAATCCCTGAGTTCAGTTCTCAGTGAAAGCACCAAAAATGTTTGCACAAAAAATGGACAAACACCTCAAAATTGTATGATTTAGTAGATCTTATGTTGTTCTTAGTGATTTGGGTGATTTATGCAAATATATGAAAAGCAGGGGCTAAACTGTAAAAAGACACGCAGATTTATAGTGGTTCGGCTAGAACGTGCCTACGTCCACTTTATATGTTATTTCTCCTTTAGATCTCAGATTACAAGTACAAAGCTTTGGTACAAGTATCTAAAAGTGTTTGAAAGTTCCTTCCGTGCTTGAGCTCTCCAACTTCTCCCCCATTGTTGTACCCCTGCCCCTCTATTTATAGAGTGAGGTTGGGGGCAGGGGTCTTGGATGTATATAGCTGCTGGTGGGCCTGGGCTGAAGCAATCTGGCCTGGCAAATCTGGTTCGACGGAGCTCTGTTCGGTCGTAGATGTGGAGGAGTTGGTCCGGCGATGAGCTATGTGGTCCGGCGTTGGTGGTTCGGCGAGGCTTAGGGATGGAGTTGGACCGGTGGTAGGGGCTCGGTTCGGTGATGGGTCTTGGACCGGTGGTGGTGATGAGGTCGAAATAGTTTGGTTCGACAGTTGTGAGGATGCCGAATGAGGTAGTGCCGAATGAGGTGGTGCCGAATGAGGTGATGCCGAATGAGCTTTTGTACTGGGAATGCCGGATGTACCAAGGCATCCTGAGTGCCGCATGATGACTGCCGAATGACCTTGATGATGATACGCTTGCTGGCTGCTTCTTCTTGGTTCGGTTGTGGAGGAAACGCACCCCACACAGACATTCCAGTTTTGACCAAAAATGGGATAACAGGTTGTTAGATTAAAAGATTAGTATAATCTGTAACAAAGTTCGAACAGTTCAAGTCCAAGCAGTTCAATCAAGTTCTACCCAAATTTGTTCAAGTCTTAGGTCGTCCAGCGACCTAGCATAGGTCGTAGCTTCCGTAGGTCGCACTATGCAAGTTAAAAGGTTCAAGGCAATTCAAATTCATCCAAGTGTTAGCTCGGCCGCGACCTAAAGCCTATGCCGCAAAAAATTAGGTCGTTAATTTGTTAAGTCGCTCAGCTGTCATTCAAGCAGGTTAGCTCGCAAGAAAGTTAGGTCGTGCAATTCTTAGGTCGTGCAATTCTTAGGTCGTGCAAGTCTTAAGTCATGCAAGTCTTAGGTCGTTCAGCGACCTAGCACAGGTCTGAGATTTCCTTAGGTCGCAAGGGTCCTTAGGTCGCAAGTTATCTTAAGTCACTCAAATTCACTAAGTCGCTAACTTCCTCTCCACGTAATAACTCACCAGACCCGATAACCCGTTATCGCCAATACAATGAAATCCATCATCCTCTTCGTAAAATTCATCATCTCTTCATACCACCAAATCACCCGAAAACCGATTCAAAGTATCTCCGATCTATCATAGATCCAACTCACTGCTGTGCATTCGTGAATCACAACAACAACAGTAACCAATAACGATCAAAAGTCGATCACAACACGACTCAAAATGAAGCACATCGTACAAAATTGGTCTGGGGTTTGGAGATTAGAATTCGTTGTTCGATGGTGATTGTGGGATGGATAAGGATCGAGTGTACTTACGTAATATGATAACGAGGATGAATCGTTGAATGATTAACTCAAATTCGCCTTTGAAATCACAAAATTCTGTTAATGGCAAAGCGGGAAATCAAAGCAGGTGAGTGAGGGAGAAGCAGCGACCTAACAGTTTTATATGGGGCAACAAGAAGAAGGCAAATAGGCACGCGAGTTAGCACAGGTTTTAGGTTTCTCACGACCTAGCAAAGTTAGATCGAAGCACACGACCTATGACATAGGCCTGTACTTCGAGGGGCAAGTGTTAACTCCTCTTTTTGGAGCGACCTAAAAATCTGCGACTTAACACTCAGCGACCTAGCGACCTAACTTCTCCAACGACCTAGCGACCTAAAGGTACCAGCGACCTAACGACCTAAAGGCTAAAGCGACCTAACAACCTAAAAGCTAAAGCGACCTAACGACCTAAAGGACTAAGCGACCTAACGACCTAAAGGACTAAGCGACCTAACGACCTAAAGGACTAAGCGACCTAACGACCTAAAGGACTAAGCGACCTAACGACCTAAAGGACTAAGCGACCTAACGACCTAAAGGACTAAGCGACCTAACGACCTAAAACACTCAGCAACCCAGCGACCTACTGATCTAAAGACCTAAAGCTCTTAACGACCTATCTTAGGTCATTCACGACCTACAACTTACTACCCAGTTTGAACAACCCGAGATAACTCCTTATGCCGCTTTTCCCTAGGTCGCTCACGACCTACCATTGTTAAATCACAAACCATGCCCACTAGGTCGCCAACGACCTACATCCTACACTAACCTTAAACCATTCACGACCTATGACTTGTCAAAATGATCAAATGGTCAAGTGCAAAACTGTTAAGTCGTAGCCCGTGCTCCTTAGGTCGCTCACGACCTATGACCTTCCCTTAGGTCATTCGCGACCAACGACCTAACTCCGAATACTCCCTATAAATACCCCGCCTACTCTAACTTTAGGGGGACTTTTTAGCTCATTTCTGGAACGCCTATACTCTGCTGTTTTCTCAACTCAACCGACACTTCAAACACCAAAGACGCTTCAACGAACTTCAAAAAGAAATCTACACATTCGACATGGATTCGAAGAGCTCTTCTACATTGAAGTTCTAGCTACTCGTCTCAAGTGTGTTGAAATCAAATTGTAATCGAAGAATTGTTGTAAAAGTTGTAATCGAATCAGCAATAATGAATATAAAGTGGACGTAGGCTTAATTACGAGCCGAACCACTATAAAAATGCTGTCTCTTTACTTTTCTGCTATTTTCTGCTTATATTCTGTTCCCGTACCAATGGGTGGTGCTTTCACATTACTATCACTCACACCAGGGTGTTAGCATCGATTTTTTACGTTAACAATCCCTAACCTGGATAGACCGAATATTCTATCACCATGGTTGTTCCTACCCTCACTCGAGCTCCTTCCATATACTCTAGTAATAAATAATATCCGAGGTTATCTAGAAAGGTGATAAACATACCCTAATTGGGTGCGACCCACTTAGCCTTGCTGCATCTTCCTTGATTTTCAGTCACTCCCGGTTGATGAGGCTAGAGGCTACGATTACCTTTTAAGGAATTTTTCACTTAGAATGCTCATTGTCCTCTAATGCCAATATTCTGATAGCATTCATCCATACAAGTCCGTTCTGGCTCCGAACAGAACCGAAGGCACTATTCCTACCACATCCATTTTGGAACAATCCTCAAGATTAGAAGCAATTAACCCTTGCACTTCACTGCTCCATCTTCGACTCCATGCTCTTGTTTTCACATCGAAAATGTACTTGTTGGATCGAAGTGGTTTTCAGATAACAAATCTGATCCCGGTCTCTTCAAAACAACGTTCGATATTTCTGATAAACTCAACTTTAGTTCTCTAGGAAATAAACAGACGAAAATAAGATCGGAGATTGTTTGCGCCAAAAATGGTCACAAACCCCAGATATCGTGAAAGCACCAGTGTATGAATACAAATCAGTAATATTCAAACACAAATCTTAGATCTAAGCAAGCAACAAACAACAACCCAAAAATAATGAACAGAGACACAAAATTTATAGTGGTTCGGCTATCTTCGGCCTACGTCCACTCCAAAGTTTTATCCTTTATTGATTATCCTTGCTGATTACAGATGATTACAGCGATTACAATGAAGAAATTCAAGTCTAACAGCGATGATGAAGTGTAGAATTGAATCCGGTAGAGTCTGGGCGCTTCTGAATCTCAATCCCCTTTCCTGAATGACCTGGGGCTCTATTTATAGGTGTAGGAGGCTGATATTTCGCCTAAAATCAGGGAGACTACTTCTGGCACGTGTGGGGGCCCATGCGCCCGTGTCCAAGAAATCTGGGCCCGCTTCGGGATCGATTCGAACTCCATTCGAATCGATCAAAAAATCATCCAATCAAGTTGAAATTTGGTGAGAACATTCTTCAACATGTATGTAAGCTTCTGTGAAAATTTCATATCATTTGGTGGTTGTTTGCTTCGGTGGCTGTTTGCTTCGACTCGATCTCCTTCGAATTGATTCCTTCGAATCAATCACCTGCGCGTGCTTTCGTGGTGATGTTGCGCACAATCTTCGGGTCGTTTCACCTTTCACTCCGGTTTGATCAAGTCGTTCCAAGTATCTCGCCGCTTTGACTTGATCGATTCGAAGGCTTCAACCATATCATGGATTCGAACTGAGACTCGTTCGTATCGATCATATCTCACTTCAGCTGATCGATACGAAACGATTGCACTAGTTGGATTCGAAGAGAGGTATCTTCATGGATTCGAAGGTTCTCCAAGCTTGATGGATACGATGGAAACATCGTTGATGGATTCGAACCAGATGGTTGTAGTGCTAACGTGATGGATTCGAACAGTATATTCTTTTAACTTGTATCGATCATATCTCCTCCATATGAACTCCGATTAACCTGAAATTTGAAATGTAGCCTCTCCTAGCATTGATCATCATCTCCAATCGATTCCGTCCCGATCGGAGCCCGGTCGAATTTTGACGACATCCATTGCAGCCTTGTTTCTAATTGAACTCCAATCCTGATATCCATCCTTCCTTGCCAATTTTGTTGATATTCCAGCTTTGACCAAAAGATGGGATAACATTTGCCCCCCAAAATATGCCTTATGATAATAAGGCGTGTTTTGAATAGTTCCGAGTCTGGTATCCGAAGTCCATTGTCAATTCCATGTCCATCCGAACTCGATGACCGTGTTTTCAATCCATCCTTATCCAACAGCCAACAACCGAATCCAGGACCTCTCTGGGCCAACATCCAAATCCATAACCTCTCCGGGCTTTTGTCAAGCACAATCCACACCTGACGACCTTGGTCCAGTGTCCCTGGACGTTGAGCTAACCTCTCCGGGTTCTTACCAAGCGCAATCCACTCTTGATGACCATGGTCCAGTGTCCCTGGACGTAGATAATTCCGGGGCTTAAGTCCTAAGCCGAGTTCTGGTCACTTCAGACCCTTGTTGAGCATAGTCCATACCCAACGACTTGAAATAAATACCGATAATAGGGGGCCTAAGTCCTAGGCCGAATCCTGGTCTCTTCGGACCCTTGTTGAGCATAGTCCATACTCAACGACCTGAAAATAACAATTGATAGTGCAAGGCCTAAGTCCTAGGCCGAATCCTGGTCTCTCCGGACCCTTACCGAGCATAGTCCATACTCGACGACCGTTTATCAAAAACCAGAAAAAATCCAATCAAAATCCAATCCAAAATCCAAATCAAATCGTAAAACCATAAATCCATATCAAAAATCAAAATCATCATCCAAAATGGAGAACAATCATCCGAATGAAAGCCAAAACCAGAAAATGAGCAAAATCAGGAGTTCAATCCAAACTCCAAGACCAAAGCAGAAAAACGAGTGTCCAATTCAAAAACAAAAGACAGATTTCGCAAACCATGACTTCGCGGTTTATCATCATTCAGAGCATGCCTAGGGGCTATCTCCGGCCCCGTACATGTGTAAATGACTTGGTTGCTTGCAAATGGTTTTTTACTTATTTCATATTATCCCGGTCAATTGATAATCAATCGACCATCATTCCTGGGCCTCACGCCATCATGGATTGAGGTAGGCGGTGGTTGCTCCTGCTCCGCCACTGCATTCCGAGCCCCAACATACTGCCTCAATTGTCCATTTCTCACATGTTCTTCAATTATGTCCTTTAAGTGCCTGCAGCTGTTGGTATCATGTCCGTCCAAATCATAGAAGAGACAATGCCTTCCTGATGCCCTTTCTCGTTTAGAAGGTTCTCTCCTAGCTGGCCTCCGGTAAGGAAGGCGATTCCGGGTTTCCATGTATATCCGCTCCAGTGTCTCGTTTAATCCTGTGTATGTGGAAAACTTTGGATCCTTCCATCGCTTCCTGGCTTTTCCCGAATCGTCGTCCAGCTTCCTTTTCTCTTTATCTTTATCCGAACCTCTATTGGATGGTCCTCCATCCTCGGTTACATTCACTTCCTACAACTTTAAATCTGCAGATGCATCCTCTTGTCGGAGGAACCTCTCAGCCTCATGAAAGAATTCTCCGACATCCAGTGGTGGGTCTCGTATTAAAGATACCTTGAAATCTGAATCCTCTCTGATTCCCGACATCGCCGCCATCAAAACCATCGATGGATCCGCCCGATCCACCGAAGCTACCGCGGCATTGAATCGAGTTAGAAAAGCCCTAAGTGATTCATCCGTCCTTTTCTTTACCGATGTCAGTGTCATCACGTTTTTCGGCCTCTTGATATGAACCCGAAACTGTCCCAAAACCTGTCCACCAACTCCCTCCAAGTCCCGATGGATCCTTCTCCCAACTGTCTAAACCACATTGCAGCTAGATCTGTCAAATACAATGGGAAACATCTGGCCATCACTTCCTCCGATGCCCCCAGCACTTCCATGTGTCTAGTGTATCTCATCAAGTGATCAGTTGGGTCAGCCTTGCCATTATATACTTCCACGCTAGGTAACTTGAACTTAGGTGGATTCTGAGCTATCCTGATTTCCCGAGCGAACGGACTCCTGTTCACTCCTTCCAAATCTCTATTGGTCAAGCCTCCAAGCATAGTCTTCCTAATGATTTCCGCTAATCCAGCATTGTCTGTCGGGGGTTGCCCCTCATGCTCTGGAGGGAACTCTGGCACATATTCTTCATGTGGCTCATTAGGAGCAACGTTGGCCCTAGCCTGTTGAACTCCTTCCAAAGGTCCTCCTGTGTTGGATCCTGTGGGCCTGCCCTCAACCCCTTGTTGATTGCCTTCCGGTTCTGTATTCTGTCCTCCATTGGTTTCCGCAACCCTAGCCCCTTGTTCCACATTCACAGCCGCTGTAGCTGGTCCAAGGTTCTGCATCCCTGTAGCTCTCATCTATTCGAAGAAAGTTTGCATCATATCCTGTTGACTTTTCAGCAACCTCTCATGCAACGAATTTGCCATAGCTTCCATTTCGTCTCTGGTAATGTAAATCGAAGCTTGTCCTTCTCCAGCTCCGAAGGATGCCTCTTGACTTCCTCCTGGTTGACTTCTCTCAGCTCTCTATCTTGTTTGTCAAGTCATTGTCTTTCAAATCTCAACTCTTCACGCTTTCCAAATCTGAACTTTAATCCGATGTAGCGGGTGCTAGTCCCTCTCAATGCAAGCACCAAAGTGTTTGTGCCAAAAATGGTCACAAACCCAAGATATCGTGAAAGCACCAGTGTATGAATACAAATCAGTAATATTCAAACACAAATCTTAGATCTAAGCAAGCAACAAACAACAACCTAGAAATAATGAACAGAGACACAAAATTTATAGTGGTTCGGCTATCTTCGGCCTACGTCCACTCCAAAGTTTTATCCTTTATTGATTATCCTTGCAGATTACAGATGATTACAGCGATTACAATGAAGAAATTCAAGTCTAACAGCGATGATGAAGTGTAGAATTGAATCTGGTAGAGTCTGGGCGCTTCTGAATCCCGATCCCCTTTCCTAAATGACCTAGGGCTCTATTTATAGGTGTAGGAGGCTGATATTTTGCCTAAAATCAGGGAGACTACTTCTGGCACGTGTGGGGGCCCATGCGCCTGTGTCCAAGAAATCTAGGCCCACTTCGGGATCGATTCGAACTCCATTCGAATCAATCAAAAAATCATCCAATCGAGTTGAAATTTGGTGAGAACATTCTTCAACATGTATGTAAGCTTCTGTGAAAAATTTCATATCATTTGGACTTGTAGATCTCGAGATATCGTCGATACGAAATCGTGTTCTTCGGTGGCTTTAGATTTCATATCTGGTAGAGTCTGGGCGCTTCTGAATCTCGAGATATCGTCGATACGAAAATTTCATAAAGTCTTCAACATGTATGTAAGCTTCGACTCAATCTCCTTCGAATCGATTCCTTCGAATCGATCATCTGCACGTGCTTTCGTGGTGATGTGGCGCACAATCTTCGGGTCATTCCACCTTTCACTCCGGTTTGATCAAGTCGTTCCAAGTATCTCACCGCTTTGACTTGATCGATTCGAAGGCTTCAACCATATCATGGATTCGAACTGAGACTCGTTCGTATCGATCATATCTCACTTCAGCTGATCGATACGAAACGATGGCACTAGTTGGATTCGAAGAGAGGTATCTTAATGGATTCGAAGGTTCTCCAAGCTTGATGGATACGAAGGAAACATCGTTGATGGATTCAAACCAGATGGTTGTGGTGCTAACGTGATGGATTCGAACAGTATATTCTTTTAATTTGTATCGATCATATCTCCTCCATATGAAATCCGATTAACCTGAAATTTGAAATGTAGCCTCTCCTAGCATTGATCATCATCTCCAATCGATTCCGTCTCGATCGGAGCCCGGTCGAATGTTGATGACATCTATTGCAACCTTGTTTCTAATTGAACTCCAATCCTAATATCCATTCTTCCTTGCCAATTTTGTTGATATTCCAGCTTTGACCAAAAGATGGGATAACAGAGATCACCTGCTAACCGTTAGTGGACGGATTTCCTAATCAACGTCCTAGAAGAACGAAACGAGTTTATACGTACAGTATAGCATCTCGATTGGTAACTGTACCACATAAATTCCGTATTTCTCCTTGATATTCCCAAAGTTATATTTTGGGTCCATATTTTGATAATCGGTTATTTGACTATCAAATAAACAATCATTTAACCAATTATTCCATTTTCCACTGAATAACTTCGAATCTCTTTTTAATATAATTTTAATAAATTAAATCTCTTTGTCCAAAATATATGTACTTAACTTATCGAATTAAGTAGATTCACCAACTATCCTTTTTTCAAAAGAATATTTGAAACCCATTTTTAAAGATAATATGGAAAGTACCACTGCGGTATTAAACCATGGATTCACAGCTCAATGGTTACGTCTCTATCCCAAAGAAATCCAAGACTTAACTGCAGGTACTCACTGCCTCTGATTACGCCAAGCGAGTATACGATTACTTCCCGAAAACTTTATTTAATAATTTTTACAATAATACTTATGAAATTTCTATAAAAATCTCTAAGTTAAATTTTAGGCAAATACTCTTTAAATAAAAGTTATTATATAAAGAATAATATTAATATTGAATAATTATCCTTTTAAAATAATCATACTGATTAAACTTTTAAATAATAATTAACTTGCTATAAACGAACTTAATTAATATATACTTTAAATAATTTTTAAACAACCAAATAATAAATTTTCTAAATTAACCTTGAACACTTTTAAAAATTTCCTAGCTTAATTTACAAATCCTTCCTTTTTAAAACAAACTCCATTACTCGATAAAATATATTTCTTAATTTCCAATATAACCAGTCTAATATTTATAAATCGCTCGATTTATTTCCAATTTAATTTACCCTCCAATTTTGTAAATTCCCTTTTTCCACATTTCTGAAAATAAATCTACCATTTATTTTTAAAACAATTTACCCATTTCCTTGTAAATCCTCACCGTGAATTTATAACTTCAATTTATCCATTGATAATCACTTTACTTTATTTATAACTTCGTTTATAAATTCCATAATCTCATTTCCCATTTATAATAGTTTCACAATACTTAATCGATTTTAAATCGATTTCCAATTTAAATTCCCTTTCTAAAATAATTTCTTAAATGTCCCAAATATATTCCAAAACCCAACTAAATTTAGATTCCACTTTCTTTCCATAATTTAAATTCTTATTTAAAATCTAGCACAATAATTCCATATTTTATTTTCAAAATTTCCCTTTTCATTCTTCCAACTATTTAAATCTCGATTTAAAAATAAATCCTTTTATACTTAAATAATATCGCTTAATTTCTATTATTTAAAAATCCCATTTTATTTACATTATTCTAAATCTCTATTTTTCACATCCCGAATAAAATTTCAAAATAAAATTATTTATTTTTTCCCAACTTCATTTCTAAAAATTAATCCAAATTTCACTATAGATATTTTTACTCCAAATTTTCTTTTAATTTCTTTTTAAATTCAATTTTCACATTTTAAAATACCAAAATCTAAACCAATAAAACCATAGCACCAAATAAATTCAAATCACGCTATAATCTATCACAGATTTTTCAACATATTATATCCCTGAATATGAAAATAATTCTAACATTTCTGAGGAATATAGTTGGATCCCTCCACAGATGTTAATACAATAAAAAAAATACTAATCCCACTTCGAGGGGGATATCACGGTATATAGGGTCATCCGCTATTATGCCGGGCGCATAAGGTCACATCCGCTATATATATGCGGGAATATCAATCACTCCGATATATATATATATATATTTATATACACACTACTATATATATTATCACATCCATTGATAATAATTTATTAATTCTATCAATCAACCAATAATCAATTTTAACTGTCTAAAATTAATTGCAGTAAATCCAAAATTGAGTGAGATTAACTCACCTTTATTTTTATTCCCTGCCGAACATCCAGATTTAAATTTTTATTTTTTTCCTCAAAAATCCCAGCTATTTCCAAACGACTCCAAATTGGTTCCATTGTAGCCTACGTCATTACAATTTTTTTTTATAATAATCTAGCTAACTAAATTCAGTAGTTAATTTAAATAAACCATGGTATTATACCTTCACCACTGCTCTTCCATGCTGCCGCACCTTCCCTTGCAACCCATCGAACAACCCACTCGAAGGCTCTATCCTTGTCGCGCCACTGGCCATGATCCGGCCCAGGCCCGAGTCGATACTACTCTTTTCGAACTCCACGCGATTTCCATCCTCGCCTACATTCGAGAACTAATGATATCAAATCCATGTCGTGCTCCCTTATCTATGTCGTCGACGAGCTCTCTGCCAATTCAAACGCGATTTCAAATTGCCTTTTTTTTTTTGAATATCGCATACGAACGCAACTCACTTGCGGTTTGTCATGACCACCGCCGACCTCCCTCTGCACTCCCATCGTCGCCAATTTCCCGCCCATCCACGTGAAACACCCTAGCACACTGCTAAATGCCCTAAGCCTCCTCGTGATTTAGCTTTGTGCTCTTTTCCTTTTTTATTTTTTAATTACTGCGCATTCGTTCCATCGAAGGAGAAGTGGCAGAACAAACGTTATCCCCTTTTTGAATGTCGATTTCATTCTCGTTATTAGCTGTTTATTTTTTTATATCGTTTGGCCATTGTTTCTTTTCTTTCTTTCTTTCTTTTGAAATGTTGGCCGTGAATTTAAATTGATGGAGGGAGAGTGACTGAAGAGAAGATGGCATGTAAAAGAAGGGCTACAGTGATTTGAGAGGAAGGAAAAGCCGATGTAAATAGATTTTGACTGGTCAATATATAATATATTATTTTAAAATTTCAAATCATTTCGATTACACAGCTTAAAATCTCAAACACCTATCGAGGCATGCTGCTAGGCGTTTATAATGTTATACCCCCATTTCGAATGCAATGGAAAAGGTTTCAAGTCCTAATTCGATCGTATGGAGAAGATAGTTTTTTGGACCCAATTATTATATTTAATATTCGACATAAATTTCAGTGTGTTTCTAACCCATATGACCAAACGATAACTCCAAATGTTACGAAATTCGAAATCCAATAATAATACAATATTACGGATCCAATGGAACTAGTTTCATCGAAATCCAAGACTGTGCCACGGAAGGCTATTTTTAAATGTAAATTTAAATGATATATTTTTAAAACTGAACAAATCACTTTTAATTTCAATTTAAAAAGTTTTCTTGTCTTCATTATTATTAATATAAATTTTATAAGCCTTAAATTAATTTTATCAAGCTTAAAACTCAAGATTCACTATTTTACCCAATTTCCAATTATTAAATTCAACAATTAAATTATCTAATAAATCTTTATATTTGAAATTAAGGTTAAATATCAACTTTTAAATATTTAAAATCAATTAAATATTCCAATTTCAAATAACCAAAATTCTGGGTCGTCAAAACGTATATCTACTTCCTCCTTTTCAAACGACAGAACATCAAAGCTAATTCCCAAATCCCAAAACCTAATTTCAATTTCAAAAATCAATTTCAAAATTCAAACTCCCCAAACTATGTCATATTTTATATTGTTGGAAAGCTCCCGACGAGCGTAATTTTCTGCTGTAATCCATTTTTCAATTTGTTGCATCGTTTGGCCAGATATCGACGAAGAACATCGGCTGTCCATTTCTATGGTTTTCGATCCAATGGTGGATCGTCGATTTTAGGATGATCAGAGGGTATGGGCTTGTAGAGGTCGTTGAGCAGAGTAGATCCATGTGGTTGTTCCTTGTCAGTGATGTCAGAATTTGCCAAAATTTGGGTAAAACAGTGCGGCGACGGCGGTTTTGTCGTGGCAGAGGTGGCCGCATGTAGGGCAGAGGCACGGCCGGTGGTGGAGGGTCTATTGGCGTTGGGTGATCGGGTTTTCTTGGTCGATAGACATGGTGGCAAATGCTTAAAGGTGGCGGCTACAGGTGGGTGCGAGCGACATCTCGTGCTTGAGTTTTGAGCACGCGTAGAAGAAATCAAAGGTGAGGTGTTTTTTTTTTTATTTAATTAATTATTATATTTAAAATTCAAACGTTCTAATTGATATAACTTCTTCATACGAGCTCGTATTCACGCACGGTTTTCTCCATTGTGATCGTATAGAAGTTTCAAACATTATGGAAGAAGTTTAGCTGTATTATCATAAAGTTAGATTTTCGGCCTAATTTGGATTATAAATCGTCGAAAAATCAATGGTGAGTGTTTTAACCCACTCACAAATACTAAATCATCTTATGTTGGTTAAATTAAATTTATGATGTAATTAGATATTTATTTGATTGTTGTTTGGTACTTTAAATTATCATTCGAGTTAATTTGAATTTATATTGCATTGAATTGCCATCTAATTAAATATAGGATTTAATTGCCAATTAAATACCTGATAATGATAACCAGTTTATTTGCTGTGATTTACTGGTTGATTTGACTGATGATTGTGATAGACGCTTATTTGTTGATATTTAGATGATTGGATGTATGTTTATTTATATGTTGTTATCACACTGCAAGTTCCCTTAGTCATTGTTAGGAAAATCAACATGGGTTGAAATGATATTACCCGAATGAACTTATAGATTAGGGAAAAATCGTTATGGGTTGAAATGATAAACTCGAGCGATTTTATGGATTTTGATTTCTATTTGGGATTGTAGGTTGAAATGATATATACCCGTAAAATTAAATTTTATTGCTGGTTGAAATGATATATATATATATCACTTGACCATAGGGTAGAAAATTATATACGAACACCAGATTTGGTTAAATTAAATGATTTTAAATCCTTAATTTTTGAATCCAGTTAAACGATATTTTGAAATAAAATTTGATTTATATGAACTGAATTGTTTTCAAATTCCAAGCTTTAAAATGTTGAAATTGAAATTGGTTTAAATGAATTGTTTACAGAATTTAAATTGGAATTTTAAAGTTGAATTTTGAAATATAAATGAAATTTATCAAAATTGAGTAATCGTAAACGTTTGAATATTTAAACTTTGAAATCTATTGAATTTGAAATGGTTTAAATTTGTAGCTCAAACATGGGTTTGAAATCGATATAAATTGAAATGGTTTTAATGAGAATTTGAATTGAAAGATTAAAATTGAGTTTTGTTGATTTGAAACCTGGACTTGGTCCAAGTTTGTTGAAATGGAAGAAACAGTATGATTTGATATTATTTTCAAATAAATTATTTTAATATAAACTTTTTAAGAATCCATTATTTTAAAATTCAGATTATTTAGAGTTTCAAACTATTTGCTATACAACCCATTTACAATAATCAAACCATTTTATTTAAATTATTTTAATATTTTAAAATCCTTACAATATTTTAAAATATTAAAACTATTTTAAACTATATTAAACCTATTTTAACTATTAAAACTATGTTAAACTATTTTTAAAACTACTTTTAAACTATTAAAACTACTTTAAACTATTTTTAAACTATTTTAAACTACTTTAAAGTATTTTAAAGTATTTTAAACTATCCGAACTATTTTTAAAACTATTTTAACTATTAAAACTATTTTAAACTATTAAACTATTTTAAACTGGTCAAACTCTTTATGACTTTCCAAACTATTTTCTAAAATTCAAACGGTGCAAGGTTAAATTGTTTATATTTAAATCCTTGATTTAAAAGCGAATATGGTTAAACGATGTTATAACCTACGTTGGAATTTGAAATAATTTTTTAGTGAAATAACATATTTTGAGGAAATATGATGATTTTAAAATGTGGGTTTAACCTATTTTGTGGATATGATTTCGAAAGTGAATATGATCTCAGAAGTAATATGATTTTGAAGTAAATATGATATTTTGATACCAGTTATGAATTGGTTTTGGAAATATAAAAGAACCAACCGGTGTGAAAAAATCGTTTGGTTGTTAAACTGACCGGGATCGGATATTGTCATACTCTCTACTAATACCGTAAACAACTTTAACAGCTGTGCACATGATGGAGAATCCAAAATGAAGTAGGATGGTTTGGAGAATGCTACTACATGAGAATGAACGCAGCCCTGACCCCCTCGGGTCAGCTTGATCTGACAAAAACAAGAGCCATGCCGGGCCAAGTGAAGTCGCTCCTCCTATCGGGCACAATTCCTTGATACCATATTTATTACTTTTTGATTGATTTGGTGGTCACCCCTCGATTTGATTATGGGAGTGTATCACGAGGGGGCGGTAGTAGCTGCTATGCATTACCACCAGTCCGGATCCATAAAACAGTAGTATCCTACCCTGGGCATTGCCTCGTGTGCCTTGTTATATGCCTTATCGCGCCCACTACGAGTTTGATTTGTGTCGTACCTATGGAGGGCTCCCTGATAGCCCACCAGTTTACGGTGGAGTTTATAATACTATATAGACTATGACATTTATATAAAAATGTGTTAAGGGGGATATGGGTATTACACTATGTATGTAGATAGTTTAACGGATCCTTAGGAGAGGGAATCCTGAACATCTCTTAAGTTATTGCATGCACGTTAGACACTGAATAGGAGATGAAAAATCTCGTAAACAACTCTGAAGCCATTGCACTCATATTTATTTATCTGTTGTTGATTTAACTTACATAAGATCTTTTAGTTCCGACTCGAGTGTTTTGCTTTTCCATTACGCTCGGGTCAGTCTGAGCTTTTCAGTGTATTGAAGACTTTATTTCTGGAGGATGAAGACGGAGATTTGTATACCATTTATTATATTTATTCCACTACATCATGTTGTTCCGCTGCATTATTTTTTTATTCCTGCTGTATGTATAACTATGATATGTATTGTAAAGTAAAATCAAATGTATTTGTAAAACAGCTTCAAGAACTGTTTATTTGATTATTATATATTAGTCATTCCACTGTGAGATTCTATGTTTTATTCTTTCTTTCTTTTCTCTTATTTTCTTATTTACCCAATAACAATCCTCCCTTTTGAATGGTTTGAGTCCGACATGTGTGGTTTATTATCGATTTAAACCATACAAAAAGGTAGGTCATTACAAAAAGAGTATGACAATATCCAGTCCCGGTCCCTTTAACAACCAAAGGCTTATTTCACACCATGGTTATATATAAAAAAATCACTTTAATAAATCTCATTTTTCAATTGAAATCAAAATTGAATATTCAAGTTCAATTTCATTTAACTTGAAAATATTCATTTAATCACCTTTAATCAAATCAAATTATAAAGTCATGTCTTTAAAATAAATTAGTTTCAATTAATTCTTATTTGAATTCAATTCTTAAAACTATATCAACTACAAATTAATTCTAACTTACCTTTCTAAATCTTTTTATTAAAGTCGTTATAAGAATCTATTTTATTACATTAATTTAGATATCTTAAAACATAATATATATATATATATATATTTTATTAGATTTTATTAAATTAAATCTTATGTTATATATTTTAAAAATAAATTTATAAGTAAAACCTTAAAATTTACATTTTAACATAACTTATAAACTTAAAAATTTTAAAATAGATAATTTAAAAATCTAAAATTTTCATATGTTTTTAAAATAAAATCTTTATATTAAATTTTAAAATCATTTTTTCTTTCCAAACACATCTTTCCAAAATTTCAAAAATCACTTAAAAAGAGACCAACGGTGTCTGTATATAGTTTTCTATCCTAGGGTCAAGTGATATAGATATTTATCTTTTCAATCTGCAATACTTCAAATTTACAGGAATCTATCATTTCAACCCGCAATCCCAATTTCCAGAAATAAATAAAATCGCTTAAGTTTATCATTTCTACTCGTAATGATTTTTCCTAATCTAAAAGATCATTTGGGTATGTATCGTTTCAACCCACAGTGATTTCCTTAAAATAAAGGAACTTGCAACATGATTTGCATAAAATAAGTTAATAAACATAACACATATGCATACGTAACATATTACATAAGATAGCACATAACTTACATAATAAATTCCATACCATGACATATTACTTACATAACAAATTACAAAACATAGCATATAACTTGCATAACGGATTTCATAACATAACATATATTTATATTTCAACATGGAATGTGACATAAAATTTCTACCATAACATAATATAATATGCACTCATTACTAACATAGCACTTTAGTTGATTTCCTATGTTACAACATAAAACATCTATGCATATAAATTTTATTCTTCTCTATTTTTCTTTCTTTTTTTCTTTTCTAACACATTATTTTTCCTTTTCCTTTTCTTTTCACACATAATTTTTTCATATTTCATATTAATGACAATTTTCATAACATAGGTGACAACCTTTAAATCAATATAACATTTTTTTATTTTCTCAACATAGAAATTTCATATTAACATCATTAAGCGTATCAATAACCATATCATCACATCATTTTTATAAATAAAAAACATATTATAAATAACAATATCATATCAAAATCGTATATAAGCTATGCAAAATCCAAACTATTGCAACATCCCAATAACATATCAATTGTTGATCATTAACTTAGCATAAGATTATAAATCGTGAGTGAATAGCTCACCTTTCGAGGCCAGGAAAATTGACAAAACAAAGCTATGAATTTGAATCTAAATTCCAAAGCAAAGCAAGCTAGAATCGATGGATCACCAAAATAGAAATATATAACTCTTTTTTATGAAATATAAGAGGAGGAGAGAAGGGTTAAGGGGCTCGGCTATGGCCTAGGATAGAGGGGATGGTTTCGACCTATGCTAGAAAGAGATAGTGGCGGAGAAGAGGGGGAGTAGATGGCCTTGGAGATGGAGGAGAGGGCGACGGCTATAGGGAAGAGGATGAAAGGATATTGGAAGAGAGGAAGAAGGAGTTTTGATTTAGAGATTTGGATTTTTAGATCTAGAGTTCTCTATAAATTTTGAGGAGGAAGGAGAAGTGTGAAGAGAAAGTTTCTCAATAGAAAAATTATGTACGTAGAAGCTTAGTCAGATAAGAAAAAAATGGTTGCTGGCAAAGGAATAGACACAAGACTCTTGGGATGACTACAATCTCTTGGTTAACCAAGGCTCATTAGACCAAACAAACCCAATAAGACTTAGCCAAATTTTCACAACTAAACACTATAAACTTATGTCATTTTTTCACAGTATATCAAATTTTTAGAGCAATAGGAATTTGATTTTGAAGAAACGAAAAGTGGAGAGAAGATCAGAATTCAGTCTAGTATTATATAAAAAGAATAAAATTTCAAAATTCAAATTTTAAATTTTCAACCAGAGGTTAAATTTTGTAACAACCCTAGTTTTGGAGATTACCTGTAAATATTAAATTATAACGGTAGTTATGATTTAATATTGTGAATTAAAATAAAATTGGAGAAATTAAATTGTTTATTTAGAATAAACAATGAATTTTGGAAATTAAAATGAGAAAATAAAATTTGGAACTTTATTTTATTTTTTTGGGTTAATAATAAATGGAAAATAGTTTTTATTTAGAGAAAATACAAAAATTGTATTAATTATTGCCAATTACTTCTTCTAATAATTTTTAAAAGAAGTATTTGATTTTTAAAGGTAGTTTAATCAAATAAGTAGGTGGAAATTGATTTAAAAATGAGTTTTAATTATAAATTTGCGTTTAGAATGGTTAGTTATATTTTTCTAAGTAAGAAAAATATTTTTGTGGAATTTTAGAAGTTAAAAATAATGGTTTTTCCATTTATTTGTGAAAATTGTGTATTTTGTAAAATAAAGGATTTTAATAATATAAAATGTTTTAAAATTAAAATTAATCTTTTTATATAGTATGAAATATGTTACTTCATAAGTATGTAAAATTACACACTTTGTTGTGTGAAAGTTTGAAAGAAAATGACATTTGTTTATTTAAATAGTGTAAATATGTACACATTTCTAATTAAGAGTTGATTATTTAACCAATAGGCCATTTTTTTTCTTTCTACTAATGGATCCAAGGCCCATTATTGCCTAACCGGGTAAGAAATGAGAAAACAAAACTTTCTTTGAACCACACGATATATAGCGATTACCTTGTGGAAACTTGTGTTACCTTCATTGGTATTTGTTATTTTCCTTTTTGGCTTGATTTGGGATATTTATATCCTTTGTTTATTTGAGTTGCCGATGATATGAGGCTTGTTATGATTCATCTTTTGTTAGATGATCATGTTATCTCTTTTAGAGATTATTGTGGTACTTTATGACCTAGCATGTCATTATCATTTAGCTTATCTAACTGATTATTTAGTTAGCCATACCCGTGTATTTTTATACTCGGGTCAGACCGAGGTGTTTCAGGTTAGGTGCTTCGGACTTAGCCTATTTGCTTTTGCTTTCACATGGACTTTACTTTCTGGATATCCGCTAGCCTATCTTATTTAGCTTTTTGTTGTCCTTATCTATTAACACTCTGATCTTTGTATTATTCTTTTAGGCTCATGTATGAGTAGTGGTCCTTAAACCACTTAGTTGTATCATTTTGGATTTGTATTGGAGATGTATTTGTATTTAGACATATGTATGTCATTCTGCTGTTCTGTGTTGTTTTACATTTGAGTTGTTATATTTTGTTCTGTTAAATCTTATAGCCATTATAGTTTTGTATTAAATATCTATTAGATATGTCGATCCACATGAAAAATAATATGCTACATTTATCGACGTATTCAGTAGATAGTTAAGACAAGGCTATAGATGGTCGTTCCTATCCAACTCTATTCTCCATATTAGCAGATGGTATTACCTTGTAATACTCTTTGCTAATGTGGGTCTCAGAGTGGGGCGTTACAAATTTTGACTAACTTTGACCGAAATTTAAAATTTCAGAAAATTTTCTATTTCACTGAATTTGGAAAAATAAAGCACTCAATATTCTAAAAAATTGTTAGAAATTCAAATTTATTCAAAGTTTAAAATAATTAATTCAAAATTTCAACTAAAAGTTGTAATGACCTGCCATTTCGAACTATTCAAATCGATATTAATCCATACATGTCAGACTTGAATTGCTTAAAATAATAGATTATTAATTTATAATTGGCAAAACTTAGCATATATAGTAAATAAATCAATCACATAACCACAGACACAGAGTTTTACAACAATAAGCAGCAGAATAGATAAATAGTAGTTCATGAAGCTACTACAGAAACTACAAAGTCCAAAACAAATACAACAGAAGTCCAGATACATAAGAGTCTCTAATACGAAAGCAAATGACAAGTCTAAAACATACAGCTGGAAACAACAGAAATAAACTGAAAGCTGAAATAGATAACAGATAGATCTCCAAGTGGCTCCAAGCTCCAAAAGACGAGTCTCAAAAGTCGTGATGCTCAGGCTGACACGAGCATAATGCAAAACACAAAACACTCGAGTCAAGATTAACATTCTTATGCAAATAAAAACAACTCAAGTGAAATTTCAAGTGTGATGCAATACAACTTAAAGGATGTTGGGATTCCATACTTTAAGGATCCGATAAACTATCTACATACATAGTACAATACGCTACATATATAATGTCTACAATAAAGTTAAATATTCAAATAAAATTAAGGCGTTACCCATATCCGCCTAACACATTTTATATAAATGTCGTAGTCTATATAGTACTGTAAACTCCACCGATCCGGTGGGCTATTAGGTAGCACTCCATAGGTACGACACAAACCAAACTCATAGAAGGCGCAACAAGGCATGTGACAAGGCACGCGAGGCAATGCCTAGGGTAGGATTCTACCGTTTTGCAGAACCGGGCTGGTGGAAACACGTAGCAGCTACTACCGTCCACCTTGAGACACACTCCCAAAATCAAAAGGTGTGCACCAAATCAAATCACAAAGTAATAGAACAGTTTTGAAGAAGCATGCCCGATCGGAGGTGCGACCTCACCTGGCCCAGGTATCGCTCTTGTTTTAGCCACATAAAGCTGACTCGCGGGAGTTAGGGCTGCATTAATACCTCATACAGAATCGTTTGCCAACCATCCTACTTCGTTCTGGAATCTCCACCACGTACACGGTTATCAAAGAGGTTTTCGGTATTGACATAGAGTATGACAATATCCGATCCCGGTCTCATTAACAACCAAACGCTTATTTCACACCGTGGTCATTTATAAATCACTTATAAATTTCTAAACAAAATCTCAATTCGCCAATTTTAATCAAAATTAAATATTAAATTTTAATTTTATTTAAATTTGAAAATATCCATTTTATCACCATTAATTAAATCAAGTTATAAAACATACTTTTAAATTTCCAAAATCATTAAATTCCAAATAAATCTTTATTTAAATTCGATTATTAACCAATTTAAATTACAAATCAATTTAAATCTACCTTTCCACTTTTAATTGATTAAAGTTATAAAACCCTATGTTTAATATTAATATAAATTTTAAATAAAAATTTTAAAAATATTATATATATATATATTAAAAATAAATTTAAATTAAACCTTTTATTTAAATCTATTTTAAATTTTATTTTATATATTTAAAAATAATAAAATTATAAGTAAAATTTTTAAAAATTACATTTAACTAAACTTATAATTTTAAAATTTCCAAAACGTATAGTTCTAAAATTCTAAATTTACACATGCTAATATATTTATTATATTTCAAAATTAAAACACATATTTCCTTTCAAAACCTTGGAAATCATTTTTCAAAAATAGACCAACGATGTCCGTATATAATTTTCTATCCTATGGTCAAGTGATACGGATATTTATCATTTTAATCCGTAATAATTTAAATTTACGTGTTTATATCATTTAAATCTGCAATCGCACAATTTTAAAAATTAATGAAAATCGCTAGGGTTTATCATTTCAACCCATAACGATTTCCCTAACCTATAAGACCGTTCAACTAAGTATCATTTCAACCAATAGTTATTCCTAAAGCTAAGGGAACTTGTTGATTGAGAACAATAAAATGAAATAACAAATCAATTACTAGCATATATGATCAATAACAATTTAAATAAAATAGTCGGTTAACATGATATGGTGTTAATTTTCATAAGTGAATAATTTAAGATATCAATATATCATATTTAACAGTTAAATAACTAACAGTTCTAATTTGACAACATATTTAAATTGTCATTTCATATGAAATCAATATACTAAGCATAAGAACATTAATCGTGAGTGACAAGCACCATTGTCCAAGTGGTTAAGTGATTCGGCTTTGGTGCGAGAGGTCACAAGTTCGAAACTTGCATTCGAAGATTTATTGACATGTGATATGTTGTCCTAGTGACAGGTTGTATATAAAGTACCATTTCCAAAAAAAAATTAATCATGAGTGATTACTCACCTTTCGTGGTTAGAGAAAGATGGAAATGAGAAGCAACTGACACAGATACGCATACGCACACGGGCACGACACGTCAAATAGCTGCGACAAGTACAAAACAATTCAGCACGAGAATTCGATGAAAAACAAATATATATACATATACGATATATATATTTGTTTTATAGGTATTAAAAGGAACCAATATATATATATATATACACACACACACATACAACATTTAAATTTCAATCGACAAAGCATACATGTGCAATATATATAAAATATATATAGGTTTGGATTTGAAAAAATTGCAACTTCTGTTAACATATGTGTACAGCATATATATAACTTAGCATGTATATACTTCACATAATAAGCAGAGATAAGTTTAGGCAAGCAAATAAAATATAATTGGAAAAAAAGCAAAGTAGGGTGGAGGCACTCGGTCTGCTTGGAGTCGAGATAGCTGCTGCTTGGGGTTCTGAGTCGGGTCAAGCATGGAAATTTCTCGGGTATGGCCTGGGGAAGTGGTTCAAGCAGCAGATCTGGGTTGGCTTCGGGTCAAAGGGTTAAAAACACGGGTCTGGCTTCGGGTCTGGGTGGTTTCTCTTCGGTTCTGGCTTCAGCAAGAGAGGAAAGGTTGATGGTTTGGTAGGGATCTGGATGGTCTTGGCTTGCTTCGAGTTAGAGGGTCTGTTTCTTCGGATTTTTGGACGAAGGAGTCTGAGGCGTTTGGTGGTGGCGATGTGGGGTCAAGGCGATGGTGGCTTGGGGTTGGAGGAGCAGTCACTTTTGGTTTTAAGGGAGAGTGCTTCGGGTCAGGCGATGGGGCTAACGTGGGGTGGCACTATGGGTTGGCTTCGAGGAAATAGGGGAAAAACATAGGAACGGTTTCGGGTCAGATGGAGGTAGGTGCGGTGGTGGTGATGGGTCAAGGGAATGGGGTAGGTTAGTGGCTGCTTCAGGAATCTTTTTTGGGGAAGCACGAGAGAATACACGGCCAGAAGAACAAATGAACAAGGTGAAGTTACCTTTTCTCTTTTTTGTTTTAGAATGAACAGACAAAAATGAAAGAGGAAGAGATAAAAGCTATATATATCAATTCAAAGGAAGAGAAAAGGACAATCGGTGCTTTTATAAATTTATTAAAGCAAAATGGCTTTTGATAGTACACGGCTGAGCAATTTAAAAGACAAAGGAAAACAAAAAGGCACAAATACGATACCGATACGACAAACTGTTTTGTCATTTTTTCCATGCACCGGACACCGAATTACAGGAATGAATATACTGCAGAGATCAGCACGACGAGACGAACATAATGGTACTTAGATATCAGAGATACAACATGGTTATAAAACTTGATTTTCCCTACTGAAATTGTTATAAAATGCCGAAAATAAGAAAAACGGTGCTATAACAATCCGAATTTGACGAAACGAATCACGACGTCTCACTCGGAAAATGATCTACATTTTTATTATATAAAAATATTAAGATTTGAAAAATATTTAATTTTCAACAATTTAACTAATTAAATCTTAAATTTTTAAATTTCACAAATAAACTAACTTTTAAATTTTCCAATAAAAATTTGCCATTTTCCATGTTTAAATAGACGTATTTCAAATATCAATTTTTTTTTCAAAATTTTATTATTTAAATTTTAAGAAAATTTAGTTAATTAAGTTATAAAATCATTAAAAATTCTCGGGTCGTTACACTCTCCTTCACTTAGAACTTTTCATCCCCAAAAGGAACGATATAGGAGAACATAAACAAACAAAAAGATAAAATAAATTCAAATGAATAGTACTGAGTCAAATAATTCAGTATTTGAAGCAGCATGGATTCCTCAGTTTCCCAAGTGCAATCCCGATCATCTGTACTCCACTGTACCTTGACTAGACTGACAGATTTCCTACGAAGCTGCTTCATACCTCTATCGATAATATGAAGTGGCTTCCTCTTGATAGTGAGATTTAGCTCAACGTTCAGATTCTCTAATAAAGCTGGTTGAACAACCAAAGACGAATCACGGAGACACTTGAGAAGGTGAGATACGTTAAACACGTTGTGCACACCCGCCAGCTTCTCCGGCAAATCAACCCTATAAGCCAAAGGACGAACACTTTCTAAAACGTGGAAAGGACCAATGAATCTAGGAGCAAGCTTCCCTCTCCGACCAAAATGAACCACATTCTTAAGCGGCGATATCTTAAGAAAGACCTGATCACCCATCGAGAATTCCAAATCCCTTCTACTCCTATTAGCATACTTCTATTGCCTATCCTGAGCAATCCTGATCTTCCTCCAAATATCCTCAACCTTCTCAGATGCATCCAGAATCATATCAGGACCAAGAACTAAGCGATCACCGGATTCAATCCAGCAAGATGGAGAATTACAGTATCGTCCATAAAGAGCGGCAAATGGGCACATCTTGATACTTGCCTGAAATTCAAAGGAATGGGATGAATATATTGATTAAGCTTAAGATAATTCAAATTCAAAGATAGAGTTATACCTGATAACTGTTATTATAGGTGAATTCAACAAGATTGAGATGATCTTCCCAAGATCCTCCATAATCAAGAACACAAGCACAATGGAGATCTTCCAGAATCTAATTCACCCTTTCCTTCTGACCATCAGTCTGAGGATGATAAGCCATACTAAGGTTCAAACGAGTAACCAAAGCTTGCTAAAAAGCTTTCCAGAACTTACTGGTAAAGATAGGATCACGATCATAAACAATGCTAGAAGGAACGCCATGGAGCCTGATAATCTCCCTCATATAGATCTTAGCTAAGCTCGAAGTAGTTTGATTCGAATTGACCGGAATATAATGGGCGGACTTGGTCAACCGATCGACAACTGCCCATATACTCTCGTAACCCTTTCTATTCCTCGGTAAAACATCAATAAAATCCATAGAAACCTGATCCCACTTCCAAACGGGAATCTCAAGGGGTTGCAGCAACCCAGGCGTCTTCTGGTGATAAGCCTTAACCTGTTGACAAGTGGCACATCTATTGACAAAGATAGAGATATCCCGCTTCATACCATTCCACCAATACAACTTCTTCATATCCTGAAACATCTTTGCGACACCTGGATGGATGGAAAGTCTGGACTGATGATTCTCTCTATGAACTTCTTGTTGTATCATAGGTTTTGATTGCTGACATGACACAACAATTCACGAATCTACGACTACGACAACATCCAGACTCAACGATTCAAAATATGGTTTGTATAGTTATATATATTTTAACAAGAGTCATTAAGTGTATATGTAGAGTCTAGTCTAGTGCTTTGTTAAAAAATTTCTTGAAGAATCATTGTTTACATTCATCTATATTCATATAAATCTGCATTAAAAATTAAATATTTTTCGAACTCATATGCACACACAAAAATTCGTCACTGCACTAAACTGCACTGTTCAGTCGACTGACCAAGTGGTATCAGTCGACTGAATCAGTAGTTATATTTTTAAATATAACACGGACCAGTCGACTGAGTCTGTGCATGTGACTTGTGCACTTTTTGAATTTAGTCGACTGACCAAGAAATTTCAGTCGAGTGCATCCTGTAAAAGTCTAAACTTTGAAAAGACACTTCGATTTTCTCAAAGGTTATCTTCTTTCTGAAGTGTTTCATCCACTAGATTTTCACAGAGAACTTTTCCTAGAAGTTGTAACTCATCATTCACCATAAAAGCACTTAAGTTTCAATGATCAAATCACCGAATTTTCTTATCTTTCTTGATTTATAGTGCATAGCATTCTTGATTCTACTGCTTACAAAATTCTATACAATCATTGCTTACTAATTCACTTCCATACTCTATAAGAAATTCTGATCTTCCTATTTATCATGCATACACAATTATACACATCATTCTTGAGGAAAAGAATATAGGAAGGGTGTACTATAACTGACAAATCCATGTTATCTAGAACGCACAGAGTCAAGTTAATCTAGTTTGTAAGAAAGTCTTGTTCGGTTGCTCAGGCGGTCATTTCCTGTTCTGTTGCTCAGGTAGTCAAATCCTGTTCGGTTGCTCAGGCGTTGTAATACCAGTTCCTCCGGGTTAAGTAAGGGTTGCTAGCTTTAATTCCAGAAGGAGTCTGGGACTGGACATAGAATGGGAGTTCGAACCAGTATAAAAAATTCCTGGTGTCATTTCACTTTACTGCTATTATTTTCCACACTAGTTATTTATTATATTCCATATTACTCGATCCTATAGCACAACCACTTTCACTTCTTGCCTCAAACCATCAACATTTGGAACACAAATGCGGTTATTAATCCTTAACTCAATTTCGATCAATCCATGCTCCTAACTCACCCTGATCATCACCTTCTCTACTTTGAATATTCTCATTCATAAGCCTAAGCATTGCATCCTCATCCAGCTTGGTTGCAATACGATCCATAAGAGATGGAGAAGCTACAATCTGACACAATAAGTCTTTCTTCCAACTCAAAGAATCGACCACAACATTGGCTTTCCCAGGAGTGTAGTTGATGTCGAGGTCATAAGATGCTAAGAACTGAAGCCATCGAACATGCCTCTGGTTCAAATCCTTTTAGGTGAAGATATACTTAAGAGATTGATGATATGTAAAGAGCTCAAACTTGGTTCCCTAAAGGTGATGCCTCTATAACTTCAAAGCAAACACAACAGCAAGCAATTCCAAATCATGGGTGGCATAGTTAGCTTCATGGGGCTTCAGCCGACGACTAGCATAAGCAATGACCTTCCCATCTTGCATCAAAACATCACCTAAACCTTCTCGACTAGCATTAGTATAAACCAAGAATCCATCACTCCCATTCGGAACGGTGAGAACATGAGAAGAAGTAAGCTTTTGCTTCAACTCATTCAATGCAGCTTCACACTTATCATTCCGATCAAACTTGGCATTCTTACTAGTCAAAGCAGTGAGAGATGCAGCTATATGGGCAAAGTTCTCTATAAATCTCCAATAATAATCGGCAACGCCCAGAAAGTTATGAATATCGGATGGAGTCTTAGGTGTTTCCCAATCCTGGAAATTAAATAAGGCAGATAAGTTCAAAGAAGATAAGATAAATGAATTCAAAAGAGAAAAGGTGGATAGACCTACATTAATCGCGGCAAATTTAACTGGGTCAACCGAGATTCTCAGAAACAATATGTCCAAGAAATCAGATTTCTTTTCTCCAGAAATGGCATTTAGAAAATTTGGCTTTCAGCTGATGACTCCTAAGAGTTTCCAGAAGATATCCTAAATGTGATTCATGCTCCTTCTCTAACTTAGAAAAGACAAGAATATCATCAACAAAAACCAGAACAAACTTGTTGAGGACATCGTGAAAAACACGATTAATAAGATCGACAAAGAAGGCAGGAGCTTTGTTAATCCAAAAGGCATGACTGACCATTTATAGAAACCATTCTCCGTTTGGAAAGCAGTCTTGGGATTGCTTTCCTCAACAACACGAAGCTGGTGAAAACCAATGGCAAGATCAAGCTGAGAGAATACCTTAGCCCTGTAGAGCCAATCAAATATATCATTTATGCGAGGCATCCGATATCGGTTCTTGGGGGTAAGCTTCTTCCGCTCTCTATAATCAACACACATCCTCAGAGAACCATCATATTTTGTGACAAAGACCATAGCTACACCCCATTCAGAAAAACTCTTCCTAATTAAACCCTTAGAGAAAATATCCTCAATCTGTTTCTTCAACTTAGCTTTCTCTTTGGGTGCCATCCGTCTGGGAGGGAGAACAACAGGTCGAGAATCAGGAATAAGGTCAATGCGGAAT
Organism: Allium fistulosum; assembly: GCA_030737815.1. Classification (NCBI taxonomy): domain Eukaryota; kingdom Viridiplantae; phylum Streptophyta; class Magnoliopsida; order Asparagales; family Amaryllidaceae; genus Allium; species Allium fistulosum. The sequence goes on along the minus strand of CM060901.1, from coordinate 810,294,091 downwards.
TCAATTTCCCGCTTCGGAGAAAGAGAAGTGAATTCACCAAAGACATTCGGAAAGAGTTGGACAACAGGGGTGGAGTCAAGATCACTAGGCTGAGCATCAAGTGAGAAGATAAAACTGCCTGCATAATCCTAAGGCATTCGACATTCAATCACAAGGGAATTGCCCTGGTCGTCTACTAGGGAAACGGTTTGGGCTTTGCAAGAGATAACAACATCATATCTTTTCATCCAATCACCTCCAAGTAAGATATCAAATGCATCGAAACCCAAAACATAGAAATGTTCGGTGAATCGATGCCTGTTGTAAAGGAGTTTCACTCCTTTACAAATTATACTAAGGTTGGAAGGACCGCCGATAGTATTAGTCACACATAATGATGAAGTAGCAGGTTGAGGTTGCAAGATATGCTCAGATTTATCATAGAGATCAACAAAAATAAAGCTATACGATGCTCTAGTATCAAAGAGAACACGAATAGGAAAATTATGGAAAGTTAAGGAGCTTTGAAGAGTACCTTGGTTATCACTGGCAGGCAGAGGAGGAGGGGAAGAAGTCATGGCAAAGACTCCAGATGTCTTGCCTTTTTGATATAAGGGACAATCATTCTTAAAATGGACAGGCTGCAAACAGACATGGCAGAGGTTGTTCCTGGTTGCTTGAGGTGGAGGAATAGCGCCTCCGACAGGTGATGGACAGCTGTTGGTGTAGTGACCTTTCTGTTTGCACTTGAAACAAGTGATGGAAGATAGGTCAAGAGATCTCTTCTGAGGAGCAGATCCAATACCATGAGAATCCTACCACTTCTTCTACTGAAGGAAATTGGACTTCCTCTTCTTCGAACCACTGGAAGTACCCTGAGATGCTGAAACTGCCTTCTTTCCCTTGGAAGTAGGATTCTCGAATCTAGTGGCCATATCCATCAGAGAAGTAAAGGTACCATAAACATGACTAATCAAGCGGTCATAATATTCTTGACGAGCACCATGAATAAACTTCCCATACTTCTTAAGCCGAGTGTTAATCAAACCAGGTCCAAACTTAGATAGCTCATTGAACATCCTCTCATACTCAGCAAAAGTCATGTCTCCCTGTTCAAAATCCATGAATGCTCAATATAACTGGGATTTCCTGGCTTCGAGCATCCATTTTTCCACAAAAGCATCCCTGAAAAGAATGGTTCCAAGATAAGACAGAGATAAAATGTAAAGAGATATCTTTCAAAGAAATAGATTCCACAGAGATAAGCTAGAAAAAGAAAACCAAGAATCTCACCTAAACTACTTCCAAGAGATATTAGCCTCGACAGTCTGAGTGGTAACAGATTCCCACCAACCATGGGCGGATTCCTATAACGGCCAAGTAGCCTAATGACGCTTCTGAGCGTCGGTAATCTCAAGGCTAGTGAAAATCCTCTCACGGCTCTTCAGCCACTGCTGAGCCTCGATAATACTATCTGGTTCAGTGAACTTAGTACCTCCAAGCTGAGTGTGCTCCTTACAAAGCTGAATGAACCTAACAGGCTGAACAGGTGGAACAGGTGTGACAACAGGTGGTGTAGGGGCAACGGGTGGTGTAGGGGCATTTCCACGACCCCTACCACGGACATTCCTACGGTTACTCATCTGGAAAAAGACAAGAGTAGATTTTAGAACAAAGATAAAGTTCCAAAAAATCAAAAGACATTCTAATCAAAGAGAATTTTAACTAAGAATTTCAAGCATGATCGAATATGATTCCAAAATTAATTCAACTCATTCTAGGGTATGACTACCCTATCTCTAATGAGTTTTTACTCCATATGCTAAGTTTGCCTTAACCAGAGCTCTACTTTCCATTTTGAACCATTCAAATTGACAATAATCCACACATGTTAGACTTGAATTGCTAAAAATAACAAATTGTTAATTTATAATTGGCAAAACTTAGCATATATAGTAAATAAATCAATCACAGAATCATAAACACAGAGTTTTACAACAAAAAGCAGCAGAATAGATAAACAATAGTTCACGAAGCTACTAAAGAAACTTCAAAGTCCAGAACAAATACAACAGAAGTCCAAATACATAAGAGTCTCTAATACAAAAGAAAATGACAAGTCTGAAACATACAGCTAGAAATAACAGAAATAAACTGAAAGATGAAATAGATCTCTGTTGTGCACATAAATGTGCATATTTTTACCATCATATTTAATCTAATTAAATTAAATAAATGATCATATTGGGTATTTTAACTTGTTTAAACCAAAATTCAAATTATTTTCAAATCGTTATATATTCATCTCCATATAAGGGTAAAATGGTCATTTTTGTGCATATATTAATTTGAGTAAATTTAATTGGAAATTTTTATATTGTTTTATAGGAATTTGGATTAATATACAAGTGGTTTCATGAAGATATATGCATGCACAAGAGTGAATACAAAGGAATGGAGATGGAAATAATTCATTTCATGGATCATGGAGGACCCCACCTACCCACCTACCTTAATGTACAAATTAGAGATAATCCACATGGAAATGGCCATTAAATCTTCATGCACACTTAATGGATGATTACTTTATGCTAATGATAACTTGGTGGCCACACTCCTAAGAGGGTAATTTGGGCATTCCCTAAAAATATGGATTAGGGTTTCATACATGTATAAATAACCCTTATGTTTCATGTAACTCTCCTCTCTTTCTTTAGGCGCTCTTCTCTTTAGTTTTAGCTTAGAAATAAAAGAAAGCTCTCTTTCTCTTTTATGACTACTTAGCCATTTTTATCTTATGTAATTTTCTTTTCTTTTTATGCAATGTTAATTATTGTTTCCTTTTAATTACATGTTCATTTCCTTTCATGCTAGTAGTGTAGATTTTCTTTTATGCAATTATATTAGTTTTCTTTTCCATTAGCTTTCATTTTCCTTCTTTTTTTGTTTCATGTTGCATACTACAAGGGTTGATATGATAACACAAATGAGAGGCTAAACCCCTTCAATTTAGGGGTAATGAAGCTCTCTAATTATGTAGCTTCAATATTTTGATAATTATTGCTCTCGTTTTATGCATAATGACAATGCTTGAAGTGGTTTACTTGTTGTTTTTTCTTTGAATTTGATAGCTTATATTGCTGACATCAAACAGGCTATGCTTAAACAATCACTAAACACAAATTGCCTCTTCATCTAAATATGATTATGGCAAAGAAGTGAATGTTGAAATCAAATTGGCCTATATTTCTAAACAATAGTTAATAGGCCATGCTTAAAATAGATTTCATTTTCAACTTGTCATTTTTCATGAGAAGTAGTAAGTGGTTTATGGGGTGTGTTAAAGTTTGATGGCTTATGTTGGGCTAATTAATAGCACAAATATGCCATACTTATGATAAGCACGTCAATTAAGCTAACTAACGACCAAAAAAGAGAGATCATAATTTAATATTTTATTGAACTATATGATCTAGAGAGTGGAATTCTCTCTAAATTGTCATTTTATTCTCATACTTTTCATTCACATTTGTAGTTATTAGTTTGTTAGTTTTTACATTTTCATTTTAGCTTAAACATTCTCAAACTCTTGGTTAATTTGATTGAATAGAAATTTAAAATCAACAACTCTTTGCAGATCGACCCATACTCACTACATACTACGATAGTACGTCATGTGCTTGCAGTTACTTTAGTTTAAATTTGCTCGGCTAATTTTCGGACTCGATACAATTTGGCCGACGAACAAGTTTTTAGCACTATTGCTACGGAATTGCTTTGATTTTAATTTATATTCTTCGAATTATTTTTGTTTGATGTTTTTTGTGTGTTTTATATTTTGTGTGTGTTTGCATTTAAATAAAGGGAGAATTAATTTAAAGGACAAAGATTTTTATATTTTTTGCCTTAAGGACACAACCTCAATATTTTTACCATAAGGACAAACATTCTTCTAAAAATTATTCATAAGGACAAATATTTTTCAAAATTATTCATAAGGACAACAAAACTGCTACCAAGCTAAAAACTGATACCTAAAAACTGCTACCGATAACTACAAACTGATACTATCAATGACTAAAAACTGATACCTAAAGAAAGTTGTCCTTCAGGATAAAATATTGAAGGCCTGTCCTTGAGGCAAAAACGCTGAAAATTTTTGTCCTTGAAAATAATTTCCTGTTAAATATATATATATAATATTGTGTGTTTGTGTGATTTTTGTTAGCATTTTGATTGTGTGCATCTCTTGCTTTTCATTTGCATTTGCATATTAAAAAAAAGAGTTTGCAATACATTCTCACATCTCACTTCTCTGTCCATCTCAGTTCTCGGTTCATTCTACATATTTGCTGTTTTACAATTTGCATGTAATCTCATTTCTCTCATTCTCTCTAACACTCATTCTCTGTAATTTCATTTTGCTTTGCATTTTCATTTTCTGTAAGTTCAGTAATTTCATTTTGTGTTCTCTTAAAAAAAACAATAAAAACAACCAATTTTTTTTTTGCATTTCCAAACCATTTCTATTTATTTCAACATTACAGACAGTGTATTACAATTCATATTGCATTACTCTGTACATTTCATTGCTCTTTGTTTTCATTGTTTTACATTACACTGCTCTCCCTCTAACTCACCGTCTTCAACCATTCCTACCATCACCATTTCAAACTACCACAAATACAACTTCACTCCCCTATCTCTCTGCCATCAACTAGTGACAACTCTCTACAATTCCTTCCTCTGACTCTACAACAGTTCACTAAGAACCAACAACATCTCTACCACCTGCTTCCATTGCAATCACCATCCCCACTGGTCACTGTTATTGCCTCATACACACACTGACTTACAACCTCAATCCACTGTGACTTCCCTGTTGCCATTACAAAAATCATCTTCTTGACCCAAAAATAGTCCAACCCCTTACCATAAATCATCGACATCCACAAATTGTTCCACCAACGTCTCAGAACTGTGCTATGACTTCTGATCATATCTAAGACTTCAGAAACATCCACCTTCCCTTCCACAAGAGCAGCACTTGCTTACTTGAATACGCGATTACGACCCGACATTCACTCCAGCAGCACTAGCCTACTTCCAGTTCACCTTCCTCCCTCCACCACGACCACCCACCTCTGCAAAGCACGCCACCACAATCGATTTCAGAACCCAAACTTCACCAATGCCAACAATCGAACTACCAAAACCCCACAATCGAACAGCAGCTGCAAACCGCCTCATCCTCAAATTCGAACCACTAGCTTGACCTACTTCTATCGGCCAAAGCCTCAAATCGACATCATCAATCGTCCCGCTGCATCCAATTCGTCTTCAAACTAGAACAACCCTAAAATTGCCGCACAACTCCAAATCAACAACAATCAACAAGTTTTTGCAATCGAATAACAATCGTCCTCCTCTTCACCGATTCAACACATTTTTGCAATCAAGAGAAATCGCTTTTTGTTTTTTTAAGTGGAAAAGTGATAGTTTTTTTATAAGTGGGCTGTGTTCTTTTGTTTTCAAAACGAGGATTAAGCAGGTTGTTTTCAAAACGGGTCGGGTTACAAGTGTAGTCAGTGAGCCTCTTTTTTTTATTTTCTTCTGTTTGTTTTAATTTTGCATTGTTTAAATTGCTTTTGTTCTTCTCTAAAAAAATTGCTACTTTCCTAGTCGAGTTGAGTTTGGTCTTTGAAAAAAAAAGATAAAAGGGGCCATGTTGGTTAGATTAATTTGTTTTTAGTTCCTTACAAAAAAATATATATTTTTTACTTTTCTTTTGTTTTCTTTAATTTGTTTTTAATCCCAAAAAAAGGTGTGAATTATTTTGAGTATTTGCATTGTTTTGTTTCATTTGATTTTATTTGTTTTGATTTTTCAATTGTTTTAGTCTTTCATCTCTAAAACAACAAATTTCAATTTGTGTTTTTTATTTTTCTTTCACTTGTTTTGTTTTGATTTGGTTTCTTCTTTGATATATATAAAAAAACTGTATATATACCTTGTTATTATTTTTAGGTTACCAAAGCAGATTGGAAGAGTCGCTTGCTTCACTTGGCTTGCCAAAAATAATTGCTTCACCTTGCTTGCCAAAAAAACTGCTTGCTTGCTATATCTATTGTTTTTATTTGCCTTGCATTGTTGTTTGCTTGCATATATTTTAAAAAATTCAAAAATTCAAAAACAAAACAAAAATTTATTTGTAGTTGCATTGGTAATACACGTTTAATTTCTACTTTGCATTTCATCCTAGAATTTTTATCAATAATAACGGTTAGAAAACACTTAATTGTATATTGACAAATTGTCTTCTTTGAACAGATTAAATTCTTGGTGTTTAGGCTACGGCAAAGCAATAACCATTTATAAATACTACGGCGATTCGTAAATATTATAGTGGTTGTTTCTCTGAAGGTACTTAAACCTTCGGTTGCATTCCTACGGTGATTCGTGGTGCACCGATAAATCCTGTCTGTTGCCTAACTAAGAACTATCTTGTTTATTTAAGACAATGTGTGATTATACAATTTTGGTTTAGGGTAAATAATTTGTAATTAACCTTTCATTCATTTAGTTGTATTAGTTCATGCATATAAAAACAAAAAAAAACAAAAAAATTCAAAACCCAAAACTAAAAAAAATTATAAATACTCCTTGATTTTGTTTTTAAATCCTTTCTTTTGTTTTTAATCAAAAACATAAATCCAAAAAAAAAAATTAAAACCTTTTCAAAAACAAAAAAATTAAAAAATCCAAAAAAAAAACAAAAATCAAATTTTACTTTTGAAAAATAAATTCTTTTCAGTAAATAATTTTCTTTTATAGAAAGAAAACCAAAAACATTCTTGAAAAATGTCCTAGTTTCCCTACTCGCCAAAATTTTCCAATAGTTGTGAAAATCAATATAATCCATATAATTTCACACAAAATTCGTATGGATATTTTAACGACAAATTTTGTATAAACAATTCGAACTTGGAACAACAATGTTTTCAAAATGATGAGCAACCCTCGACTCTTGAAAAAAGCATGGAAACAATTTGTCTTTACTTGAACTCTCTACACAACAAAATCAAAGGATAAATTAGTTGTATAATTCGTATTTGCGCGATAACTCAAATCAAAATTTTCAAAACCATCAAAATTTGAATTCACTTCAAAATTCAAACGATTTCAAATATAACCCATGCCAATTCAATTTTGAACTTCCAAATGAGTTTCAAAATCAAAATGAAAATGGAAATAACATTTTAAACGAATTTGGCAATGGGACTAATCTCAACTATGATGCGATTCAAAATTCTTGTTATCAACAAGTCCAAATCAAAAATTCTCAAGTTAATAACTATAAATTGGATTTTGTTGAGCAAATGAACGAAATTTATAATGATCACACAGATTCGTTGTTGGAAACATATATGAAACAACGTGAAAAACAAAACCAAATTACAACGTATAACGATTCAAACGATAATCCACCTTTTACCCAAATCGATGATTTTCAAATAACAACTTTTGAAATTGAAAATGTGAATCTTAATAAAGTTGTTGAAAATTCGATAATTGAGTTGGATTTCAATTCTTTTGAGGGTGAGAAACTAGATTTAAATTTCGATCTTCCTTTTTTCGATTTCAAAAATTTGAATACAACAACTTTGGATTTTGAACTTGATTTATGCGATGAAGCTGTTAATAATCTGAAATGACCCTCCAAACTTTACCTTAATTTCATAAGGATTTTTTTATATATACTTGTTCAATTGAACTTAGTTTAAATTTCTTAGGGTCATTTTTCTCTTCAAACAATGTGTTCTGGATTTAACTTTCTACCAATATAAATATATCAGTTCAATCATAGAAATATACACATACATATGATGATATATGTGTTCCTCTTGTTTTAAATCAGAGTATATTATTATAATTATTTTAACAAGAGCCAGTCTGTCTGATTTGAATTTGAAATGGATCTACTCATAATTTGAATTCCCATGTTCTTTGATATTTACATTATATAAGTGGATCTTGTTCATATTTATTTATACTTGGATTTGATTATGTTAACCATGCTTCAGATAATCTTATAACACAAGAGTTCATTTATTTATTTTTCTTTTGCATAGCTCAAATGTTTGTTATTTGCCTAAGTACCAGAAAATGATATCTGCATTTATCATTTTCATTTTATATATATCCTTTGAAGACTCTCTTATTCTTTACTCCTACTATTTGGCATAACATAAGTAGTTCTTTTATGTTACTGATATATAAGTTTTCTATAATAGAAGTTCTGGACTTTAAAAATGTTTATTTTTTTTTTAAAAGAATAACCATTTTGTTTCAAGTGAACCAGATTTTGGATTCAAAATTCTTTCTGAAATAATAATACCAATCTGTTTTAAAATGCATGTTTGCCATTTAACATTTTAAGGAGGTTTTAACATAACACTTAACAAAAGGATGTAAAATACTTTTTATTCTCAAATTGCAGACCAACATGCTTAAATAAGACCCCATTCTTTTGAAGCTGGTTGAACCATATGGCTGTGCTAACCAAACACTTGATCATGGTAATTGAAATGCTATTCAGTTTCCAAGTGCTAAAAGCTTCCTTCAGCAAAATTCATTTCTTAAAGCAACACACAAAAATATGCTTGAGTTCTTTTGCAAAATACTTTAATAAAACAACTAAATGTCTGAAATATACTTCAAATTTGAAGTCAAGATTTTACTTCATAGCTTAGTGACTTAAAATGATTCAAACCTAGCTACCTCAGGTTCTAAATTTTGTATGAAGATTACTTAAATGTAAATACACTTCTTTCTCAGATTTTCAAATTCTACCACATAACAAAAATCAACTGACTAACATCTTATTTAATCAAACAAAGGAAGTTCATTACATATTCAAGCATAATTCTCTCATGAATACATGCAGATAAAATCATCATAGGCTCTTATTAAAACTAGCTAGCATGTTCATTCACTCCTTCTCATTAGCCATAACTTCATTTTCTACTTAGTTCCAGCATTACCTGAAAGAGCATTAGTGACTGCCTCATTTTAAAATGAGACACCCCCATATGCCATGAGCAAACAAGGATCAGATCTATGATCTGGTATGAATAACTTCATTATATTCATGATATTAAGCAATTGAATGATGCATGAGTTTTAGCGTGTTACTTGAGCAACTTATCAAAGTAGCAATATTCTATGTTCCAAGTTAGACTGTCATGCAAGTGTAATAACTTCATAAGCTAACTAGTTACACAATCACAATCATACATTTTTTTCACATCTATCTACAATACTTAGGTGCTCTGGAGTAACCATGTTTCCATTTCAACAAATCTAAGTAACACTCATATCTTTTGCTTCCTGGTTTAGGAGTTACTTATAAGTATATACATGTCAATTTATGTTTCAGCCTCATCTGCTATTAAGGAATCACTGGGACACATTGCAATAAATTAATTCACATTATTGCATAAAGATCTCAGGGCTTAAACAAATCATGTGCCAACTTGCATACTTCAAATATAACAAGCATTCCAGCAGCCTTCTTGGCTCATCATCCCTAGTTTATTTACTAGAAGCATTTGTTTGATTTTATCATCGGATAATTAGATGAAAAATGCCACTGCATACATGAAGGCATCTCATACATCTTATAAGAATGGTTTCCAGAAACAAATAAATAATCCTTTTTAATGATGTTGTCAAGAGATATTTTGGTCTTAGATCCATACAAGAATCCTTACAACTATAAATAGAGATATGGCATTTTATGTTTGTTTATTTTTTTTGATCTGCAAGTAACTATAGCTGAACCAAATTCACTATCTAGCTTAACCATAATTTTAACTTGTGGGTTTTAGTATCTTTTCTTTCCTTTTTTGATCAGGGGTTCAGCACTCAAGTACACCCCTAATACACTGTTCTAAGCCTCAGCACTAATACATAGTATAATGCAGCTCATAATGTTTTCTCCTATTAAAATTTTTCATGCCATAGATCCAGATTAGTTATGAGTATTCCTACCTTGGTTCTAAGGTTTTATGCTTTAACCTTTCTGGGTGTAATGAAGCAGTAAGTTGCACATCCAAAGACAAACATCACAATAGATCAAAGATCATCCAAAACATCCATAATAAAGTCATGACAGATCGAAAAACATCCAAAGAACATTGATAAAACCATATTCAACAAAACTAAAAATAAGCAAATAACAATATTAAATGGGCTGCCTCATCTCAGGTCTTAATGCCATGAATTTGGTGAGGTTACTCACCTAAATATCTCCTTCTAGTTAATCCAGAAAATCCTTGAGTATTATTTTCTCCTTCTCCTCTAAATGTTTTCTTTCTTATTTAAGTATCTCGGGTAAACTGATTCCCCTGGCTACCACTACTCATTTATAAGCATTTTACTAGGGTTTTATCAAACAAAATTCCATTTTTGTCCTGACCAATATCATGCATTTTGCATTTATATTTTAACATTCCCATTTTCAGTTACCCCGGCCATATTTCTTTTATTAAAGGCAGCATTTTCTTTTTCCTTCTTTTCAGAAAATGTCCAGTCTACCTAAATCAGGTTAAAGGTGTGACCAAGCACATTTGTTTATTTATGGGAATCCCCATTTTCCTATTTTTACCCATACATAATGTACTTACTTATTTTATATTTCATGCTATTTTAATGTTATCATATTTTCTTGCTCAGTTTCAACATATTTCTTCTCACAGAAAATATACATATGTATAGGTAAATAAATATTTATTTTATTTAATTTCCCTCTTGTTTCACAGAAAACATGTTTAAGCACATATTTCATTTTTAACTTGGGTTATGCTTCAGTTGCATTCCAATGCCTCAAATAAAGAATTTAATCCTTTATTTTAAATATTAATCTGATCAATGATTCACATTTCAAGATCATGTCTGAAATGTTTCCTCCCTTTGTTTATTTATTTTATTATCATTATTATATTATTTTTTTCAGAAAATTTTTAAATCTCTTCCTTGTGCCATTTCCAGTGTGCATGTGCACACATATCCCTGCACATCATTCAATTCAGAAACTCCATCAACATTTGATCCAATATATATATATATATATATATATATATATATATATTTAAACTGAATTGTTTTAATTTTTCCCTCAAATTTTTTTTGGGGCATTTCATTCACCCCTCCTTTTATAAATTGTGTCCTCACAATTTTTTTTCTTAGTACTTGTAACAAGCATTCACTGACTTTAGAAAGATTTATTAAGCATATGCATAAACAAACATATTCAATCATATCAACCATGCATATTAAATTTTCCAGAAATTAAAAATTACCTTTAATTTGCAAAAAGCTTAGGGTAATCCATCTTAATTTTATCTTCTAGCTCCCTTGTACAATCATTTGGATTAACACTCCATTGGACCTTCACTAGTTTCAAAGTTTTGCTCCTCAATTTCTTTTCTTCTTTAGCTAAAATCTCCACTAGTTCCTTTTCATAAACCATATTAGGATTTATTTGAATTTGGGTAGGCTTTTCCAGAATTTCTTCTTTATCATGTACCCACCTCCTAAGTTGTGACACATGAAAAACATTATGCATTGCCTTCATTTCCTCTGGTAATTCCAATTTGTATGCTAAAGAACCTATTCTTTCCAGAATTTTATAGGGTCCAACATACCTTGGTGTAAGTTTACCTTGTTTACCAAATCTTAAGACCTTCTTCATAGGTGAAATCTTGATGAAAACAAAGTCTCCCACTTCATATTCCACCTGCTTTCTCTTCCTGTCTGCAAATTTCTTTTGCCTATCTTGAGCTGCTGCTATTCTTTTTCTTATTAACCCAATTTTCTCTGTAGTTTCTTTTATATATCAGGTCCTAGAACAGCTCTTTCTCCAGTCTCTACCCAGCATATAGGTGATAAACATGGCTTGCCATATAAGGCTTCAAATGGTGCCATCCCTATGGTGCTTTGATAACTGTTATTGTATGTGAATTCAGTTAAATGGAGGTGGTCTTCCCAGTTGCCTCCAAAGTCCAGTGCACATGCTCTTAACAAGTCCTCTAAGACTTTGTTCACCACCTCAGTTTGTCCATCTGATTGTGGATGGTAGGCAGTGCTTAAGCACAATTCACTCCCCATGGCCTCTTGAAAACTTTTCCAAAACCTTGAGGTGAAGATGGTATCCCTATCACTCACAATGGTTTTGGGAATGCCATGCAATCTTACCACCTCTTTCATGAATATTTGAGCCAATTTTTGAGCATTTCTTTCTGATTTAACTGGGATAAAATGTGCTACTTTAGTTAGCCTATCCACTATTACCCATATACTTGTGTTTCCCCTCTTAGATCTAGGCAGACCATCTATGAAATCCATAGATATATCCTCCCACTTCCACTGTGGTATACTAAGGGGTTGCAATAGTCCTGATGGCCTTTGTGTCTCTGCCTTGACTTGTTGGCAAGTCATACACTTTGCAACATATTTGGCCACATCTGACTTCATTCCCTTCCACCAAAGATTTCTTTTCAAATTTTGATACATCTTGGTACTGCTTGGGTGTATGGAGTACTTACTCCTATGGTATTCATTTAATATTTCCTCCTTCAATTCTATGTTTTCTGGAACACATATCCTATTCTTGTTCCTTAAATAACCATCTTTATCAACTTGATAATTTATTACTTCTTCCCCTTTTAATAAGAGCATTTTCTTTTCTAATAGGTTTAAGTCTTGTTCCTGCATTTCCCAAACCTTTAGAAGTAAATTTGATTGTAGAGATACCATACTCAATTTCCCTTTACTTTCATCTTCTTCAATGGGTACCATTTGTACCTCACTGTTTGCCTCGATTTCCAAATCAGTAAGTATAGATAGATCCTTAAACTCTTCCATCATCAACATGGCTACTTTAGCATGTTGTCTACTCAAGGCATCTGCAACTTTATTTGCCTTACCTGGTGTATAAAGTATATCTAGATCATAGGAAGCTAGGAACTCCACCCATCTATGTTGCCTCATGTTCAAATCTTTTTGTGAGAATAAATATTTCAGTGCCTTATGATCAGTGTACAAAACAAATTTGGCACCTAACAAATAATGTCTCCAAAGTTTCAAAGCATACACAACTGCTGCTAGTTCAAGATAATGGGTTGCATATCTTGTTTCATGTGGCTTTAATTGCCTAGATGCATAGGCTACCACCTGGTCTTGCTGCATCAATACAGCCCCTAGCCCAGAGCCACTTGCATCAGTATACACAATTAAGTTTTCATTTCCTTCTAGCACCCTCAATACTGGTGCATTAATTAAAGCTCCTTTTATTTGGATTAAAGCTTGCTCACATTTTTCTGTCCATACAAAGGCTTGGTTCTTTCTTGTTAAATTGGTAAGTGATGATGATATTTTTGAAAAATCTTTTATAAATCTCCTATAATATCCTGCCATCCCCATAAATGATCTCACCTCACTTACTGTGCTAGGCCTTTTCCATGCTTGGATAGCAACTACCTTATTGGGGTTTACTGAAATTCCTTTGGCAGAGATAACATGACCAAGAAAATGCACTTCTTCTTTCCAAAAGGCACATTTTGAAAATTTTTCCTTTAAATCATTTTCTATTAATCTTGACAAAACTAAATGCAAATGATTTTTATGCTCTTCCACTGTTTTGGAATAAATTAAAATGTCATCAATGAATATCAATACAAACTTGTCTAAATAATCTCTGAATATTCTATTCATCAAATCTACAAAATATGAAGGAGCATTTGTCAAGCCAAATGGCATAACCATAAATTCATATAAGCCATATCTAGTGTTGAATGCAGTATACTTAATACTTGAGTCTTCAACCTTCATTTGATGAAATCCTGATGCTAAGTCTAATCTAGAAAATATTTTAGCTTCACTGAGTTGATCAAAGAGATCATCTATTCTAGGCAATGGGTATTTGTTTTTGATGGTTACCTTATTTAATTCTCTGTAATCTATGCACATTCTCAAAGTACCATCATGTTTTCTTACAAACACTACTGGAGCACCCCAGCATGAATTACTTGGCCTTATAAATCCCTTGCCTTCTAATTCTTTCAACTGATTTTTCAATTCCTTCAATTCACTTGGCCCCATTCTAGTGGGTTTCTTGATTATTGGACTTGCTCCTGGAATGAGATTAATTTGAAACTCCACTGGTCTGTGGTGTGGAACACCCTTAACTTCCCCAAACACATCCAAGTATTCATTAACTATGGGAATTTCCTTAGTGGTTAGTTCACTGAGATCTTTTTCTGAGTCAACTAAATGATATAATTTTCCTTCCTTAGCTACTTCACATAAAACTGTGATCCTCTGCCCTCTAGAATTTTGCAATGATATGGTGGATGAGTCTAAATTAATTATGGCTTTAAATTGCCTTAACCAGTCTACCCCCAATATAACACCTATATTTGGGTAATTCAAAACATATAAATTGGAAATAAAAATATTTCCTTCTATGTTTAACTCCACTTCCACACAAAAGATGTTTAAAAGACTAGAACTCCCTAGTGGACTTTGTACAAGCAATAGGGTTTCAACCAATATGCAGTTTAATTTTAACATTTTAACTATTTCATAAGAAATTAAAGAGTGAGTTGCTCCAGTATCATATACTATTGCTATGGGTATGGCACAAATGAGTAGTGTACCTTCCACTTGGCCATGATTTTCAGCATCAATTTTCACTGTAGATTTGCCTTTGCCTTTGCCTTCCAAATTTGCCAATTTCCCCTACTGTTTATACTCAGGATAGTTCCTCTTCATATGCCCCTCTTTCCCACATAGGTAGCATTTGAAGGCTCCTCCTTTTAACTCTGGGCACCTTGGTTTGATGTGTCCTTCTTTACCACAATGATGGCAAACAAACTTCTTCTTAGCATCATTAGCTTTCGTGTATTTGTCCTTCTTGTTGTCTGTCTCCTCCTTCTTTTTATCATAAGGGTGATATCTTCCCTTATTCTTCTTGTTGTTGTTGCTCTTAAAATTCCTATACTTCTCCCTTTCCTTGTCATGTTGTTCCAATTTCAGTGCCAGATCTATTACTTGATCAAAAGTCCTATTTGCATATGGTATCATGGCTCTGCTACGTCCTGGGTTCAGACCTTTTATATACCTATCATTTTTGGATGCTTCATCTGCCACTAGCATTGCTCCATAATTAGATAGCCCCTCAAACTTTTGAGTGTACTCAGTGACATTCAAAGTTCCCTGCCTAAGTCTGATAAATTCTTTAAGCAAAGTGGTCTTGGCTGATGCTGGTACAAATCTTGCCTCCAACATCTCCTTGAATTGATTCCAAGTGATTTCATTTTCAATTCTTCCAACTATGATCAACTCCCACCAGCTTAAAGCTACTCCTTTTAGTTGTCTTGAAGCTACTTGCCTCTTCCTCTGATCATCTAGGTGCATGTCATTGAAAATTCTATCCAGTGTTCTCAACTATGCTTGAATTTCCATCACATTCTCAGTTCCTTCAAAGCTTCTGCCTCCCAAATTGGTGTAAGTCTTCAATAGTTTTGAAAGCTCCTCATGTGGGTTCCCAGGCTTATGCCCAACTCCATCTCTTAAAACCATTACAAATTCTTGCATATCAAGCATTTGTGGTGCACTGGGTCCTGCATTGTGATGAGATCCTCTTCCTACCATGGTTTGGTCACTAAGTATTGGGCAGAGGGTATTAGTACACTCTGAATATTTTATATAGCTAATCTTTTCCTATCTAAATTATTTCATCCAAGACAAACAGACATAATACATTTCTATGATACTTAGTTATTAATGCAAACATTAGCTCTGATACCAAATGAAATGACCCTCCAAACTTTACCTTAATTTCATAAGGATTTTTTTTATACTTGTTCAATTGAACTTAGTTTAAATTTCTTTGGGTCATTTTTCTCTTCAAACAATGTGTTCTGGATTTAACTTTCTACAAATATAAACATATCAGTTCAATCACAGAAATATACACATACATATGATGATATATGTGTTCCTCTTGTTTTAAATCAGAGTATATTATTATAATTATTTTGACAAGAGCCAGTCTATCTGATTTGAATTTGAAATGGATCTACTCATAATTTGAATTCCCATGTTCTTTGACATTTACATTATATAAGTGGATCTTGTTCATATTTATTTATACTTGGATTTGATTATGTTAACCATGCTTCAGATAATCTTATAACACAAGAGTTCATTTATTTATTTTTCTTTTGCATAGCTCAAATGTTTGTTATTTGCCTAAGTACCAGAAAATGATATCTGCATTTATCATTTTCATTTTATATATATATCCTTTGAAGACTCTCTTATTCTTTACTCCTACTATTTGGCATAACATAAGTAGTTCTTTTATGTTACTGATATATAAGTTTTCTATAATAGAAGTTCTGGAATTTAAAAATGTTTATTTTTTTTTAAAGAACAACCATTTTGTTTTAAGTGAACTAGATTTTGGATTCAAAATTATTTCTGAAATAATAATACCAATCTGTTTTAAAATGCATGTTTGCCATTTAACATTTTAAGGAGGCTTTAACATAACACTTAACAAAAGGATGTAAAATACTTTTTATTCTCAAATTGCAGATCAACATGCTCAACCAAGACCCCATTCTTTTGAAGCTGGTTGAACCATATGGCTGTGCTAACCAAACACTTGATCATGGTAATTGATATGCTATTCAGTTTCCAAGTGCTAAAAGCTTCCTTCGGTAAAATTCATTTCTTAAAGCAACACACAAAAATATGCTTGAGTTCTTTTGCAAAATACTTTAATAAAACAACTAAATGTCTGAAATATACTTCAAATTTGAAGTCAAGTTTTTACTTCATAGCTTAGTGACTTTAAATGATTCAAACCTGGCTACCTCAGGTTCTAAATTTTGTATGAAGATTACTTAAAAGCAAATACACTTCTTTCTCAGATTTTCAAATTCTACCACATAACAAAAATCAACTGACTAACATCTGATTTAATCAAACAAAGGAAGTTCATTACATATTCAAGCATAATTCTCTCATGAATACATGCAGATAAAATCATCATAGGCTCTTATTAAAACTAGCTAGCATGTTTATTCACTCCTTCTCATTAGCCATAACTTCATTTTCTACTTAGTTCCAGCATTATCTGAAAGAGCATTAGTGACTGCCTCATTTTAAAATGAGACACCCCATATGCTATGAGCAAACAAGGGTCAGATCTATGATCTGGTATGAATAACTTCATTATATTCATGATATTAAGCAATAGAATGATGCATGAGTTTTAGCCAATTACTTGAGCAACTTATCAATGTAGCAATATTCTATGTTCCAGGTTAGACTATCATGCAAGTGTAATAACTTCATAAGCTAACTAGTTACACAATCACAATCACACATTTTTTTTCACATCAATCTACAATACTTAGGTGCTCTGGGGTAACCATGTTTCCATTTCAACAAATCTAAGTAACACTCATATCTTTTGCTTCCTGGTTTAGGAGTTACTTATAAGTATATACATGTCAATTTATGTTTCAGCCTCATCTGCTATTAAGGAATCACTGGGACACATTGCAATAAATTAATTCACATTATTGCACAAAGATCTCAGGGCTTAAACAAACCATGTGCCAACTTGCATACTTCAAATATAACAAGCATTCCAGCAGCCTTCTTGGCTCATCATCCCTAGTTTATTTACTAGAAGCATTTGTTTGATTTTATCATCAGATAATTAGATGAAAAATGCCACTGCATACATGAAGGCATCTCATACATCTTATAAGCATGGTTTCCAGAAACAAATAAATAATCCTTTTTAATGATGTTGTCAAGAGATATCTGGGTCTTAGATCCATACAAGAATCCTTACAACTATAAATAGAGATATGGTATTTTATGTTTATTTTATTTTTTTGATCTACAAGTAACTATAGCTGAACCAGATTCACTATCTAGCTTAACCATAATTTTAACTTGTGGGTTTTAGTATCTTTTCTTTCTTTTTTTTGATCAGGGGTTCAGCACTCAAGTACACCCCTAATACACTGTTCTAAGCCTCAGCACTTATACATAGTATAATGCAGCTCATAATGTTTTCTCCTATTAAAATTTTTCATGCCATAGATCCAGATTAGTTATGAGTATTCCTGCCTTGGTTCTAAGGTTTTATGCTTTAACCTTTCTGGGTGTAATGAAACAGTAAGTTGCACATCCAAAGACAAACATCACAATAGATCAAAGATCATCCAAAACATCCATAATAAAGTCATGACAGATCCAAAAACATCCAAAGACCATTGATAAAACCATATTCAACAAAACTAAAAATAAGCAAATAACAATATTAAATGGGCTGCCTCATCTCAGGTCTTAATGCCATGAATTTGGTAAGGTTACTCACCTAAATATCTTTTTCTAGTTAATCCAGAAAATACCTGAGTATTATTTTCTCCTTCTCCTCTAAATGTTTTCTTTCTTATTTAAGTATCTTGGGTAAACTGATTCCCCTGGCTACCACTACTCATTTATAAGCATTTTACTAGGGTTTTATCAAACAAAATTCCATTTTTGTCCTGACCAATATCATGCATTTTGCATTTATATTTTAACATTCCCATTTTCAGTTACCCCGGCCATATTTCTTTTAATAAAGGCAGCATTTTCTTTTTCCTTCTATTCATAAAATGTCCAGTCTACCTAAATCATGTTAAAGGTGTGACCAAGCACATTTGTTTATTTATGGGAATCCTCATTTTCCTATTTTTACCCAAACATAACGTACTTACTTATTTTATATTTCATGCTATTTTAATGTTATCATATTTTCTTGCTCAGTTTCAACATATTTCTTCTCACAGAAAATATTCATATGTACAAGTAAATAAATATTTATTTTATTTAATTTCCCTCTTGTTTCACAGAAAACATGTTTAAGCACATATTTCATTTTTAACTTGGGTTATGCTTAAGTTGCATTCCAATGCCTCAAATAAAGAATTTAATCCTTTATTTTAAATATTAATCTGATCAATGATTCACATTTCAAGATCATGTCTGAAATGTTTCCTCCCTTTGTTTATTTATTTTATTATCATTATTATATTATTTTTTTCAGAAAATTTTTAAATCTCTTCCTTGTGCCATTTCCAGTGTGCATGTGCACACATATCCCTGCACATCATTCAATTCAGAAACTCCATCAACATTTGATCCAATATATATATATATATATATATATATATATATTTTAAACTAAATTGTTTTAATTTTTCCCTCAAAATTTTTTTGGGGCATTTCATAATCCAACAAAGG
This sequence comes from Allium fistulosum, assembly GCA_030737815.1. Lineage (NCBI taxonomy): Eukaryota > Viridiplantae > Streptophyta > Magnoliopsida > Asparagales > Amaryllidaceae > Allium > Allium fistulosum. The sequence continues at coordinate 810,274,732 of CM060901.1, read as the reverse complement.
AAGACGAATTTAATGAACACGATTTTTTCAGACTTTTTGAAAATGAGTTGTTAAATTCCAAAGGGGATGATTTAAATCACCATTTTGATTTTGAAGTCGATAATTCTAAAGGTTTTTTCAATGACAAACTTGAATTTAAATTTGGTGAAAATAAACTTGAACTTCAATCAATCGGTATATCTACCCCAAAAATCATCAAAAAAAAACAACTCATACTGTTTTTTATAAAACGACATTCGTTTTTCCAAATCGACATTCAATTTCGAAATCTTTTATGATTTCGTTTTCTACGTTTAAGCTGTATCTCGTGTATTTGACAAGACAAATTAATTGGTCTTTGGAAGACAATTTAATTTACTCTATAACGGCATACTTTTTGATGTCTTTTAAATAATAATCTTTTTCATGTAAATAAAGGTCATTTTTATTTTATTTTTCTCTCCTTTCACTTGGGTTGACTGTGGGGACACAATAAAAAATTAAGTGTGGGAGGGAGTCTCATCTTCATTTTTTTTTTCATTGCATTTTGGAATTTTCATTTTTTTTCTTTAAACTCAAAGTTTCCAAAAAAAATCTCAAAAATTCTAAATCTCAAAAAGATTCTCTTTTTAGCATTTTAATTTACTTCTGAATAGGCACGACGGAGTAAGCTTTTAGTTTTGGTCATTAAATTGAAATTTTTGGAAAGGTACTTGTCTTAACGAATAATAAAGAGTAAAGTTTAAATTATAAGAAATTTTGGTGCAACTAGTATATGGGACGATTCGTAGGTGAAGGTTATGAAATTTATTCTAAATTGAAGTCCTTGTTTAAAAGAGTGGTTGATTTAAAGTATTTGCGACAACATTTTTAATCTCTAAAGTTAGGTGGTGCTAAGTTGATTTTGCAAAACTCGCTCTTTTTAAAAAAAATATATCCAAAGTATTCACTCTCATTTAAAAGTCCTCACGGTTATGCATGGGTGAATTACTTGGAATCTTTGATTATGTGCTTTTATACTCATTTAAAAGTCCTCACAGTTATGCATGTATGGAACACATATTAAAAAAAATAGAGAAGAAAAAAAGAAAAAGAATAAAAAGAACAAACTTAATAAAAACCACCTACGGTCGATAGGTGTATGCACGTAAGTGTATGCACTCGCCATGTTCTATACTCCCCTCACGTAAGCCCGAAAAGCGGTGCATGGGTGGTATATCTGGCCCCAGTTTACATGAGCTAGGTGTGTTATTTTTCTTTCAAATAAAAAGAGAGTAAGCAATTGAAACCCAAACATCATCTTAACTTTATGGAGTTGACTTGTTATACAAAAAGAAATGAAGATGCTACTTTGCAAACTCGGAAAATCAATGAAAGAATTCATTTCATAATTGCACTACGTATTCAACCGAAACAATCGGTTAAGCTAGAGTCGAATGTAATGTGAACTGAGCTTTTGTTTGAAGTTTATGATGATTAAATGACTGAAATTTCATGATGATGATCGAAACTTATGTCTAACTCACTCATGTCAATTTAAAAGGTAAATTCTTCATTTGTAAATATTTTCGAAAAAAAATTGCATTCATGTCGTTGTAAATAAATCTTGCATTTTGTAAATGTTTTCACATTGCATTTTCACTTTGTATTCCGTAAATGCATTCATGTTTTTCACTTTGCGTTTGGATTTTGTGGGTAGTATCCGCTGAAAACCCTCACGAGATAACACTTGTCCTACTGGGGACACCCAGAGGTTTAACGGCTTGTTGCATACGCTCAATGTAATCATGCTCCCTACGAAAATGGTTTTATCTTAGTTTTTCTACATTCGAGGACGAATAAAAATATAAGTGTGGGGGTAATTGATGTGCACGTAAATGTGCATATTTTTACCACCATATTTAATCTAATTAAATTAAATAAATGATCATATTGGGTATTTTAACTTGTTTAAACCAAAATTCAAATTATTTTCAAATCGTCATATATTCATCTCCATATAATGGTAAAATGGTCATTTTTGTGCACATATTAATTTGAGAAAATTTAATTGGAAATTTCTATATTGTTTTGTAGGAATTTGGATTCATATACAAGTGGTGTCACGAAGATATATGCATGCACAAGAATGAATACAAAGGAATAGAGATGGAAATAATTCATTTCAAGTATCATGGAGGACCCGACCTACCCACCTACCTTAATGTACAAATTTGAGATAATCCATATGTAAATGGCCATTAAATCTTCATGCACACTTAATGGATGATTACTTTACGCTAATGATAACTTGGTGGCCACACTTCCTAAGAGGGTAGTTTGGGCATTCCCATAAAATATGGATTAGGGTTTCATACATGTATAAATACCCCTTATGTTTCATGTAACCCTCCTCTCTTCCTTTAGGCTCTCTTCTCTTTAGTTTTAGCTTAGAAATAAAAGAAAGCTTTCTTTCTCTTTTCATGGCTACTTAGCCAATTTTATCTTATGTAATTTTCTTTTCTTTTTATGAAATGTTAATTATTGTTTCCTTTTAATTACATGTTCATTTCCTTTCATGCTAGTAGTGTAGGTTTTCTTTTATGCAATTAGATTAGTTTTCTTTTCCATTAGCTTTCATTTTCCTTCTTTTTTTGTTTCATGTTGCGTACTACAAGTGTTGTTATGATAACACAAATAAGATGCTAAACCCCTTTAATTTATGGGTAATGAAGCTCTCTAATTATGTAGCTTCAACATTTTGATAATTATTGCTCTCCTTTTGTGCTTAATGGCAATGCTTGAAGTGGTTTACCTGCTGTTTTTGCTTTGAATTTGATAGCCTATATTGTTGACACCGAATAGGCTATGCTCAAAAAATCACTAAATACAAATTGCCTCTTCATCTAAATATGATTATGGCAAAGAAGTGAATGTTGAAATCTGTTAACGCTAAAAAGTGAACGCTAACACCCGGTGTGTGTAGTAGAGTCGTGAAAGCACCACCCGTTGATACGGGAATAGAATACAGGCTGAAAATAGCAGTAAAACGGTAAAAAGACAACAGATTTATAGTGGTTCGGCCCGTAATTGAGCCTACGTCCACTTTATAGTCTTTATTACTGAATCGGGTTACAAGATGATACAAAACACTTGTCAAATACAGTACAATTCGATCACAAAACAATCTCGACTACTAGCTCAAACTTCGATGACGAAACTTGCTAAACCCATATCGGATGAATGAAATTCCTCACGAAGCTTGTTGTAGTGCCTTGAGTGTTTGAAGATCTTCAATTGTCAAATGAGTTGAGAGTTCGGCAGAGTAGCGACGCTTCAGAAAATGAATGGCCAAAAGTCCTCTTCATGTTGAGGGTAGGGGGGTATTTATAGAGAAATCTTGACATGAGTTTTTACTAAGTCATGAGTCGTGGCCGACTTAAGGTAAGTCGTGACTCGTGGTTGACTTAAGGTAGCTCGGAGACGACTTACTGAATTTAGTTTGTGGCTTGGTCAAAGACAAGTGCTAAGTCGTGGCCGACTTATAATAAGCCGTAAGTCGTGGCCGACTTATCAGATAAAAGTGGCATAGGTGCAGGCATTGGATTTTAACCCGATAGCTTTTAGGTCGTGGACGACTTAAGCTAAGTCGTGAGTTCCTTAAGTCGTAAGTCCTTTAAGTCGTAAGTCCTTTAAGTCGTAAGTCGTCTAGTTCTTTAAGTCGTTAACTCCCCTGGGTCGGAGCTTTCCTTAAGTCGTGGAACCTCTTAAGTCGTTTAGACTCTAACTCGTTGAGTCGTTGATATCTTAACCCGTTAAGTCAGTTTCTCATTAACTCGTTAAGTCAGACCATTCCTTAGGTCGGATCCTACTGAGTCGTAGGCCTCTTTAAGTCGTGAGGTTGTGGCTTCCTTGAGTCGTAGATCATTTAAGCCTTAAATCGTTAAGTCGCACAATCCCTTAACTCGTTAAGTCTTGAGTCGTGTACTTTTCCTGACTCGCACAGTTCCCTGACTCGCTAAGTCGCACACCCTGTTTGAATCGTGCCGTTCTTAAGTCGTGGAGAATTAAGGGTTAACATTTGCCCCTCGAAGTACACGCCTAAGTCGTAGGTCGTGTGCTTCGACTCATCTTAACTCGTGTGGGCCGATTCAAATTCCGTTGCTCCGAGGTATAAAAAGCTTAAGTCGTTCCTCTTATCTCCTTCTTCTCGTTAACATTTTTCCAAATTGCGTCTGCCATTAACACTTTTCCAAGCTTTCTAAGGCGATTTCGATTCGATTCTTCTTCGATCATCCCTAGCATTATACTGCGTAAGCATTTTCGCCTCTTTTCCAATCGTTGATTATCATCAATCCTTTGTCTCCGGTTTGCTCCCTTGAACCTTGCAAATATCGTCACACTGGACATTGATGGACTTAGGGTAGTTCGATATGACTTGATTCGTGATTTGCGGCGATTTAGTGGTGTGTTAGAACTAGGGTTGATGGAGAGGCTAACTGGTTAATGGGTTAACGGGTTGGATAGTTAATGGGTTAGGAGTGGCAAGGCTCATGAGTTAGGAGGTAAATGGGTTAGGAATTGGATGGATAGATGGTTAATGAGTTAAGGATTAAACGAGTCAGGAGTTAGATGGATTGGTGATTTTGCGTGATCCAGCAATTTTAATGATTTAACTATGGATCGACTTATCACTTTCTGCGACTTAAGCTCTGAGTCGTAGCCGAGTTAGGACTTGGGAGTTTTTGTTGAAGTGAATTGAAGTTTCCTTTATACCTCACGACTTACGACTTAGAGAATAGTTGACCCTAACCTGCAGGAACCAATTCTTAAGTCGCAGCCGAGTTAGCACCTAAGTCGTTGTCGAGTCAGTGCTTGAGTCGTGGGCGACTTAGTACTTGTAATTTTCAGATTTTGCTTGAACTTTGAGCTAGTGTTTGGACTTTGAACTGTTGCATTTCTTATTCACAGATCATTCTAACTTGCAAACTAACAATCTGTTTAATAAAACATTTATAGAAAATTGGGACGAATATACTGTCACTGACTGCCCACATCACATGACAGATTAGTTAATAACAGATAATCGACATAAACAGATTATGTGAACGAAGTGCTTTTAAATCAACAAATTCAAGCAAAGTATTAAAGCAACATTGAAATAGCCAACTGAAAATGACCGGTTTGCACTAATACTGTACCTGAACTTTAAATTAACAAGTTCTGAAATTTGATAATCGATCAATTACCGACTAGTTTAATTCCAGTTGTATTTACTTGCTATTTCTACTAGTTTTGCACAACACTTCACACTATTTAGGAAACGTGCACCTTCATATTTGAATATCCAGTTGCTTGTGTAGAATGACTTCTCAACAAGGAGATGTAACAGTCCAGACCGGAGAGTCCACTACTATTCCAGCTCCTTTAGTCAATCCCCCAGAAAGAACTCCTACCACGCTACCGTACAGGGTTTTCCGGCAATTGTGCATCCAGTTTGGCATTGCTGAAGCTGATGCCATCCTTCCCGAGAAAAATAGCACTGCTGATGTAGCGCCTCCTGGCTTTGTAGCAGTGAATCGACAAATGTGCATGAGTGGAGCCATCCCACCTTTTAACAACTTTCTCCAGCATCTTCTTTGACAGCTGGCCATCTCCCCATTTCAGCTACATCCTAATGGCTATGCCATTCTAATGGGGTTGTGTGTGCTATTTGGGAGAACTCTTGAGCGTCTTCCAAGTTTCGACGAGATATGCTACTTGTGCTCATTTACTAAAACTAAAGATCATCCTTCTATCACTGTCGTGAGAAGTGCCAGGAACCGTAAATTGATTGTTGGCCTTCCCGATAGTGCTCACGGCTTCTTGACTCAATTCTTTTACGTTCGCTGTCCCCCGGGATTTTACGTTGTGTGGAGGGAAGGAAGTAAGATTATCTATCTTTACATCTTCTATTTTCTGAGTTTTTGTGAAGTCTGAATCACCAAGTGTTAACTTTGCTTTCTCATTTTAGCACTCCCCCTCCTTCTAGGAATCTCAATCACAAGCAAACTCTGGAGAAGCTCATGGCTGTACCGATTGAAGAGCGGGACGCTAAATTTTTGTTGAAAGACGAATTTCTTCATCAGTTCGGACTTCTTCATTCTTCTCGCTCTACTCAGCCTCACGAAGTTCCCAACTCTCCTTCGAAGGCAGCAAATGCCCCACTTTCTGTTGAAGAACCCACACTGAAGGAAACTGCTACTGAAACTTCACTGGTAAAATGTCCCACACTTACCGATGTTGCGGGCCCGTCCAGCAAACCGGCACTTGCTCCAATTATTGAAGAGGAAGAAAATCCTCGAATCTCTGAAAAGTCAGCCGATGTGGAAGCTGAAAAGGAAAGCTCTGCTGGGCGCCATGGTGATGACACCTTCGATGGCTTAAGTGATATAATGATAACTTCTCGAGAGCTCTTTAAAGATGACATAACTAAAGCTACTTCTCCTGTAACAGAAGCGACATCTACTTTGTAGCAAACTTTGTCGGCTCAAGAATTAACTCCCGTTTCTCAATCTGTTATCACTCCCCAACCAAAGAGTGGTTTGTAGTTTGACGCGCGTAGTTCGCACATCACACAAACTTAGGATGCTTAGCACTTATACGCACTTGGCCTCCTCAATTTAAGGATTTCTAAGACTTGTCTTTTTCTTCAATTTCAGGTTCTACAATGGTGCGAAGTGGCTCATATTACGACAACTTTCGGCGCTACGGAGGGCGCGATTCTTACGATTATGGACGCTATCCCCCCACTCGTAGAGAATCTGACGAAGAGCGAGCAATTAGAAAAGCTCAAGAGAGGCGAGCCTATGAAGAACAACAGAGAAGGAGAGACGATGAGTCTCACAAAAGAAAACATCATGATGATAAAGGAAAGGGCCATGCCACCGACGACCCGAGTAAACGGGTTAAACTTAGTGAAAAGGACGCGTCTTCAATTTCTGAAAAGACTGACGCTCCTATCTCTTCTGATATTCCGGTCGGCTCTCCTCCTTTAAAGAAATCTGACATTCAAGCAATCATTAGCAGGCCCCAATATCAGGTTAAAGATGGTCCTCCAACGCTTCAAAGCCGGTTTCCGAACTGGTGCTTAAAAGGAGTGCGCTTTGACCTAGATTTGGTCCCGATTGATAACCAAGCCATGCTCAGAAATCTAGATGCTGTCAAGCTTGACATTGAGCGGATGTCGCAATGGCAAAAGCTTGTTGATGAACTCCAGAGAGTCAACCACATGAATCTCGAAAACATGCTGACTCTGGAGAATGATAAAGCTGAATGGGATAAATGGTGTAAGCAGCACGATGCGGAGATGACGAGCATCGCAGATGACAACGCAAAGCTTGCATCTGAAGTCAAGCGACTTAAGGAAGATCTCGCCTCTTCTTCTGCATCGCATACTCAGAAAGAAGAAGTCTTTCAGAAGCAAGTGCGGGATGCACATGCTGCGCAAAGAGATGCCGAAATGAAGCTTGCAGCTGAGCAGCACATTACCGAGAAATATCACATAGAAAACGCTGAACTGCGGGAAAATTTTTACTCCCAGAACGCAGAGATTGAGATGCTGAAAGCTAGGCTTCTTAAAGTTGAAAAAGAGCGTGACGACGGGGTTGCTGGACAAGTTGCGGCCGAAGAGTCTCACGAAGCTACCAAAGAAAGCATCGACTCCACTCTATTTGATTTTTACATTCACAGCGTCTTGGGGCGCGGAAGTCTAGCATTCTTAGGGCCAAAATATGAGATCACTCTAGCCGAAGTATGGGAGGCTGCGATTGATATGCTCGGGGGAGATGGCTATGACGAGGCCGCGCTTGAGGCTATTTAACTTGATGATGATACCCGCGCCGCTCTTGCCAGAGGAAAAGAGCAGCTCGCTGAAGCTAGAGCTGGAATAGTGGCAGAAGAACACTTAGAAAAGAATATATCTTTATCTGCCCCTGTCCACACTTCGATTCCAACCGATGCTGATATCGTTGGTCCCAGCTCTCACTCTCCTCTTCCTGCAAAAGATGTCGAAGCTAAGCCCGATACTTCCGAGACTCCTCTTACCCAAATTGAAGAGAAGAGCCAAGAAGAAACTGAGGCTGATAAATTTGAAATTGATTTGTCCAAACCGATTTCTCCAGGTAACTTCAAGTCAAATCTGGCTCAAGTGGATTATTCATTTGATTCAATTGATTTGGATGAATTTCTCGCTTATTACTTAAGTCCTGGTGATCCAATATCTTCTCTTTTTTCAGAGAATACTAATTTTGACTTCTTTCATTCTGTAGCGGAAGCACCGAAAGCTGCGCCAACTTCTCCCTCTTCGGCTGCCGCTCCCTCTTCTTCTCAAGTTACTCCTCTTCCAGCTTCTCAACCGGGATCGCAAGAAGAGAAAATAGAAGCCCTCAAAGACTTGGATGATCCGGTTGTTTCGCAGGAGCAGAAGACTGTGGAGCTTGAAGAAGGCGAAAAGACTCCAGAGCAGTCTCTTGATGTCGACACGAAACTTTCCACACTGCTTACTACTCCTGGAAGTGAGTCTTCCTCGAAAAGGAAAGGGAAGCGTGCCATGAATAAGAAGAAAAAGAGCACCTCGGTTGATGAAGAAAATGTTGAAGAAGACCCAACTACTCCTCCTTCTCCATCCCGTCCACGCCGGATTCCGAAACTGGTCTTCAAACCGGGCAAGGGTACCAAAGGTGGGAAGAAGGAGTAATAAACTGGGCTTTTTGTCTTACTTTTTGCTTGTACCGACCGGATATTGTGCGGGTACCGGTCCCCACTTCTTTTTGTAATCTGCACAATGTAAAATTTTTCATAGTATTGAATAAAATAACTCTTTTACTTGTACAAATTCTTGTGTATGTAAGAATACATCTGTTTTTCATTCGAAGTGTAGAGTAAACGATTCTTTTTATTTCTACAAACTTTTCGTCTGTGTTTGAGAATGCATTTATTCCACATCTTCTTTACGTGATATTGCAGTGAACTTGTGGCATGTTGCTTTGCATATTACTTCTATTAACGTGACTGAATTGTATAATGTTGCCCCCATACCATAAGTGCATTGCAATATTTCTTGCTTTTACAAGAATGATACTCTTATATTAGAGAATAACTATTCCACTTTTGAGGGAAGAATCATTCTGCTTTTAATAGAGTATATCTCGTTTTTGGAGAAATTTTTACTTTCTTGAAGGACACTTCAACTTTCGGAGATGATCACTTTTACTTGTTCAAAAGTGGATTTTCCTACGCAGTGAAGTAAGCTTCTGAATAAGGTTTTGATTTTGTGCCCCGGTACAGAGTTTATTTTTGGTACTTCGAACACGGTGTAATGTGCCTTCGGGAAGGTCTTTTTGTAGCATTTCAACTTTTAGGAAGAACTTTTGGAAATGAATAAGTTAACTTTCCTTTGAGAGTTGAAATGTGCTTCCGGAGAAGACTTTTTTGTTTGAGTATTCTCTTTTGGGACATGCCTCCGAAGAGGGCTCCTCCGAAGAGTTGTGCCTTCGAAGAGGGCTTGTGCCTCCGAAGAGGGCTTGTGCCTCCGAGGAGGGCTTGTGATGCCTCGGGAGAGGGCTTTGCCTCCGAAGAGGTCAGGTGCCTCCGAAGAGGGCTTGTGGTGCCTCGGGAGAGGGCTTTGCCTCCGAAGAGGTCAGGTGCCTCCGAAGAGGGCTTGTGCCTCCGAAGAGGGCTTTTTGGATTGCCTGGAAGTTACTTTCCCATGGTTGGATGGATCCACAGGGCGGGCGCAAGTTGCTTGATCGGATGTTCGTTTGCTCAAACGATCGCAATCAATTAACAAGGGCCATGTTCCTTCAGCTTGAGAAGGTGACCCTCCGGTGGTTCCACCAATCTTTTTTGATTGAGTAAAGCACTTCCATTTATTGGCGTGCCTCGTTAGAGGGCTTTGGTTGGTTGGAGTGCCAGGAAGGTTGCATCTCAATGGCGAGTGGATTCATGGGATGGACACAAGCTGTCTGATCGGATGCATCACGACCAGTTAGCAAGGGTCCTGTCCCTTTAATGGATCTACCGGCCTTCCTATTGAGAGGCATGCCTCCTTTTGGCTGCTTCTATGTTTGCCGGCTCATGTTTCCTCATCATTTGCTCGTCGGCGATCCTTTGTCATTGTTTTCAAGCGTGTCTTCCTTTCTTTTGCAAGTAAATTGCTTTATCCGAAGAAGTAGACTTCACTGTTGAGTGACTTCACGGGCCAAACGCAAGTTACTTGGTCGGATGTCTTTTTATACTGACGATCGCAACCAATTAACGAGCGCTTGACACAGTGGAGCCGCCAACTTTTTATGTGAAGTTCTTCTTGTATGGGATTCGAATTTGGAATTTTTGTTGCTTGAAGTTTGCTTAATAAGTGACTTTTAGGGGTCGCTTGGCTTCGTGACGAGTAAGCCTTGTTTTAATGTCCTGCAATTTTGAATCGACATTTTAGCAATACATTTTAAAGTATTTACATATCGAAATAAAACAGGCATTATAAAATAGTAAAGAACACAAGATTTATAGTGGTTCGGCCAAGAATCGGGCCTACATCCACTTTATAGCTTTCATTCATTTATACTGATTTACAATGTCTTACAATACAACTGATACATTCATCACTATTTTACAATTTTGAGCAAAGCTTTTTTCTTTAAGTAAAAAAAGGACGTAAGTGGTTGCTGTTCCAGGCTCTTGGAATCGGATCTCCTTCAACAGTTATGAGTTTGAAAGTGCCATCAAGAATTTTATTGCCTATGACATATGGTCCTTCCCAGTTTGGCCCAAACACACCAGTTGCTGTCATGATCCTTTTCAAGACTAAGTCTCCGACCTCAAAGCTGCGTTAGCGAACTTTAGAGTTGAAGTGCCTCGCTATCCTTTGCTGATAAGCTGAAACTCTGAGCCTAGCTTCTTCTCTTTTTTCATCAAGAAAATCAAGTGCTTCAAGTTGCAGCTTTTCGTTTTCAGCTTTGTTAAAATGAATTCTCCTGTGTGAAGGAACTTCTACTTCCACTGGAATCATTGCGTCTAATCCGTACGCCAATGAAAATGGAGTGTGCCCAGTCGCAGTTTTGTGAGTAGTTCTGTATGCCCATAATGCTAATGGAAGCTTATCGACCCAACCACCTTTTGCTTTTTCAAGTTGCTTTTTGATGGTTGACTTGATGATTTTGTTTACTGCTTCCACTTGCCCATTTGCCTGCGGATGAGCCACTGCTGAGAAGCTTTTTCGAATTCTGAATCGCTTGCAAAAGTCTTGTAATTCTTCACTTTCAAACTGAGTGTCGTTGTCCGTGATTATTTTCTACGGCACACCATACCTGCAAATGATATTCTTAGTTACGAAATTTATCATCTTTTTAGAGGTAATGGTGGCTAAGGGTTCAGCTTCAGCCCATTTAGTGAAATAATCAACAGCGACAATAGCATATTTGATTCCAGATTTAGCGATCGGTAAAGGTCCAATCAAGTCTATTCCCCAAATAGCGAACGGCCATGGGCTGACCATTTGCGTGAGTTTGGTGGAAGGCGCTTTTGGGATTTTTGCAAATCTCTGGCACTTGTCGCACTTTCGGGAGTAAATAGCAGCATCTCGATTAATGTTTGGCCAGAAATACCCATATCGGAGAACTTTCTTGGCTAGAGTTTGACCAGCTGAATGATCCCCACACTCTCCTCCGTGTACCTCAGCTAGAATCGTCTTGGCTTCTTCCTTGGATACACATCGGAGTAATGGCATTGAGAATCCCTGTCTGTATAATCGGCCATCTTGAATTATATATCTTGATGCTTTCCTCAACAGTTTTCGATGTTCTTTAGAACTTTCCGGCAAAGAAACATTGAGTAGATATTCTTTGATTGGAGTCATCCATGATTCATGTTCTTAATACGCAGCCATAATCCAATCAACATCCATCTCATCAATGCTTGGGGCTGACAGAACTTCCACAGGAACTAATCCCAGTAATTGAGCCTCTCCAGAACTTGAGTACTTTGCTAGAGAATCCGCCTTCATGTTTTCCATCCGAGGAATATGACTAATCGTGTAATCATCAAAATCTTCAAGAAGTTCACATGCCTTTGACAAGTATGCGGGCAGATTTCCACCTTTAGCTTGAAACTCTTTCTTTACCTGGCAAACAATAAGTTGGGAATCGCTGAAGATCTGTAACATTTTGATGTTTAGTTCCTTGGCAATTTTTAAACCGGCAATGAGAGCTTCATACTCTGCTTCATTGTTTGTTGAAGGGAATTCCAATCTCAATGCATAGCATAATGATCGTCCTTCGGGAGTTTCAAGCACAACCCCTGCCCCAGAACAGTAATCATTTCTAGAACCGTCAACATACAACTTCCACTGGATTTGAACGCCATCAGTTGTTTCCTTCTCAATGTCACCTCTATCAGTAGATTCTGCAATGAAATCCGCTAAAGCTTGTCCGTTGATTGCTCTTCGGGGATGGTAAGTGATGTCATATTGGCTGAGTTCAATATTCCATTTCAAAAGACGACCCGAAGTTTCAGGGCGATACAGGACTTGCTTTAGAGGTTGATCAGTAAGGACCTTGATAGGATGAGATTGAAAATATGGCCTCAACTTCCTAGAAGCAATTAGCAGACAAAAAGCAAGCTTTTCTATCCTTGAATAATTCATCTCTGCTCCAGTAAACCGTTTGCTGATGTAGTAGACTGGACGTTGTATTTTCATATCTTCTCGTATGAGTGCTGCACTTAGAGCATGAGATGAAATTGCTAAATAGATGAAAAGGTCTTCACCATCACTGGGCTTGGAAAGGACTGGAGGTGTTTCCATGTGATGAATCAGTTGATCGAAAGCATTCTGGCATTCGGGAGTCCATTCAAAAATTTTCTTTCCTTTCTTTAGAGCATCGAAGAAGGGAATGCATTTGTCTGTAGCCTTGGAAATGAAGCGACTTAGAGCAGCGACTTTCCCATTGAGACTTTGCAGTTCTCTCTTTGTTTTAGGGGCTTTGACCTCTCTTAGAGCTGTGATTTGAGCAGGATTGGCCTCGATGCCCCTAGCGCTCATGATGAAACCCAAGAATTTTCCGGACTCTACCCCGAATGAGCATTTCAATGGATTGAGCTTCATTCCATACTTTCGAAGAATTGTGAACATTTCCGCCAAGTGATCCATGTGGTCTACTGCTTTCTTTGACTTCACTAACATATCATCAACATAAACTTCCATAGTTTTACCAATTTGAGGTTTGAACATAGCATTGACAAGTCTTTGGTAGGTTGCCCCTGCATTCTTCAATCTGAAAGGCATAACTTTGTAGTAGTAGAGACCCACATCTGTGATAAAGCTTGTGTCTTCCTGATCTGATTCATTCATCATAATCTGATTGTATCCGGAGTAAGCGTCCATAAAAGATAACAACTCATGTCCAGCTGTTCCATCTACCAATTGATCGATCCTTGGCAGCGGGAAGCAGTCTTTAGGGCAAGCTTTGTTTAAATCTGAGAAATCAATGCACACTCTCCACTTTCCATTTGCCTTCTTAACCAGTACTGGATTTGAAACCCAATTTGGATAAGTGGATTCTTTGATGAAATTATTCTCCATGAGCCGATCAACCTCTTCCTTCAACGCTGCTGACCTTTCTGGACCTTGGGTTCTTCATTTCTGTTTTACTGGTGTGAATTTTAGATCAATATTCAAGGTATGCACAGCAATTTCCGGAGAGATTCCACACATATAAGCATGACACCAAGCGAACACATCCAGATTTGCTTTTAGAAATGATATCAGCATGTTTTGAACTGTTAGGCTTAGTTGCGAACCCACATTGAGTACTTTGTTTGGGTCTTTCGAATCAACAGGAATTGGTACCGTCACTTCCACAGGTACCACTCTATTCTCCCCTGCACTGGCTTTTCTGGGATCCATTTCTTTCCTTGCGTTGCTGTGCTCGCCAGTACAGGGGCCATGCCGTAGTTGCTACAATGTTGGGGATCTAATGCGGAGCGAAGCTGCCGCATCTTTTCCCATCTCTCTTTTCCTGGCTTCTTGGAGTTCAACAAAATAACATTCTCGTCCCGCGTTCTGATCTCCCTTAATGACAGCAACTCCATTATCAGTGGGAAATTTCATTGTCAAGCACCACAGGGCGAGGATAGCCTTGAAAGTAGCAAGAGTAGGCCGACCCAAGAAGGCATTATAGGCAGAGAATTCATCAACAATTATAAAAGTTTGCTTCCGAACCACCTTCTTTTGTCCTTCTCCAAATTCAACAAACAAGTCCACTGTTCCAATTGGCTGCTTTGGCTCCCTTGTAAATCCGACAATTTTCTGAGATGAAGCTTGTACATCTGCCATTGGAATTTTCATTTGGTCAAACGTCTTTTTAAAGAGTATGTTGCATGAGGCGCCGCTATCAACCAATACCCTTTTTACAATAGCCGGCCCAATACCGACAGAAACAACCAAAGGGTCCACAGTAGGAGCTTCCACACCAAAAGAATCCCTGGTCCGGAATATGATGTCATCATGAAAAGTCTTTTGCTGCTTCAGAGGCGCAGCATCTTCCAATACCAAGACACTTTCTTCAACTGGGGCATATTTCAAAGCTTGAGCGTACCTCTCCATCTCACCCCAACTCTTGCCAGCCGGATGGGGTCCTCCTGTGATCACATTAATAACAGGTCTTTCTATTTCCTGTGCAGCAGGCCTTTCTCCTGAACCAGATGAATGAGCTGGAGGTTGTTGCCCCTAGTTAGATGAAGACGGTTCTTTTCTATTTCTTTTAACATACTGCTGCAACTTATTCTCTCTCAACAATTCTTCAATCAGGCTTTTCAAGTGGCGGCACTCGTTGGTATCATGGCCTGGTTGGTTATGAAACTTGCAAAATCTTCCGCTTTGAACAGCATTCTTCCCAACTTTTACTGCCTGTGGTTTTGGAAATTCAACAGCGTCCTTCGTGGCGATAAAAATATTCTCCGGTGTATCAGTTAGAGGGGTAAAATCCGAAGGCTTGAGAAAGCGGGGCTTTTTGAGATCCTTCTGCTTCTTTCCGCCATTGCTCTCCCTTTTCTGATTACAGATTCTTTTTTGTTCTGAGCCGTAGCATTATTTTCCACCACTGTTGTCACAACTTTAGCTGACGCGGAGAGATTTTCTAGGCGCATGAACTCATCAGCCTTTTTGTAGAACTTTTCGAGCGAGTTTGGTTCTTTCATCTTCAACCATTTTCCAAATTCGCTTGACTTGTCAATAGCCCGCATTAAGTAGGTTAAAATCATTCACGGTTCTGCGTTATCAACTTCGGCTAGGGCTAAATTGAAGCGATTCAAAAAGGATTTGATGGGTTCACCAGGGTTCTGTTCGAGACTTGAAAGAGACATTATATCCTTTGCTCTTGAAATGTACAATCTGAATTGTTCTTTGAATTATCGGGTCAGATCAGAAAATTGATCGACAGATCGCACAGGAAGCTTGGTAAACCAAAGTTACGCCACTCCTTCCAAGTATACTGGGAAATACCGGCATTTGATCTCATCAGTCGCTCTGGCGCCAGTCATGTGCCAATCATACTTGTACAAGAATTGATTCGGGTCACTTGTTCCTCGATACGCAAGAATGGTAGGAGGAACGAATTTTCTGGGAAACTCAGCTTTCAGAATCCTTTCAGTAAATGGAGTTTTACTCGGAGCGAATCCCCAATCACTCTCATCTTCATTTCTCTGCATGCTTTCTTTCATTTTTTGCCGAATCATGCCGGAGAGATATTCCTCATTGTTTAGTGACTTTGCAGAGAAAACTTCGGCCATTTTCTCGGAAGTTTGCCCGGGCAAATGTTCGCGGAGAATTGGCGATGGCCTGGATCCCTCATCCTGGAGAGGTGCCCCTTCAGCGGCACCTGATCCCCCTTGAGGAATATTTCTTCCTTTGGAGTTGTGAATAGCATCAGCAAAGTTTTCTTCATTATTTACTGGTCTCTGATTAGCCCCGAACAAAGCATTCAGCTTTTCCATCATCAGATTATTCTGAGTTTCAATCTGTTGATACAATCCAGAGACAGCAGCATCTAATTCCTCTCGCGTCACTCCGACGCTTGGAACTGCTTGACTTGGAGAAATAGAAGTGGCAGTATTGTCGTGGTCATCACTAGATCTGACAGACTTACGTTTTCTTCCAGGAGCCATTATGTCTGATAGACTTCTGGTTTTGAAGGAAATTCTTTCAACAAACTTCCGTGAAGCAATGGTGAATGATCGCCTGAGTTCAATTCTCAGTGAAAGCACCAAAATGTTAACGCTAAAAAGTGAACGCTAACACTCGGTGTGTGTAGTAGAGTCGTGAAAGCACCACTCGTTGATACGGGAACAGAATACAGGCTGAAAATAGCAGTAAAACGGTAAAAAGACAACAGATTTATAGTGGTTCGGCCCGTAATTGAGCCTACGTCCACTTTATAGTCTTTATTACTGAATCGGGTTACAAGATGATACAAAACACTTGTCAAATACAGTACAATTCGATCACAAAACAATCTCGACTACTAGCTCAAACTTCGATGACGAAACTTGCTAAACCCGTATCGGATGAATGAAATTCCTCACGAAGCTTGTTGTAGTGCCTTGAGTGTTTGAAGATCTTCAATTGTAAAATGAGTTGAGAGTTTGGCAGAGTAACGACGCTTCATAAAATGAATGGCCAAAAGTCCTCTTCATGTTGAGGCTAGTGGGGTATTTATAGAGAAATCTGGACATGAGTTTCTGCTAAGTCATGAGTCGTGGCCGACTTAAGGTAAGTCGTGACTCGTGGTTGACTTAAGGTAGCTCGGAGACGACTTACTGAATTCAGTTTGTGGCTTGGTCGAAGACAAGTGCTAAGTCGTGGCCGACTTATAATAAGCTGTAAGTCGTGGCCGACTTATCAAATAAAAGTGGCATAGGTGCAGGCATTGGATTTTAACCCGATAGCTTTTAGGTCGTGGACGACTTAAGCTAAGTCGTGAGTTCCTTAAGTCGTAAGTCCTTTAAGTCGTAAGTCCTTTAAGTCGTAAGTCGTCTAGTTCTTTAAGTCGTTAACTCCCCTGGGTCGGAGCTTTCCTTAAGTCGTGGAACCTCTTAAGTCGTTTAGACTCTAACTCGTTGAGTCGTTGATATCTTAACATGTTAAGTCGGTCTCTCATTAACTCGTTAAGTCGGACCATTCCTTAGGTCGGAGCCTGCTGAGTCGTAGGCCTCTTTAAGTCGTGAGGTTGTGGCTTCCTTGAGTCGTAGATCATTTAAGCCTTAAATCGTTAAGTCGCACAATCCCTTAACTCGTTAAGTCTTGAGTCGTGTACTTTTCCTGACTCGCACAGTTCCCTGACTCGCTAAGTCGGACACCCTGTTTGAATCGTGCCGTTCTTAAGTCGTGGAGAATTAAGGGTTAACAAAATCAAAATTTGACGGCCTATATTTCTAAACAGTAGTTAATAGACCATGCTTAAAATAGATTTCATTTTCAACTTTTTGTCATTTTTCATTAGAAGTAGTAAGTGGTTTAAGGGGTGTGTTGAAATTTGATGGCTTATGTTAGGCTAATTAATTAATAGCACAAATATGCCATAGTTATGATAAGCACATCAATTAAACTAACTAATGACCAAAAAAGAGAGATCATAATTTCATATTTGTTGGACTATATGATCTAGAGAGTGGAATTATCTCTAAATTGTCATTTTGTTCTCATAGTTTTCATTCACATTTGTAGTTGTTAGTTTGTTAGTTTTTGCATTTTCGTTTTAGCTTAAACATTCTCAAACTCTTGGTTAATTTGATTGAATAGAAATTTGAAATCAACAACTCCCTACGGATCGACCCGTACTCACAACGTACTACGATAGTACGCCATGCGCTTACGGTTATTTTAATTTAAATTCGCTTTGCTAATTTTCTTACTCGATAGAATTTGGCCGACGAACAATCTCCATGTGGCTCCAAGCTCTAAAATATGAGTCTCAAAAGCTGTGACACTCAGGCTGACCCGAGCGTAAAGCAAAACACAAAACACTCGAGTCAGGATTAACATTCTTATGCAAATAAAACAAACTCAAGTGAAATGTCAAGTGAGATGCAATACAACTTAAAGGATGTTGGGATTACATCCTTTAAGGATCCGATAAACTATCTATATACATAGTACATACACTACATATATAATGTCTACAGTAAATTCAAATATCAAAATAGCGTTAAGGCGTTATCCGTATCGCCCTTAACACATTTTATATAAATGTCGTAGTCTATACAGTACTATAAACTCCACCGTACCGGTGGGCTATCACAGAGCACTCCATAGGAACGACACAAACCAAACTCGAAGAAGGCAAAATAAGGAATGTGACAAGGTATGCGAGGCAATGCCTAGGGTAGGATTCTACCATTTTGCAGAACCAGACTGCTGGAAATGTGTAGCAGCTACTACCACCCACCTCGAGAAACACTCCCAAAATCAAAGGTGCGCACCGAATCAAATCACAAAGTAATAGAATGGTTTCGAAGAAGCATGCCCGATTGGAGGTACGACCTCACTACGCTTAGGTATAGTTCCTGTTTTAGCCACATCAAGCTGACTCGCAGGAGTCAGGGCTGCATTAATATCTCATACAGAATCATTTGCCAACCATCCTACTTCGTTCTGCAATCTCAACCATGTACATCGTTATTAAAATGGTTTTCGGTATTGGCAGTGAGTATGACAATATCTGATCCCGGTCTCTTTAACAATCAAAGGCTTATTTCAAAACGTGGTCATTTTATAAATCATTTATAAATTTCTAAACAAAATCTCAGTTCACCAATTTAAATCAAAATTAAATATTCAATTTTAATTTTATTTAAATTTGAAAATATCCATTTTATCACCTTTAATTAAATCAACTTATAAAACATACTTTTAAATTTCCAAAATCATTAAGTTCTAAATAAATCTTTATTTAAATTGAATTATTAACCAATTTAAATTACAAATCAATTTAAATCTACCATCACACTTTTAATTGATTAAAATTATAAAAATCTATTTTAATATTATTATAAATTTTAAATAAAAATATTATCTATATATTTATATATTAATTAAATATAAATTTTATAAAATAAATTTAAATAAACCTTTTATTTAAATCTATTTTAAATCTTATTTTATATATTTAAAATTATGAGTAAAATTTTTGTAAATTACATTTAACTAAACATATAATTTTATAATTTTCAAAACATAAAATTTTAAAATTCTAAATTTACACATATTAAAATATTTATTTTATTTCATAATCTAAAATCATATATTTCCATTCAAAACCTTGGAAATCATTTTTAAAAAATAGACCAACGGTGTTTGTATATAATTTTCTATCCTATAGTCAAGTGATACAGATATTTATCATTTGAATCCAAAATAATTTAAATTTATGGGTTTATATCATTTAAACTCGAAATCCCACAATTTCAAAAATCAATGAAAATCGCTTGGGTTTATCATTTCAACCCATAACGATTTTCCTCTAATCTATAAGATCGTTTGTGTATGTATCATTTCAACCCATAGTGATTCCTAAAGCTTAGGGAACTTGTAGAGTGAGAAAAATAAAATGAAATAACATAACATATCAATTACTAGCGTATATGATCAATAACAATTTAAATAAAATAGTCAATCAACATGTTATGGTGTCAATTTTCATAAGTGAATAATTTAAGATATCGACATATCATATTTAACAATTAAATAACTAACAGTTCTAATTTAACAACATATTTAAACTATCATTTCATATGAAATCAATTTACTAAGCTTAAGAACATTTACCGTAAGTGATTATTCACCTTTCATGGCTAGAGAACGATGGAAATGAGAAGCAACTGACAAGGACATGCACACGGATATGGGAACGACACGTAAAGTAGCTGCGATAAGCACAAAACAAATTCAGCATGAGAATTCGATGAAAAACAAATATATATACATATATGATATATATAGATTTGTTTTATAGATATTAGAAGGAACCAATATATATTTATATATATATATATAGACACACACACACACACACAACATATACCTTTCAACCGACAAAGCATGCATGTGCAATATATATACAACATATATAGGTTTTGGATTTGGATTTGAGACAAATGCAACTTCTGTTAACATATGTATACATCATATATATCTTAGCATGTATATACTTCACATAATAAGCAGAGAAAAGTTCAGGTAAGCAAATATAATAAACTGGAAAAGAAGTAGAGCAGGGCAGAGGCGCTCAGTCTGCTTGGAGTTGAGATAGCTTCCGCTTGGGTTTCTGACTCAGGTCAAGCATGGGAATTTCTTAGGTATGGCATGGGTAAGTGGTTCTGGCAGCATATCTGGGTTGGCTTCGGGTCAGAGGGGCAATAACACGGGTCTGGCTTCGGGTCTGGGTGGTTTCTCTTTGGGTCTGGCTTCGGCAAGAGGGGAAAGGTCGATGGTTTGGTGGGGATTTGGGTGGTCTTGGCTTTCTTCAGGCTAGAGGGTCAGTTTCTTTGGGTTTTTGGATGATGGAGTCTGAGGCGTTTAGTGGTGGCAATGGTGGCTTAGGGTTGGAGGAGCAGTCACTTAGGGTTTTGAGGTAGAGTGCTTCGGGTTTTGAGGGAGAGTGCTTCGGGTCAGACGATGGGGCTAACGTGGGGTGGCGTTGTGGGTTGACTTTGGGGAAATAGGGTAAAAACATGGGTACGGCTTCAGGTCAGATGGAAGTTAGCGCGGTGGCGGCGATGGGTCATGGGAATGGGATAGGTTAGTGGCTGCTTTAGGAAATATTTTTTGGGGGAGCATGAGAGAATACACCGCCAGAAGAAGAAATGAACAAGATGAAGTTAACTTTTCTCTTTTTTATTTTAGGATGAACAGGCAAAAATGAAAGAGGAAGAGACAAAAGCTATATATATTACTTCAAAGGAAGATAAAAGGACAACGGGTGGTTTTAAAAATTTATTAAAGCAAAATCACTTTTGATAGTACACGACTAAGCAATTGAAAAGACAAACGAAAACAAATGGGCACAAATACGATACCGATACAACAAACTGTTTTATCGTTTTCGCCGTATACCAGACACCGAATTACAGGAATGAATATACTACAGAGATCATCACGACGAGAAGAACAGAATGGTACTCAAATATCAACGGTATGACCAAGCTATAAAAACTCGATTTTCGCTGCTGAAAATGCTGCTAAAACGCCGACAATAAGATAAACGGTGCTATAGCATTCCAAATTTGACGAAACGAATTACGACGTCTCACTCAAAAAATGATCCACATTTTTATTATATAAAAATATTCAGATTTGGAAAGTATTTATTTTTCAACAATTTAACTGATTATGTGAAGACCCAATTTTTCATACCCGAAAAATCAAACCATCAGGATTAGAAGAAGGAGGTAGAAGAAAAGAAAACAACACAACAGAATCTCACATCACAGCGGAATAAAATATATTAGATAATAGCTGATCTTTACAGAAAGAAACTATATCTGTTTATACATACATCATAAGAATACAACATCAGAGTACAATACAATCAACATCACAATTCAGGACAGTTATAATAACTTGTCCTCACAAGATGACTATACCACTTATGATACACAGTGGAATACAAAAAATACGGGTGATATGTCTCGCCATCCAGCTCGTCTCCTGAGCTTCACATTATCCTATCTTGTATCTGTAATACTTGGTCTGACCCGAGCATTATAATAAAATAATACCCGAGTCAGTATGGAAAACCAGCGTGATAAAACACACTCAATTGGATTATTAAAGTTTTCCAAACTCTTTGAAATCAAAAGCATCTCGTAAGACCACGCCACAAATAAACATGTCGGGTTTTTACCCTACGATAGCCAAAACACTTTCTTATCAAAATCCTCTAATATTTCTTTTCAAATAGCCGAAATTGTTACATCTATTAAATTCCAGCTAATAGGTATACAAACAAAACCGTAAAGGCACGTAGGGAGAATGGATTTCCAACTAATGACTAGGCACTGGGGTACCACCTATCACAGTACCTGGTCTAGATCAGCGTACCCAGGACCACGCCCGATCCCCTGTAACACAAGGCCGGGACTACCCCTTACTGGATAATTCTGAGTAAGATCACCCCACGGTTAAGATCAGCAACCGCACCACTAAGCCGAATAAAAAGGAACATCTAGACAGGGATGACCTCACCCTAATGGGTGCTACCCACATAGCCTTGCTGCATAACCCCTGATTTTCAGTCATTCCTGGTTGATGAGGCTTGAGGCTAAGCTTTACCTTTATAGCATTTCACTTAGAATTCCCACCGTCCACTTGACGATGTTCCAAAAGCATTCATCCATACAAGTCCGTCCCGGGTTCGAACGGAACCAAAGGCACTAATCCTACTACATCCATTTTGGAGTCACCCTCAGGATTAGTAGCGACTAGCCCTTGCACTTCACTGCTCCATCTTCGACTCCAAACTCGTTTTCCCCATGAAAACGTACAAACCGTATCGAAGTAGTTTCTGGAAAATAAATCCCGATCCTGTTCTCTTCGAAATGATCAGCGCATTGGCTAATATTGATAGTCGGTTATTTAACTCCCAAATAACATTCACAACAACCATCAGACACATAAATAATTTTACAAATTATTTATTTACCTCACAAATATCTTCGCAAGATATATTTCCATTTCAACCCTTTTGAAAACGGTTTTCAAACCATCTTCCTCTCGTGGAACAAATTTCCCAAATATTTTCTATTTCAACTGAAATCACCAATTACAAATACTTTAATTTTTAAAGTAATTTAAAACAATATATTATAAAATTTACTTTAAACAAAACATTTAAGTTAAAACTACTTTAATACTTTATTCAAAGGTATATACTTTAAGAATATTTAAAATAAACTACTTTATAAAATATAAAGCTACATTTTTTATCCTTTTAAAACACAATACCAAGTTACCTTTAAATAATTACTACTAAATTAAATTTGAGAAATACTTACTTTTAAACTTTAAATATTTAAAAATAATAAATTTTCTAAAAACATACTTTAAAAACAACTTTAAAACCTTTAACTCGTACTTAAATGTTTGCTTTTGAAACATACTTGGCTATCCAGGGAAATACACTTCTCTTTCGCATCTTTAAAAATAAACCACAATTTATTTTTAAACAAATTTACCCATTCCTTTATAAATTCCCACCTTGAATTTATATTTCCAAATATCCACTGATATCTTGTTTCACCTTATAAACCCAGTTTATAAATCTTATAGTCTCATCTTCCTTTAAATCACAGTTTCAAACACTAAATCAATTTTCAAATTGATTTTCAAAATTAACTCCATTTAAAATAAATTCCTTTACTTATCTAAAAAAAATTCAAAACTTATTAACTTTAGGTTTAACCTCCTTGTGGTGATTTAAAATCTTACTTTAACTGAAAATACAATTTTTCATATTTATTCCAAAATTCTTCTTTTAAAGTTCCAATTTCTTTCTAAACCACTTTAATCCTGAATTCAAAAATAAACCTTTCACTCCTTAACTAATATTACTTAAGTTTAGAAATCCACTTATCCCTATTTATTCAAAAATCTCCTTTCCCATACTTGGAATTTATTCATTGGAAATTTTAAAATCACATTTATTCTTTTCCAATTCATTCTTTAACTTATTCAAATTTTCAATAATTATTTTTCTTAAAAATTATCTCTTTTATTTTCTCATCAAAAATCCAAACTATATTTTTGATAAATCAGAATACCCAAATATATTCAATCAAAACAACATCCAATATTTCCAATTACCAATGGAATTTATCACAGATTATCAAATAAATCATGTTGCAGAATATTAAACAATCTAATATTTTGAGGAATCCAGTTGGATCCCTCCAACCTGTTTCCCTACATCCACAGATGTTATCACAATACCAATTCCACTTCGAGGTGGAATATCGCGGTATATGGGTTTAATATAATATCATCCGCTATTATGCGGCGCATAGGGTCTCATCCGCTATATAATGCGGGAAAATCAATCACTCCAATATATACTATATATACTACTATATAAAATATCGCACATCAAATCAATTCAATCATCCAACCAATTATTTAAATTTAACCATTTAAATTTAAATAACAATCTAGAAGAGTGAGATTAACTCACCTTTAATTTTGTTTGCAATCCGACCAAACCAGCTATTTCCTTCACGATTTCTGGACCTTGTATAACAATTTACAAGTTCGTAAATATTCGATTTATGATATGATTTACATACCCTAATTACCATAATAAATATTTACCATTTTTCCCGTAAGTTTAAAACGTGTATAAGTATATAATATTTTTCCAGAATAAGTATATAAGCAATATAAATTATTACCAGAAATCATTCTATAGTCAGACTTATTTTATATTTCAATGAGCATATAAGTAATATTCACAAACTTCTAGTCTGATTTCTATTAGCCCATAATGTCGATTTTTTTTCTCTTTTATAATAAACAAAATCAATTTTCGGAAATTAAGTTAAATTACTCATAGTTTCACGTTCTCGGCTTTTATTTTAAAATAACTATCTGTATAATTAACTGAATTAATAACCCAGTATATATAAATTTAAACTATGAAATTTTAATACTAAACATTAAACATTCTTTACTGAAAAACAATATATTGGGTTATATACATATATATATTCTGATAATTGATAAGGAACAAATCGAATTCAAAGAGTTTTAAACTTATTAACTAAAATAAAATTTAATTACCTTACTGCGATCAGACCCAAGTACACACCTACCCTATATCTCGACTTCGATTGCTTCAAGTTGCCGCTGCTAGCCTCTTCTAGGTCGAGTCCCCTTCCCACCATCAATCGCGTCACAACGCAACCCCAAACGATGTCGTGGCCCTTCTATCTACGCCATCGACTACTCACGAGTGCACGAGAATGGACTCGTGACGGTTCGTAACTTCCCCTTCCTCTTGCGATTCGCGATCCATTCGTAGTTTCCCCTTGGATCGAAGTCGAAATCGTCTTCGATTCACTGTATATTTTTTTTTAAAAAACAAGAAGTTCGGCCATTTTAGCTGGGAAGAAAAGGAACGAAGCTATGGTTCGTTGATTTCGATTGAAAGCCTGGGATAAGATGGAAATTTTGTGATTTAAAAAGAAAAGGAAGGAGGTATTTTTTTCTCTCTCTGTATTAACTATGATTTGAATGAAGTGAAAGAAATAACGATGGCGTGTAGAGCTTGCTCATGTACAGTAACTTGAGGTGAAATAAAAACAGCTAATAAGAGTATATATTTTAAATCAATAAATATAGATATTTTCTTTTCTTTTCTTTTTTTCAAATTGTCTCGATTTACATAGCTTAAAATCTCGACCTCCTATCGAGGCGTGCCACCAGGCGTTCGTAATGTTATACCCCTATTCCGAATGAAATGGAAAAGGTTTCGAGTCCTAATTCGATCGTATGGAGAAGATAGCTTTTTGGAACCAGTTATTCTATTGAATTTTCGATATAGATTTCAGCGCGTGTATATATCATACGCTCACACAACAACTCCAATCACTATGAAATTTGAAATCCGATAATAATATAATATTACGGATCCAATGGAACTGGTTTCGTCGAAATCCGAGACTGTGACCAGGAAGGCTATTTTTAAACATCAGTTTAAACGATATATTTTCAAAACTTAACAAAACACTTTTAAATTCAATTTTAAAAGTTCTATCACCTTCAGTATTATTAATATGAATTTTATAAGCCTTCAAATTATTTTTAACTGGCTTTAAACTCCAGATTCAATATTTTACCCAACTTTAAATCATTTAATTTAATGATTAAATTACCCAATAAATAGTGATATTTGAAATTCAAGTCAAAAATTAACTTTTAAATATTTAAATCAATTAAATATTTCAGTTTCAAATGCTTAAAAATTCCGGGTCGTCATAGATTAAATCTTAAATTTTGAAATTTCACCAATAAACTAACTTTCAAATTTTCCAACAAAAATTTACCAATTTCCATGTTTAAATAGACTACTTCAAATATCAAATTTTTATTTCAAAATTTATTTACTTAAATTTTAAAAAATTTAGTTAATTACGTATAAAATCATTAAAAATTCTTGGGTCGTTACAAAATTCCTTTTTAAAGTTTGACTGAATTTGCGGGTCATTACATTAACGTTATTGATAGGGATCTCTAAAAACTTGAACAGAGCAACTCGACATGATATAGTTTGAAATTAGGTAAAAGAAATAATTTTACATGGATTATATTTTAGATGTAAAGGAATAATTTTTTAGAAAATTATTATGGTTGTAACGACCCAGAATTCTGGTTAATTGAAATTGGAATATTTAATTGATTTTAAATATTTAAAAGTTAATTTTTAACTTGAATTTCAAATATAACCATTTATTGGATAATTAAATGATTGAATTTAATAATTGGAAATTTGTTAAAATAGTGAATCTTGATTTTAAGCTTGTTAAAAATAATTTAAAGGCTTATAAAATTTATACTGATAATAATGAAGATAATAAAAGTTTTAAAATTGAATTTAAAGTGATTTGCTCAGTTTTAAAAATATATCGTTTAAATTTACATTCAAAAATAGCCTTCTGAGGCACAGTCTCGGAATTTGACGAAACTAGTTCCATTGGATCCAAAATAGTGTATTATTATCGGGTTTCAAATTTTGTAAAGTTTGGAGTTATCGTTTGATCGCACGGTATATAAATGCGCTAAAATTTATATCGAAAATTCAATTTAATAATTGGGTCCAAAAAGCTATCTTCTCCGTACGATCGAATTAGGAATCGAAACACGAGTTTGAGAGTTTTAATAGATATGAGCGCGTAATTGTTAGTGAATATAAAATTATTTTATATTATGTTGATTGGTTTGTTGAGTGGCTTATAGATTCTGGTCAACACGAGTAATTAACGTTATTGATAGGGATCTCTAAACACTAACAGAATAACTCGACACGATATTGTTTTAAATCGGGGCAAATGAAATAATTTTACCCAAATTATTTTTATAAATAAAAGGAATAATTTCTATAAATTATTATAGTTATATATGGTTTGCTTGGTTGTTAGGAAATGACAATATTAAACTATTCTCATTGTAGTTATGGCGATTAAATAAAACGTTGATATTATAGTACAAGGTTAAGAAGTAATTTCATATAACAAAATGTGATTTTGAAATGTGGTTTTATAAATGTGATTTATAATTTGAACTAAAATGAAATTCCGGAGTATTTCTAAATATGATTTGTTTAAAGGATTTAAAAGTTGGAAATTTGGGAATTTAATCTCCCGTTGAATTTGAAAATGATCATCGAAGTCTTGGAAAATTAATGGTGATGTTATTTGGGAAATATTTGGAATAAGAATATGTAAAAATGGTTTTTAAATGAATAAAAGCACTGAACTCACTTCGGTCATTGGAAAATAAATTCGGTGATGACTGTAGCATCATCGACTTTCATTTTCGAGTTTCCAAGGGAGAAATTGCTACCTAAAATGTTTGAATTGGAATTTGTTTGCAAAAACTTGTTTGATTTTAAAATGCAAAGGAATAACTTGATATACTAAAGGATTTTGGGTTATATATGATTTCAAAAATGATTTTGAAATACTTAAGTAATTGTTTAAACTCTAGAGTTTGGTATAAATTTTTTTATAGAATATAAAAAGTTTAAAAACTTATAAGAATTTGAAATTTTTTTGGAATGAAATTTAACTTAAGAAGAGTTAAATGGAAATAAGTGTGATAAGGAAATAAATTAGTAAAGTAAACCAATTAAATGAAGTGAATTGTAAGAAATTGGTGAATAGAATATTAATAAGTTTGATAACTTTAGAAATTTTGAAAATTTTATTTTGTGGAGTGAAATTTAACTTAAATTAAGCTAAATAAGAGTGAATTTTGGGAAATTGAGCCTAAGTAGGCTAAACGGAATAGTTATTGAAATAGATTTATTAAGTTAAAAAAAAATTAGTGGATGAACAATTTAATTTAATTTGTGAGTAAATGAAATTGAAATTAAATATTGGAATGATATTTAATTTGAATTATGTTAAATAAATTGAAATTGGGGAAAAAAAATTTGTTCAAGTTGGGCTAAATAAAATAAAGTTTGGAAAATAAAATTTGATTGAGATATGAATAAATTAGTGAATGGAACTAATTAAAGGAATTGGTTAATTAAATATGGTTTGAGATATGGTCGATAAAATTCAATATTTAATTTAATTTGGAGATAAATTGGGTTAAATAGAAATTGGAATATAATTTGAATAAAAATGGATATAAACCAAAGTGATGAAGTGGAAATAAATATAAGGAGTCGTATAAAATATTTCTAATAGACTTAAGAAATTAATGGTAAATTTCTTAAGTAAAACTGGTATTGGGAAATATAATAAGTAAGAATTTGAATGAAGATTTAATAAACATTGTGTAAAAGGATAATTTTGGATAACTGATTTAATTGAAATGAGTGAGAATAAAAGGAATTGATATAGCTAATAATCAATTGGAAATTAATACATAGGTTGCACGTATATTATTTTATTCGCATGACGATTTAATCCAGATTCGAGCATAGAATTTCGAGATAGTTATATCGATCCGAGTCAGGATTTTTCACTCGATTTATGACGGCGAACCCTAGATATGGATTTTTGATTGATTCTGGAATTCTCTATCATAGTAGATGGCTATGCAAAGAGAATGAAGGTTTATGATCAAGAAACCAGATCTAAGTCTGCACTAGATAATCGTGTGAACGATACTAGTTCGGAAGTGAAATTATATGATCAAGTAAGCGATCAAATTTGATACTGCGTATGGATGATGTATTTACATCATACGGGTATAAGTAAAGCAAATATTGAAAATTTTGAAAAGAAATAAACAAAATGTTTTTGAATTATGTGATTGGATACTATTGGTAAGTAAAATGCAGGAAATTGAAAGGAAAATCTAAATTGATGTCTTCGATTTCAGAAGTAAAATTTGATTGCTCGATAAAAAAGTATGTGTTTGAATTGTTGTATGAAATTGATGGTTTTATGATTGGGCCACTTGCCTTTTGTTTTCTTTTGATGATTTGGGCCATAGATTTAGTTTTGTAGTTTTTCAGATCTAGCCACACAAAGGAGACGCTGGCGAAGTTTTTCGAAAATTTAAGGAGTTAAAAAAAATTTAAAGAAAATTTTGATAATTTAAAAAATTGTTTTTAAATTATAAATTGGATGATTGAGGGAATAATATTATTTGAAATCTATGAATCAGTTTGGGAAATTAGAAAAAGTGATAGTGTGTTTCCAATGAAGATTGTTTTCGGAAAATTGTTTAAAAACTATGTTGTTTGGGAAATCATTATTGGGTTTTGGACCATTCTTCTTACTTGGCAATCTCGAGGACGAAATTCTTATAAGGGGGGATGAATGTAACGACCCAGAATTCTGGTTATTTGAAATTGGAATATTTAATTGATTTTAAATATTTAAAAGTTAATTTTTAACTTGAATTTCAAATATAACCATTTATTGGATAATTAAATGATTGAATTTAATAATTGGAAATTGGTTAAAATAGTGAATCTTTAGTTTTAAGCTTGTTAAAAATAATTTAAAGGGTTATAAAATTTATATTGATAATAATGAAGATAAAAAAAGTTTTACAATTGAATTTAAAAGTGATTTGTTCAGTTTTAAAAATATATCGTTCAAATTTACATTAAAAAATAGCGTTCCGAGGCACAGTCTCAGATTTCGACGAAACCAGTTCCATTGGATCCGTAATAGTGTATTATTATTGGATTTCAAATTTCGTAACGTTTGGAGTTATCGTTTGATCGTACGGTATATAAACGTGTTTAAATTTATGTCGAAAATTCAATATAATAATTGGGTCCAAAAAGCTATCTTCTCCGTACGATCGAATTAAGACTCGAAACCTTTTCCATTGCGTTCAGAATAGGGGTATAATAATATGAACGCCTAGCGGCACACCTCGATAGGGGTTCGAGATTTTTAGCTGTGTAACCAAGATGATTTAAATTTAAATAATGTATATATTATATTGATTGACCATCTTCATATCAGAACTTTTCACCTCCTCTCAAATTACTACACCCTGCCGTGTAATTTACGTTTCCTCCTTCAAAAATCACATCTCCCTCTTCCTTTTCAAATTTGATGCGACTGCACAATTATGAAGAAAAAAGAAAAACAGATCTTCAAAAAAATTATATCTTGATGATTTCTAATTTAAAAATTCTAAAACCACTTCCTAAATTTTAATTTCGCAATTCTCTTCAGACTAGGTTATTATGTGGATGGTGTGGCGATATTAGGTGAAGTCGACAATGAAGGTCGAGGGGGTTTCGAAAACTAGGGCTGATGAAATCGATCGTCGTGATAATTGGTGAGGAGATTCGAGGACGTATCTGAGTCTGGGGTAGCGGAGAGGTGCAATGGTGGTTTTTGTGGATGGTTCGATCATGTTTGGGGGTCGCAACAGTAAAGGAGAATAGGGATGTCGGGATGAAAGGGGGGTAGGTAGCGAGCACTATCAGTGGTTGAGCGCATGGGGAATGGAAGGAGAAGCTCGTCGGCGATGTTCGCTTGTGGTTTCGACGTGTCATCCTTGGTTTCATCGTTTTTACATGCACGGTGTAATGGGGGTCTCGTGTACTGGCGAGAAAAAAGGGAGGAAGGGGATTTGGACCGGGTCTGTTTTGAGGTAGTGGGCTTGTTTTATAAAAAAAAGTTATATAAGTTATTGTTTAAAATAAAATAGTTAACTTGTAATATAATATCTCATTCGTTTTGGATCGAAATCCAACGCGGTCAGTCGCGTTGGGTTCATATAGGCGTGATCTTGGCCATGGAGTCAGTTTGGTTGAGAGTAAAGCCTGTTGAATTTTCAGACCAATACAAAACACGTTCGGATTCAATCGGAACCGGAACGCGAAAAACAACAGGAAATAAAGGTGAGTTAATCTCACTCAAATTTGGAATACTGCAGTCAATTTTAAAATGTTAAAATTAATTATTTATTGATTGATAGAACTGAAAAAAATTTATCAGTTGGATGTGATATTATATGTAGTAGTATATATTGGAGTGATTGATATTCCCGCATATATATAGCGGATGAGACCCTATGCGCCCCGCATAATAGCGGATGACCCTATATACCACGATATCCCCCATGATGTGGGATTGGTATTTTTTATATTGTATTAACATCTGTGGATGCAGGAAAACAAGTTGGAAGGATCCAACTGGATTCCTCAAAAATGATGAAAATTATTTTCATATGCAGTGATATGATATGTTGAATAATCTGCGATAGATTATAGCATGATTTGAATTTATTTGGTGCTATGGTATTTCTGGTTTAGATTTTGGTATTTTTAAAAAATACCATAAATATGTAAATTGGATTTAAAAAGAAATTGAAGGAGATTTTGAAGTAAAAATAATTATAGTGAAATTGGGATTTATTTTAAAGAAATGAATTTGGGGAAAATTAAATAGTTTGATTCAAACTTGTATTTAATAATTTCGGAATATTGTAGATAGTGATATTGGAATATTGTAAGTAGGGATTTTGAATAATGTAAATAATAGAATTTTAAATAATAGAACTTAAGCAATATTGTTTAAGTATAAACGGATTTACTTTTAAATTCGAGATTTAAATAGTTGGGAGAATAAAAAGGGAAATTTGGAAATAAAATATAGAGTTGTTATACTGGATTTTAAATAAGATTTAAAATTTATGAAATGGAAGTGGAATCGGAATTAGTTTGGTTTTTGGAATATAGTTAGGTTGATTTAGGAATTGTTTTGAAAATGGAATTAAGTTTAGAAATCGATTTAAAATCGATTATGTGTTGTGAAACTGTTATAAATGGGAAATTAGACTATGGAATTTATAAACGAAGTTTATAAATAAAGTGAAGTAATTATCAGTGGATAAATTGAAATTATAAATTCACGGTGAGGATTTATAAAGGGATGGGTAAATCTGTTTAAAAATAAATGGTGGATTTATTTCTGGAAATGTGGAAAGGGGATTTACGGAATTGGAATGTAAATCAAACATGAAATAAATTGAGAGGGGTTTATTAATAATTAGACTGACTATATTAGAGTTGAAAGTATATTTTTCCTGAGAAGTTAAGTTTATTTTAAAACGGAGGATTTTTAAGTATTAACTAGAAAATTTTAAAGTGTTTAGAAATATTTCAGAAAATTAATTATTTAGTTGTTTAAAATTGTTTAAAGTACATATAAGCATTAATTAAGCAGTTTTATAAATGGTTGATATTAAGTTAATTATTATTTAAGAATTAATCAGTATTATTATTTTAAAAGGATAAACTATTAAATATTAATATTTTATATAACAACTTTTATTTAAAAGTAGTTGCCTAAAATTAACTTGGAAAATTATTATAGAAATTTCATATGTATTATTTTGAAATTTTTTAAAATAAAGATTTCGGGAAGTAATGCTATACTCGCATGGCGAAATCGGAGGCAGTGAGTGCCTGTAGTTAAGTCTTGAATTTCTCTGGGATAGAGACGTAACCATTGAGATGTGAATACATGATTTGATATCGCAGTGGTGCTTTCCAAATTATTTTAAAGGCATTCAAATATTCTTTTGAAAAAGGGATATTTTTTGTGAATATACTAAATTGGATAAGATAAATATATTTTTTGGATAAAGAGATTTAATTTATTAAAATTAAATTAAAAAGAGATTTGTAGTTATTCAATGGAAAATGGAATATTTGGTTGAAGGATTGTTTATTTGATAGTTAAATAACCGACTATCAAAATCTGGATCAAAAATATAACTTTGGGAATATCTAGGAGAAATAGAGGAATTATATAGTACAGTTACCATTCGAGGTGCTATACTGTACGTATAAACTCGTTTCGTTCTTCTAAGACGTATATAAGGAAATTCGTCCACCAACGGTTAGGAGGTGATCTACGATCTTATTTTCGTCTATTTATTTCCTAGAGAATCGGGGATGAGTTTACCAGAAATATCGACCGTTGTTTCGAAGAGACTGGGATCGGTTTTGTTATCCGAAAACCACTTCGATCCAACAAGTACATTTTCGTAATGAAGACAAGAGCATGGAGTCGAAGATGGATCAGTGAAGTGCATGGGCTAATCACTAGTAATCCTGAGGGTGATTCCAAAATGGATGTAGTAGGAATAGTGCCTTCGGTTCCGTTCAGACTGGGAATGGACTTGTATGGATGAATGCTATCAATGCATTGCCATCGGAGGACAGTGAGCATTCTAAGTGAAAATTCTTTAAAAAGGTAATTGTAGCCTCTAGCCTCATCAACCGTGAATGAATGAAAATCAAGGGAGATGCAGCAAGGCTAAGTGGGTCGCACCCAAGTAGGGTATATTTATCACCTTTCTATATAACCTCGGATATTATTTATTACTACGGTATATGGAAGGTGTGACGACCCGGATTTTCAACCTCGGTTAAATGGAGTAGTTAACTGATTAAACCATTGGAATATTAATTTGGATAGGTCGAACAAATAAAATTATGATAATTAACATATCTGAATATATATATAAATTGAATTAAAAACTATATTGGAGATTTCATTTTTAAAATCTTTGGGTATGATAAATCCTATAGAAAAGATAATAAACTTTTTGTATAAATAAAATTCACCATTTAAATTGAGATAAAATATCCATAAAAAATATAGATACAAATATAGGAATGAATATTCATATGGAATAATATATATGAAAATAAAAATAAAATATAAGGAATTTTGAATGAATGTGAATATATATATATGTATATAGATATATAATAAAGCAATGTATATCAAGAATATTTTTAAGTATAAATAGGTAAATGTAACTGTGTATAAGTGTGTGTGTGTATATATATGATAACAAATACAAAAAACATTGGGTAAAACAAAATATACATATGAAATCTATGTATATATATACATGTATGAACCTAAGGAGACAAGCATTTAATGCACAGTTCAACTCAAGCATACAATACATCATTTCAAGTTACAAAATATAAAATCAATGAAATCATGTAAGGTCGAAACATTTTTCAAAGCAAACTGAAAAAAAAAAGATGCTTGCTATGGAAGGCAGCAGTATACTATCTGATTTATATCTCCACCTTGTCTTCTTTTATTTCATTCATTCGAAACTAAGCAAGTAAAACCAGGAAAGGAATTAAAATCAAGTCAAGATTCAAATCAAATAGCAACTTCTCTTTCAATTTCTAAAACCTGGAAGCTGTAAAACCTTATCAAAGTTCAAAAATCAAACCTGGAAGCAACTCAACAAAATCAAAACAAGTTCCAACTTTCAAATTTAAAAACTCAAGATCATTTCAACAACTCAACTAAGTTTCAGATCATCAAGCAAGTCATCTCAGTTTTTAAAACAAGATTTCCAGTCAAAAGCAAGTTTACAGGCTCTGTTCAAGCATCAAAATAAGGTGAGTAAACCCTTAAAATCTGGAATATTTGATGTTGTTTGTGATGATGCTTGAGATAAATTATGAAGTATTTATATGCATGCAAATATATGTGAATATTTATATGCAGAGATAACTGTGCATGTTTAGTATCAGGCATATCTGCCTCTGTTGTTTCCAGGTTTCCAAAACCTGTTCAAAAATTTGATTTCTTCTTCTTCGATCATTGTTAGGCTTCAAAATTTAAACAAAATTTATTTATTTAAACATGATTTAAGTTTTAAAAGTAGATTAAAGAAAAAGAAATCAAAGCTTTCTCTAGAAAATTGATAATATAGGAAGAAAGGTGAGCAAACTACCCTCTCTAGTATTTTGATTGTGTGTGATAAATACCTGATGCTTGTGATTGAAATCATGATATGAAGTGTGTTTGTATGAATATCATTGCATGTCTGTATATATGCCAATGTCTGTATGTATATGTCTGAATATATTAACCTCTGTTACATCAACGGAATCAAGTGCAATAAATAGAAAAAAATCATATCTTCTTATCTAAACCAATTTAGGTTATAATTCCTGAAAAGAAAATGCTTATAATAATGTAAAGTTATTTTTAAAAATAATCCCAAGTAAAAACATTTAGTAAATACTTTAAAAATTAGAAATTGCAGTGGAAACTTTTATAATCAAGAAAATCGATGATCATAACTTTCCAATTTGATTTCGTAAGTTGATTTGTGACAACAAATGATGAATTTTGATATGAATATCTTGATTGGGATTATTGAGATATTTTGGGTTGAACGGTAATGGGAATTCGTCAAGTTTCGGTGATCGATGAAGTTGTAGATCTCGAGATCATAGTTGGAGATGGCTGGAGCATCGGGGAACTTGGGAAAATATTGATTGTTTTTATAAACGGCTATGGCGACGGCACGGCATCAATTTAGGGTTTAAGGGTGAGTTTGGTCGACGATCGGTTGCGTGGTATTTTCATCATCATGAAACGATCGGAATTGACCAGACCTTGGGGATCGATGCATTGGAATCTGGCGTAGCTTTGAGTGAGATGACGAGATGGATGATGACCGAGATCATCGTCGGCGATCGGTTTATCTAATCTGGGTTTGGGATCCAGTTCGAATCGAAAGCTAGTTGTCGATCAACGAAGAAATCGTGGTATTTGAATGTTTGGGAGGCTCAGGTGGGTTGCTGACGACGTGGTGAAATGGTCGGGGTTGATCGAAGAAGCTCCGGTCGACGGTGCACGTGTACGCGTGCACCCATGTGTCAGAAAATTTGGGAAGAGAGGAACGCTCGGGGTTGTTGGTGGTTCGACTCGAAGTTGTACTCGAAAGGATGGAGATTTGTCTCGGGAAGGAACTCGATCTAGAAGAATGATTAGCTGAGTATTGCTTCTTGTGTTCGCGAGTGTTTTATCAGGTTTTAAAATTTAATAAACCATTTTAAAGATTTTTAATCAAAATTTGAAAAAGAATAAGAAGAAGAAGAAAAGAAGGGGATTGACTCGGGTTTTAGGGAGAATTTTCCCGGCTTGTCTCATGTAGAATGATGGGGATTAGCAAGTTTCTAAGTTTTATAAAATCAAGTTTTAAAACTAATTACTTGAACTACTTCTTTCAAATAATAATTATTTATTTTAAAGCTTGGTTAAGTAAACGATGTGAAATTTATTTTAACCTCGATTAAGTTAAATCTTAAGTTTATTTAAACTTAGTTAATAATGTAATTAAGTAGAAATCAAAAGATGAAGTGTTTTATCATTAATTTAACTTAAAGACTTTTGTTAATTTACAAATTAATGATAATTTGATTCCAAGGTCTATTAAATAAGATTATTTTTTGTGATAATTAAGAAGTTAAGATAAATGATAAATCTTTTTAATTAATTAAGGTTTAGGTTACTTAATGATAGTAATTAAAGAACAATTGCTGTAACGACCCAGTATTTTGGACCACTCAAGTCGACAATAAATCCACACATGCCGGACTTGAATAATTCAAAACAATGGATTGTAATTAAATTTGGCAAAACTCAGCATATACAGTAAATAAATAATCACAGAATCACAGACACAGAGTAATATAACAATATGCAGCGGAAACAAAAGAATAGTAGTTCATGAAGCTACTATATGTTAACGCTGAAAATTGAACGCTAACACCCCGGTGTGTGTAAAGAAAAAGTGAAAGCACCACCCGTTGGTACGGGAACAAAATATAAGCAGAAAAGTAAAGAGACCGCAATTTTATAGTGGTTCGGCTCAAAATTAAGCCTACGTCCACTTTATCTTCTTTATTGATGATTCGGTTTCAACTCTTTATAATACACTTTGGTTACAACACTTTAAACGAGTAGCTAGAACTTCGATGTAGAAGGCTCTTTCCTATTCATGTTGAATGTGTTTGATCTTCTCTTGAAGTCCTTTGAAGCTTCTTCGATGTTTGGAGTGTTTCAAGTGTAGGTCGAGTCGAGAGAACAGCAGAATATAGGCGCTCCAGAAAATGATCCAAAAGTCCCCCTTCTGTTGGAGTAGGTGAGGTATTTATAGGGAGGATCTAGAGTTAGGTCGTGAGCGACCTAGGGGAAGGTCGTAGGTCGTGGGCGACCTAATAGGCATGGTTTACGGCTTAACAAGAGTGCACTACATCACTTGATCATATTGCTAAGTCATAGGTCGCTAACGACCTATGAAGACAGAATGCATGCGATCCTTCTTTGCTTCTAACACGCTAGGTCGCTAGGTCGCTCACCTCTTACCTCGTTAGGTCGTTGAATGCTTGAACCGTTAGGTCGCTTGCCTTTCGAACTAGTTAGGTCGCTGAATGCTTGAACCGTTAGGTCGCTTGCCTTTCGTACCAGTTAGGTCGCTTGCCTGTTAACTCTTTAGGTCGTTTTATGTTAGGTCGCTAGGTTATATCGCATGGATCTGCTTTATGCGCTAGGTCGCTAGGTCGCATCTGTTAGCCCGTTCATTCTCTAGGTCGTTAGGTCGCTTGTTTCTTTAGGTCGTGGGTCGTGGAATAGATGAGTTAACATTTGCCCCTCGTAGTACACGCCTATGTCATAGGTCGCGGGAAACCTAACAAATTAACTAAACCGCATGCCGATTCACTTTCTTCTCTCCCTCCTATATAATCCATTAACTCGCTTCTTCCTCTTTACTTGATTACCCACTTCTGTCACCATTACCGTACTCGAGCTTGCAGAATTCACTTCTTCTCATCCTAATCGTCAACTCCGATCATCGAATTTAGGTAACTTTAAGCACCTATCTTCCGTGTTTATCATCGATCCCCATAATCTTCTCCACACCATTTTCATTTTCCCGTCACGAAAGCACACTTGGATTCATCCTCGATTTTTTATCGAATCGCCGGCGATTGCTTCGAAGCTAATAAGCGCTTTGAATTCGAGAAGTTTAATGGTGGTTCCTGGAGATTCGAAGGGGGAGACGATGCTATCGGGTTAATGGGTTTAATCATACTGCTTCAGGCGGCATAATAGTCGATGGATGCGTGGCGAGGTGTAATTTAAGAGTAGGGCAGAGTGGTTTTTGGCTGGAAATAGCTTGGGATTGCTGAGTTATTTCATGAGCGACCTAGTGGATCGAATGACTTAAGAACCCTAGCGACCTAGTGGATCGAACGACTTAAGAACCCTCACGACCTAGTGGATGTTTGATGAAAGCTGAACGACTTACTAATTTGCGACCTAAGAAACCGAATGGCCTAAAAACCCTTGCGACCTAAGAGAATCCAAACGACTTAACAAATTCAGCGACTTGACTCCTTGTGACATAAGTTTTAGGTCGCGGCCGAGCTAGTACTTAGATAGAAATGCGTTGCCTTGTCCTGAAGCATAACTTTAACTTGTAGGATCATGAATAATGAACTTGTTGACTTGAACAGAATAACTTGGTGGAACTTCAACTTATGCTAAATTGCATAAGCTTGATTACTTGTAAAAATTTGACGGAACTCAATCTTGAATCTTCAATTTGAACTGCCGAGATGAACTGTTTGAACTTCAACTGATTGAATTTTGCTACGCTCTTTTATAGATTATACTAACTTTAATGCTAATAACCTGTTAATCATAACATTTGCAGAAAAATGGGATGAATATACTCATCATCGACCGCCCACATCGAGTGACGAATTAGATTAAAGAACTGATATTTTATTTAAGCAAAACAGCATGAATTTGGTTAAAGATGAAGTATTGCGATTCAACTGATTAAATGAAGTGTCAATGCAAAATTCATACAATTACAACTTACACATTGCTAAATATCATCTGCATTGATACTACACTTAACTTTGGTTTAATAACAAGCTTTGACACTTTCTGAATTGACGTGCATCAATCAATACTATTTCAAGTTTAATTTTATTTACTTGTCATTTCAGTTGTTTTGCACAATACTTCACACACTTTTAGGAAACGTGCACCTTCATATTTGAATGTCCAGTTCCTTGTATAGAATGACTTCTCAACAAGAAGAGACAGTTGGGCAAGCTGAAGAAGTCTCTCCTATAGCTAATCTCTTGGATAGTCCCCCAGAAAGAATTTCGACTACTTTGATTCATCGAGCGTTCAACCAACTATGTACTCAGTTTGGTATTGTCGAAACGGATGCTTTGCTTCCCAGAGTAAACGATACTACTGACAGGCCACCTCTCGGTTTTGTCGCGGTTAATCGTCAGATGTGCTTGAGTGGAGCTATCCCACTCTTCAATTATTTTCTCCGACAGCTTCTTCTTCAATTAACTATCTCTCCCTTTCAGCTGCATCCCAATGGCTACGCCATCTTAGTGGGATTGTGTGTATTATTCAGAAGGACACTTGACCATCTTCCGAGCTTCGAAGAGATTTTTTACTTGTGCACTTTTGCGAAAAACAAAGATCACCCTTCTATCACACTTGTGAGGAGTGCTCAGAACCGTAGACTGATCATTGATCTTCCCGACGGTGCCCATGGATTCTTGAACCAATTCTTCTTCGTCTGCTGTCCTCCGTGATTCTACGCCATTTGGAGAGTAGGAAGTAAGAATGCTTATCTTCATTCTTTTCATTTCTGAACTTTTTGAAGTTAAAGCTATCAAATACTTAACTTCATTTTTTACTTTTGTAGCACTTCCTCCTCCTTCTAGAGATCCCAGCCACAAGCCAACTTTTGAAAGACTGAGCGCTGTGGCGGTTGAGGAGAGAAGCATTAAATTCTTGCTGAAGGACGAATTTTTGCATCAATTCGGACTTTTACATTCCTCTCGATCCACTCAGCTTCATGATGCTCCCAGTTCCCAAACAGAGACGTCAGATGCCTTAGTTTCTACAAAGGAACTTGCACCTAGGGAACCTATTGCAGAGGCTTCATTGGTGAAATGTTCTACTCCCACTGACGTTGCGGGGTCATCTGGCAAACTCACACTTTCTCCGGTTATCGAAGAGGAGGAAACTCCCCAATGCCTCGAGAAGGCAGCCGATGAAGAAGCTAAAAAAGAAAGTTCCGCTCGGCACGACGGTGAAGACATTTTTGGTGAGCTAAGTGACTTAATGGTGACTTCACGCGAGCTTTTTAAAGACGATACCGTCAACACTAAAGTTGCCTCACTGGCGATCGAAGCGACATCCGTTTTATGACCGCTTTTGTTGACCCAAGAGTTGGCTCCTGCCACAAAATCTGATATCATTCCTAAGCCAAAGAGTGGTTTGTAGTTTGACGCGCATAGTTTGCAAATCACACACACTTAGGATTTTTGGCACTTATACGCACTTAGCTTTCTTTTCCTGGAAATTTTATAAATTCTATTTTTTTTTATTTTCAGATTCTCCAATGGGGCGAAGCGGTTCGTATTATGATGACTTTCGGCGCTATGGAGGGCGTGACACTTATGACCACAGACGCTATCTCCCTGTCCGTGGGGAAACCGATGAAGAAAGAGCCGCTAAGAAGGCTCAAGAAAGAAGAGCTCATGAGCAACAATTCGGGAGAAGGGATGAACGATACGACTCTTCTCACAGAAGCGATGACTCTCATAAAAGGAAATCCCATGATGATAAGGGGAAGAGTCACATTGCTGACGATCCGAGCAAACGGGTCAAACTTAGCGATCAATCAGCGTCTGCAATTTCTGAAAAGACCGATGCTCCTAACCCTCTTGACGTCTCCTCTGGTTCTCCTTCTCTTAAGAAATCTGATATTCAGACAATTATCAACAGGCCACAATATCAAGTCGGGGATGGTCCTCCTACACTTCAAAGCCGATTCCCAAATTGGTGTTTAAAGGCAGTGCGTTTCGACTTAGACTTGGTGCCGATTGATAAGCAAGCTATGTTAAGAAACCTTGATGCTATCAAACTCGATATTGAGAGGATGTCTGGCTGGCAGAAACTTGTTGACGAGCTTCAAATAGTTAATCATATGAATCTTGAAGCCATGTTAACTATGGAGAATGACAAGTCGGAGTGGGATAAAATTTGTAAGCAACATGATGCAGAAATGACGAGCATCGCTGACGACAATGCGAGACTTGAGTCTGAAGTTAAGAAACTCAAGGAGGATCTTGCCACTTCTTCTGCTTCACATTCCCAAAAAGAAGAGGTCTTTCAAAAACAAGTGCGAGATGCACATGCTGCTCAAAGAGATGCTGAGACGAAGCTTGAGGCAGAGCGGCATGTAACTGAAAAATACCGCAAAGATACCGCTCAGCTACGGGAAAGAGTTAACTCCCAAGACCTGGAGATTGCAGCGTTAAAAGCTCGACTTTCTAAAGTTGAAAAAGAGCATGATGAGGCAGTTGCTGGTCAAGTTACCGCCGAAGAATCTCATGAGGCAACCAAAGCTAATATCAGCTCTACTTTGTTTTTACTTGCATAGTGTCTTGGGGCGCGGAAGCCTCTCATTCCTAGGACCGAAATACGAAATTACTTTGGCTGAAGTATGGGAGGCCGTAGTTGATATGCTCGGAGGTGCTGGCTATGATGAGGCAGAGCTTGAGGCACATTATTTTGATGATGAAACTCGTGGCGCTCTTGCCAGAGGAAAGGAGCAACTTGCTGGAGCGAGAGCTGGAGCAGTGGCAGGGGAGCATCCGGGAAAGAAAGTATCACCAACTGCCCCTGCCCATACTTCGACTTCGGCCGACGTTGATATCATAGGCTCCAGTCCCCATTCTCTATCTCCTGCTAAAGCCGAAATCGAGATTACAACTGCACAGGGCGGAGACAAAGGTGAAGAAAGCGCCGAAGCACAAGCCTATGAGATTGACATTATAAAGCCAACTTCTTCAGGTAACTTCAACGTTGAACTGAGTCAAGCGGATTACTCGTTTGCTTCACCTGAGCTTGATGAATTTCTCGCTTATTACTTAAGTCCTGATGAGCCAATATCTTCTCTTTTTTCGGAGAATACTGATTTTAAATTCTTTTCTTCTGTAGCGGAAATTCTGAGCGCTGCGCAAACTTCTCCCCTTCCAGCTATTCCTCCTCCATCCCTTCAAATCACTCCTACTTCTCAGCCGGGATCGCAGGAAGAACAAATAGGCGCCCTTTAAGGCTTGGACGATCCACTTGCTTCGTAAGAGCAGAAGGCTGGGGAGATTGAAGAAGAGGAGAAGACTTCGGAGCCTTATGATGATGACATGAAGCTATCTGAGCTAATTACTCCGGGCAGTGAGTCTTCTTCAAAGAAGAAGGGGAAGCGCGCAATTACGAAGAAGAAGAGGAAAAGTGCTTCTGCTAGTGAAGAAGGAGTAATAAACTGGACTTTACGCTTCTTGTTTTGCTTTTTGCATGTATTGACCGGAGATTGTACGTGTTAACTCCCTTTTAGCAACGACCTACGAGTTAAGAAATGAACGACTCAGATTATGCCACGACTTATAAGAAGCCAACGAGTTAAAAAACCTAAAACCTAAGTGTACTCAACGACTTACGACTTAGCTGCTGAAAGAGAATCTACAGCTTGAACGACTTACGACCTACCGGGTTAGGGAGCTACGACCCAAGAGAGTCTCCGACCTAACTGCTGAAGGTAACTTCATGACCTAGCAGTGTTGCGACCTAAAGACTTCGCGACCTAGCAATGTCGCGACCTAAAGACTACGACTTAAGAAGGTTCCGACCTAATGAGTTACAACTTAGCTTAAGTCGTTCACGACTTATAGCTCCAGTTCCTAAAGACTTAGGAAGTATACGACTTAACAGCCTACGACTCAACAGGCCACGACTTAACAGTTTACGACCTAGCGGGTGTACGACTTAAGAGCTTCACAGCCTACGACTCATGGTCCTAACGACTCAACGAGTTAAGCTATCTACAACTTAAAGAAA
Source organism: Allium fistulosum (assembly GCA_030737815.1). NCBI lineage: Eukaryota > Viridiplantae > Streptophyta > Magnoliopsida > Asparagales > Amaryllidaceae > Allium > Allium fistulosum. The sequence continues at coordinate 810,231,766 of CM060901.1, read as the reverse complement.
GGGGGTTCCGACTTAACGACTCAGCGAGTTAAGGTCTTACGAGTTAAGGTCTTACGACTTAAGGGTCTTACGACTTAAAGGCTACGAGGTTAAAGTCCAGAGCCCATGCTTATACTACCTGTCTGATAAGTCGGCTACGACTTAACACTTGTCGAAGACAAAGCCACAGGATGAGCCCAGAACAACCCAATCCCTTAACTCGTCACCGACCTAACCCAATCCCTTAACTCGTCACCGACCTATCCTAAGTCGGCTACGACTTAGGACTTAAGAAGATTTCCAGAGTCCAAATCAGCTCCTATAAATACCCCACCACTTCCAACATAAGGGGGACTTTTTGCCATTCATTTCTTCAAGCGCCGTTACGCTGTCAAAGTCTCCTCTCATTCAGCAATCAGAGATCTTCAAGCACTCAAGACACTACAACAAGCTTCGAGAAGAACTCCTTACATCCAACACGGATTCGTCGAGTTTCATCATCAAAGATCGAGCTAGTAGCCAAGAGTGCTTTCATGATCAAGTTGTATTGTATTTTGAAGGATATTGTATCAAATTGTAACCGAATCAGCAATAAAAGACTATAGAGTGGACGTAGGCTCAATTACGGGCCGAACCACTATAAATCTGTTGTTCATTTACTGCTTTTCTGCTATTTTCAGCTTATATTCTGTTCCCGTACCAACGGGTGGTGCTTTCACAATTCTATTACACACACCGGGTGTTAGCGTTCACTTTTTAGCGTTAACATTTTGGTGCTTTCACTGAGAATTGAACTCAGGCGATCATCCACCGTTGCTTCGCAAAGACTCATAAAAAGAACCTCTCTTAAAAACCAGATCCGAAATAATGGCTCCTGGAAGAAGAGGTAGACCTGTCAGATCCGGAAATGCTCACGAAGGGACTTCCGCTTCCCCAACGACAGACCAAGCAACTCCAACCGTTGGAGTCACCAGGGCTGAATTGGATAATGCAGTTTCTGGATTATACCAACAGATTGAAACCCAAAACGCTTTGATGATGGATAGATTAACTGCTCTGCTCGGGGCAAATCGTCAACCAGAAAACCATCAAACTACTCTTCCTGAAATGCCACCTTTTCAAGCTGATGGTTCTATGCCGCAACCAACTTGTCATGAACATATGCCCGGGCAAACTTCCGAGGGAAGAATGGATGCTCGCCCGGAGGTGTCTTTGAACAATAAAGAGTACCTGTCTGAAATGGTTGACCGCATCATGAAAGAGAGCATGCAAAGGGAAGAGGATGAGGCTGACTGGGGATTCGCGCCAAGCAGAACTCCGTTTACTGAAAGGATCTTGAGAGCGGAGTTTCCAAGGAAATTTGCACCTCCTACTATCCAAGCCTATAGGGGAACCAGTGACCCTAATCATTTCCTATACAAATACGATTGGCATATGACCGGTGCAAGAGCATCAGACGAGATCAAGTGTCGATACTTTCCAGTATACCTGGAAGGTGTGGCTTTACTTTGGTTCACAAAGCTTCCAGTTCGGTCTGTAGATAAGTTCTCCGACTTAACGCAAAAGTTTAAAGAACAGTTCAGATTGTATGCTTCAAAAGCTAAGGATATAATGTCACTGTCGAACCTTGAGCAAGCGCCCGGAGAATCAATCAAATCTTTCTTGAGCCGTTTCAATATAGCTTTAGCCGAAGTAGAAAATGCGGAACCACGCATGATCCTGACTTATTTGATGCGAGCCATTGATAAATCGAGTAAATTTGGAATATGGCTAAAGATGAAGGAACCGAACTCACTTGATAAATTTTATAAAAAGGCTGACGAGTTCATTCGCCTTGAAAGCCTTTCTACGACATCGAAAGTGGTTGCTGCCCAAACTAGTAATAACAATGTCCCATCTAATAAAAGAGAATCTGAAAGTCAGAAAAGGGAGAATGAAGGAGGAAAGAGCCAGGGAAATGAAAAGAAACCTCGCCGCTTTAATCCTTCGGATTTTACTCCTTTAATTGATACACCAAGAAATATCTTTTTTGCAACAAAGGACGTTGTCAGGTATCCTAAGCCACCTGAGATGACGAGAGGTGCAAAGCGTAATGGAAAATTCTGCCAATTTCACAATCAACCTGGCCATGACACTGACCAATGTCGCCAATTAAAGAATGTGATTGAAGAATTGCTGGAGCAGGGTAAACTCCAACAATACGTTAAGAGAAGCGGAGTCGCTCCAACCTCATCCACTCGGGATCAACAACGTCCTACCCATCAATCCGATTCTCTCAACAACACTGCAGTGCAAGATTCAGAAAAACTTGTCATTAATGTTGTCACAGGAGGTCCATACCCAGCAAGCAGAAGTTGGGACGACTGCTAATTACCCACAAAACTGCGGCTTGGGCATCTCTCACTTTCTCTGGCGTAAAAATCCAAAAGCTATGAATCAAGCACAAATGGAAATCCAGCTTGGAGATTCTGAAACAACAATAACTAGCATCCATTTTTTACTTAGCAGCATTGCTTGAATTTGTAAAAATGATAATGGATGTATAACTTCTGCATTGTAAACCGCTGAGAAATTAGCGTGACTGAATAATGAAAAACTATGCATTCTGTGTTTTCTATTATAAAATGCCTGTTATATTTCGATGTGTAAATACTCTAAATGTATTGCTAAAATGTCGATCTAATATTGCAGGTCATTAAAGCAAAGCTCACCCATCGCAAAGCTAAGCGAGCCTTACAAATCATTTATTAAAGAAAATACCAAGCAACAAAGAATTCCATATTCAAATCCTATACAAGAAGAACCTCACATAAAAAGTTGGCAACCTCACTGGGGCAAGCCTTCGTTAACCAGTTGTGATTGTCAATATGAACAGACATCCAGCTAGGTAACTCGCGTTTGTCCCATGAAGTTATTCAACAGTGAAGTCCACTTCTTCGGATAAGGAAATTTACTTACAAAAGGAACGAAGATACGCTTGGAAATGATAACAAAAGATCGCTAATGGGCAGATGATGGGAGAACATGGCCAAGCAAGCACGGAAGCAACCAAAAGGAATTTTGCTCCTCAATAAAAGGGCCGGTAGAACCACCGAAGGGACACCTTCCCAAGCAGAAGGAACAGGGCCCTTGCTAACTGATCGTGATGCATCCGATCAGGCAGCTTGCGTCCGTCCCGTGGATCTACTCGCCCTTGAGAAGCAACATTCCTGGCACACCAACCAACCGATGCTCCTTCCCAAAGATCAACAAAGCCCTCTAATGAGGCACGCCAATAAATGGGAGAGCTTTCCTCAATCAAAAAGATCGGTGGGACTACCAAAGGGGCACCTTGTTAGTTAATTGCGATCGTTTGTGCAAACAAACATCCAATCAAGCAACTTGCTTTCGCCCCGTGGACCCCTCCGACCATGAGAAAGTAACTTCCAGGCAATCAAAAGCCCTTTTCGGAGGCACAAGCCATCTTCGGAGGCACGCTTCACCATGCTTGAAGCACAAAATCAAAAGCCCTTTTCGGAGGCCCAAGCCATCTTCGGAGGCACGCTTCACCATGCTTGAAGCACACAATCAAAATCCCTTTTCGGAGGCACAAGCCATCTTCGGAGGCACGCTTCACCATGCTTGAAGCACAAAATCAAAAGCCCTTTTAGGAGGCACAAGCCATCTTCGGAGGCACGCTTCACCATGCTTGAAGCACAAAATCAAAAGCCCCTTTTCGGAGGCACAAGCCCTCTTCGGAGGCACAAGCCCTCTTCGGAGGCACAAGCCCTCTTCGGAGGCACAAGCCCTTTTCGGAGGCACATTTCACCCGGTTAGAAGTGCAAAATGCTTCTCTTCGGAGACCCACTTCACCAGTGATGAAATGCTAAAAAGCCCTTTTCGGAGGCACGTTTCACCCGTGTAGAAGTGCAAAATGCTTCTCTTCGGAGACCCACTTCACCAGAGCTGAAATGCCAAAATCGCTTCTCTTCGGAGACCAAAATTGCTTCTCTTCGGAGACCAAAATTGCTTCTCTTTGGAGACCAAAATTGCTTCTCTTCGGAGACCAAAATTGCTTCTCTTCGGAGACCAAAATTGCTTCTCTTCGAACACCAAAATTGCTTCTCTTCAGAGACCAAAAGACCTCTGCAGAGGCGTACTTCACCTTGCTTGAAGTACCAAAAATAAACCCTTTACTGGGGCACAAAAATCAAAACCTTCTTCAGAAGCTCATTTCGTTGTGCAGGAAAATTCATTTTTAACAAATAAAAGTGATCATTCCTAAAAATCGAAGTGTTCTTCTGACAAAAAGAGAAAGTAAAAATTTCTCCAAAAACGAGATATACTCTATTAAAAGCAGAATGATTCCTTCCTCAAAAATGGAATAGTTATTCTCTAATATAAGAGTATCAGTCTTGTAAAAGCGAGAAATATTGCAATGCACTTGTGGTATGGGGGCAACATTATACAATTCAGTTACATTAATAAAAGTAATATACAAGCGACACACCACAAGTTCATTGCAATATCACATAAAGAAGATGTGGAATAAATGCATTCTTGAAACACAGACAAAAGTTTGCACAAGTAAAAAGAATCGTTTACTCTACACTTCAAATGAAAAATAGATATATTCCTACATACACAAGAATTTGTACAAGTAAAATAGTCATTTTATTCAATACTATGGAAACTTTTTACATTGTGCAGATTACAAAAAGGAACGGAGACCGATATCCGCACAACATCCGGTCAATGCATGCAAAAAGCAGAAAAGACAAAATCAAACTCATTTCTCCTTCTTCCCACCCTTGGAGCCTTTACCCGGCCTGGTAATTAGTTTCGAAGGCCGTATCGGAGAAGAAGGAGAAAGAGACTCGGCCGGATCGACTTCTGCTTCATCTCCAGCAGCAGAAGAACTTTTCTTTCCTTTCTTCGAAACCACACGTTTCCCCTTCTTCTTGGAAGAAGACTCACTCCCCGGAGTAAGAAATGTAGAAAGCTTTGTGTCGTAGTCAAAAGACTGCTCCGGGGTCTTCTCACTATCTTCCAGATCTTCTGCTTTCTGCTCCTCGGAAGCAGGTGGTTCATCCAAGCCTTGAAGGGCTGCTATCGCTGCTTCTTGTGAACCTGGTTGAGGAGCTGGAAGAGGAGTAACTTGAGAAGGAGAAGGAACGGCAGCTGAAGAAGGAAGAATTGGTGCAGTTTCCGGCACGTCTGCTGCATAATAAAAGAAATCAAAATCAGTATTCCTCGAGAAAAAAGAAGACCGTGAATCGTCAAAGTTACCTGGAGAAGCCGGTTTAGCGAGATCAATCTCAAATTCCCGAGCTTGGAAGTCCTTCATTGCCTCTTCCTTTGTAGGAGTGGTCACATTTTCTTTGTCAACCTTAGCGGGAGGCGTGGAATGAGAACTAGAGCCAGTAATATCCGCGTAACCTAAAGCCGAAGTATAAGCAGGAGCTATAGGAGGTATTTCTCTCTCAGGAAGCTTCTCTCCCGTCGCCTCGGCCCGCACTCGGATAAGCTGCTCTTTTCCTTTGGCAACGGCAGCGCGGTCGCTCTCACCTAAGTAGGTAGCTTGAAGATCTGCTTCAGCATAACCGGCACCGCCAAACAAGTCGATGATTGCCTCCCATACTTCCGCTAATGTGACTTCATATTCTGGTCCCAAAAATGAAAGGCTCCCACGCCCCAAGACGCAATGCATATAAAAGTCAAATAAAGTCGCGTCAATGGTGGCTTTGGTTGCCTTTTGGGATTCTTCAGCCGCAGCCTTACCAGAGAGAGCTTCATCACGCTCTCTTTCAGCTTTCAATAACTGGGATTGCAGCCTCGCAATTTCTAAGTCTCGAGAGCTGATTTTCTCCTGAAGTTGAGCAGCGTCATCACGATATTTTCTAGTAACATGTTGTTCTGCTTCAAGTTTTACTTCAGTATCTCGCTGAGCAGCATGGGCCTCTCGAACTTGTTTTTGAAGCATTTTTCTTTTTGAGAATAAGATGTGGAAGAAGTGGCAAGCTCATTTTTGAGTCTTTCAACTTCAGCTTCGAGCTTCCCATAACCATCACTAATGCTTTTCATCTCCGCATCATGCTGCTTACGCCATTTGTCCCATTCTGATTTATCGTTCTCCATGGTCATCATCGCCTCAAGGTTCATATGGTTGACCCTTTGAAGTTCATCAACCAGCTTCTGCCATCCAGACATTCTTTCAATGTCAAGCTTGACGGCATCGACATTTCTCAGCATCGCCTGCTTATCAATGGGAACCAAGTCTAAGTCAAAACGGACTCCTCTTAAACACCAATTTGGAAATCGGCTCTGAAGTGTGGGAGGCCCGTCCCCGGCTCGATACTGAGGCCTATTAATAATTGCCTGGATGTCAGACTCTTTAAGGGTAGGAGAACCGGACGATGCATTAGGAGGAATAGAAGCGGTAGTCTTTTCCGAGATGTTAGATGTGTCTTTCTCACCAAGTCTGATCTGTTTGCTGGAATCATCAGAAGTATGACTCTTCCCCTTATCGTCGTAAGATTTCCTCTTGTAAGGATCGTCGCTTTTGCGGGAAGAGTCACGTCGCTCGTCTCTACTCCCATAGTGCTCTTCGTCTTCTCTCCGACGACGTTCTTCATGAGCTCGCCTTTCGTAAGCCTTTCTAGCAGCCCTTTCCTCATCAGTTTCCTTCGGAGCGCCAATGTAACTCCTAAAGTCATAAGCATCGCGGCTTCCGTGACGCTGGAATTTGTCAAAGTAAGAGCCACTTCGCCCCATTGTAGAACCTGAAATTGAAGAAGAAAGGCCAGTCTCAGAAATTTTCAAATTAAGGGAGCTAAGTGCATATAAGTGCCAAAATCCCAAGTGTGTGTGGCGTGTGGGCTATGCGCGTCAAACTACAAACCACTTTTTTGTGTGGGAGTGGTGACGGCTTGTATAGAAGGCGTTGTGGTTTGTTGCAAAGAAGAAGTTGCTTCGATGACAGAAGAGATCTCTTTAGAGGCGTCATCTTTAAAGAGCTCCTGAGAGGTTATCATGATGTCGCTCAGACTGTCAAAAGTATCATCGCCATGATGCATGGGAGAATTATCTTTTTCAACCTCCACCTCAGCCGTCTTTTCAAGAATGTGAAGATTTTCCTCCTCTTCAATAACCGGGGCAAGTGCTAACTTACTGGACGACCCCGCAATGTCGGTAAGAGTAGAACACTTTACCAGTGAAGTCTCAATGGTAAGTTCTTTTGGTGAAGGTTCTTTAGCAGAAGCGGGGGCATCTGACTCCTCAGTTGAAGAATCAGGGACTTCATGTGACTGAGTGCAGCGGGAAGGATGTAAGAGTCCAAATTCATGGAGGAACTCATCTTTCAACAAAAATTGAACACTCCTTTCCTCAACCGGCATGGCCATAAGCCTCTCGAAGGTAGTTTTGTGACGAGGTTCCCTAGAGGGGGGAGGGAGCGCTGAAACAGTAGAAAAAGAAGTTAACACTTGACAATTTGGACTTCGAAGAATTTAAAAAACACAGGGAAAGGGTAGATAATCGTACTTCCCACTCTCCAAATGGCGTAAAATCCCGGGGGACAACGAACAAAGAAAAACTGGCTCAGAAACCCAGGAACGCTTTCGGGTAGACCAATAATCAATTTACGGTTCCTGGCACTCCTTACAACTGTGATAGAGGGATGGTCTTTGTTCTTTGCAAATGAGCACAGGAAGCAAATTTCTCCAAAACTGGGAAAACGGTCCAGCATTCTCCTAAAAAGCACACACAATCCCAGCAGGATGGCATAGCCATTAGGGTGAAGTTGAAAAGGGGAGATAGATAATCGAAGGAGAAGTTATCGAAGACAGTCATTAAACGGGGGAATCGCTCCACTCAAGCACATTTGGCGGTTCACTGCGACAAAGCCGTGGGGCGGCCTATCAGCAGTGTCATTTACTCCAGGGAGCAAAGCGTCAGATTCAGCAATGCCAAACTGGGTGCATAGTTGACGGAAGACTTTACGACTCAGAGTCGTAGGAGTACTTTCCGGGGGATCATTCAACGGGGTAGCAATTGGAAAAGCTTCTCCAGCTGGTTCCAAGTCTTCTTGATGAGATGCCATTCTACACAATCAGCTGAATGTTCAAAAGTGAAGGTGCACGTTTCCTAAAAGTGTGAAGTGCTGTGCAAAACTAATGAAAACAAGGAAAATCAAGTATAACTGGAATTAAACTAACTGACAATCAGTCGATTACGAGATTTCAGAACTTGTTAATACTCAAGTGCAGTGTTAATGTAGACAAATCAGTTTTAGTTCACCATTACGATTTTGCTTTAATACTTCACTTGAATTGGTTATTGTATAGCATTTCACTCATACAGTTCATTTAATTTAACTTTTTCTTTATCAACTAATCTGTCATTCGATGTGGGCGGTCAGTGGCAGTATATTCGTCCCAGTATTCTGTGAATGTTGTGTTAAGCAGGTTATTAGCATTAAAGTCAAGACAGTGTGAGAGGAAACACAACTCAGTTCAAATTCAAGAGTTCAGCCAACTTCTGTGAAAAATCATCTAAGTCTTAAGTCGTTAAACGACCTATCGTAGGTCGGGGCTTTTAGGTCGTATTGTGCGAGTCAAGATGTTCAAGGCATGTTCTCTTAAGTCAGATCATTCAAGTCTAAGAATTCAAAGTCATGGAGTTCAAGTTATTAAGTCGTTCAGATGGGTTCGCGAGTTACGAGTTAAGGGCTATCTCATCCACGACCTAGTCATTCAGATGTGCTCGCAAGTTAAATCCTTAAGTGCTAACTCGGCAACGACCTAAGAAAGATTTCCTATGAGTTAAGTCGTTGATTATCTAATTCTTTGAGTCATCAGCCATAACACTTATAGAGATATGAAGCTTCGGTTTGAAACAACGCATCTGCTAACTCGTCCACGACCTAAGGGGCAAGCTACGAGTTAAGTTAAGCCATCAGTCTATTAAGGAGTGCTGCATAAGAAAGGTCTCAAGGCAATGAAAAATTGTCAAGTCTTAGGTCGTTACCGACCTACGACCTACTTTAGATCGTATATGATTTAGGACTTAGGTCTCAAGATTTCTATTCAGAACGCGAAGGCCTTAAGTCGTTCGTCTTCTCCCCAATACATCAATTCGCTAACTCCTTAACCCGTTAACCAATTAGCTTCTCCTCCAACCAAAACTCTCGTTCCCTCAGTGCATTTAATCATCCCGAAATCACCATAAACCTGGTCTAATGTCATTCCATCACAAACCACGAATCAATCAAACTGAAATGCTGTTGTCCATCGTCTTGTTCTGACCGACTGTCCAAAGCCAGGACAAGCCGTCTCAAACCCATCAGTAATCAATTGAAACAAGAATTGCAGAGAAGTACGGCATGAGAAAAGGGGGGTCGATGGTGAAAATGGGATTCGTAATTGGGTGATAATCGAGGAATGAATAGCAATCGAATCCACTTACGTGAGAAGGAAATAAGGATGATTGGCAACCGGTAGGTCTGAGTCGTCTTTGGAAAGCTTGAAAAGTCGTTAATGGCGGATTCAAATAGAGGAACAGGTAAAGTTGAGGAGGAACGACCTAAGCAATTTATTCACTGGGGCAATGAAAGGTGAATCGACACATCTGACCTACGACTCATCAAGAAGCGAGCTAAGGAAATCGAAGCACACGACTTACGACTTAAGGCGTGTACTTCGAGGGGCAAATGTTAACTCCCTTTTAGCAACGACCTACGAGTTAAGAAATGAACGACTCAGATTATGCCACGACTTATAAGAAGCCAACGAGTTAAAAAACCTAAAACCTAAGTGTACTCAACGACTTACGACTTAGCTGCTGAAAGAGAATCTACAGCTTGAACGACTTACGACCTACCGGGTTAGGGAGCTACGACCCAAGAGAGTCTCCGACCTAACTGCTGAAGGTAACTTCGCGACCTAGCAGTGTTGCGACCTAAAGACTTCGCGACCTAGCAATGTCGCGACCTAAAGACTACGACTTAAGAAGGTTCCGACCTAATGAGTTACAACTTAGCTTAAGTCGTTCACGACTTATAGCTCCAGTTCCTAAAGACTTAGGAAGTATACGACTTAACAGCCTACGACTCAATAGGCCACGACTTAACAGTTTATGACCTAGCGGGTGTACGACTTAAGAGCTTCACAGCCTACGACTCATGGTCCTAACGACTCAACGAGTTAAGCTATCTACAACTTAAAGAAAGGTGGTTCCGACTTAACGACTCAGCGAGTTAAGGTCTTACGAGTTAAGGTCTTACGACTTAAGGGTCTTACGACTTAAAGGCTACGAGGTTAAAGTCCAGAGCCCATGCTTATACTACCTGTCTGATAAGTCGGCTACGACTTAACACTTGTCGAAGACAAAGCCACAGGATGAGCCCAGAACAACCCAATCCCTTAACTCGTCACCGACCTAACCCAATCCCTTAACTCGTCACCGACCTATCCTAAGTCGGCTACGACTTAGGACTTAAGAAGATTTCCAGAGTCCAAATCAGCTCCTATAAATACCCCACCACTTCCAACATAAGGGGGACTTTTTGCCATTCATTTCTTCAAGCGCCGTTACGCTGTCAAAGTCTCCTCTCATTCAGCAATCAGAGATCTTCAAGCACTCGAGACACTACAACAAGCTTCGAGAAGAACTCCTTACATCCAACACGGATTCGTCGAGTTTCATCATCAAAGATCGAGCTAGTAGCCAAGAGTGCTTTCATGATCAAGTTGTATTGTATTTTGAAGGATATTGTATCAAATTGTAACCGAATCAGCAATAAAAGACTATAGAGTGGACGTAGGCTCAATTACGGGCCGAACCACTATAAATCTGTTGTTCATTTACTGCTTTTCTGCTATTTTCATCTTATATTCTGTTCCCGTACCAACGGGTGGTGCTTTCACAATTCTATTACACACACCGGGTGTTAGCGTTCACTTTTTAGCGTTAACAGTACGGGTACCGGTCCCCGCTTGAAACCTGCATATGTACAAAAATTTGATAGTACGGAATAAAAATGACACTTTTTACTTGTACAATTTCTTGTCAGTATATGTGTGAATGCATTTATTCCTTGTTTTTGCACAAGTTTCTTTGTTTACTTTGCGTAATATTGCAATGAGCTTGTGGCATGTTACTTGAGTATCGCTTTTATTAATGTAGCTATATTATATCATATTGCCCCCATACCACGGCTCATTGTAATATTCTTCATTTCGAAGAGACTCGTATTCTTATTTTAGAGAATAACTATTCCGTTTTTGCGGAAATATTATCCTACTTTAATAGAACGCGCCTCGTTTTGGAGAAGTTTTTACACTTTAACTTTCGGAGATGGTCACTTTTTATTTCTGAGAAGTGAACTCTCCTACGCAGTAAAGCGGACCTCTGAAGAGGGTTTTATTTTATATTTTTTTATTTTTTTTTATTGTGCCTCGTTGGAGTTTTTTTTTGTTCTGTTTGCTTGAAATTACTTCCTCACAGTCGAATGGAACCACGGGTCGGACGCAAGTAACTTGATTGGAAGTTCGTTTACACAAGCGATCGTAGCCAATTAACAAGGGCCATGTGCCTTCATGTTGTGAAGGTGCTCCTCTAGTGGTTCCGTCAACTTTGTTGTTTGAGAAGAGTATTTCATTCTGGGATGTGCCTCCGAAGAGGTCTCGTGCCTCCGGAGAGGTCTTGTGCCTCCGGAGAGATCTTGTGCCTCCGGAGAGGTCTTGTGTGCCTTGGGGAAGGTCTTCTGCCTCCGAAGAGGACAGTGTGTGCCTTTGGTGAAGGCTTGTGTCTCTGAAGAGGGCTTGTGGTGCCTCGGGAGAGGTCTTATGCCTCCGGAGAGGTCTTGTGCCTCCGGAGAGGTCTTTATTTGATTGCCTGGAAGTTACTTTCTCACAGTTAAATGGATCCACGGGGCGGATGCAAGTTACTTAATTGGATGTTCGTTCGCACAAACGATCCGGAACTAGTTAACAAAAGCCCTGTGCCTTCCACTTAGGAAGGTGCCCCTTCGGTGGTTCCACCAACCTTTTTGTTAAGAAGAGCACTTCCATTTTTGGCGTGCCTCCGAAGAGGGCTTGTGCCTCCGTAGAGGTCTTTATCCTCCGAAGAGTTGCGCCTCTGAAGAGGTCTTGTGCCTCCGAAGAGGGCTTTTGTTGAATGGCTCGCTAGGAAGGTTGCGTCTCTTGGTTTAGTGGGTCCACGGGGCAGATGCCAGCTATCCAACTGGATGTTTGTTTGCATAAACGATCACAATTAATTAGCAAGAGCCTGGTGTCTTCATTTTGGAGAAGATGCCCCTCCGGTGGTTCCACCAACCTTTTTGGACAAGACTCCTTTTTGGCTGCTTTTGTGTCCGCTTGCCCATGTCTCTTTGTCGTTTGCTCATTAGTGGTCCCCTGTTATCGTCTCCGAGCCCGTGTTCCTTTCTTTTGCAAGCAGTTTGCTCCATCCGAAGGAGTATACTTCACTGTTAAGTTATTCCAAGGGACAGGAGCAAGCTATCGAATCAGATGTCTGTTTGTACAGACGATCGTAATTAGTTAACAAGTGCTTGGTTCCTTTTCTTTGGAAAAGTGCCCCTTCGGTGGAATCATCAACCTTTTGCGTGAAGTTCATCTTATGTTGAATTTAAATCTGGAACTTTTTGTGGCTTGAAATTCATTTATCGAGTGATTTACAGGGCTCACTTGGCCTTGTGATGGGTAAGCTTTGTTTTAATGGCCTGCAATATTAAATCGACATTTTAGCAATACATTTAGAGTATTTACACATCGAAATGAAACAGGCATTTTATAATAATAAAGAATACAGAATTTATAGTGGTTCGGCCAAGAATTGGGCCTACATCCACTTTATAGCTCTTTTATTGATTATCACTGATTTTACAATGGTTTACAATACAATTGATACATCCATTATCATTTTACAATTTCAAGCAGAGCTTTTTAAGTAAAGTATGGACGCAAATGGTTGTTGTTCCAGGCTCTCAGGATTGGATCTCCTTCGACAGTTGTGAGTTTGAAGGTGCCATCAAGAAGTTTATTGCCTATGACATATGGTCCTTCCCAATTTGGTCCAAACACTCCAGTTGCTGTCATGATCCTCTTCAAGACTAAGTCCCCGATTTCAAAGCTTCATTGACGGACTTTAGAGTTGAAGTGCCTTGCTATCCTTTGCTGATGGGCCGCAACTCTGAGTCTAGCTTCTTCCCTTATTTCATCAAGAAAGTCAAGTGCTTCGAGTTGCAATTTTTCATTTTCAGTCTGGTTGAAATGAATTCTCCTATGTGAAGGGACTTCTAATTCTATTGGAATCATCGCCTCTGATCCGTATGCCAATGAGAATGGAGTGTGCCCAGTCGCAGTTTTACGGGTTGTTCTGTATGCCCATAGTGCTAGTGGTAGCTTATCGACCCATCCCCCTTTTGCTTTTTCAAGCTGCTTTTTGATGGTTGACTTGATAATTTTGTTTACTGCCTCCACTTGCCCGTTTTCCTGCGGGTGAGCCACCACTGAGAAGCTTTTTCAGATTTTGAATCACTTGCAAAAGTCCTAGAACTCTTCGCTTTCGAATTGAGTACCGTTGTCTGTGATTATCTTTTGTGGCGCACCATACCTGCAAATGATATTTTTAGTCACAAAATTTATCATCTTTTTAGAGGTAATAGTAGCCAAAGGTTCAGTTGCAGCCCATTTAATGAAATAATCAACAGAAACTATAGCATATTTGATTCCCGACTTGGCAATTGGTAAAAGGTCCGATTAGATCTATCCCCAAATGGCGAATGGCCATGGACTGACCATCTGTGTTAGTTCGGTGGAAGGTGCTCTTGGGATTTTTGCAAATCTCTGGCACTTGTCGCATTTTCGGGAGTAGATAGCAGCATCTCGATTAATATCTGGCCAAAAATACCCATATCGGAGAACTTTCTTGGCAAGAGTTTGTCCACCTGAATGATCCCCACATTCTCCTCCGTGCACCTCTGCTAAAATTGTCTTGGCTTCTTCCTTGGTTACACATCGGAGTAATGCATTGAGAATCCCCGTTTGTATAGCCGACCGTCTTGAATTACATATCTCGATGATTTTCTTAATAGCCTTCCTTAGAATTTTCCGGCAGGGAACCGTTGAGTAGATACTCTTTGATCGGGGTCATCGATTACTCTTGTTCTTAAGATACAGCCATGATCCAGTCGATATCCATCTCATCAATGCTTGGAGCTAACAAGACCTCCAAAGGAACCAATCCCAGTAATTGAGCTTCTCCGGAACTTGAATACTTTTCGAGAGAATCCGCCATCATATTTTCTTCTCGAGGTATGTGGCTTATCGAATAGTGATCAAAATCATCGAGAAGCTCACAAGCCTTTGACAAGTAAGCAGGCAGATTTCCTCCTTTAGTTTGAAACTCCTTCTTGACTTGACATACAATAAGCTGAGAATCACTGAAAATTTGCAATGCTTTGATGTTCAGTTCTTTTGCAATCTTTAATCCAGCAATTAAAGCTTCATATTCTGCTTAATTATTTGTAGAAGGAAATTCCAATCTCAATGCATAACACAATGATCGCCCTATGGGGGTTTCAAGCACAACCCCAGCTCCGGAACAGTAATCATTTCTTGCGCCATCAACATATAACTTCCATCTAGTTGGGATGTCAATTGTAACCTCTTCCTCATTGTCACCTTTATCTGTGTACTCTGCAATGAAATCTGCTAAAGCTTGTCCGTTGATTGCTCTTCGGGGATGGTAAGCGATATCATATTGGCTAAGTTCAATATTCCACTTCAAAAGACGGCCCGAAGTTTCAGGGCGAAATAGGACTTACTTTAGGGGCTGATCAGTGAGAACTTTGATAGGGTGAGCTTGAAAATATGGCCTCAACTTTCTGGAAGCGATCAGTAGACAATAGGCGAGCTTTTCTAGCTTTGAATAATTCATTTCTGCCCCAGTGAATCTTTTGCTGATATAGTAGACCAGGCGCTGAACTTTTGCATCTTCGCGCACTAATGCTGCACTCAGGGCATGAGACGAAACTGCTAAGTATATGGAAAGATCTTCGCCATTGTTGGGCTTGGAAAGTATTGGAGGCGCCTCCATGTGACGGATTAGTTCATCGAAAGCTTTCTGGCATTCAGGGGTCCATTCGAAGTTTTTCTTTCATTTCTTTAGAGCGTCAAAGAAGGGGATGCATTTATTGGTGGCTTTGGAAATAAACCAACTTAAAGCAGCAACTTTCCCATTGAGGCTCTGCATTTCCTTCTTTGTCCTAGGGGCTTTGACTTCTCTCAGAGCAGTAATTTGATCAGGATTAGCTTCAATGCCCCTAGCGCTTACGATAAATCCCAAGAATTTCCCAGACTCTACTCCGAATGAACATTTCAAAGGATTGAGCTTCATTCCATACTTTCGGAGAATTGCGAACATTTCTGCTAAGTGATCCATATGGTCAACTGCTTTCTTTGATTTCACCAACATATCATCGACACAGACTTCCATAGTTTTCCCAAGCTGTGATTTGAACATTGCATTAACAAGCCTTTGATATGTTGCCCCTGCATTTTTCAGTCCGAAGGGCATGACTTTGTAGCAGTAAAGACCAACATCGGTTACGAAGCTCGTATCCTCTTGATCCGGATCATGCATCATAATCTGGTTATACCCGGAGTAAGCATCCATAAAAGACAACAATTCGTGCCCGGCTGTTCCATCTACCAGCTGATCAATCCTTGGCAACGGGAAACAGTCTTTGGGGCAAGCTTTGTTTAAATCTGAAAAATCGATGCATACTCTCCACTTTCCATTTGCTTTTTTAACCAGTACTGGATTTGAAACCCAATTTGGATAGGTGGACTCTTTGACGAAACCATTCTCCATGAGCCGATCTACTTCTTCCTTTAGCGCTGCTGACCTTTCTAGACCCTGGGTTCTCCTTTTCTGTTTCATAGGTGTGAATTTCGGATCAATATTCAGAGTATGTACAGCAATCTCTGGAGATATTCCACACATATCGGCGTGACTCTAAGCAAATACGTCCTGATTTGCTTTCAAAAATGATATCAGCATATTTTGGACTGCCACACTTAGTTGCAAACCCACATTTAGCACTTTGTTTGGGTCTTTAAGATCAACTGGTACTGGTACCGTTACTTCCATTGGCACCACTCTATTCTCCCCTGCACTGGCCTTTCTAGGGTCCATTTCTCTCCTTGCACCACTATGCTCGCTAGTGTAGGGGCCACCCTGTACTTGCTATAAGGTTGGCTTTTTGATGCGGAGCGGGGCTGCCGCATCTTTTCCCATCTCTCTCTTCCTTACCTCCCGAAGCTCTATAAGATAACATTCCCGCCCAACATTTTGATCCCCTTTAATGACACCAACACCATTATCTGTGGGAAATTTCATAGTTAGGCACCACGGGGCGAGAATGGCTTTGAACGCAGCTAGAGTTGGCCGGCCTAGGAAGGCATTGTAGGTAGAAAATCCGTCAACAATTACAAAAGTCTGTTTCCGAACCACCTTTTTATGTCCTTCTCCAAGTTCCACAAACAAGTCGACAATTCTAATTGGCTGCTGTGGTTCCCTAGTAAACCCAACAATCTTCTGCGATGAAGCCTGAACGTCAGTCATTGGAATCTTCATTTGATCAAACGTCTTCTTGAAGAGTATATTGCAAGAGGCGCCGCAATCGACAAGCACTCGTCTTACAATAGCTGGCCCAATTCCTACAGAAATGACCAAGGGATCCATGGTTGGAGCTTCAATACCCATAGAATCCCTAGCTTTAAACACAATGTCATCATTAGAAGTTCTCTGCTGTTTCAGGGGTGTAGTGTCTTCTAAAACAAAAACATCTTCTTCCGTTGGGTATATTTCAAAGCACGAGCATATCTTTCCATCTCACCCCAGCTTCTGCCCGCTGGGTGTAGGCCTCCTGTAATCACATTGATAACAGGCCTTTCAGATTCATGTGCGGTAGTGCCCTCATTCAAGCCAGATAGGTGAGTAGGGGGTTGCTGCCCCTGAGCAGACGAAGTTGGGTCATTTCTGTTCCTCTTAACATACTGTTGCAGCTTGTTTTGTCTTAGCAATTCTTCAATCAAGCTCTTCAAATGACGACATTCATTGGTATCATGGCCGGGTTGGTTATGAAATCGATAGAATTTTCCATTTCGCATAGCATTCTTTCCAGGCTTTATCTCAACTGGTTTAGGGTACTCCACGGCATCTTTGGTGGCAAAGAAGATATTCTCCGGAGTGTTGGTTAAGGGGGTGAAATCTGAGGGTTTAAAGAAGCGAGGTTTCTTTATATCCTTTTGTTTCTTCCCATCATTATTTTCCCTCTTCTAACCTTCGGAATCTTTCTTAGTTGAAGTAGCAATGTTATTCGCCACTCCTGTCACCACCACTTTCACTGGTGCAGGAAGATTTTCCAAGTGCATGAACTCGTCAGCTTTCTTATAAAATTTCTCGAGTGAATTTGGCTCCTTCATTTTCAGCCATTTCCAAAATTCACTTGACTTATCGATAGCCCGCATCAGATAAGTCAAAACCATATGTGGCTCCACGTTGTCGACTTCAGCTAGAGCTATATTGAAGCGATTCAAGAAGGACTTGATAGACTCTCCCAAATTTTGCTCAAGGCTGGACAATGACATTATGTCTTTTGCCTTTGAAGCGTACAGTCTGAATTGCTCTTTGAACTTCTGGGTTAAATCAGAGAACTGGTCTACAGATCGGGCCGGCAGCTTCGTAAACCAGAGTAGTGCCACCCCTTCTAAGTACACCGGAAAGTACCGGCACTTAATTTCATCCGTTGCCCTGGCACCCGTCATGTGCCAGTCGTATTTGTACAAAAATTGATTAGGGTCGCTCGTCCCTCGGTAAGCTGGAATGGTAGGAGGAATAAACTTTCTTGGAAATTCAGCTTTTAGAATTTTCTCAGTGAATGGAGTCTTACTCGGAGCAAACCCCCAGTCGTTCTCATCTTCATTTCTTTGCATGCTCTCTTTCATGATCTGTCGTATCATTTCCAAGAGGTATTCCTCGTTGTTCAGAGGCTCTGCGGGGCAGTCATCTACCATTTTCTCAAAAGTTTGCTTAAACAAACATTCATGGAGAGTTGGTTGCGGCCTTGTCACTCCGGCTTGGGGAGGTACCCCTTCGGCAGTGTCGCTGCCCTTTGAGGAATGTTCCTCCCTTCAGAGTTGTGAACAGCATCAGCAAAATTTTCCTCATTATTCGCTGGTTGACGGTTAGCTCCGAGCATAGCATTCAACCTTTCTAGCATTAAGGTGTTCTAGGTTTCAATTTGTTGATATAACCCAGATACAGCAGCATCTAACTCCGCTCGTGTCACTCCAATGCTTTGAGCTGCTTGACTTGATGAAGGAGAAGTAGCAGTGTTATCATGAGTATTGACAGATCTGGTAGACTTGCGCTTTCTTCCGGGAGCCATTATTTCTGACAAACTTCTGGTTTTCAAAGAAACTTTTTCCACAAACTCTTGTGAAGCAATGGTGACAATATTCCTGAGTTCAACTCTCAATGAAAGCACCAAAATGTTAACGCTGGAAATTGAACGCTAACACCCCGGTGTGTGTAAAGAAAAAGTGAAAGCACCACCCGTTGGTACAGGAACGGAATATAAGCAGAAAAGTAAAGAGACCGCAATTTTATAGTGGTTCGGCTCAAAATTAAGCCTACGTCCACTTTATCTTCTTTATTGATGATTCGGTTTCAACTCTTTACAATACACTTTGGTTACAACACTTTAAACGAGTACCTAGAACTTCGATGTAGAAGACTCTTTCCGATTCATGTTGAATGTGTTTGATCTACTCTTGAAGTCCTTTGAAGCTTCTTCGGTGTTTGGAGTGTTTCAAGTGTAGGTCGAGTCGAGAGAACAGCAGAATATAGGCGCTCCAGAAAATGATCCAAAAGTCCCCCTTCTGTTGGAGTAGGTGAGGTATTTATAGGGAGGATCTAGAGTTAGGTCGTAGGTCATGAGCGACCTAGGGGAAGGTCGTAGGTTGTGGGCGACCTGATAGGCATGGTTTACGGCTTAACAAGAGTGCACTGCATCACTTGATCATATTGCTAAGTCATAGGTCGCTAACGACCTATGAAGACAGAATGCATGCGATCCTTCTTTGCTTCTAACACGCTAGGTCGCTAGGTCGCTCCCCTCTTACCTCGTTAGGTCGTTGAATGCTTGAACCGTTAGGTCGCTTTCCTTTCAAACCAGTTAGGTCGTTGAATGCTTGAACCGTTTGGTCGCTTGCCTTTCGAACCAGTTAGGTTGCTTGCCTGTTAACTCTTTAGGTCATTTTATGTTAGATCGCTAGGTTATATCGCATGGATCTGCTTTATGCGCTAGGTCGCTTGGTCGCATCTGTTAGCCCGTTCATTCTCTAGGTCATTAGGTCGCTTGTTTCTTTAGGTCGTGGGTCATGGAATAGAGGAGTTAACACTATATATATAAAAGAGTTAAACAAGATACAACAGAAGTCTCGAATACATAGATATCCCAATACAATAGTCAAATACAAGATCTGAATACATCACTGGAATCAACTGGATAACTGATAGTAGAATCGATAGATAGCTGGATCTCCAAGCGAAGCTCCAACTCCAAAGGTGAGTCTCGAACACTGGTACACTCAGTCTGACCCGAGCGTAAAGCAAAACACAAAACACTCGAGTCAGGATTAACATTCTTATATCAATAAATCCAACTCAAGTGAAATAACAACTGAAATACAAGTAACTCAAAGGATGTTTGGGATAACCATCCTCTAAGGATCCGTTAAACTATCTACTATGTAGTAGTGTACGCTAAGTAGATAATGCCTATCAGTAATATAAAGTATCAAAATAGCATTAAGGCGTTACCAATCTTACCAAACTTAAAGCTCCTTCGATCAGAGAAAACTTACTCAAAACCAAATCTCCGACTTCGAAATCCAAATTCCTCTATCTCTTATCCACAAAACTCATCTAGCGATCCTGAGTTGTCTCCATC
The DNA here is from genome assembly GCA_030737815.1 of Allium fistulosum. NCBI lineage: Eukaryota > Viridiplantae > Streptophyta > Magnoliopsida > Asparagales > Amaryllidaceae > Allium > Allium fistulosum. The sequence continues at coordinate 810,211,764 of CM060901.1, read as the reverse complement.
CCTACTGATCAGCTCAACCTTCGCTGAAGCCTCTCAAAAAAACTCATCAAAATGATCCACTCACAATCAATCCAAGAACACAACTGTATTCCTCAAACATCAGAAGACTGAACTTACTTTTCCTATCCGAAAAGATAAAACAGATGCACTCCCAAACTGCTTCCGCTGCACAACTCTGATCTGAAGTAGATGAAAATGCTGATGATACACACGAGCACAAAATGGACAACACATCCAGAAATATAGTTCAACAGATCCATAAAGAAGAAAACTCAGAAATCCCGAAAGATCTCTGACAAACCAAGAGAACACTCAACTATCGCAAGTCGCCTTTGCGGTCAACCCAATCTAATAACCAAAGAAAACTGTTCTCTCTTTACCAATCATAATAGCTTAAGCCTATCTAGCCAATCCATCGAAGAAATGGGTCCACACTGCTGCTTCTGAACTTCACCTCTAGAAAACTGCTGACAGATGACCTCCCTGCCTGCACATAGAACAGTCTGAACTGCGACGCTGCCACTGATGCTAAAGACTTCCTAATCCAAACTCCTCGAGAAACTTAGGCCTCAAAGCTAAACACAAACACCCAGCTGAACACAGCCTAAACACCGAAGCAGACACACTTCCTTATACTTGTTCCAAAGAAACATCTTCGGAGACATCCATAGTCACTGTGTCTCATCACACAGCTACTAATTCCTGAGGTATCAAGATACCATCACTAGCTTCTGCTCAACTGTCAGAATCCAAATTATACTCATCCAAACTTGCACTTCAAAAATGGACTCCGAACCTTAACAGACTTCCTTCAGAGATTGGTGAAATCCTTACACCACAAAAAAAATTTACTCGAGACAGTATTGGGTCTACAGTCTCGGTAGATACACTTCCAACCTCAACAAACTCTAACCATTGGTAGTCGTGTTACACACACCACTACCCCATCTACCTTTATAACTTATATTGGAAAACCCGAACAGGTAACCCAACAGATAGGTAGAAATATATCTTTACTACTAATAATGATAATTCATTAAACATGGATTCAACCGTGTCTTTATGAACTCCCCAAATTGCCCTTTCAACTCGCTTCAGCGTTCTTACCCAAAACCAAAAACCCTAGCCCCATTATCCAGTATCCCCATTGCTTGAAAAAAAGGTTGGGGCGATTACACATCTGAGGCGATTCCACACCTCTCATCTTCTCCAACGAATCGCACAGATTAGGGATACTTTGGGGTGAATCCAAATCAAATGCCACTTCAGTCCCACTGTCATCTCCACTGAATCGACCAGATTAGGGTCACTTTGGGGATTCCAGATCGAACGCCTACCTTACCTTCACTGTGTGATTGACGCATATGGTTTGATCGACGGTCGACTAAGGTTAGTTCACATACCCGCGATTCTGCATATCCACTTTATTTGATTCAGTATATCCTTGATAGTCTACGATTCTGCATATCCAATTTGATTTTATTTGACCAAATTAGGGTCATTTTGGCGATTCCAGATCGAACGCCTACCTTACCTTCACTGTGCGATTAACGCATATGGTTTGATCGATGGTCGACTAAGGTTAGTTCACACATTGGCGATTCTGCATATCCACTTTATTTGATTCAGTATATTCTTGATAGTCTACAATTTGATTTTATAATTATAGTATACATTTATAATATTTACTGCTAAGTTAGTGAAATCATTAATTTCCCATGCCTATGGTCAATTTTTAGCTTTTGTTTGAGTGTTCATATTTCATCTTCATAATCTTATTCACTGAACGGAATTTCGGTTAAAACTTCTTTTTCCTACATTTTTGTAGGTATCGGTTCTATATGTTTACTTAAATGGTATCAGAGTTGTGTCCATTTTAGGTTATACAAGCTTTCAAATACCTTACCTGCTTCGTACAGGACAACAGAATAATAGCAGGTGGGGCAATGAAGCAGGCGGCCGCTTGGTAGAGCAACAATGGACTAGCATCGGTCCGACGAGTAGCGGTAGGCGCTGAGCATAATTTTGGGTAAGAATACAAACAATAGAATAAAAATTAAAACAAATTGCAAAATTTACTCAATATATCATTTTTAGTACTTTAAAGATTGCTGCCAAGTAAATTTGTGTAACTGAGACATGAAAGAATTAAATTTGTTCCTTCATGGTGGAGTTTCATAAGTTTTCTTTTTCATTCATGGATATTCATGAGTTGATGATGATTGGATTTTAAATGGTAAAGACCTCTTCATATAAACACCTAATGCCCAATAATTGTTTAGCCAATTGCATATTTCATATATTTCATCCCTTAATTTTGTTAATAGTAATTTTTTATACTTTTACTCCATTCTTATTTATTTACTAACAGCCATATCTAAGCACAAAAAAAATCCATTTTATTGATTCTGATAATGTTTGTATAAATGAAAATTCATGCAGTAAACATGTATAATTGAAATATAATAATAGGAAATGGTCATGTTGAGTAACTTTATTTATCATGTTGCTTCTGTTGACATAAGTTTTAATTATTGTTTTGTTTGGAACAGGTTAATACATTGTGCGATTAACGCTTATGGATTAATCGACAGTCGACTAAGGTTAGTTCACATATACCCGACTTTGCATTTCCGCTTAATTTGATTCAGTATATTCTAAATTTGGACTTCTATTTGTTGGACAACTTCACTTAATTTTGTGCCATTTGTAATCATGATGACTATACTATAATGATATTCTAATGTACTTATACTACATATTAGTTCGCATCTTATTAATTTTATGCTACCTTTACTAAATCTATTTGTTCTTTAATTAATTTTATGTAGCCTCTTATTGATTTCTACTGACTTGATGATTTTTGCATGTATATTCCTTGGGGAATCTTAAACGTGAAAAAAATACAAGGAAACTAAAAAAATGCTCATGCCAAATTCTTCTATAATAGGAATGACTTTTCTGGATGCAAAGCTATGGATAATGGATGCATGAAGGTATGGGGTAACAATTATTTTAAAGTTTACAAAAAATAAATAATTTTGTGTTAGGTCTTTCAGACAGTAAAGTTCATTTGGAATTCTCATACATAGGTCCACAAAATAAACTTAAACAGATACAAGATGATATTACGATAAATTTATAACTATGTTCACTTTAGATATCAATATTTCAAGCTTTCAATTGCCATATAAATTTGTTTTTTCTTTTAGAATTAACTTTACTATATTTTATATCATCGATTTTCTTCATGGAAACTCCCAACCAAAAGCAATGATTCCAACAGATCATTAGTATCATGTGTGTTTGGTTATAAATACTCTTTTGTTATATTCAACTAATTACGCAGTCCTAAGTACATTTACTTTATAAGTGCCTTATTATGCCTTATTTCTTTACCACTTATAAAGTTGTAATATATTATACATCGGTTTGTCTTTTACAAGAATATGGTTTAATTTTAGTTTAGGGTCAGTATTATTCGAACTGTTCAGTTGCTTACATACTCGACTTATTTTTGCATGTGATTTTGAAGGAGTTATTGTCGTTATTTTTAGATTAAAAATGAATCATTTTTTTCTCTACCTACGAATTGTTAAGGTTTAATTACATTAGTTCTTTGGCAACATGCCTTTTTAAAGAGAAATCGATTAAAGAAAATCATATATGATTAGTTTTTTTATTTTCCTTCTATTTCTTTTTTTTTTTGAAAAAGGGTTCAAACTTTTCTATTAAGAATATAAAAACAAGTCCAACATTACAAAAGCCAAATAACCAGGCCTAAAGACAATACAAACACAAAACAAAACTATACAAGTTGGGCTCGAAATAGAAACATCCCAACACCCAACAGCTAGCCCAAGAACTGGAAGAATCCAGAAAGTTCCAAACCCAGCTCGAACAAGAAAAAGGCAATACGACTCCTTCATTCTCTTCATATCTCAGCTCTTTCCAAAAAAGCTTCACTAGAAACAAAAATGGCTACCATCAGAGATCTAAACTCCTTCTTATACTTCCGTTGCAACGAAATAACAGCGAACTCACTAAAAGAAACAACTGAGACTCATACTACAATCCCTCCAGAAACACTAGAGTAAGTATACTAACTGAAATGTCTACTTCTTAGTTCCTTAAAACTTCAGACTTACGAAGTTTATTATGATGCCAGGACAGAGATACTGAAAATCTAAGTAGCCTCATCGAGAACTTAGCAGATCAGATCTGAGATTCAGCTCAGATCTGAGAATTTTGAAAGACCATATGAACGTCAGCTCTTCCTCGAGACATCAATAAGCAAGATAAGTATTTGATTTAGCTTCCTTTGTCCTCATTAGAGCTGTTTCCTTTGAAGATTCTAATCTATCCATAATAAATCATTGACTTGTTATCCAGGACGAAACCACAGATCTTTCGAGCAACCTGAACCAGAGGAGACTTCTTCTTCCAAAAAGATGACATCTTTATTCTTCTAAAGTCAGAAAACCTTAAGAATGGGATGTCTTCGTACGCAGAGATACTCAAAGGAGAGGGAGGGAGTCCTCCCTAAGCATCTACACAAGCTAAGTCTTTAATTCCCTATCTAAAAGATGCTTCCTTTATTTATGCAATTGGACTGACTTCTAATTGAACAGGTCAGGAAGAACAGGACCTCAGAACTCTCAAGCAACTACCTCTTTCAGATCTTAGAAAGTAACTTTCATCCCTCGAGAAAAAAGATAAGATGATATAACCAAACTTATTTTTTAACTTTATTCAATTCGAGAGAAAACAATCTGAAATATCTAAATTTTCTTGATTGCCCAGAGCAAGTTTGTGACACCCAGATCTACCTGCAACCTGCATTCTTTCCAGCTAATACGATAATTATTAAGAATTGTAATTGATAATGTAATTAGAAAAAAGAAGCAAGAAGATGTAAATTAAAACAGGTACATAAAAACCTGGAGCAGGATCAAAGATCTGGAAAAAGGCAGAGAAGAAACTGCTTATGATAATTCAGCAGAAGCCCCACTTCTAGATTGAAAGGTATATCCCCATTTCAATGCAATTGTTCCATTAAAGTCAGTGATATTCTTGAAATGCTTAGATTTAACCATTCTGATATTCATAGTCTGGAATATATTGTGACAAATCTGCATTCTATCCTTAAATCGATTTTGAAAAATCCTATCATTCCTTTCTTTCCAAATGTGCCAGACACAGGCCGATAATGATAGTTGAAACAAGTCTGAGTTGAGGTTTTTAGAGCTAGAAAGAAAAACAATTTTCTGTAAATCATCCCTCAAAGAGAAGGATAATATACTTCTCGGAAATTTGAAAAAAAATTTACAACTCCACAACCACACCTGTTCTGTAAAATTACATTGAAAAAATAGATGGTCTATGTTTTCAATGTAATTATTACAGAAAACACAGTTTTGATCAACAACAATCTGTTTCTGTATAAGTCTTTCTTTAGTTAACAGATAATCATTTATGGCTTTGAAAAGGCATACCGCCATCTTAGGGACATGAATGTTATTCCAGACCAAAGACGCCCAACTTTTAATTTCAAAATTGGATCGAACCGAATTCCAAACTTTCTTGAACTGATACAAACCATCCTTGGAACACTTCCAGGACCAGAAATCCCTCTCACAGTTCTTGTGGATCTTAACACCTTCAATTTCAGCATGTATTTGAAATAAAAAACTATAAGTGTCCCACTTCCACTTCCCATTACTTAAAATCTTACTAAGAGACATGTTTTCCGTTCCAGTTCTGAAAGCTGAATCTCTCCCAATACGTTCCATAATAGAGCTGCCATTTAACCAAGGATCATACCAGAGAGAAGTAGATTTACCGTCAGCAATATTAAGAGAAAGGCATTTTAGAGCTTCAACTCTGTTTTTTAAAATAAATTTCCACACCCCCGAATCATCCGAACGCTGATTAATTTCCCAAATACTTTTATGACCAATATATTTACAATGAATAAGATTCGCCCAAATACCTTCTAAATTAATTACTTTCCATATCAATTTGACGTATAAAGCTTTGTTCATCTCTTCAAGATTTCTCAAACCCAAACCTCCTTCTTCTTTTTGTTTACACAGAACCTCCTAAGGAATCTTACTGCTGCGACTTTTCCAAAGAAAATTCAAGATCAAATGTTTTATCTTTTGAATAGTAGAAACTGGAATGCAAAAACACTGCATCCAGAACTGAATAATCGGGTAAATGGTAGATTTGATTAGTTCCAGTCTCCCAGCTAAACTCAACATTCTATTTTCCCAACTAACAATTCTAGCCTTAATCTTCTCTATCAAAGGAAAACAATCCTTGTCTCTTATATTAGCACTTGACAAAGGAATTCCCAAATACCTTATTGGGAGGTCCGATTGCTGAATATTGAGAATATTACTTATGTCATTACAGCAATCCACCCCTTTCCCAAAGAAAACATTAGATTTCTCAAAGCTAAGCTCCAAACCAGAAACCCTCTTCATAGTCTTAAAAACATCACTTATAGCAATTGCATTATTAACATTGGCTTTAGTAAAAATAATAATGTCGTCAGCGTAGATTAGATGTGTAACTTTATTTTCGAAATCTGCAATAGGAGAAATAAGACTATCTCTGACTTTTTCTTCCATCAGAAGAGTAAAATACTCCATCACCAGAGTAAAAAGTAAAGGGGAAAGCGGATCACCTTGTCTAAGACCATTAGAACTCTTAAAATATCCATGCACGTCACCGTTAGCAATAATGGAAAACACGGGGGTCTTAATTAAGGTTTCTATTAATCTTACCCATTTATTAGGGAAGCCTAGGCTTATAAGCATGTGTATGACAAAAGATCGATTGATCGAATCATAAGCTTTTTTAAATCAACTTTAATACACATGTATTTATTATTCTTTCTACCAAGTCCCCTGATAATTTCATGGGCAAACAGAATACCATCCCCTATAGATCTACCTTTAATAAAAGCCGTCTGATTCGGGGATACCAGCTTATCTAAGAAAACAACTAATCTGTTACAAAGGATTTTGGTGAACACTTTATATAAAGTATTACAACAAGCAATGGGTCTAAAATCTTGAATACGAGAAGAATGGTCTTTTTTTGGGATCAAATGTAAAAACGTATGGTTCCATTCGCTAATAATAAGACCTTTATTAAAAATATCGTTCAGAGATTTGAAAATCAAGTCTTTAGCAAGATTCCAGTGAACTTTATAAAACATCGAGTTAAAACCGTCCGGACCTGGAGAAGAAGAATCTTTAATATCCCACAATGCAAATCTAATTTCTTCCAAAGATATTCCATCATTCAAAAAGTTAGATCCATAATCAGAAATCATCGATTTACAAATTACCTCTGGAAATTGATCACCAGATGGGAGGTTGAAAATACTTTTGTAAAAAACAATAGCCGAATCTACAAACTTTTCTTCCGAAATTACCTTCCCATCTATGCCAATGTTGGTAAATCGATTTCTACTTCTCTTACTAGACATTTTGGCATAGAAAAATGCAGAAGCTTCGTCACCCATCATCAGCCATTCACATTTAGCCTTTTGTTTGGCATCCAAGAACTCTTTCTTCAAAGCTATTTCCAAGTTGTTCCTGGCAGTGTGAAATTCCATAGCTAAACTGTAATCATAAGAATTTTCCAACAATTTCTGAAGACAAGAACATTTCTCTCTCTGAACACTAACCTCTTGTTTGGTGTCTCGAGAGTTAGCTCTCCATCTCTTAAGGTCTCTCTTGATTTTCTTGAGGATACTAATGATTTGAAACAAAGGCCTATCAGTAGGATTAGAAACCCAATTCTTCTCAATCAAGGGAAAATAATTATCACAAAGAGACCAGTGGTTCATATATCTGAACGGTCTATTCTTTACCCGAGGCGATGCATAGAGAGAAACAAGGACTGCATTATGGTCGCTCACTGAGGGTGGCAAATATTCAGCCGATAAATCAGTAAATAAATTGATCCAATCTAGATTAGCAAATACCCTGTCAATTTTGGAGAAAATGTTTCGACTCGGACCAGACCACCAAGAAAATTCATAACCTTTAACATTAATCTCATTAAGCCCAGTACGATTTGACATGTCATCCAGTTCAAATAAATTACCAAAATTAACTAGATTACCTCCTTTTCTTTCTAAAGGACTCCGAATACAGTTAAAGTCCCCAAGAACAAGCCAAGGTCTAAAAATATTGATAGCATCCTCTTGTAAATTCTTCCATAGACTACTTCTTAATGAAACAAAGTTATGAGCGTACACAAAAGTGATATTACATTTGAATTTCGAGGTATTAATCAGTTCTATGGAGATATGTTGATCACTCATACTAACAAAGTTAAAATCCCAAGAATCTCTGTTAATGAAAACCAAGATCCTACACTTAAAATAACAAGAAACATTGCTAAAAAATTTCCAATTGCCATTTAACTTTGTTTCCAACTTCAAAATATCCGATAACAACAACTTATTTTCCAAAATACCAAAACAACTGATTTTGTGCTTCTCAATAAGTTTTCTCACTTCTCCCAATCTGTTGGGGTTATGAAACCCTCTTACATTCCAGCAGGCTATAGACATTATTAAACCTTGTTATAGCGGGTCCTCAATGACCTGTTACTTGAGGATTCCCCTATGTCTTCTGTTGGGATACCTAGCATCTGAACCCACTTGGGATTCTTACGAACAAGCTTATCCTTCTGAATGTTCACAAACTCTTTGTCTTGAAGGATAGGAGTAGGAATCTCCTCATGAATATCCTGGTTTTGATCTGCATTATCATAAGTATTCTGTCCCTCTGCCTTCTCTGACGATCTTGTATCCTGATCCAGATCGTTCTGTACCTGTAAATCAATACAATCTTCAGTGCCTCTTCTACAATTAACATTATTAGTTATACAATCATCAATAAAAATATTATTAGGAAATAAAGATATGGGAACAGAAGGAGATTCCAATGATGACGAATGGCGTTTAAGAATGATTTTATGGGGAGATGGTGACTTCTGAGGCGATATGCTCAAAATACTGGCTCTCGGGGTAGTTGGAGAAGCAGGTAGAAGAGACTCTTGATTAGGTGGAACTACCAGCCTGGCTAACGGGGAAAGATCTTCACTGACTCCTACCTCGGTGTGAGTGGCAGGTTCTGACCCTAGAGCTTCTAAGGTTGCCCCCTCACAACGCTTATCTGAGGATGCATCTCCTTCTACGACCTGAACTGACGGACTATCTTCTGATTGTAATTGGACAGAACAAGAATTACCTCTAATTTCTGTCTCCAATCCTTCGAACACTATCTGAGTTCTATCCCAAATACCTTCCTTAGGAAGGCAATCAGCACTTAAACTTCGATTATCATTAAAATCTACTGATTGGGTAGTATCATTCAGAGCCTCCCCAGTAGGGACCACCTCCACGGAATTTCTACTGCTTTCATGGGAAGAATCATTGAGGCATCTACCCTTCAACTGATTTTCAAGATCAATAGATTTCCCATTGCCGTTCTCCACCCTCACTACATCTTCATTATCTTCAACATCTACCCCAGGATTATCCTTATCAGAAATAGGATCTTGAATCTGTTTTGGAACCCAGGTCTTAGTCATTGGGCATTCATCAGTTACATGACCAAAACACACACACTTACCACAAATGGGAGGGGGATTCTCATATTCCACCTCCTGGGTAAAGCTCCTCCCATTGTCATCCATTCCTTCTATAATTTTGGGCATGCCAAAAATAGCATTTACTTCAACCAGGACTCTGGCATAAGCTAATCTAGATTTGTTTTTCGTGGCCTCATCCATCTTAATAGGAATACCAATGGTGCTAGTAAGAGCACTAATAGCCTTGTTCCCCCAAAGATTAAAACTTAAACCCGGGAGTCTAACCCACATAGGAATAGAGGTAAGTAGGTCTCTATCTGTTTTCATGTCTGGAGTTAGTCTCTTCATGATAATCAGATTCCGATCCATAAACCAAGGACCAGACTTCAGAATCGTATTACAATCCTCATCAGATCCAAATCTTACTACAAAAAAACCATTATTTCTAGACTGAACAGAAAAAGGTTTCTTTGTAACCCAAACCCTATTGGCATACCCTTCAAAAGTTCTCAACCATGGTTTGTACCCAACCACGTACAGTAAAATACAAAACTCCCAGCCTCCCTCCACTTCTTTAATAGCGGCAGAGGTAAGGGAACCAATCCTTTTACCTTTCTCTATTTTAGGTTCAATAAACTCAAGATCTAGATTACCTAGGTCCCCAACCGCACCAACTTTCACTGCCTCACTGTAAGAGAATTTTTTGGCGTTATCAGAAACAGTAAATTTGATTTTCGGAATATTGCCAGGCAGCAGGACTTTCTGCTTCGATGATTTCGTAGGCTGCCCGGCAAATTTCGCATGAACATTCTTCCCCCTATTCCGATCTGGAAGAGGACCAGATCTGCTCGGTCTTTGCCCTCCCAAATTTAGCCTTTGATCAGGACCAGTGGGCGCTGGAGCCTTGCCCCTTTTCCTTCTCACCTCCTCCCATCCTTCCTCATCCCGCAAACCCATGGCCCCAATTTGAGGAGAAAGTAATGAAGACGGAGAAGAAAAAACAGAGAAAAGAAGAAGATTTGGAAAAAAAAAGAAGAAAGGAGAAAAGGGAAGAAACCCTAGTCTCCTTCTATTTCTTTTGTTTCTCTAATTTTGATGTGTTTAAATTAATTAAAATTTATCAATAGATAACGGAACCAGAGAGTTCGGTCTATTTTATTTTAGTTTTATCTTTAATTCATTCTCTAAAAATCACTCTTTTTTACTACAAGTTTTGTATGCTAGCGTAATTATATATATTTTTTAAACAAATGGAGTTTACGAAATCAAAGTGTTTTATTTATTTTAATTCAATTCTATTAATTTATTCCACTCTCTAACTGATTTTGATATCCGCTTTTGTTTTTAAAATTTCAACTGAAAATTGGAACCAATTATGCCTGTAAAATTAAATTGGAAAGTTTACCTTTGCTATTTATTTTTATATCCATCCGTATATGATGTAAACAAATATTGATTCTGTGATATGCAATTCCTTATAATTAGGAAAGTTTAATGCATGTTTAGATAGACAACTAGATGTATGAATTCACTATAACGTTATAGTGAATTGATGGATGAAACCTGAGTCACAACTTGCAGTGCAAGTTGTTATGTGTAATTTTCCAATAATGCTACTTCGGAGAGTATTTTATTTCTGAAAGTGCTTCTAGGAAGAGATTTCGAGAAGAGATTATGGCCAATAAGCTTTTCTCATTATCTCTACTATACTTCATCTTTACTACTAATAATAATAATTCATTCAACTATTTTCAACCACGTCTTCTGGAAATTCCAAAAATGCCCTTTTAACTGCTGTCGTACCCTTTCGCGTTTCACTCCCTCTCACATCTCACATCTCCAATCTTCAATCACTACATTGAAAAACCTAACCACCCAAACATTAATGTCATCGTCGTTGATAATCCACTGTCCATGCTAATCATCCACGGTCTCATGATTACCGACGCCATTAACCGCTGGAAATTTCAGCTATTGCACCATCCTGGTTTCCAAAGGAACGAGTGGCAGTTGCATTCGACCAAATTTGTAGACTAGGGTTAACTGACTGTGCTCCGATTCCTCCATTTAATTGATTTATTCTGCTCCGATTCCTCAACAACCGCTCCTTTGATACCATGCTTCGACCAATTTTAGGTATTTTTCTTCTGCAATTTCTGTAATTTATATTTCATCATAGACCGACTTTTTAAACTATTTGAAATGAGCTATATTGATATATATGCTTTGTTATTATCACTCAATGGACTGTTGTCAATTATCCCATGGACTGTGCGATACCTAAATTACTTTGGTGCTTGCTGTTAAACCTTTTCCACAATTTCAAGTTTGATGCTTGATGTGTTTGCTTGAATTTGTTGCTCAGTTTGATTAAAAAAATGTTCACACCGATGTGATTTTGTTGTATAATTTTTTTCCCAGTTTTTCATAATCAAGAAAAAGTAAAATAAGGTCATATTTTATCAACCTCGGTTTGCAAAGAGAGTTAGGTGTCTACTAAGATACTGCCATTTGTTGATTCACGATCATGTTCTGTGATTTATGATGTGAATATCATCTATAGAAAGAGCTATAATCAATTTTGTTGTTGTATTAGCTTTTCATGCTATTGTTAATTTAAATATCATGTGCCAAATTTAAATCATCCCAAGTCTCTTTTTAGTCATGATAAATTTTATATTTGGGTTAAACTATAACAATATGATAGGAAGTTGAATAATTGCATGTTTATGGACACTTTTTGTTTCTGGGGACCTAGATAACTGCTTTCTTATCTTAAGTGATTAGCCGACCCTCATGTTTATGTGTTGAACGCTATTCTTTCAACTGTCAATGTTTTCTTTTATCCATACGTATAGTTTGTCTTAAGAGCATTTGATACGAAGTATTTATGTTTTCTCTTTATATTTTTTTTCATGCTTAAGCATTTCACATTCCTTTAAACATTTACTTCCATAACTACTTAATCCTCTCAGTAATGCCGTTTAGGCATGTAATTATGATGCGTAATAAGTTATGCGTAATAATTTAGATCAATGTATTGCTCATCCAGCATATTTTTTTATTCAATATTTTATTATTTATTAAATGGTACATGCAACTATACTCGCTTAACATACACATACTTAGTCCAAAAAAGTTAGTATCATTTTGATTGAAAACTCACTCAGTTCACACGTACTTTCTTACTATGTTTTATCATACTTGACATAAATAATTCTTTGATACACTAAAGAGGGAAAATAAAATATAACTCCGAACGGGTGCTGAAAGCTTAAATCTCAACTTCTATGCATGATTAATGAAATACTAAACTTGCAACTTAACAGTTGTGGGGATAGTTGTTAAAGGATGATTTTAGATACATGATTTACAAATGTAGTCATAAAGACAATAAATGCATTGCTTTTTAATTCATGCTAACACGAAAGCTTTATGGAACTAAACTTGACAAATAATATCATTGTATTATGTTCAAAATTTCTTATCAAACTGCTAATATATACCGCTGGATTTATGTATTTGACCTATAGGCCATAATTTCTTTACATGCTTAATTTGTTACAATAATGTCAATACGATGAATTGTTCATGGAGAGGACATAATAATGAAAGTACAGAGCCTAGGTGTACAATTCAGTATGGCAAGTTTTTACCATGAGCCACGGGCACCCAATTTCCCAATTATGGCCTAAAGAGATTGAACATGAGTTACTGAAATATATGGTATGGTAGGCCTGTACTGACTAGAATCTATAATTTTGAAGAACTGCACAGTTTGGCTGATCCTTTAGACTCATGTTTCCTTTGTCAGCATTTACTATTTAGTCATGCAAGCAAGGTAAATAATGCTGAAAGATGGTTGGCATTTCAGAACAGTAATATTATTATAAATTAGTAGAAATACAGAATATCTGTCATTATTTGAGACTGGAATAAATGCAACTATCAAAACAATTTAAACTTTTTTCTGTTAGAAAATATAGCTTTTTTCTGTTTTACTATAACCTTACTCTATATTATTAGTAAATTAACCGTTATTAAATTTTCTTTTTCTTTATTTTGGGTTTTCCTTTTCTACTTCAAATTTTCTCCTAGGGATACTAACTTGGTGCTACGTGAATTTGAACAATGTAGTAACAAGCTGAAGTAGTGGATAAAAACTGTGTTGCTGCCTGTCGTCATTTTGTGTCTGTCTCAGCTAATACAGGAGGTTTACTGATATCTCCATTATTCTACACTTCAAACTAATACTGTTCAACAAAGGAGATATGCACTTTACATCAGTGCTTTCTGTTGACTCTTTTTATTCTCATTGAAAATCCCTTACTTGGATATTTTAATTTCCTGATATCTGCTGTACTAATTCTTGCAAAAATTTTAGTCTTTGGTTTTACCAATTTCAAAAGTCTCCCAATAAATCAATTACACTTTGTTCACTAAATTTGGATGGGAAATTAAGGTTAAACCAAAGGAGAATAAGATGAACCACTTATAAACTGATTAACTTATGCAACCAACCCTTAATTAGGATGAATACCTTAACAAATTTTGTAGGTTTAACCAATTTCAAGATGAAATTTCAATAGTAATACCAGCAATTAATGGTTTCTGAACCCCATATAAGATGTACTTTTATTCTTTTTATTGTTATCCATATATATCTGATTAACTTTGTTATCCATATACATATGTTTGTGATGTAGCCCAGAAGGATGCCCAGAATGATGAAGGGTTAGGTCGCGTACGACCTAACGAGGCTTTTAAGTCGTTACTGGTTGATGAAGCAAAAACTGGTAAAGTGTTAGGTCGCGAACGACCTAACAAGGTCTTTAGGTCGCACCAACGACCTACTGAAGAACTACGAGCTAACAAGGAGGCTAGCGAGTTAGCAGTGTGTGAGGATTGGCGGGGAGCTGAAGTGTTAGGTCGCGAGCGACCTAACGTATCTTTTAGGTCGCACCAACGACCTAGTGGAGAGCTACGACCTAACAGTCTGAAGAGAAAGGAGATACGACTTAACATGTTTTTAACTCGTGAACGACTTAACGAGTTGGAAGATAGGTCGCAGGAAGGACTTAACGAGTTAACTCGTGTACGACTTAACGAGTTGGAGAATAGTTCGCTGGAACGAGCTAACAAAGTGCTACGACCTAACAAATCACGACCTATGCTAGGTCGTAGGAAACAATCACGACTTAAGATAAGTCGCTGGGTGATCTGGGAAGTTAAGTCGCAAAGACTTAGGTCGCAAGGCTTAGGTCGCGAAGTTTCTGGAACCACTTATCTTTTAGGTCGCCAAGTTCTGGATGCCATTGATTTCCTTAAGTCGTTGATCTGGAATGCCGTATGTTCTTAAGTCGCTGAAGCTTGTAGCCGTAGATTGTTATGCTGCTTTATCCTATGCCGTTGATTTAAATCGCGAAGATTTTCTGAAGCGCTTCTGTTAGGTCGCTAATGAAGGGATGCCGTTCATCTTAGGTCGCGAAGCTCTAGATACCGTTCATTTGTTAAGTCGTATGTCGTCTGTCTTTTAAAGGGTGTACTTTAGGTCGTGTACGACCTATGTAAGACGTTGTAAGGTGTTGTATTTTCTTATGTTGTAATATTTTAGGTCACTGCCGACCTATTCTAAGTCGTGTCTGTTAAGCCGCATGTATAATGGGTCTTGTGATGTAACTATGTTAAGTCGCGTAAGTTTTTAGGTCGCGTGAGCTTAGGTCGTAGGTCGCTCACGACCTAAGAGTTGTCATTTTTCTGTTGTAATTGTTGTAGCCTATAAATAGACAAGTGGAGTCATTTTGTAAGGTTGTTGAATATTGAATAAAATTCTCTTTTGTTAGCTTTGTGCTTTCAATTTCAATTGGTAGTCGAGTGTATCTCCTATCTCCACTTACGTCATTCGAGTGCACTCGAATCATCGTTTGTTGAAGCCGATTCACGGTATCTTGTGCGCAAGATCAACGTCGAAGAATCGTAGATCTCTTTCCCGGTATCTTCGAATCAACGAGTCAGAGATAGCTAAGAATTCGGTATCTTCGGATCAACGAATTTGAGCATTTCAGTATCCATCAATCCATCGATTGCTACTTTCACCGATTGAAGATCGTTTTGATTAATCCGCTGAGCCAGTTTTGGTATCAGAGTCGTTCTAGCCAATCATAGCTAGATCGAGACTTGGAGCCTAATCACTTTGAAGATTTGAAGTTTGTTTATCACGGCCGAGAGCAAGTTGAAGTTGCACGACTTTGCATAGAAGTTTGAAGTTTGAGCCGTGGCCGAGAGGAAGAAGTGTTCATCATTGTTCGAAGTTGTTTGATCGGATTTGAAGTGGAGGCCAAAACTTTGTCCATCGTGTTCATCGTGATTTGCTACAAAGTGGAAGTTTTCGATCCGTTTCATTTTGGATCAAAGTCCGAATTGTGTTTGAATTTTGAAGTGTTGAAGAGTTTGTAAAGTTTTCAAGTATGCCGCCAAGGAGAGCCAATCGACATCAAAACGTTGAAGCTTTGTATCGAAGAGAAGAGGCTGATGAGATGGAGCAAAGAATCAATGAAAACTTTAGCGAAAAGCTTAACGAAGGAATTGGCCGGTTAGAGAAGCTTATGACGGAGATGAATCAAAATCGGAGAAAGGTTTCACCTGAATCTAACCATGGGGGAAGTAGAGTCTCACCACAATCCAATCGGGATAGAAGTGTTGATGATGATCAAAGGCGTGGGAGGAACGTGAATGATCGTGAACAGAGGAATGTAGATAGAAGGAATGATGGTGGTAGGCGTGAAGGTAGTAGAGATGTGGGTGGACGAGATAGACAACGATATACATCTGATTTTGAAGAGGAGTATGATAGTGGTAGTGTTCGAGGACAAGGACGAGGACAAGGAAGAAATCACTCTGAGTATGATCACAAATGGGAGTCGGGGATGAAGACTGAAATTCCTGAATTCAAAGGTGGTATGCAAGCGGAGGAATTTCTAGATTGGGTGGCCAATGTTGAGGAGATTTTTGACTTCAAAGAAGTTCCAGAACATCGTAGAGTGAAGTTGGTTGCTACAAGGCTGAGGGGTAGAGCTTTGGCATGGTGGCAGCAGACCAAACTTACACGTGATCGGATGGGAAAGTCAAAAGTTGAATCTTGGGAGAAGATGAAGAAATTGATGAAAGAAACGTTCTTACCTTACAATTATCAATCTTTGATGTATCAACGTTTGCAAAACTTGAGGCAGGGCACAAAGACAGTTAATGACTATGCTGATGAATTCTATCAACTTATTGCAAGGAATGATATTATGGAAACAGAAGAGCAGCTGACATCTAGATTCATTGGGGGATTGAGAATGCAGATCCAGGATATGGTTAATATGTTCGATCCAAGATCTGTAGCAGAAGCACATCAGAAAGCGTTGGCTTGGGAGAAACAGGGTAGACGAGGAGGTGGTGTGTTTACTAGTTCCAGCAATCAAATGAAGGGTGTTAGTGGGAGTTCTAATATTTCTAAACCTATCAGTAGACCAGTGGTGAAGGAGGCTGAGAAGGCGAAAGTTAACAATAGTTTCAAATGTTACAATTGTCAGGAATTGGGTCATAAAAGCAGTGAGTGTCCAAAGCCAAAGAAGAGAACCATGATTGCAGAAGTTGAGGATGAGGATGGTGATGGGGATTGTTCTAGTCCAGTTGAGGAGGATGAGCAGGATATTGCGTCAGGAGATGAAGGTTGTAATCTAATGCTGAGGAGATCGTGTTTAACACCAAAGCAGGAAGAAGCTAGTTGGTTGAGGAGTAATATTTTTCAGTCAACATGTACTATTCTGGGGAAGGTGTGTAAGTTTGTGATCGACGCAGGAAGCTGTGACAATATTGTTTCAACCGAAGCTGTGACAAAGTTGAAATTGAAGACAGAGAAACATCCGAGTCCATACAAGTTAGCATGGTTGAGAAAAGGAGGAGAAGTGAAAGTGGATAGACGAGTTCGTGTTCCATTCTCTATTGGGAAGAAATACAAAGACGAAATCTGGTGTGATGTAGTAGAGATGGATGTTTGCCACTTATTATTGGGAAGACCATGGCAGTATGATCGAGCAGTACAACATGACGGTCGGACCAATAGCTACAGTTTTATGTTTGAAGGCACGAAGATTATCTTAGTTCCAAAGAAGAGACAACCGGGAGAAAGTAAGTCAGAAGAGATTGAAGAGCTGAAAACTTTATTATCTTTGAAGGAGTTTGTTAAGGAGGTTGAGAAAGAGCCTGAGGTATTCATGTTGATTGGACGAGAGAGCAGTGAAGAGGTTGAAATTCCAGAAGAAGTTATACCAGTATTGAAAGAATTTGACGATGTCTTTCCAGAGGAGTTACCAACGGAGTTGCCACCGTTGAGGTATATACAACATCAGATAGATCTTGTTCCAGGAGCAGTTTTTCCACACAGACCACATTATCGAATGAGTCCGAAGGAACATGAAGAGTTGCGGAGGCAGGTAGAGGAATTGCTTGAACAGGGGCGTGTGCAGGAGAGTTTAAGTCCTTATGCTGTACCAGCTTTATTGGTACCCAAAAAGGATGGAACGTGGAGGATGTGCACAGATAGTAGAGCATTGAATAAGATCACAGTCAGATACAGATTTCCGATGCCGAGGCTTGATGATTTATTGGATCAAATCAGTGGGTCCGTAATCTTTTCTAAGATTGACTTGAAGAGCGGTTATCATCAGATTCGCATTAGACCAGGGGACGAATGGAAGACAGCATTCAAGACGAGGGAAGGCTTGTATGAATGGTTGGTAATGCCGTTTGGTCTATCGAATGCACCGAGTACATTCATGAGGGTGATGAACCAAATTTTCAGACCGTACATTGGAAAATTTGTGGTGGTTTACTTCGATGACATTCTAATCTACAGTGCTAGTAAAGGAGAGCATGTTCAACATTTGAAGAAAGTGTTAATTATTCTTCGTGAAGAACAATTCTATGCTGCTACAAAGAAGTGTGTCTTTATGGCGAGGAGTGTTCTATTTTTGGGATATGTTGTGTCGAAGGAAGGTATACAGGTGGACCAGAGTAAAGTTGAGGCGATCAGAGATTGGCCGCAGCCCAAGACGATAACGGAAGTTCGTAGTTTTCATGGGTTGGCTTCATTTTATCGAAGGTTTATTCCACACTTTAGTAGTGTGATGGCGCTTGTTACGGATTGTATGAAGGGTAAACAATTTTCATGGACGAAGGAAGCAGGAGTTGCTTTTGAACGAATCAAGGAGTTGTTGACGTCTGCACCAATTCTAATATTACCAGATTTTCAGTTAGTGTTTGAACTACATACTGATGCATCCAAAGTTGGAATTGGAGGAGTATTGAGTCAGAAGGGACGTCCAATTGCATATTTCAGTGAGAAGTTGTCAGGAGCGAAGATGCGATACAGTACATATGATGTGGAGTTTTATGCTGTTGTGCAAGCTATTAAACACTGGAGACATTATCTATTTCAGAAAGAGTTTGTTCTGTATACTGATCATGAAGCATTGAAGCATTTGCAAGGGCAAGATAAGATTTCAGCAAGACATGCATCGTGGATTGCATATCTGCAACAGTTTACTTTCGTTGTGAAGCACAAATCAGGGGTGACGAATCGAGTGGCTGATGCTTTAAGTAGAAGGAGTCATTTGTTGACAATGATGAAAGTTGAAGTGACTGGTTTTGAATTATTGCCGGAGCAGATTGCAGAAGACTCTTATTTTAAGAAATTTGTTGAAAGGGACAATGAAGGGAAAACTGATGAGTTTATGATGATTGATGGTTTTCTCTTTAAAGGAAATCGATTGTGCATACCGGAGGGTAGTCTGAGAATGAAGATTATCAAGGAGTTACACGAAGAGGGACATGTTGGGAGAGACCGTACT
Source organism: Allium fistulosum (assembly GCA_030737815.1). NCBI lineage: Eukaryota > Viridiplantae > Streptophyta > Magnoliopsida > Asparagales > Amaryllidaceae > Allium > Allium fistulosum. The sequence goes on along the minus strand of CM060901.1, from coordinate 810,192,247 downwards.
TTACAGTTGATTTCACAGTCTTACTTCTGGCTATCAATGAGGAAAGAGGTAGAGAAGTTTGTGGAACGTTGTCATACTTGTCAGGTTTTGAAAGGAACTGCGACTAATGCTAGTTTATATATGTCGTTACCTGTGCCTGTAAAACCATGGGTGGATATCAGTATGGATTTTGTTTTGGGTTTGCCTAGAACTCAAAGGGGAAATGATTCTATATTCGTTGTGGTAGACAGATTTTCGAAGATGGCACATTTTATTGCTTGTAAGAAGACGGCAGATGTTGTTCATGTTGCTCAGTTGTTTTTCAAGGAGATCTATCGACTTCATGGATTGCCAGAATCTATTGTGTCGGATAGAGATACTCGATTTCTGAGTCATTTTTGGTTGAGTTTGTGGAAAATGGTCGGAACGAAGCTGAAATTTAGTAGTGCTTATCATCTGCAAACTGATGGACAAACGGAGGTGGTTAATCGATCGTTGGGAAATTTGTTGAGGTGTCTTGTACAAGATAATCTGAAGAGTTGGGATGTGAAGTTATGCCAGGCAGAATTTGCTCATAATCATGCAGTGAATCGTAGCACGGGGTTCAGTCCATTTCAGATAGTATATTCAAGCTTACCGAAGGGTCCGTTGGATTTGACGGTAGTGCCACAATCAAAGAAGACAGTTAAGAAAGCTACTGATTTTGTTGATGGGTTGACGGAATGTCATAAAATCGTTCAGGAACGATTGGGGAAAGCAAATGAGAAGTATAAACGATCTGCAGATTTGAAGCGAAGGAGTGTTGAATTTCAAGAAGGTGATTTGGTTTATGCAGTGTTAACAAAAGATCGTTTTCCATTGGGCGCTTATAACAAGTTGAAAGCTAGAAAATTCGGTCCGGTGGAAGTTGTGAAGCGAATTAATGAAAATGCTTACAAATTGAAACTGCCAGATGATGTGTATACGTCTGACGTATTCAATGTCAAACATCTCGTACCATATCACGGGGATGAATTTGTTATGGAGGAAGAGAGTACAAATTCGAGGTCGAATTTTTCTCAACCTGGGGAGGATGATGTAGCCCAGAAGGATGCCCAGAATGATGAAGGGATAGGTCGCGTACGACCTAACGAAGCTTTTAAGTCGTTACTGGTTGATGAAGCAAAAACTGGTAAAGTGTTAGGTCGCGAACGACCTAACAAGGTCTTTAGGTCGCACCAACGACCTACTGAAGAACTACGAGCTAACAAGGAGGCTAGCGAGTTAGCAGTGTGTGAGGATTGGCGGGGAGCTGAAGTGTTAGGTCGCGAGCGACCTAACGTATCTTTTAGGTCGCACCAACGACCTAGTGGAGAGCTACGACCTAACAGTCTGAAGAGAAAGGAGATACGACTTAACATGTTTTTAACTCGTGAACGACTTAACGAGTTGGAAGATAGGTCGCAGGAAGGACTTAACGAGTTAACTCGTGTACGACTTAACGAGTTGGAGAATAGTTCGCTGGAACGAGCTAACAAAGTGCTACGACCTAACAAATCACGACCTATGCTAGGTCGCAGGAAACAATCACGACTTAAGATAAGTCGCTGGGTGATCTGGGAAGTTAAGTCGCAAAGACTTAGGTCGCAAGGCTTAGGTCGCGAAGTTTCTGGAACCACTTATCTTTTAGGTCGCAAAGTTCTGGATGCCATTGATTTCCTTAAGTCGTTGATCTGGAATGTCGTATGTTCTTAAGTCGCTGAAGCTTGTAGCCGTAGATTGTTATGCCGCTTTATCCTATGCCGTTGATTTAAATCGCGAAGATTTTCTGAAGCACTTCTGTTAGGTCGCTAATGAAGGGATGCCGTTCATCTTAGGTCGCGAAGCTCTAGATACCGTTCATTTGTTAAGTCGTATGTCGTCTGTCTTTTAAAGGGTGTACTTTAGGTCGTGTACGACCTATGTAAGACGTTGTAAGGTGTTGTATTTTCTTATGTTGTAATATTTTAGGTCGCTGCCGACCTAATCTAAGTCGTGTCTGTTAAGCCGCATGTATAATGGGTCTTGTGATGTAACTATGTTAAGTCGCGTAAGTTTTTAGGTCGCGTGAGCTTAGGTCGTAGGTCGCTCACGACCTAAGAGTTGTCATTTTTCTGTTGTAATTGTTGTAGCCTATAAATAGGCAAGTGGAGTCATTTTGTAAGGTTGTTGAATATTGAATAAAATTCTCTTTTGTTAGCTTTGTGCTTTCAATTTCAATTGGTAGTCGAGTGTATCTCCTATATCCACTTACGTCATTCGAGTGCGCTCGAATCATCGTTTGTTGAAGCCGATTCACGGTATCTTGTGCGCAAGATCAACGTCGAAGAATCGTAGATCTCTTTCCCGGTATCTTCGGATCAACGAGTCAGAGATAGCTAAGAATTCGGTATCTTCGGATCAACGAATTCGGGCATTTCAGTATCCATCAATCCATCGATTGCTACTTTCACCGATTGAAGATCGTTTTGATTAATCCGCTACGCCAGTTTGTGTGCAAACTATGTGCTGTTTTTTTTAATTGCTTACTTAAATGAACATCATAGCCACAGCTGTTATCTGTTCCCTTTATTTTTGTATTAGTTGGTATTTCGGATCACCAAACAAAAAAATGTCCCAGTTGAATTGATTATAATGATCTTTGAATCACTGTTAACCATGACTATGTACAGTTCGAATATTTTACCTATTACCTAAAAGTGGAAAACAACGTCTACTAATTTCTTCAACTATAGTACACTACTGATGCTATTGTAAATGATAGGCCATATACTACTAGCTTTTTGCATCTTTTCCTACACTTTCTTCATCAATGCTTAATACGTTCATAACTTATTTGCCTTTGAGCACGGTCTTTTTTGTACATAGAATATCTTTCCGTCGATTGTATATAATCAGGTGCAGATCCTATGTCAATTGACTACCACCGACTACACATTATATTTGAAATGGATTGCTGAAAATAGGAATAAAACCATTTCTCTGTTATTTTTTAAGACATTTCATGTATAATTTAAACATGGTTGTACTATTATCTGACTTTTTTTTATTTCTCTCATAATGGTCAGGATATGTTGTATTCAATATAACTTCAATACCAAGCACAATGAAATAGATCAGGATACATGTAACATGCAGGACACGGATTAAGTAGTAGTATCGAAGAATGAATCAAAACACCCAACAAAAGTATTGCTATCATAGTGTGATTAAGCAAACTAAAATGGAGCAGCTTTAAAATTGAATAGGTAACATCATGCAAACTGAATAAGTAGATATCTGAGCTGAACTTGATGGCTGAACTGCACACAATTGGACTGTGCAACACTGAGCACCATGTTGAACACTACTGTAAACTACAAGCAACTGGGAATACTACAGAGTTTATTTTTTGTGTCACATAAGCGTGTATAAAAGGTTGTAATTACATGTAAACGTGGTTCTGTTTTATCAAATGTTTACAATTATATATGATTTTGTTCCATGGAATGTATGTTACCATCTTTAGTACTTTGATGTTGTGTGAAAAAGTACATTATCCCTTTAATGCTCGCTTCTCTCTGTTGAATTTGAATCGAATATCATTATCCATTTAATTACATTATCGTTTTTAATACATGTTTATCTCTTTATGAAAAGCTACAGGCATATCAATTGTGATCCGATTAAGTATCCTCATATATTTTAATTATTCCTTTTAATTGTGATTTGAATAGCAACTTGAGGATGGATTCAAAAGAACAGAGGTTTGATTTGAAACAACATTTAAATCATAAAATTTTCATTTCGCAGAAGCAATGACATTTAAGGGAATTAACCTTCTACCGTAATTGAGAGCTATTTTCATTCCACTTCTACCGGAATTAACTTTTAGCCAGACATAAAATAGGATGCAACTGTAAGAAGTCAAACTGCTTGAATAAATATTGTGAATGTTATTAGGTTAGATTTCATTCGTATAAGTTGATTTATTTTGTTATTTGTAAATGAATTGTTTGAACCATCAATTGAAGGGTGGTGTGCGGTGCTCACTAAGCTACAGATGTGAGTCATGTAAAAATGTGTTTGGAAGAAAAGATGGTATGTCTGATTTCTATTGCTTCGTAAAAATAATTTTTTTTACCATTTATTTATCAATAAGTTTGCAATGTTGTTTTTACTACTTATGTTCCCAGCTAGAGGATATTTGTAGCAATAGTATTTAACATAAAAAAGCTGAAATGTGACCTTTGAAATATGGTGAATGACTCCGTTTTGTATAACCCGATTTCATGAAATTTGGACCCTGAGTGTGGAGTGCGATATATATCCAAAAAATGCTTACTGTTGAATTTAAATGTTCATATCACTTTTGTTAAAATTATATCCTATCAATTTTTTAACTATCCTATAATACAGTTCTATGAGGAGGATTTCTTTTGGAATAAGGATTTTTGGTGTATAATTTCTTTACGGTGTACATTTTACAATTGCATGAAAACTAGAATGAAGAAAATTTTAAGTTGGTAGAAGAATCAATTTCCTACACTAATAAATCTCCATTTTCCATCAATATGAAACTATTAACAATATTTATGGCCCAATTGATTTTACATCAACATAGGACAACACTTCTGACTTAAAAAATAAACCAACAATACTTTTCCAGCAGAACCAGAATCTCCTTGCGAGTTCTAAATATAATTCTGGCATGGTAATGAATTTTATTTCAACTAACCGTTTTGGAAAAAAGAACATATCTACAGCTTTAAATATAAATATAAATTAAATGTATAATCAAGTGCTTTGCTTCTATAATCAAGTGCTTTGCTTTTATATGCTCTGTGTCTCTATGGTGTTATGTTCAATTCTGCAAACATCAACCATCCAGTTGTGTATTATTTTTTTCCCGTTGTCTTTAAACATCAAATTTATGTGATTACCTCACCTGTTTGTATTCCTATCTCAACATGTCTTTCATTTTTAAGATTAAAAATAATTTATGCTTCAAGGATGTAAACTCGGTGCCTATGACTACATAGCCAAATATCTTATTTGTTAGTTTCTTTTAGATGTTGCTTGGAAATTTGGAATCTTAACATCAAAACATAAGACAAAATTTAATCAGTGAATAAGTAGTGAATAAGTACCGTGGCTTGAAATTAGAATATAATGGACATATCTAATGTCTTAAGCTTGCTAGCATATGAAGTATTCATGAGCAGTATGTTCTGCTATGTATAACTCTACTAATAATTAGAAGAAAAACAAAACAAAAACATGGTGCTGAATCATAATTTATGATGCTTTATTGAAGTTCAATTTGTGATATACAATTGTGGTTGTAAATTTACAGGGACCAGCAAGAGCAGTCTTTCAAGGAACAGGAAGAATTCTAGGAACTGGATCTTCTTCTGCTTCCAGCACCACTGTTGTAATTCCTACACCAGTTGCTTCTCCTATTGCAGTTGATGAGTCTAAACCGACAACTTCAATGCAGCTTTGTTTAGCAGATGGTTTCCGCACTATAGGACGTTTCAACACTAACCATACTATAGGGCACATTAGGCCCTACATCAACAGTTATTCTACAAGTAGTGGAAGAGCTATACCGGCTAGGTATACACTGCAGACAGTTGGGTTTCCTCTTAAACCGCTCTAATGATACTCCACCTATTGAACAAGCTGGCCTTGCTAACTTCGTTATCATTCAAAAACTCTGAATTCATGCCAAGTTTCAACAGAGCACCTGCTCAGTTGATAATACATTTATTTGAAAATAGAAACAATATGTGAACGTTATATATTTTGCTGCGACGGTACCTTTTATTTACAATAACATTATTTGCTTTGCTTGGAATTGGTTTTGAGGTCCAAATATAAAAGCAAAGCATAGCTGCATAGGGATTTTTCCATGTAATGTGTATTTTGGTAGAATGCGTTGAGTTTATAGCCCTTGCTTACTGTGAATTATGCGTGAGTTGCAATAGTTGAGGTATCTCCTGCCTCCTCCTATGTTTTTATGTGCTTTATGAAATATAGTAGAGGACCATTGAACGTTGTTTACCTTGCGAAAAAACTCACATTTCTTTTAAAAGAATTTTTTTTCCAATAAAAGTAATAATATTGTTTTCAAAAGGGGTTGAACCACTAGGTCAATACCATTATCACTTATTATGCCCAATTAATGCACAAATTATGAAATAATATATCAAAATATTGTCCTTGGTCCAACATGTCGCAATTGACATTCGACGATTATCTTTCTCCAAAAAAACAAACGGTTCATACTTTAAAGTTCTTCTGTTAACATTTGCAATCTGAAAAAGCAGCTTATATTCAACACCTTTGGAAACTTCTTTCATTTCTCCATGAAGCATTTTAATGAAAATAAAAATTTCCTTGACTCCTATAAAATGCTTGATGCATGCAAACTTGGCTATATCTACCAAATAGGATAATTCACACTGTTGAATTAATGCATGTACATTATGATTAGATGCAGGCCCACCTGGGTGTGCATATATACTCGTAAATATATATATATATATGTGTGTATATATATCAAAATTACAAATACGCTCTCTCAAGATAGACACCACTCCAGAGTCTAGGTATTCACTCAACCTAGCGCTCTGATACCAACTGTGACGACCCAACTTTCTATCACCAGAAAGTTGCATCATCTTTAAGAAAGAAAGGGATAGAAAAGAGAAAAGATAAAGAAGAAAGAAGAAACAACATCAGAATCTCAACAGCGGAACGAATAAATTATATTAATCACATAAACATTACATAATATACAACATCAATTAGAGTTACACAGATAATACATCACATACTAGACATTTATAAACACATGTCTAGTTAATACAACTCGATACAACTCAAATACAACACAGAGATACCAACACAGTGGAAAATTATATATCTATAACGTTGAAGCCTCCTGCTCCATTGCTCCTCCACAAATCGTCAAAGCTAACCTGAATCCCTTGGCTACTCGTAAAAATTTGAGTACCCGAGAGTTTAAGAAAAATAGAAATAAACTCCGGGTCAGACATGGGTCTGGTGTGAGTAACAGGTTAAAGTTGCTTAACTTTGAAAATCCTTTAAAAACAAATGGTATCACGTAAGACTCCCCACACATAAACATGGGTAAGTTTTTACCTTACGCTAACCAAACATTTGATAGGAAATTCAGTGATATTATAATAGGTCTAGGGTTTTCAAGTAAATATAATTATAGCTGAAATTGTTACATCTATTAAATTCTGGCATACTAGCCAACAAGTGGGTAATACAATCAAATCCGATGGCACTTATTGGAGATTGGATTCCATACAATGGCAGGGCTACTGGGGTACCGCCCGTCACAGTACCTGGCCTAGATCAGCGTACCGAGGAGTATGCCCGCTCCCCTGCAACACAAAACCGAAACCATCACTTACTGGACAGTCCTAAACAAGACAACCCCAACAGTTGTGGCCACAACTGCCCACACAGCCGAATATAAAGGGACATCTAGACAGGGGAAAATCTCGCTCTCAAGTGGGTGCTACCCACGAAGCCTTGCTGCACCTCCCCTGTTTTATCCATTCCCAGTTGATGAGGCTTGAGGCTACGATTACCTCATCAGAACACATCACTTAGAATGCTCATCGTCCACCTGACGATGTTCTGAAAGCATTCAATCCATACAAGTTCGTTCCGGGTTCAAACGAAACCGAAGGCATTATCTCGTTACACTCATTTTGGAATCATCCTCAGAGTTAACGACAATAACCCTTGCACTCTGAATCTTCATCTTCACTTGAGATTCATGACCTATCGTTAATTTGGATCGATGTGGTTTTTGGATATCCAAATCTGGAAACCTGATCCCGGTCTCATCAAAATCCAAATCGCCATCTTTTAAGTCCAAGTTGTTTTAAAGTTAAAATAATTCATTTCGTTATCCATATACACACAGATAGATAATTCACAATATCACAGATAGATAATTCACAATATCATCACAAATAGATAATCCATATCACATGGCATTACTTATCTCATATCTGAGATTTCAAACCATTCAAGGAAATCAATATCATCCATCCATACATAACCAAGGATTAATAATCAACATTTATAATTAATTTAAAATGAATTAAATTAATTACCTTATCTCTAATTAATTTAAAGTAAATTAAATTAATTACTTCATTCTATAAATCCTGCTTACTTAACCATTAATTAATTACAAATCAATTAATTAATCATTCTCTAATTTCCATCTTAATTAATCATCCTTGATTAATTATCCTTTAATTACATTTAAGTAATTATCCTTTAATTAATTTCACAAATTAATTATACTTACCCAATACAATAATTAATCTTTAATTACTCTATTAATTAATTAACTATAATTAATTACATTAATCCTTAATTAATTACATTAATTAATTACTCAAAATCACTTATTATTGATTAATTAGTCTTAATGAAACAACCCTTAATTACATCATTAATTATATAAATTAATGATCCCTAATTACATTTTTAGTTAATTATTCTGTTTAAATTAATTACATTAAGAAATTAATCTTTACTTAAACCATAATTATTAATCACTTTTGATTAATCCCATTCAGTAATTAACTACCCTTAATTACTTCATTTAATAAATTAATTACTCCTTGAATAATTATCCCAATTAATCCCTTGATTAATTTCACAAGAATTTAATCCAAATTACTTCCATTATTAAATCCTCTTCAATTAATTACATACGGTAATTACCATTAATTACTTCGTTAAGTAATTACACTTCATTAATTACATTTAAGTAATTATACTTATCAAATCATCCAATGATTAATTAAAATTAATTAAACCTAATTAATTAACTAAAACTAAGCACATTTAACTCAATTAATTACATTCAAGTAGTTATTCTTTAATTAATTAATCTAATTAATTATTAAAACTTATCACATTAATTAATTATTTAACAAATCTTAAGTTAATGACCTTCATCATTTATTAACAATTCTTAATTTCTTTCCTTAAGAAATTAAACTTAGATTAATCAATATTAATTATATATTAATTATTTCTTAATAACCAATTAATTAACCACTAATTATTTAATTAATTTAAGTTTTAACTGTAACTTAATTAATCTTTAATTACTTGATTAATTAATCCCTAATTACAAATTAATTATTCCTTAAATAATTAGTCTTAAACTTTAATTAATTAATTTAAACTCTTAATTACTCAATTAATCATCCATACCGTTAATTAATTAAATTAATTAATTATCCATTTTTAATTATCTTAATAATTTAATGAATCCAAATCATTAAATTCTAATTAACTTTAAGATAAATCTTTACTCTTATTTATGATTAAATTATCCTTAATCAAAACATTTAAAAAATTTACTTTCAATTTATTTCAAATTTCATTTTAAATTTAAGATTTAAAAATGAATACAAATTTAACTTTAACCAAGTTTAAAAACAATTTTAAAAACTCTTTTAAATCTCATGTTAAAGAAATATATACCTTATAAAGAAATTTAAAAGAATTTAAACCAAATCTCTTTTTAAATTCAAATCATTTAAAGAAATACTTTACATTTAAAGTTGTTTAAATATTTGAGTTTTTATAAAACTTAATTTATTTCAAAACTGGATTCAAATTTAGATTTGAATCCATATCTAAAAAATTTGACTTTAAACTTTTTTTTAAATCCTGTTTTCAAATTTTAGATCATTTTTAAATTCTGAAAACCAGACAGGTTTTAAAACCTATAACACAAAAATTGACTCGAGCCCAAACTACAATTGCTTCGAGTCCAACCCCACATCGCTTTGAGTCAAACACTCGAATCTCTCGAGAATCACTCGAGTACACTACCTGCTTCAACCCAAACTCCACCATTAACCAAAATGCACTGTGCACATGCACACCGCTGTCGCTCGCCTCCAGTCAGCATCACTACGTCGAACAAGTCGACAACCACCCACAAACCTCTCCCCGACCATCAAAATTTCGTTGTCACCTCGAAATCAAAATTCGTGTACGATGTCGAAACCTGGAACAACAAAACCCATCGTAACCCAACCTGTCATCACCTCGTTCTTGCAACCACGACCATCGGAATTCATATAACTCCAGCCAACTACTCATCAACCTCCCCTCTTCCATCACCCAATGTTTCGTAGCGCTGGATCCATCCTAGAGAACGAACGAATCAAAACAATGACCCTCAACAAAACTAGGGCTACAGCCTTCAAACGATCGCTGACGCCGCCACCATGATCTGACATCACTGCAACCATTTTCACAAAGTCACAGACTACTCCTCTTCCTCCAGAAAGAATCACAACTCCTCAAGCTATCTAATTCATCAGAATTCCCTCGAATTTCAATTTCCAGTTGAATCAGAAATGCTCCTAAATCCCATTACTAAAAATCGTAATTTTTGTTTCAAAAATCAAGTTTAAGCTTTAGCTTTCGATTCATATACCTGAATCTATGAATCGTGATGATAGAAATTTAACCTATTTTAAATTTATACTGAAATTTATTTATTTCCAGAGGCAATATAACTATTTTGACTTAAACATATTTTTAGACTTACAACTATGATTCAACAAACAAATTTTATTCAATACTTAAGTCTTAACAAGATTGGATCAAGAGCTAGAGATTTTGATTTGAAATTTAAGCCTAGAACTAGAATCAGAGAAGAATACAGATATATGCACAACAATATTTCATATACAAAGCTAAGCTGATAAATTCATTCACAAACATATTTGTTTTCATAGATGATCAGGCAAAATAATTATATATTTAACTATTTAAATTGTGATGTTACTCACCTATTTCAGAAAAGGAAGAACAGAGCCCTTTTTTTGAAACAGATTGAACAAAGGCTTTTGAAAACAGCTTTGAAAACTTGAGTGTTGAAAAATAAATGCTTTCTGATATTAAAAACTTGAATGTTGAAAGTGATTCTTGATTCTTGAAACTTTGTTGAAGATGACTCAGATTTAAATCAGAGATGGACTTCTTGATTAAATCTCAAGTTGAAGAAAAATGCAGGCTTTGGTTTTTAAACATGATTTTACAGATCTTGTTTGAAACTTTAGAAACTGGAAAGGATAAGTTTTCTTTGAAAATGAAAATGAAATAGAGAAGATTGATATATGAAAGAGTTTACAGGTTATATTATTTACTGGTACAAGCTTTTTAAAAATTTGGTCAGAGATTTTTATTTCCTCTTTGGTGGCTGAATTGATCTTACTAGTGTACTTGAGAGATGTTAGCATTTATGAAGTTGTCCCTTATGTCTACATACTTATCCTATATTTTATTTTGTATGTACTTATATTGTATATTTTTCTTTTGCCTAGCATATCTACAAGATTTCCTTGCCTGCAACATGAATATATTTTCCTTCTTCTTATGTCTTACAGCCTTGTAACTAAATGTATTTCCCGGAACTAACAAATGTGTTCACTTTCTTGCCTTGTTTAATCTTATGCTTGGAAATATAACTAAGTGTCTATATTTAACAAGATGTTAGAATTTACCTACTCTATTTTTTTTAAACTTAAACTATTAAATACTTAGTCAACTATTATTTATTTTTATACTTATGTTTAATATTAATAAGGTTTATTTTATTTTAAATATTTTTGAAAGATTTTATTTTAAAATCTACAAATCGTAGCTTCTTCCAGAATACATATATATATATATATATATATATATATAAATTTGAAATAACAATTCCTATTTATATTAAAATCCATTGTAAAGACATTACATTATTAATATTATTTAAAATATAACTCATTGTTAAATTGAAATAATTTATAAAATAAACTATCTCTTTATTAATAAATTACTTATTTAAATCAAACTATATTTAAAAAGAACAAAACAACCTTTCTTGTTTAAATTTAACTTAGGCTAAAATCATTTTAAACAAATAAACTTTTATCTTGAGTATTTTAAAATCATATGGTTATTTATTAAATATTAAATTAAATCAAATTTCCAAATTACCAAAAATATTAAAATTAGAAAACATGCCCTTATTTAGTAAATTTAAAACAAAGCTTATCTATTTACAATATATACAAATATATACAATATAAATAGAAAACAATTTATTAGCTTTTAAAAAATAAATTATCAGTTAAATATTTATTTAAAATAAGATTATTAAATCAATTCAAATCTTATTAACAAATATTATCAAATCAATTTAATTCCAGCACAGATTATTAAATTGATATTGTTAGAAATTCCGGGATATCACACTCGCCATCCAGCTCGTCTCCAAAGCTCCAGAATATCTAGAATATCCTAATAACATAACTCTAGGCTGCCCGTGTGGAAAAATTATGGGCACCAGAGTTTAGAAAGGAAACAATAAACTCCGAGTCAGTCATGGTGACTGGTGTGAGATCGTAAAACAGTTATTTTCACAAAGAAAATAAAACAAATTCGCAATGCTTTTGGAAAATGAAACTACCATAAGACCTCCCACCATACACACAATGCAATCGCAGACTTGGAGGAGATTTCTTCTTATGATAGTCAAACATGCATACTACGCAAAATCCTTTTGATATTATTATTAGTGCATAGTGTACAAAATCATTTCGAAAATACAATATTAATCTTAGCCAGTATAGGTACCATTATATTTGCCTGCTATAGCTGCCGCCTGAGGAGACAGGTTATACAAATTGCAATCGTAAAGGGCTCGTATTGTTTCTTTGGATTTTCCAACAAATGGTCAGGCTAAGGAACTTCCTACTGCTACATGGGTACGCCTCTGGATGGACGTCCCGAGAACTAACTAGCTCTCTTGCAACACAAGGCCGGGTTACCTCTGTAACTAGGTAACTACTACACGAATATGCCATCCCCCAGTCCTTTGGGACCTTTATCCGAGGGCCCTCGATCACACAGCAACAGTCACACAGTAAATGAGATTGGAGAAACCACACAGGTAAATATCTGGGCTCCATACCATAATATCACCTTTTCCAGAAGGAAATGACATACCCTAAAAGGCGCGACTCTCATAACCTTGCCGCATCTTTCCTGTTTCGACCATTTCCGGATTATGAGGTACGATGAGGTCTCGTCCACAAAGCTACGCTTTACACGAAAGCCATGCTTTGATCAACAAATGATCAGCAACACTTAGCATGCCACACTACCAAATTGGGAGTATATCACTGATAACCTTCAACTACATAACCTCTAAGCTCGTACGTCTCAGAGAAGGGTGTTAAGCTAAGAGAATAAATTCTCCGCCACCAACAGAAATGTATTTGAAAGAAATTGGCTTTATATCTCAAAGTGTAATGTCAGACATACAACCATACAAGTCTGTTCTGGGTTCGAACAGAACCGAAGGCACTTTTGAAGAAGCCCTTGCAATCCAGGTATTCACAATCCCGATCGGACTTCCCATCACATAGGTAATCTCTATACCGTAGCTACTCGGTGTAGAGACAATCGATAGGTCATCCTATCGTTCTCGCAAACACCCGATCTTCAACACCGGTCTTCAATTGTTATCTATAACGCCGTATCATTATTTGGAATGGACTATATGACACAAAGTCCTCTCCCGACTTAACCGAATAATGAGCGTTTGTTTTAAAAACAAATTTAAGTGCCATTTCAAAGGCAAATATTGATAGTCGGTTATTTAACTATCAAACAACATTCACAACAATCAACCAATTTAAATAATTTTCCCAAATTATTAAATTTCAAATATCTTCGTAAGATATATATTTTCCACACTTCATCACTTTGAAAACAAATTTCAAATCAATTTCCTTACGCGGAATATGTTTCCAAATATTTATTCATTCCCACTGGAAATCTTCCGAGTTCAAATATTTAAAATGATTTATATCACTATCAAAAATATTTTTGGAAAACATTTTCTCCGAAATATTCCTTTAAAAACCAACTTTAGAACCTTTAATTTATATTTTAAAAACTACTTTGGAAATATATTCGGTTTATAGTGAGAATACACTTTCACTTCAAAATGGTCCATTTAAACCAATTAAATAATCCTTATCGATTCATTTTAAATTTATGTTCCAAATCCATAAACTATTTCCACACTTTAAAAATAAATCAGTGTTTACTTTTAAAACAAATTTCCCTTTCCTTTATAAATTCTATTTTGAATTTACATTCCCAAATATTCACTTTTTATACGATTTTCAAATCGATTTCTCAAATATTCACTTTCAACTCCAAATCAACTTTCAAATTGATTTCCAAATTTATTTCTACACAAAATCCATTTTAATTCAACACCGAATAAATTTTCATATCGATTTCCCAAAGATTTATTTTCCAATATCAAATCAATTATCAAATTGCTTTCTAAAAATTTGTCACCTTTTAAATAAATCCCTTTATCCTTTCCAAATTATTTAAAATCCGTATTTTAAATAAATTCTTCAACTTTCGAATAATACTATTCAAAATCGATTTATTAAAATCTTCTCCATATTTTGGAAATAATTCAATCAGATTACAAAAATCAACTTTTTATTATTAATTTCTTTCTTTCAAGTTTATTCCATTTTTAAAAATTAATTTACTTAAAGTTCCAAAATCCAATTTTATTTATTTCTGGTGTCCAACGATACCAAAAATACATTCGGCTAAATTTTTAGCCTCCAACAATTTCAATTATCAATATAATCATCCACGGATTTTAAATAATCAACACACAATATTGAAACAAATTCAAATATTTGAGGAATCCAGTTGGATCCCTCCAACCTGTTTCCCTGCATCCACAAATGTTAGCACAATACCATTTCTACTTCGAGGTGGAATATCGCGGTATGTGGGATTTATAAAATATCATCTGCTATTATGCGGCGCATAGGGTCTCATCCGCTGTATAATGCGGGAAATCAACAACTCCAATATATATATATATATATTCCAATATATATATATTGCTATATACTACTATATATGCTATCACAATCAGGCAATCAATTAATAACTGCAATTCAATTTTATTGAGTGAGAAGATCTCACCTTTGATTCTAATTCGCAGTCCATTTTCCATTCCAGTTTGTTTTCTCGGTTTATAGACCTTGTATAAACAATTTATACAATTTATTAATATTTGAATAAATCGAACAATAAATTCCATTTTAACATATTTAATCAACTATTGATTTTTATTTAGACTAATACTTTTAACTTTAAACCAATTCCTTTCTAATAAATTGATTTAACTAAAATTAAATTTAAAACTAAATTTCCTTTAATAAATTATTATTATTATTTTATTGACAAAAAATCAATTTTTTCCACTGGACATACCAACAAAATTTTCTTTACTATATAATATATATATATATACATATATAAGTCAACTGTTCAAACTTTATAAACTAATTTCCTATTTTACTGTAAACATATAACTTTGTTTTTTTTTCTGCTTCTGAAAATAACAGCAGTAATCTATCCTACTGTATAGAAACAATATATATTTCCAGATTTAAATTAAATTGAAATTAACTAAAAAAACTTTACCTTACTCTTGAAATTGCATCCAAAAGAAATCATCCTAGGTTCGATCAAACACTGCCAAAACGTCTCGCTGCCGAACCCACAATCGAACTCGAGTACTCTCGAACGCCATCATGACTTCTCCTCGCGTACGCGAGCGCCACTTGCTCCGCCTTCACCATTTCAGTTATCGCGACGCCACTCGCCATCGCGTGCGAACAACTCAGCTTCGACATCGAGTATCGCCGAAGCCCTAGCTTTGAGACTTCGCCTTGCCTGAACGCGCACAAAGGCGCAACCCCATCTAGCTTGAACTCGAGCCCCTGGCCCACCATCGCAGTGCCGACGAGCAACACCCCACGCGCATGCCGCCTCCTTGCTCGACTTCGAGATTAATTCGCGAGCCCACCCTAATTCGCCTCTTTTTTTTCTTTTTATATGAATCGATTTCGATTTTTAGAAGAGGGGAAAAAACTGGGTTTGGTTTTCGAACGGGAAGAGAAGAGGAGACTCGCGGCACCATATTCGAATAGCTACGATTAGAATGGAAACAACAGAGGGAAAGACGCGATTTTTAAGGGAATGTTTGCTTGGCCATTTTTTTCTTTTGTTTTGAGTTTTTTTTTGAACGAGAACGAAGCATCTCGATTTTGAAAGAATAAGGAAGTGTGTTCGAGAAGGTAAAGGAAGATTGCTTGAAAAAAATCTAGCTACAGTGTTTTTTTGTAACCAGTTATTAAATTAAATTTCGATATAAATTCCAACGCGTTTATATATATCGTACGCTCACACAACAACTCCAAACATTACGAAAATTGAAATCCAATAATAATACAATATTACGGATCCAATGGAACGGGTTTCGTAGAATTCCGAGACTGTGCCCCGGAACGCTATTTTCAAATATCGATTTAAACGATAAGATTCAAAATTGAACAAAACAGTTTCAAATTCAATTCTGAAGCTTCCATTATCTTCAGAATTATCAATATAAATTTTTCAAGCCTTGAAAATATTTTTAATCAGCTTGAAATTCCAATTTCAAAATTCTACCCAATTTCATACAATTAAATTCACTAATTAAATTGCCAAATTCATTTTGATATCTCGAATTTCAAATTAAACTATCATTCGAATATTTAAACTCAATTAAATATTCACATTTCAAATGTCAAAAATTCAAGGTCGTTACATTAGATCTACCCCATTTTACATTTACTTTCTTCATTTTATCTCTTCAAACACATCCGAAGGGTGTTGTGCCCAATTTTAGTACAAACAATCCTTACATCGTGTCGAATTCTCGTACTTCCTTCTAGCCCAAAATAACTAAGTTGGGCGTGCTTCATCTGCACTAAAATTCTGTGATGAAATGCTTCGTTAGGCTCTTCATCCTTTGGGCTGCTCCGAACGCATCTCACTCTTTAATTAGACCCTATGTCAAATCTTTTATTTTGCGTTTAGTTTACTTTTCTTATTCTGTTGGCTACTTATTTATCCTAAATTAGCATAATCTTGTCCCAGCCTTACCAAATGATTGTGAGACCATTAATTCCTGACTGAAAGGGAATGTTGTTGGTATGGGCCACTTCTATTATCTTGCTTATTAACTTAATTCAAGACTTAAGTTTATTAACATAAGCCTCTTCTGTTCTTTCTACTTAATTATAATAAATATAATTACAAGCGTCTCTTATAAAATTTACAATCTCAGCATAACTAACTAAAAGTATTAATTACTGAAATAAATACTAAATAAAATTATTTAACGGGAATCTAATGATAATATATCATAAAAGTAAAAGATATATAATTAAATCCACTCATATGTCGTCCTTAGCTTCAATCTCTATCCTTTTTAATTTGCTACGCTTTTCTCCGCTTTTTCCCCTTTTTGATTTATTGTAAATTCTCTGATTTGTTTACGAAATTCTCTAATATGTTTGTATGTATTTCCTGGCTTAATTTTATTTTTGGTTTGGGGAAAAATTTGGTTAATAGAGGAGAAAGGAAGAGGGAGAAGAGAAGAGGAGTTTGTTGTAAACGACGGTAGCTGATTCAAAGAAAATAGTGTGGGCTAGGGTTAAGTTACGTTCAATTTATTGGTGCAGTGAACAACTAGGAACCATCCAATTAACCCTAAAAACAATCATCACCATCAGAAATTAATTTGTTTATGTTAGCTTATAACGTGTAACTCTCCAATGTTATTCATTTGTTCCTTTATTATACGACTATATTAAATCACGTTTCCTTCTAAATAAGATTCTCACATTAATTATCCAATTAATTAGATCATACATACATACATATATATATATATATATATTCCAATATTAATTGATTCTTATACGTTATAATTTCTTACATATTTGAACACGTCAATTAATTTAGCGTTTTGAACATGTCAATTAATTTAGCGTTTTGAACACGTCAAATAATTTCTTACATATTTGATTCTTATACGTTATAATTTCTTACATATTTGAACGCGTTCCAATTTTTTTTTAACTTAGCGTTTTCTTCTAGCTAATTAATTTACATTATTAACAATTGTGAAAATGGCATATTCTTTGATTATTTGACACCCTTTTTAAAACGCTCAACTAATTGCCAATTAATTAATTGACACGTTTTCCCATTTTAATCTATATCCAAATTAATTCCTATGCGTCATTCAATCACACATTTATTAGTTGTACATATTTAAACCGGCAATTCATTACCCAATTAATTGACACATAAATTTCCCTCTTTTATTAATTGACGCTTACTTAATGTCTTTAATTAATTTCTAAATTAATTGATTTCGTCAATTATAAATTAATATATGTATGTTATCATTTAATTTATTCGTCGCATACATTTCCCTTTATTAAAAGATCCCTTAATTAATTAATGCTATAAAAGTGGCATATTCTCTGACTAATTGATGCCTCTATATCTCTTAATTAATTCCCCTTTTAATTGATTGATGCGTCAATTAATCACACACTCATTGGTTGTATATATCTATGTAACCTCTTAATTTTTAAATGCATACATTTGACATTTATATTCTGTTTTGTAATTATGTAAATTCAATTGATTTTATTTAATTATATAAAAATGCGAGGTGTTACATTCTCCCACCCTTTAGGAAATTTTGTCCCCGAAATTCGACAAGGGTAAAATTATGTAGTTCCTCGCACCAATCACATCCATTTTGTGTACATCCAATTTTTCGATCATCTGTGCTCTTGTGCAAAAGTGTTATTCAATACAAAATATTTGCATGTACATGAATTTCTAAGCGGTAACTTCTATATGAATGCTTTGCTTCTTTAAAAAATTATTTTTAAAACATGATGCACACATCCTAAATATACTTGCAGTTTCTATATGAATGCAATCTTTTGAAAATTTAAAACACTTCTCATCCAATTTTTCCCACACTCCTATTGAATAGGGTTGTAGTTCAACGAATTTTGCATCCAAACCCTACCATGCAACTTTAAATATTCGAATTTCAGAAAAATCTAATTTTCTGAATTCGATCTCTTATGTTAGAAAGAAGGTAGAAAACGGAAAAACTAGAGAATATGCTAGTATATGATTTTTGTTTGATGTTAATAAACATATATATATATATTCATTTAAATGCATTTGTTATTGTACTATTTTATTTTTCACATAATTAAATAAATATTTGTTGAATAAAATAAATAACACAGAATTCATATTCAAACAAATATTTTATTCAAACAAATATTTTATTACAAATTCAAATAGTACAAATTTGAGCTCTCACTACATTTACACATTGTCAATTACAATACAACTTCGATTACATCAGAATTTTTCAATTTACATATTACTCCTCACTACATATTCACTCAACACTAGTGTGTTTATCTTCAACTCTGTTCCAGCTTGAATCCAGCATCTGAGCTATCTACAAAATAAACACTGACGCAGTAAAATTGAAAAAGAAATAATTTTAAAGTGCGAAATAAAGTGTGTGTTTTGAAAATATTAGTTGCCTCAGTTATTTGGGTTGTTCATCATCAATTTTCTTTTGAATTCATCTTGCACGAACAGCTCGTAACATGCACAGTGTATCACTATAAATGTCACAAGGCAGTGCTCACCGATATACACTTGCTTGTTAAAACTACAGGGATAGGTGAGCACAAGGTCAAACCCGATCCAAGGCTGGATTCAACTCAAGTGCAACATGTGAAACCAGAAATATACAAAACAACATAAAACAAGCCTCGACAAAAAATTCAACATGTACACATGAGACCAGAATCACTTCGCATGAAAACAAAAACCACTCAACAAACCAGTGGAGCATGACTTCAAATGGAACCAGTCACTGTGGAGACTCATGGAGCCTTAGCTAAATGGTCGAGTACAAGGTTAGTTCTAGTCAAATGCAAGGGTAACAAGACCATTCAAACTCGAGGCAAGAACAAGACCAACTTAAATGCAAATGAGTGCAACAAGCTCAGTTTCAACATTACACACATGAAGACTCCAAAATGTACAAAACAGCTGGAACAAGACTCAATGGAGTTCAACATGACCACATGAACACACACACTAGAAAATACAAGTGTGATGACGTGAACCAACAGATGCACAGGTGTCTCGAAGAAACTTTAGCTACCACCCAAACATACACATGAAGACCCGAACTTAAATGACCAAACCACATAACAATGAAGACTCAGATCAAAGCAGTACACAAGACTTAGAGTGAAAACAAGGTTCAGAACTCAAACCAAGTTCATATGCAAGTATTCACTTTCAACATGTACAACATAAAGACCAGACAGATTCAAATGAAAACAACAAGTCTAAACAAACCATGTTCAATCATTTCTGTGGAACAAGGCTAACAAAGATTGGAACCAACCATTCTAGAGAGATGAAGATCAATATCAAGTCCAGACCAAATTGCAATACAACCAGATTCAATATCAAACCACCATACAAATATATATATACATATATATATATATACACGTATGTATACACACATGTATACATATATATGAAGTGACACACAATAGATCAATGGTAGCATATAAGTAAATGCATAAAATGATGCAGCAACATCAGTTCAGGTATGGGATGCAACCAGATTAGGTAAATGAACTGGCTCGAAGCAAATGAAGACCAGACACAAGTATCAACCATACCTCACACATATATCAGGTCAGAGGCATGAACAACCAAAGTGCGGACCAATTTAACTCGAAGCAGACTAGAGAAATGAAATAACAAAATCAGGCATGGACAAGAGCAAGGTACAGAGCAAGACTTCAATTTCAACTTTTCAAGTGTGTGAAGTCAAGTATAAGTCAAAGCAATGTAATGAACAGACTACAGCAATAAACTTCAAATGGAAATACAAGTGCACAAATCAAAGGCACAAACATGACTCAAAGCATTGCAAGGAACTAAAGTTCGAACCAGACCAGTCAACATGAAGACACAATGCAATAGAGCAAAGCCTCAATACCAAAGTGCAACAAGACTCAAAGTAGACCAGACACAGCTAGACCTACCACATACAACATGCCACCATACATGATGTACATGAAAGGCAACTCAACATAAAGTGTACCAGACCAAAATTGCATATGAAACCAGACTCAAGTGAATAATTTCAGACATGTATAAAGATTCAAATCCAAACTAAATCAGAACAAAGTGCAAACTTAAATGAACATATTCAATACATAGAAATGTTTGGACTCAATACAACCAGACATGTTTATGAAATTCAAGTAGCGGTGGTGATATGAAAACATCAACTTCAAATAGAACCAAGACCAGGAGAACAAGAGACATGAATCACTTCAGACTATCATATGAAAATGAAATGCAACATCAGGCTCCAAATAGTGGTGCAACCAGACTTCAAAGACCACATACAAAACAACCTCACATGAAAACTCACTTGAATAACGATGTAACAAAAACAAACAGTGCACAATGATACACACAAGAGCATTGTGAACAACAGACCCAACAAACCTGTACATCCAGACCAATTGCAGGCTACAGTTCTAACATGACAACATGAATACATATATAAGTGCATCTAACCAGACCATGTAGCATACAAGTGAAGATTCAACCAAAACCAGAACAAAATAACTGTAGCAGCTTGAACTAATCAGGAAGTAGAAAAGTGTTGCACTGAAGTCAATCAGGGTAAAACATAATGAACAAGTCAGGGTTTATCATGTCAAGACTATTTAAATTCAAAGTCGTGGGCCATGAACGAGAAACAAATTCAAATGCCAAAAAGAACGGAACCGGCTTTCAAAAAAATTAAAGCAATTTGAATGAAATGAACAAGTCAAATTTATCACCATCATTCGATTAAAAAATCATGGCCGACCAAAACATTTGAAGAAATCAAATAAAAATTTGTGAACGTAAAAATAGGGAATGTATCCCTATTTAATCCCACATCATCATCGGCATTCATGGAAGCTAAGTTCAAGTATATTAAACAGTGAAAGAAAAGTATAATCGCATACCATAATTACTCGATTCGAACTCGGTCCAATTGAAGCCACTGAGAGCAAATCAAAGCCAGGAGCGATTGATGAAGTAGAGCAAAGGAAAATTAATTACTTCAATCGATCAACGATCAAGCGGCAACTTCAATCGAACGAAACCCTATTTTTTGAAGAACAAAAGGAATGGCATTTTTTGAAGAGCAAAAGCAACGGCATGGATAAGCATGAAATAAAATAAAGGGAGACAGATTTTTTTTCTCTCTCTAATCAATTTGGGATGGCCTTTATTATTTTTCTATTTGGGCTTAATTGTAAAAGAAACATTATGGTTTTGTTTTTGTTTAGTTTTATTTAATTTGTAATTTCCTTTTAAATTTGTGAAACTCTAGTTGTGTAACTAGGTTACGAACTACGTGGCATAGTTCGAGAATTCGCAACTCAGTGGCTGAGTTGTGGCAGGGTTTTGAGGTAGAGTTAGGTTAGTCAAGTAGCGGGTGTCGCAAGTTTACGTGTGTAAGCGTCTGACTACTTAATTTCTAGTAGAAACCTTAGAAGCAGCACATAGGCAGATTATTGCCGAAGCTGGGTAAATCTGTGTATGATCTCTACTGCATTATTTTATGTGTTTGCTTTTATTTCTGTATTAATTTTTATTATTATTAGTATCATCCTATTCACCCCCCTCCCCCCATGGTGAAAACGATCCTACAAGTGGTACCAGAGATAGGAACAAAAACCAATTTTTGTTTTAAAATTTTGAATTTTTAAAATGGCTTCTTTTAATAATGTTTTTGTGAAGTTCAGTCCATGGTTAGACCACCAATGTTCAGTGGTGAATATACTTATTGAAAAATGAGAATGAAAATTTTTTTGAAACCCATAGATGCATGGAATATTGTTGAAACAGGATATAGGACACCAACAATTATGGTAGATAATTAAGAAGTTGAGAAACCGATGGATCAATGGACAGATCTTGAAAATAAACTGCAATTTGCTAACGTTATGGCTATGAATTCTATTATATGCTCATTAGATCAAACTAAATTTAATCATGTCTCACATTGTCTAACTACGTAGAAAATTTTGCACACACTTGATGTGACTCACGAAGGAACCTCCCAAGTCAAAGAATCTAGCCTTGCCATGCTTAGTAGCGAATATGAGAACTTCACAATGGCAAAGGATGAAAGTTTCAAAGAAATGTATGGACGACTTTCTAATCTAGTATACAAATAAAAATCCCTTGGAAAATCATACAAGAAACTGGAAATAGTTCGAAAAATTCTCTGAGTCCTTCCAAGAAATTTTGAGCAAAAGTGACTGCCATTCAGGAATCAAAGGATCTGAAATAGATTAAAGTTAAAGAACTTATCGGAAATCTCACCACTTATGAGCTAGAAATCAAATTTAAAGAAGAACGTAAAGGAGGTGATACTCGAAAGAAATCAATAGCTCTCAAAGGAACAACGGAAAGTGAAGAGGATGATGATGATGGGGCTGCTGAACTTGCACTGATAATAAAGAGATTCAAAAGGTGGAACCGCAAGTATGGAAATCCATCTCTAAATCAACAAATGAAAAGAAGAATAGTCAAAGTTCTAGACAACTCAAAAGAGCAGGAGATCATTTGTCACAACGGCAATAAACCCGGTCACATCAAGCCAATTGTCCTCAGAATCAATTCAGCAAAGGAAAGAAACCAAAAAGGAGAAGTATTGCAGCTACTTGGGATGAAGCTGATAAAAGCACTGGCAGTGAGAGAGTGAAAAAGGAAATCTGTGTCTTCAAGGAGAAACAACTGACAGCGATGATGACAAGCCAAGCGAGGTATCAAAACTTACTCACTCACAATTACTTATATATTTTCACGAAGTAAATGGCTGTTTTGAACGACTTAGGGAGAAGTACGCTAAAATTGAATCACAAAGAGATATTTTAATAGAACTTAATAAGCAACTTGATCAATTGGTTAAAAAATATCAAAGTAAGAGCCCTAAGTGTGATAAGTGTCCATCATTTGAAGAGGAAATAAAAAAAATCAGAAACTAGAATTAAATCGCTTGAAAATAAAATTCTGATTTTGAAAGAAAGTGAAAACACTAGAAGAGAAAATTCTATTAAAAAGCGCACTTTGTTATTGAATGAAAATGAATCTCTCAAGTCACAAGTCCAACAATTGTCCACAACTCTAGGAAAAAATTTCAAAGGAGAAAGATCGCTAAATATGTTATTAGGGAAACAAACTGTTGATCCTATTAGACAAGGACTTGGGTATATTCAATCTAAATGTGTTAGAAGTGAATCTAATCCTGTCAACTCCAAGTGCACGATTTGTAGAAAAATTGGACACAATCAAAACAATTGTTTGTATAGACCCAAACATGTGAAAACCATACCAATTTGGGTTCCTAAAGGCACGAATATAAAATTTCTTAAAGTCAAACAAATCTGGGTGCCAAAAGGAACAAACATAAACTATTTTGGTTCTACGCAAACTTGCCATTCAAAATTTTCTATCACTAACAATCATGGACCTATAAAAAAGAATAGGTCATAAAAATCTTTTCTTGTGTACGTGTGTTGGCGGGCTAAGGAACAACAAGAGTGGTACTTGGATTTTGGCTGTTCCAGGTACATAACAGGCGACAAATCAATGTTCCTTAGCCTAGTACAAAGGTGGCAGAGTCACAATGAGCAACAACGAAAAATTATCAGCAAAGGTAAAATAGTTAACGATACATTTATCTTGAAAGATATATTATATATTGAAAATCTGCACCATAATCTGATTTAAATCAGCCGGTTATGTGATAAGGAAATGAATGTTGATTTTGATTCTGATTTATGAAAAATTGTTGATCAATTATCTTTTTATGCCAAAGCACCTTTGGAATCCTTGAACTAGTTCATATAGATTTGTTTAGGTGGTAAGAGATGTTTTGTATTGGTTGATGATTGCTCTAGATACACATGGATATATTCGTTTATCTTACTGCTTCTTGACATGACTCTATGTTCACTGATTGTTTGTGTGCACGGTTTCAATCAAATCCAAAAGAGTCTCATTTTAAAAGTTGTAAAATGATTATAAGGTATTTGTTTCACACTTCACTGTTTGGTCTATGGTATCCAACTTATGATAACTTTGATTTAAAGGGGTATTCAGATGCATACTATGCTGGTAGTCTAGTTGATAGAAAAATTACTAGTGGAATGTGTTTTATGTAGGGACATTCATTAATCGCATCACATTTCCAAAGAAAATATCTGCATAGTTTTCATTTTAACTGATTTTCAAATGGCAGGCATTTTTTTAAAAAACCCCCTTCTAGAAAATAGTTTTTTGTTGACTTCGTTTCAGATTAGGCATTTTAGAAATTTGATTTTATATTTATTTTTGCATTTGATCTTAAATGAATACATTAACTAATCTGACTCTCTACTGATTATCGAAAGATAAATAGTGACTGAAAAATTGATATGTATTGATATTAATCATACATTATGATTTGAGACAGTATATGTAGTAAATTTCTTTAAAAATTTAAACAAAATTTGTAATAACTTTGATTGGTAAAAATTCCATGACCGTCTCTATTTCTATCATATTTCTAAACGACCATCACTCATCAAAATCCAATATAGTATGTCAAATGTAGTATTTTAAACGAGAAATTATTTATTTTTTAAAAATTTATTTAGCAATAAAAACATCCTAAGTATTCACTCTCATTTAAAAGTCCTCACGGTTATGCATTGGTGAATTACTTGGAATCTTTTATATGTGCTTTCATGCTCATTTAAAAGTCCTCACAGTTATGCATATATGGAACACATATCAAAATTGATTATTAAATAGACGAGTTGATTCTAATCCTCACGGTTATGTGTGGTTAGAAGATACTTGAAATTCATTTTTTTTTTAAATTGGGAATACTACTAATTTCATTTAAAAGTCCTAACGATTATGCATGGTTAGTAAGTATTCAAATTCCTATCATAAATACACCACAAATAGATACAACTATATGGTTTTATATACCGACATCACCCATGTCACTCTAAAGTGGAATATGCGCCTAACAGAGTATTTATGATTTTTGTTTGATTTTTTATTGAAATTTAATATTTATACTCGATTAGGTATTAATGTTGTATTAATGTCTATCACTTTATCTCTATTTTTCTAACACTATTACTCTTTTGCTGATAACAAAAGGGGGAGAGAAGGTAAGATTTTGGCAAATAAGTTCAAATATTTTATTTTTTAATTCCATATTCTCATATAGGCTATTGCATGGTTTATTATTTTTTATTCGCATATTTTTATTTATTTTCATGCATAGATGAAGGGGAGCTTCGTTGTAGGGGGAGCATTCAAATAGAGGGAGCAAATAGATTTAATCAAGACTAAATACATTTAATAGAGTCAAAATCTAATATATGTTTGTTATCATCAAAAGTGGAAGATTATAGAATATGCTAGTGTATGATTTTTGTTTGATGATAATAAACATATATATGTTCGTTTAAATGTATTTGTTATTGTACTATTTAAATTTTAACATAATTAAATAAATATTTTTTGAATAAAATAAATAACACAGAATTCATATCCAAACAAATATTTTATTCAAACAACAAATTCAAATAGTACAAATTTGAGCTCTCACTACATTTACACATTGTCAATTACAATACAATTTCGATTACATCAGAATTTTTCAATTAACATATTACTCCTCAATACATATTCACTCAACACTCGTGTATTTATCTTCAACTCTGTTCGAGCTTGAATCCAGCATTTGAGCTATCTGCAAAATAAACACTGACGCAGTAAAATTGAAAAAGAAATAATTATGCAGTGCAAAATAAAGTGTGTGTTTTGAATATATTAATTGCCTCAGTTATTTGGGTTGTTCGTCATCAATTTTCTTTTGAATTCATCTTACACGAACAGATTTTAACATGCACGGTGTATCACTATACATGTTATAAGGCAGTGCACACCGATATACACTTGCTTGTTAAAACTGCAGAGGCAGGTGAGCACAAGGTCAAACCCGAGCCAAGGCTGGATTCAACTCAAGTGCAACATGTGAAACCAGAAATATACAAAACAACATAAAACAAGCCTCGACCAAAAATTTAGCATGTACACATGAGACCAGAATCACTTCACATGAAAACAAAAGCAACTCAACAAACCAGTGGAGCATGAATTCAAATGGAACAGTCAAAGTGGAGACTCATAAAGCCTCATCTAAATGGTCGAGTACAAGGTTAGTTCTAGTAAAATGCAAGGGTAACAAGACCATTCAAACTCGAGGCAAGAACAAGATCAACTTAAATGCAAATGAGTGTAGCAAGCTCAGTTTCAACATTACACACATGAAGACTCCAAAATGTACAAAACAGCTGGAACAAGACTCAACGGAGTTCAACCTGACCACATGAACACACACACCAGATAATACAAGTGTGAAGACATGAACCCACACAAGAACATGTGACTCAAAGAAACTGCAACTACCACCCAAACATACACATGAAGACCAGAACTTAAATGACCGGACCACATAACAATGAAGACTCAGATCAAAGCAGTACACAAGACTTAGAGTGAAAACAAGGTTCAGAACTCAAACCAAGTTCATATGCAAGTATTCACTTTCAACATGTACAACATAAAGACTAGACAGATTTAAATGAAAACAACATGCTCAAGTGTACATGCTCACAACAACAAGTCTAAACAAACCATGTTCAATCATTTCTATGGAACAAGGCTAATAAGGATTGGAACCAACCATTCTAGAGAGATGAAGATCAATATGAAGTCCAGACCAAATTGCAATACAATCAGATTCAATATCAAACCACCTTACATATATATATACACACACACACATACATATGTATACACACATGTATACATATATATGCGGTGACACACAACAGATCAGTGGTAGCATACAAGTAAATGCAAAACATGACACAGCAACATCAGTTCAGGTATGGGGTGCAACCAGATCAGGTAAATGAACTGGCTCGAAGCAAATGAAGACCAGACACAAGTATCAACCAGACAACACACATATATCAGGTCAGAGGCATGAACAACCAAAGTGCAGACCAATTTAAGTCAAAGTAGACCAGAGAAATGAAATAACAAAATTAGGCACGAACAAGAGCAAGGTACAGAGCAAGACTTCAATTTCAACTTTTCAGGTGTGTGAAGGCAAGTATGAGTCAAAGCAATGCAATGACCAGACTACAGCAATAAACTTCAAATGGAAATACAAGTGCACAAATCAAAGGCACAAACATGACTCAAAGCATTGCAAGGAACTAAAGTTCAAACTAGACCGGTCAATATGAAGACACAATGCAATAGAGCAAAGCCCCAACACCAAAGTGCAACAAGACTCAAAGTACACCAGACACAGCTAGACCTACCACATACAACATGCCACCATACATGATGTACATGTAAGGCAACTCAACGTAAAGTGTACCAGACCAAAATTTCATATGAAACTAGACTCAAGTGAATAATTTCGGACATGTACAAAGATTCAAATCTAAACCAAATCAGAATAAAGTGCAGACTTAAATGAACATATTCAATACACAGAAATGTTTGGACTCAATACAACTAGACATGTTTATGAAATTCAAGTAGCAATAGTGATATGAAAACTTAAACTTCAAACAGAACCAAGACTACGAGAACAAGAGACATGAATCACTTCAGACTATTATATGAAAATGAAATGCAACATCAGACTCCAAATAGTGGTGCAACCAGACTTCAATGACCACATACAAAACAGCCCTACATGAAGACTCATTTGAATAACAATGTAACAAAAGCAAACAGTGCATAGTGACACAGACAAGAGCAGTGGACACAACAGACCCAACAGACCAGTACACCAGACCAATGGCAGGCTATAGTTCTAACATGACAACATGAATAAATATACAAGTGCAACTAACCAGACCAGGTAGCATACAAGTTAAGACTCAACCAAAACCAGAACAAAATAGTAGTAGCAGTTCAAACCAGTCAGGAAGTAGAAAAGTGTTGCAGTGAAGTCAATCAGGGTAAAACATAATGAACAAATCAGAGTTTATTAAGTCAAGACTATTTAAAATTCAAAGCTGTGGGTCATGAACAAGAAACAAATTCAAATGCAAAAAATATCAGATGTATATGGAGTAACAGGTCAACGAAATGAACAAGTCAAATTTATCACCATCGTTCGATTAAAAAATCACGGTCGAGCAAAACATTTGAAGAAATCAAATAAAAATATGCAAACGTAAAAATAAGGAATTTATCCCTATTTAATCCCACATCATCATCGGCATTCATGGCAGTCGAGTTCAAGCATATCAAACAGAGAAAGAAAAGTAAAATCGCATACCATAATTACTCGATTCGAACTCGATCCAATTGAAGCCACCGAGATCAAATCAAAGCCAGGAGCGATTGACGAAGCAGAGCAAAGGAAAATTAATTACTTTAGTCGATCAACAATCAAGCGGTAGCTTCAATCGAAAGAAACCCTATTTTTTGAAGAACAAAAGGAATGGCATTTTTTGAAGAGCAAAAGGAACAGCATGGATAAGCACGAAATAAAATAAAGGGAGACAGATTTTTTTCCTCTCTAATCAATTTGGGCCAGCCTTTATTATTTTTCTATTTAGGCTTAATTGTAAAAGAGACATTAGGGTTTTTTTATTTAATTTTATTTAATTTGTAATTTCCTTTTAAATTTGTGAAACTCTAGTTGTGTAACTAGGTTATGAACTACGTGGCGTAGTTCGAGAATTTGCAACTCAGTGGCTTAGTTGTGGCTGGGTTTTGAGTGTAGAGTTAGGTTAGTTAAGTAGCGGGTGTCACAAGTTTACGTGTGTAAGCATTTGACTACTTAATTTCTAGTAAAAACCTTGGGGCAGCATGTAGGCAGGTTATTGCCGAAGCTGGGTAAATCTATATGTGATCTCTAGTGCATTACTTTCTGTGTTTGCTTTTATTTCTGCATTAATTTTTATTATTATTAGTATCACCCTATTCAACCCGCTCTATGGTGAAAACGATCCTACAAAAACTTCATATTTCTCCGATTTTCTTTTACGCACATCTTCCTCTGTACTTGGGATTTAGGCTTCTGTTCTAAAGAAAATTATTTGCTTCCCCAAGCATAGTTTACATAAGAAAATATTTCTTTTTAAATTTTTCTATTGACATTTCTGTCACTTTCTTTAAATTTGTTATTTTCCTTTTAGTTATCTTATTCTGCTTTTATTCTTTTTTATATAAAGCAACTAAATACAGCTATTATCTAGGGCAAGGAGGTCTAGGACCATGTCCACTTTGACATGGAAAGGTCCTACTCTAGGAATCTAAGTAAGTCATATGCTCCTCCCACTGCCTTTTACTTATTTCCAACTTACGCTGTATTACTCATGACGAATAAGATCTATTCATCTCTTCTATTCCATGCTCAAAAAGGAATAACTAAGTCTCGTTTACTACAGTGGATAAGGGTTTCAATCTATACAGTCTCTATCTAAAAAGGCAACTAAGCTTGCGGGAAATTTTCTCTTTACCTTTCATTTTTTCCCAACTAAGATCTACCTATCCCAACCACATGTGTCTTATCATCTTACTAATATCATTTCACTATTCTTCTATAGTCTGGACACATGAAGCAACATTTCTTGGTTTTCACTGGTGTCCTATACACCTTACGGGAACTTTTATTATTACTAAGAGTAATTACTGCTATAGCTTTATACTTTTCCCATTACACCTAGGAAATGATTCCTATCTACTCCATATTTCTAAGTATGATTTAGTTTTGTATTTATCAATTTTCTTCAAAAATTAAAACTACTAAATTTTTGAAACATCAAATCCCAAAATTCTCACCTTTGAAAGTGTTATTTTAAAGTTTTTTGTGAAACTCAAAGGTACTTGATTACTCAAAATTTTATCTTTCCAAAAACTTATTTACTTTTACACCAAACCATTTTTTTATTTAAAACATGTCTTGCTTGTTCTTAAGACTTTTTTCTTTTTTCTCTTTTTTCATAAACTTTCAAATTTACTAAAACTAGAGTAGATAAGAACAATTATTTTATCAAAAATCTCTTAACTTTCCTACTCTTCCAATTAATTAATCTTGGGGGAGTTTTTAACTTACTACACTTGAAACACCCCCACACACCTTAGTATATCCAAAAAGGACATACTAAAAGATGTGGTGCATTGTAGGTATAGCTAAAAACTTGCAGAGACTAAGATTCACAAGACAAAATAAATAAAACAACGGAAACATTTGAAACAGTAGCTTATTTAAAATCTAACTTCATTAATACTTCATAAAACCAAGTAAGTCACAAAATACCAAATATTCATGTCGAGTGAAAAACCATAATCTCAGTCATACATCAGAGTACATAAAACAACAATCCCTCTCAAAATACAAAGTACGTCAAAATGAAATAAAAAAAGGAAAGAAGATGAATACATGAGGAAAGATCTCTACAACTGAATACTCCAAGAAAATCCGAAATCTACTAACCCTGCCTCTGCTGGCCAATAGAGGGAAAGGGAAAAAATAGAGGAGTGGGTTAGACTATAAATCTGGTGAATGAAAGTAATTACTAGTATTCTTAAGTAAAGTAAAGATATAGACTTTGGAACAGTTCTAGTATAAATGGAAACAAAGGAAATAGGAAGAAAAGGTAAAGCTATAATAAAATACGGTTTTAACTGTTGCTTAGATTAGTTCGATTGGATAATCTTGATTGGTTACACTTGTCTTAGATAACTGCTTTGATTAGGCTGAATTCTCAATCCTACTTTAATTAGGCTGAAGTGCTAATTCTACCCTTTGATCGGCCTTCTACTCTGTTGTGGCTACTACGGACCGGCCCCTATAGGTCTCTACATAGAAGACTGTGGACCAGCCCCTATAGGTCCCTACGTAGAAGACACCAGTGTCTACGAAAGACACCTATTAAGCGCTTGGAACTCATAACGATTTATCCACTAACATTGGAAGCTGCACGCTCGACTACCACTAGTTGCATGTTACCTGTTGCTCCTTCTATGGACCTTTATGTACCTCTGCTCCAGCATAAGCATGCCCTCGCCTCACTTCGGCTATTATGAAACCACTTGTGTCCATTTATCTAAAAGGGAATGCTGTTGGTACTGGTCCGTCATCCAAACAATATCTAGTTGCGCCCCTTGTCCAAATCCCCGTGATTTGAACTTCTAATTATTGACCTCCTATTTACCACTACTCCAGCATAAGCGTGCCCTAGCCTCACCTAATCTATTTTGAGACCTAACTGAAAAAAGGAATGTCGTTGGTACTGATCCTGCTTTTATCTGTGCTTATTAACTTAGTATAAATTGTTTAAATAAATCTCTAATGTTGTTCTTGCTATCTTTGCTTATTTATTTATTCTAAGTCTCAAAATAAGCCTTTTTCTGTTCTGTTTCTAATTATAACCTACGTTATAATTGTGCTTATTAACTTAATCCAAGGTCTAAGTATAAAAATAAGCTACTTTCCCTATTTACTCTTTTAGTCAAAATTATAAGTTATAATTATGCTTACATATATCTTAAATTCAGTCCAAGTCCAATTTATTGCAGTCTTTTCATTTTACATCTTATTTTTCGTAATTTCGGTGTTCTTATTATTTAGTCCATATTCGCAATTTAATCTATTCTATTTATTCCATTCGCGTAAAAGTAAAATAGAAAGAAACAGACAATTACAGAAGAAATCCCAAATGTAGAATAGATGTAAATAAAACGTAAATAACAGTAAATAACTGTAAATACTGTTAATAACAGTAAATAATTGAAAAAGCTATAATTAACAGTAAATAACTACAAACAATTGAAAAGAATAGCTTAAGGAAATAGACTAAAAAATAACTCTAAAACTAAAAATAAATTGATAAAAAGGTTATTCCAAAATTGTAGAAAAACTACAGCTATTGGAAACCATATTATTTTAAATTACTTAAAAATCTAAAATAATTACTAATCACTCACATGTGGACCTTAGCTCTTCCCTTGATCTTCCCGGATCCACTTAGGGTTGTTAAATATTTTAATTTAAAACGATCTTCTTCTCGGAAAATTATTCCTTTTAGGGTCCTGCATGAGAAGGTGAACCCAAAGAGAGAAAAATTTGAATGAGAAAAATAGCTAGGCCTAGGGTCTTATTTACATTGGCACTTGTGGATCTCCGACCGTTGGATTTGGAGATTAAATCTGGTACAATCACATCACAGGCTCAATAGGAACCGTCGGATGGGATCACGGACACGCCTGATGAGAGAAAAATCAACAAAACACGTCATATATGCATCGAGATCGATTCTCGGCCATATAGGAAGGCGGGTCGACTGCCATGCCGACCCTTACACATGGTAGGTCGACCTCTAGGTCTACCTAGCCCATGGGAGGGTCGACAATAGGGTCGACCTGCCCTATTATTATTATTTTGTTCGTTTCTTGTTTCTGGTATAACTTCTTCATACTAACTCGGATTTTGATAAATTTATGTATGAAAATTGATCAGAAAATCGCCACGGACACAATGGTACTACGCCTGTGGTCCAATTCTAAAAATTTCACAAAGTTATTATATTATTTAAATAATTCGTTAATTAATTACTATAGCTTAAATTTCGGGTTGTTACATTCTCCCTTCCTTAAGTGATTTCGTCCCCGAAAACTCTAAGGATAGAAGAATGAAATAAACATTTTCATCTAAGTTTTACACCGAACTACTCAACCATCACCTATTACATCCTTTGTCCTTAAGTTTTTCTGATACAATTTATGATACATATGCAATTAGAGTAGTGTCAATGTCCCTAACTAATGCAAAAGATTAGGCAGTCTACTGATTCAGTCGACCTCCTTTTATGCAATGATGTATGTGCCATGTATCCAAATGAATTCAAATTCCCTAATGATAACTAATAGTTCTATATGTGTGCTACAAACATCATCCAAATGCAACAATCATGTGATAATCATCCCTTTATAACAACCATGGAAAATAAAATAAAAATACAAATGCGCACGCATCCATATGCATATGCTCTAGTGTCCTGGTTAGGTCGATCCCTAAGAGACAATAGTGCCAAGTGTAAGTATATGCGTCCATTAGCACCCACTAGCAACCACTTGCAACCATTAGCGTCCATCATACATAACATGTTCTAATAACATGTTTTCATCAAATCCTGCCATCCATATGTTAAATCCTAAGATCTACCCTCCAAAAGGATAAAAGGAAAAAACCTATTCAAAACTAAAGATGGAAACATAAAATTCAAAATTTACTCTCAAAGGGATGTGGATAAGAGGTACGTATTTTCTTCTAATCAAATCAATCTTCTTCGAAGTCTCTTTAACCATGTCGGAACCAAGTGGCAATCTCTCTATAGACTCTAACCAACATGAAGGCGACTTGCACGGTCTTCCATAAAGAGCTTCGAAAGGTGTCATTCCAATGCTAGCTTGAAAACTATTAATATATGTGAATTCCACTAAAGGAAGATGCTCCTTTCAAGTTCCTTCAAAATCAAGGATACACATCCTCAACCATGTGTGCCTTACCATCTTACTAATATCACTTTAATATTCTTCTATAGTCTACACACATGAAGCAACAATCCTAGGTTCTCGCTAGTGTCTTATACCCTTTACGAAAACTTCTATTATTACTTCTAAAAGTAATCATTGCTATCTCCTACCCAACCTTACACATTTTCCATCACACCTAGGAAATGATTCCTATCTACTCCACATTTAAGAGTTTGGTTTGGTATTTATTATTTTATTTCAAAGACTAAGGCTTCTAAACTTTTAAAACATCAAATCCCAAAAATTTTGCCTTTAAAAGCGTTATTCTCAAGTTTCTATTAAATTCAAAGGTGCTTGGTTACTTAACATTTTACCATTCTAGACTTGCATCCTTACAGCTTTTCCATAAAAATTGGGATTTTTAAATTTAACTATTAAAAAGTTTTACTTTTTTTTCACCAAACCATATTTCTTTATAGTACGTTTTCACACGTTTTTGAAACATCTTCTTATTACAGCTAATAGTTTTATACCTTAATGTATTGGAACTATTTTCTATTATGAGAAACTATTAATGCTAAAACCTTCTATGAATCCTTTAAAAGAGGACTTCATGTTTATGTGAAATTACAAGGAACTTATTTTATATTTTTCGGAATAAACTATACAAAATACGGTGCTTCCCATACCGTGTATATCTCTTTCACGTATTCCTTATAAATTGCACAAAACATTTGTGATCTGGTCTCATGGGGAATTATATCATTATTCATTTTATTCCAATAGGTTAAAGTATATATATAATATATATTCATTTTCTATGAAATTTATTAATCTCCCAATATTTAACTTACACCTTCTTTTTCAAAAGAACACATTTTCAAAAAAAAATTAATAGAAAACATTTTCTTTTACTTAAAAAAATAAGTGTACTTACAAATCACTTTATTTCTATACTTTTAAAACATATTTTATTTGGGTTAAAATAGATGTTGCATAAAACATCGTTACTACAACCCAAAAATACTAGTGTATGGATTCAATTAAATAAATATTGATAAATCTCATATACTATTTTAAAAACATTTCCTTTAGGAGTCACCTACTATAACAATAGTGTTATAGTCTATGCCTCCT
Source organism: Allium fistulosum (assembly GCA_030737815.1). Taxonomy (NCBI): domain Eukaryota; kingdom Viridiplantae; phylum Streptophyta; class Magnoliopsida; order Asparagales; family Amaryllidaceae; genus Allium; species Allium fistulosum. The sequence continues at coordinate 810,156,373 of CM060901.1, read as the reverse complement.
TTTATGTTTCACGAAAATATTTATTACAATAATAAATGTTGTAACCTATGTTTTTGATATTTTTAATACACTCCAGGTTTTTATTTTTAAAATCTTTGTTTACCTACAAAGGAACAAGCGAGCTATAAATGCTCTATAATTATTCAAAAGACTCTCACTTTTAACAAAATTTGTATCATATAAAAACCAATTTAAATTTCATACCATTTTTTCAAAAACCCAATATTTACTTAAAAATATTGACAATTATACTTTTCAACTTTTCAATTCTTATAATTTTATTGGGCTAGATATAAAGTGGGTTTTCTTCTCACTACACTAGGAGTATCCTTCCTAAATTTTGGTAATCTCATTTCCTTACCAAAGTCTTTTTTTCTTATTCCTCTTGTATGCTTACATTTATTCTAAGGTACCACCTTTAAATCCACTTATCTGAAATAATAGTAATTTCTACAATTATCTACATATTGGCTTTCTTCTTTTCTTATCAACTACATATATTATACATCTCCAATCTTTGCCTACAACTCTTTGGATTTCCATAATACGAACCTATGTGTACAAAACCATTTCTCAAACTCCTACCATGTGTAGACCTTCCCTATGCCCTAAGAAATGCACTTCATTATGCCAACCATGATACTTCAAGATTTTTTCCTTCAATTGAAAAACCTCTGTTAACTCCTCTTTTTGAGCGACCTAAAACTCTGCGATCTAACATTCAGCGACCTAGCGACCTAACTTCCCCAACGACCTAGCGACCTAGATTCTCAAGCGACCTAACGACCTAAAGCTATTAGCGACCTAACGACCGAAAGCTATCAGCGACCTAACGACCTAAAGCTATCAGCGACCTAACGGCCTAAAGCTATCAGCGACCTAACAACCTAAAGCTATCAGCGACCTAACGACCTAAGAAGATCAGCGACCTAAAGGCTTCTATAACCTCACGACCTAGCAATGTAACGACTTAGAGAGCTAAAGCAGAGTAAAGTTGCACGACCTACTATAGGTCGCTCACGACCTACTATAGGTCGCTCACGACCTACTATAGGTCGCTCACGACCTACTATAGGTCGCTCACGACCTACTGACTCGTTCAGACAAGACTCAATGCAGTTGAGATAAGTTAGCTTAATCCTTTAGGTCGTTTGCGACCTAAACCACTGCTACCCTCATAACTGAAACCACTACTCATAGGTCATTAAAGACCCACGGCCTATCTTAGGTCGCTCGCGACCTACGACCTATCTTAGGTCGTTCGCGACCTAAGACTTAGAGATTGAATCTTGCCTAGATTTTTCCCTATAAATACTAGAGCTACTCCAACGGCAAGGGGACTTTTGGCTGATCTTCTGAAGCGCCATTACTCTACTGAATTCTTAACTCATCCAACACATCAAGCATTCCAAACACTGAAGACATTACAATAAGCTCCGAAAGAGATCTTGCACATCCGACATGGATTCAAAGAGCCTTATCACATCAAAGTTTGAGATACTAGTCTGAAGTGTTTTGAAATCGAATTGTATTATATTCTTAAAGTGCATTGTATCAACTTGTAACCAAATCAGCAATAAAGAATATAAAGTGGACGTAGGCTTAATTACGAGCCGAACCACTATAAAATTGTTGCCTCTTTACTTTTCTGCTATTTTCAGCTTATATTCTATTCCCGTACCAACGGGTGGTGCTTTCACATTACTACTACACACACCGGGGTGTTAGCGTTCAATTTTCAGCGTTAACATTTTGGTGCTTTTACTGAGAATTGAACTTAGGAATCTTCTCACCATTGCTTCGCAAAGACTTGTTGATAGAATCTCCTTAAAGACCAGAAGTCTAACTGAAATCATGGCTCCTGGAAGAAAGGGTAGATCTACTAGATCCGAAATGCTCATGAAGGGACCTCCGCTTCCCCAACAGCAAACCAGCCAAATCCTACCGTTGGAGTCACAAGGGCTGAATTTGACGATGTAGTTTCTAGATTATACCAACAAATCGAAGCTCAGAACGCTTTGATGATGGATAGATTAAACGCTCTGCTTGGGGCAAATCGATAACCAGAAAACCATGAAACAACCTTTGATGAAGAAGCCTATAACTCCCGGGAGAAAGGTATTCCTCAACGAGCGGCTGGCACCGCCGAAGCGCCACCTTTCCAAGCTGAAGAGTTCAAGGCCGCAGCCAACTTTCCACGAACATTTCCAAGCTGATGTCTGCCCGACGATGCCTCTGAACAATGAGGAGTACCTATTAGGGATGGTTCGCCGAATCATGAAAGAGAGCATGCAGAGGGAAGAAAATGAGAGTGACTGGGGATTTGCACCAAGTAGAACTCCATTTACCGAAAAGATCATAAAAGCAGAATTTCCAAGGAAATTTGTACCTCCGGCTATCTCGGCCTATAATGGAACAAGTGACCCTAATCATTTCCTATACAAGTACGACTGGCATATGACCGGTGCAAGAGCATCCGATGAGATTAAGTGCCGATACTTTCCAGTGTACTTAGAGGGAGTGGCTCTACTTTGGTTCACAAAGTTGCCAATCCGGTTCGTAGATCAATTCTCTGACTTAACACGAAAGTTCAAAGACCAGTTCAGATTATATGCTTCAAAGGCTAAGGATATAATGTCACTGTCCAGTCTTGAACAAGCTCCCGAAGAATCAATCAAATCTTTCTTAAGTCGTTTCAATATAGCCCTGGCCAAAGTGGATAATGCAGAACCCCGTATGATCCTGACTTACCTGATGCGAGCCATCGACAAGTCAAGTGAATTCGATAGATGGTTAAAAATGAAGGAACCAAATTCACTTGAGAAGTTTTATAAAAAGGCCGATGAATTCACGCGCCTAGAAAACCTTTCTACGCCAGTAAAAGTAGTTGTTGCCGAAGTCAAGAATAATGATCTTGCTTCTAACAAAAGAGAATCTGGGAATTAGAAAAGGGAAAATGACGGAGGAAAGAACCAGGGGAATGAGAAGAAACCTCGCCGCTTTAATCCTTCAGATTTTACCTTTAACTGACACACCGGAAAATATCTTCTTCGCAACAAACGATGTTGTCAGGTACCCCAAACCACCTGAGATGGGGAGAAGTGCAGTGAATAATGGGAAATTCTGTCGATTTCACAATCAACCTGGCCATGACACTAACCAATGTCGCCAGTTAAAGAATATGATTGAAGAATTGCTGAAACAGGGTAAACTCCAACAATATATGAAGAAAAACGGAGTCGATCCAACCTCATCCACTCAGGGGCAACAACATCCTGCTCATCAATCTGGCTCTGGCAACAACACTGCAGTGCAAGAATCTGAAAAGCTTGTCATTAATGTTGTCACAGGGGGTCCACATCTAGCAGGCAGAAGTTGGGATGACTGTTAACTACCCACAAAACTGCAGCTGGGGCATCATTCATTCTCTCTGGCATATGAATCCAAAACTACGAATGCAGTAGAAATGGAAATTCAATTCGGAGATCCTGGAACAACAATCACCTACATCCTTTTTTTTTTACTTAACAGCACTGCTTAAATTTGTAAAATGATGATGGATGTATAACTTTTGTATTGTAAACCATTGAGAAATCAGTGTGAATCAATAATAAAAAACTATAAATCTTGCGTTCTCTAATGCTACAAAATGCCTGTCTCATTTCGATATGCAAGTATCTTTAAAATATTGCTAAAATGTCGATTAAATATTGCAGGCTATCAAAGAAAAGCTTACCTATTCAACACATCACAAGACTCAGCGATTCCTACAAATCATTCAGATGCCAAGCCGCAAAAGTTCAAAAATTCAACTCCTACAAAAGAAGTTCTATTAGTTGATAGTTCCACCAAAGTGGGCGCCTTCCTGACGAGAAGGATCCAGACCTTTGCTAACCAACCGTGATCGTTTGTGCAAACGAACATCCGGTAAAGTAGCTTGTGTCTGCCCTGTGGATTCACTCAACAATAAAGTACACTTCTCTGGCAATAAAGCAAACAACTTGCAAAAAAAATGGCACATGTGCTTAAAGTGATAACGAGGAATCGCTAAAAAGCAGACGGTGGAAGGACACAAGCAACAAAGCCCTCTAACGAGGCACAAGCCCTCCTCGGAGGCACAACTCTTCGGAGGCGCATTTCACCAGAGCTGAAGTGCAAAAATGCTCCTCTTCGGAGGCCCACTTCACCAGAGCTGAAATGCCAAAAAAGACCTCTCCGGAGGCACATTTCACCAGAGCTAAAGTGCAAAATGCTTCTCTTCGGAGACCCACTTCACCAGAGTTGAAATGCAAAATTGCTTCTCTTCGGAGACCAAAAATGCTTCTCTTCGGAGACCAAAAATGCTTCTCTTCGGAGACCAAAATTGCTTCTCTTCGGAGACCAAAATTGCTTCTCTTCGAAGACCAAAATTGCTTCTCTTCGGAGACCAAAATTGCTTTTCTTCGGAGACCTAAAATGCTTCTCTTCGGAGACCAAAAAGCTCCTCTTCGGAGGCACAAAGCCCTCTTCGGAGGCAGGCTTCACCAAGCTTGAAGTGCCAAATCAAAGCCCTTTAACAAGGCACATCCTAAAACTTCATTGATGGAACCACTAACGGCCGCAGCTGGATACTTATGATTATTTGTACAAACAAATATCCAGTAAAACAGCCAATGACTGTCCTGTGGATCCATTCGACGATAAAATATAATTGTCTGACAAACAGATCAAAACATTCTTCAAAAGCTCACTTCACTGCATAGGGAAATCCACTTTTCAACAAATAAAAGTGATCATCCCCGAAAGTTGAAGTGTTCTTTAGAAAGAGAGAGAAAGTAAAAACTTCTCCAATACAAAGCGTATTCTATTAAAAGCAGAATAATATTTCCTCAAAACGGAAGAATTATTCTCTAAAATAAGAATACAAGTCTTTTCAGAATATTACAGTAAGCCGTGATACGGGGGCATATAACTATATTAATAAAAATAACGCTCAACCATCATACCACGAGCTCACTGCAGTATCATATAAAGTAAATAAAGAAACTTGTGCAAAAACAAGGAATAAATGCATTCACACATATACTGACAAGAAATTGTACAAGTAAAAAGAACCATTTTATTCCATACTATAAAGTTTTTGTACATATGCAGGTTTCAAGCGGGGACCGGTACCCGCACAATCTCCGGTCAATGCAAAAGCAAAAAGTAAAATAAGAAAAGTAAACTCCAGCTTATCACTCCTTCTTCCCGCCACCTTTAGAACCCTTGCCCGGTTTGATGACCAGTTTCGGAATCCGGCGTGAACGGGTCGGGGAAGGAGGAGAAGAAGGTGTAGCCGGATCTTCTTCTACTTTATCTTCTCCAGCTGAAGTGCTTTTCTTCTTCTTCCTCATTACGCGCTTCCCCTTCTTCTTCGAAGAAGACTCACTGCTCGGAGTAACTAGATCTGATAACTTCGTGTCATCATCATAAGGCTCTGGAGTCTTCTCGCCTTCGTCAAGCTCCCCAACCTTCTTCTCTTGAGATGCAAGTGGGTCATCCAAGCCTCGAAGGGCTTCTATTTGCTCTTCCTACGACCCTAGCTAAGAAGCAGGAGTGACTTGAAGAGATGGAGGAGGAACAGCTGGAAAGGGAGAAGTTCGCGCAGCGCTTGGTGCTTCCGCTACAGAAGAAAAGAAGTTAAAATCAGTATTCTCGGAAAAAAGAGAAGATATTGGATCATCGGGACTTAAGTAATAAGCGAGAAATTCATCATGCTCAGTTGAATCGAGCAAGTAGTCTACTTGAGCTGGATCAGACTTGAAGTTACCTGGAGAAATCGGTTGCTTAATCACGACGACTTCGAAGTTTTCTGCTTCAGCGTCATCCTGGGACTTCTCTTCAACTTGAACTACAGGAGACTCGATAATGGCTGACTTAACTTCAGCTTTTGCAGGAGGTGGAGAATAAGAGTTGGAGCCTATGATATCAACGTCAGCCGAAGTCGAAGTATGGGCAGGGGCAGTTGGAGATACTTTCTTTTCCGGATGCTCCCCTGCCGCTGCTTCAGCTCTCGCTACAGCAAGTTGCTCCTTTCCTCTGGCAAGAGCGGCACGAGTTTCGTCATAAAAATAATATGCCTCAAGCTCTGCTTCATCATAGCCAGCTCCTGCGAGCATATCAATTGCGACCTCCCATACTTCAGCCAAAGTAATCTCATATTTCGGTCCCAGGAATGAGAGACTTCCGCGCCCCAAGACGCTGTGGACATAAAAGTCGAACAAAGTAGAGCTGATAGTGGCTTTGGTTGCCTCATGAGATTCTTCAGCTGCAACTTGACCAGCAATAGCCTCATCACGCTCTTTCTCAACTTTAGAAAGTCGAGCCTTTAACAATTCGATCTCCATGTTCTGGGTGTTAACTGTTTCCCGCAGCTGAGCGGTATCTTTGTGATATTTTTCAGTAACATGCTGCTCAGCCTCAAGTTTCATCTCAGCATCTCTTTGAGCAGCATGAGCATCTCTCACTTGTTTTTGGAAGACTTCTTCTTTTTGAGAGTGCGAAGCGGAAGAAGTGGCAAGATCTTCCTTGATTTTCTTAACTACAGACTCAAGTCTTGCATTATCGTCAGCGATGCTTGCCATTTCTGCATCATGCTGCTTACAAATTTTATCCCACTCCGATTTGTCATTCTCCGTAGTAAGCATGGCTTCAAGATTCATGCGATTAACTCTTTGAAGCTCGTCAACAAGCTTCTGCCAGCCAGACATCCTCTCTATATCGAGTTTGACTGCATCTGGGTTCCTCAACATAGCTTGCTTATCAATCGGTACCAAGTCTAAGTCGAAGTGCACTCCTCTTAGGCACCAATTTGGGAATTGACTTTGAAGTGTAGAAGGAGCCTCTTTAACTTGATATTGAGGTCTGTTGATAATTGTCTGAATGTCAGGTTTCTTTAGAGCAGGAGAACCGGAGGGGATATCAAGAGAGATAGGAGCATCGGTCTTTTTAGAAATCGCAGATGCGTCCTTTTCACTAAGCCTGGCCCGTTTATTGGGATCTTTAACAATATGGCTCTTTCCTCTGTCGTCATGCGACTTTCTTTTATGGGAATCGTCATCTCTTTGAGAGGAGTCGTGACGTTCTTCCCTCCTTCTTTGCTGCTCCTCATAAGCTTGTCTCTCTCGATCTTTTCTAACCGCTCGCTCCTCATCAGTTTCCCTACGAACAGGGAGATAGCGTCTATGGTCATAAGTGTCACGCCCTCCATAGCACTGAAAGTCATCATAATATGAACCACTTCGCCCCATCGGAGAACCTGAAATTGAAGAAAAGACAATTCTTAAAATCTTCAAATTGAAGAAGCTAAGTGCGTATAAGTGCCAAAAATCCTAAGTGTGTGTGGTGTGCAAACTGCGCGCATCAAACTACAAACCACTCTTTGGTTGGGGAGTAATAACAGATTGAGAAGCAGGAGTTAATTTTTGAGCTGACGAAGTTTGCTGCAAAGCGGATGTCACTTCAGTTGCAGGAGATGTAACTTTAATTATATCATCTTTGAAGAGCTCCTGTGAAGTAATCATCAGATCACTCAATCCCTCAAAGGTATCGTCACCGTCTTGTTTAGTGAGACTTTCTCTCTCAACCCCTTTATCATCAGCTTTCTCGGAATGTTGAGAAGTTTCTTCTTCTTCAATTACTGGAGAGAGTGTGAGTTTGCCAGATGATCCCGCAACATCAACAGTGGTAGAACATTTCACCAGTGCAGCCTCTACAATAGGTCCTTCCGATACAATTTCTTCTGCAGAAACTGGGGCATTTAATGTCTCTGCTTGAGAACCTGGGGCACCCAATGTTTTGGTCTTAGAACTAGAAATTTCGTGAATCTGAGTAGATCGGGAGGAGTGTAGAAGTCCGAACTGATGCAAAAACTCATCTTTTAACAAAAATTTAGTGCTTCTTTCTTCAGCAGCCACAGCATTTAAAGTATCAAAGATTGACTTGAGGCTGGGATTTCTAAGTGGAGGAGGAAGTGCTGCAAAAAGTAGAAAATGAAGTTAAGCATTTGACGATTCGAGTTTCGAAAGGCTCATGAGATGAACAGAGAAAGGCATTCTTACTTCCGACTCTCCAGACGGCATAGAATCCCGGGGGGAAACGGACGAAGAAGAATTGATTTACAAACCCGTGTGCACTCTCGGGCAAGTCAAGAATCAATTTGCGGTTTCTCGCACCTCTTACAAGTATAATTGAAGGGTGATCTTTGTTCTTCGCAAAGGTGCACAAATAGAAAATCTCTTCAAAACTTGGAAGGCAATCGAGTGTCCTTCTGAACAATACACACAGCCCCATCAAGACGGCATAACCGTTGGGGTGTAACTGGAAGGGAGAAATAGCCAATCGAAGAAAAAGCTCTCGAAGAAAATCATTAAAAGGAGGAATAGCTCCGCTTAAGCACATTTGACGATTAACTGCGACAAAACCAAGAGGTGGCCTGTCAGCAGTATCGTTTGCTCCAGGAAATAAAGCATCTGCTTCGGCAATACCGAACTGGATACACAATTGTCTGAAAACTTTGTGGCTCAAGGTGGTAGAAGTCCTTTCCGGAGGATCAATCAATGGGTTAGCAATCGGAAAAGCTTCTCCAGCTGGTCCTGTATCTTCTTGTTGAGATGTCATTCTACACAAGGAACTGGATATTCAAATATGAAGGTGCACGTTTCCTAAAAGTGTGAAGTGTTGTGCAAAACTAGTACAATGATAAGCAAATATAACTGAAATCAAGTTAATTGACAAGTGTCGATTATAGAGTTTCAGGGCTTGTTATTTTAAGTCCAAGAACAGTGTTGTGTTGATACAAACAAATCAGCTTTAGTTGATTATTTTAGCTTTGCTTTAATACTTCACTTGAATTTGTTAATTCACAGCATTTCATTCACAAAGTTCATTTAAGTTGATTATTCTTTATCGACTAATCTATCATTCGATGTGGGCAGTCAATGACAGTATATTCGCCCTAGTTTTCTACAAATGTTGTATTTAACAGGTTGTCAGCTTTAAAGGTTAGTATAATCTGTAAAAAAGTTCAATCAAGTCCAAACAGCTCAAGTCTTAGGTCGTCCAACGACCAAACATAGGTCGGAAACTTCTTAGGTCGCACTGTGCAAGTCAAAAGGTTCGAGGCAATGCAAATTTCTCAAGTCCTAACTCGGCCGCGACCTAAAGCCTTGCCGCAAAAAGATTAGGTCGTTGATATGTTAAGTCGCTCAACTGTCTCAAGCAGGTTAGCTCGCGAGAAAGTTAGGTCGTGCAAGTCTTAGGTTGTGCAAGTCTTAGGTCGAGCAAGTCTTAGGTCGTTCAGCGACCTAACATAGGTCGGAGCTTTCCTTAGGTCGCAAAGTTCCTTAGGTCGCGAGTTATCGTAAGTCGCTCGAATTCACTAAGTCGCTAACTTCCTCTCCACGCAATAGCTCATCAGACCCGATAACCCGTTATCGCCGATACAACGAAATCCATCATCCTCTTCGTAAAATTCATCATCTTTTCATTCCACCAAATCACTCGAAAACCGATACAAAAAATATCTTCGATCTATCATAGACTCAACTCGCTGTTGTGCGTTCATGAATCATAACAACAACAGTAAATCAAAAGTCGATCACAACACGACTCAAGATGAAGCACGGCATACAAAATTGATTTGGGACTCGAAGATAAGAATTCGGGGTTCAATGATGATCGTGGAATGGACAAAGATCGAAGATACTTACGTAATCTGGTAGCGAGGATGAATCGTTGAAAGATTAACTCAAATTCGCCCTTGAAATCACAAAGTTCTGTTAATGGCAAAGCGGGATATCGAAGCAGTTAAGTGAGTAAGAAGCAGCGACCTAACAAATTTATATGGCTGAGAGAAGAAGGCGAATAGGCACGCGAGTTGGCACAGTTTTTAGGTCGCTCACGACCTAGCAAAGTTAGATCGAAGCACACGACCTATGACATAGGCCTGTACTTCGAGGGGCAAATGTTAACTCCTCTTTTTGAGCGACCTAAAACTCTGCGATCTAACATTCAGTGACCTAGCGACCTAACTTCCCCAACGACCTAGCGACCTAGATTCTCAAGCGACCTAATGACCTAAAGCTATCAGCGACCTAAGGGCCTAAAGCTATCAGCGACCTAACGGCCTAAAGCTATCAGCGACCTAACGACCTAAAGCTATCAGCGACCTAACGACCTAAGAAGATCAACGACCTAAAGGCTTCTATAACCTCACGACCTAGCAATGTAACGAATTAGCGAGCTAAAGCAGAGTAAAGTTGCACGACCTACTGTAGGTCGCTCACGACCTACTGTAGGTCGCTCACGACCTACTATAGGTCGCTTACGACCTACTGACTCATTCAGACAAGACTCAATGCAGTTGAGATAAGTTAGCTTAATCCTTTAGGTCGTTTGCGACCTAAACCGCTGCTACCCTCATAATTGAAACCACTACTCATAGGTCATTAAAGACCCACGACCTATCTTAGGTCGCTCGCGACCTACGACCTATCTTAGGTCGTTCGCGACCTAAGACTTAGAGATTGAATCTTGCCCAGATTTTTCCCTATAAATACTAGAGCTACTCCAATGGCAAGGGGACTTTTGGCTGATCTTCTGAAGTGCCATTACTTTGCTGAATTCTTAACTCATCCAACACATCAAGCATTCCAAACACTGAAGACATTACAACAAGCTCCGAAAGAGATCTTGCACATCCAACATGGATTCAAAGAGCCTTATCACATCGAAGTTTGAGATACTAGTCTGAAGTGTTTTGAAATCGAATCGTATTGTATTCTTAAAGTGCATTGTATCAACTTGTAACCAAATCAGCAATAAAGAATATAAAGTGGACGTAGGCTTAATTACGAGCCGAACCACTATAAAATTGTTGTCTCTTTACTTTTCTGCTATTTTCAGCTTATATTCTGTTCCCGTACCAACGGGTGGTGCTTTCACATTACTACTACACACACCGGGGTGTTAGCGTTCAATTTTCAGCGTTAACAACCTCCTCCAAACAAATCACATACTCCTCTATACTCTTGAAAAACACCAAAATGTCGGCCTTGAACAGTACAACGAACTTATTTAGGACATTTCTAAAAACATGGCTTATCAAATCTACAAAATAGGCTAGGGTATCGATTAGCCAAAAAGGCATAACCAACCACTCAAAGAATCCATCGGGTGTCCTAAATGATGTCTTATCGATGCTATCGTCGATGACTCTAAGCTGATGTACTCCAGTGGCTAAGTCAAGCTGAGAAAATACTGAAAGGCCAACTAATTGGTCGAAAAGATCATCAGTCCTAGGAAGTGGGTAATGATTCTTCTTAGTGAGCTTTTTCAACTCTCTATAGTCTACGCAAAGTCGAAGGGAACCATCCGCCTTTGTAGTAAAGATGACTGGCGCTCCACACTCAGATATGCTACTACTGATGAAGCCTTTCTCCAATATCTCACTAATCTGCTTTCTTAACTCCTTCCTCTCCCTAGGTGCCATTTGTCTCACGGGTAATGCTACTGGCTTAGCATTGTTAGTCAAATAGATTCTGAAGTCGATCTCTCTCTTAGGGGGTAATATCCTAACCTCCTCAAAGACGTTCGGAAAATCTCTGATGACAAAAACTGAATCTAATTCTACTGATGATGAATCAAGGGAATAAAGGAAGCTCAACATGACTGACCCTTGTAGGTCACAGGAAACCTCGAGAATCCTACCGCTACATGTCTCTAGTCTAACGACTCTCCTTTAGCAGTCCATATCACTCCATAAGTGGATAATCAATCCATCCCTAAAATCATTCAATACCCTCCTCTAGTCATACCATGACCAAATGTCTCCTATGTCTACCCCGGTTTCGCAACAATATTGTGCGAAGACCTCTAGACTGGACTCCTATCAGCGTACCTTTGGTTTCTACCGATGGACCACCAAATGCCTACAGGTATAACCTGGACTGCCAAATGCCTACAGGTATAACCTAGACCACCAAATGCCTACACCACAGCCAACCGAAAAATCCCACAAACATGCTGGACCACTTTTCGCCTACATCACGTGTCCCATAACGGACTGCTTGTTGCATATGTTACGGACTTCGCCAGTGGTCCGCCTTGTGCCTACACAATTAAGTAACAAATAATATCCCAATATATAGGCATCACAATCAAACTCTATGCCTAGTATAAAAAATTTCAAACCCCTACAAACCATAGATAAATGTGTCGATCCTCCTATCGGGTTTGAAACAACAATTGGGTCTACTACTAAAGAGGTGTCTAAGTGCAAACAATCTACCAAATAACTAGAGGTGAAAGAGTGTGATGCACCAGGATCGAAAAGAGTCTGAATGGGAAAATCATAAAGAGAGACCAATCCTTCTAAAGAGATTTTTCTACCTCTATCTGGTTCACTGCTAGAAGGTATTGTATCCAAAGCTTGTACTTGCACTGTAGGTGCGCCTGCTCTCTGCCCCGTTGTTTGAGGACAAGTTCTACTAAGGTGACCGAGCTGCCCACATTTATAACACATTTTCACTACAAGAAAAATAGTCTTTTATAGCGGCATATAGCCGCTATTAAACACAACTATAGCGGTTTGATAAACGCTGTATATCGACATGTTATAAAAAAGAATTGCACATTTATAACACAAAAAAAACCGCTATAAAAGAGCATGATTTCATAGCATAATATAGCCACTATAAAATAGTTATTCTATAGCGCCTATTTCACGCTATATATCAACATGTTTGTAGTACATTCTACATCCATTTACAGCATATATATGCCGCTATAAAATGTATAGATATAATAACGCCTATTTGCTGCTATCCTTTGAAAGTAGCCTCATACATTGCATTATCTTTTTATAGCACTTATGTCATATAGTTATAACGTTTTTTAGAAGCTATGCTTTATTTTACTATATATTTGATGCACCCCACTATTGCATTTTAATAATAACAATCAAAATGAATCTTCTTTAAATAGATAACAATCTGAACAATGTATGAACGAAAAAATATAATAATCAACAAATGTAACGCATATTCATGATAACAAAATAAAGTATCAACTATCAAAAAATAATTTCAATTCATGAGTTACCAAATTCAATACATATTCATGACAACAAAAGACAACATAGTTCAAAGTTAACGTCTACAAGTACCAAATGCATCACTAAGAACTTGAACTGCTCAAAGCCTTTCTTCACGCATGTCTTCGGTTATTGGTAGTACTTCCTGAAAATTCAGAACAATTTGAAAATAATTATATAAAAATGTGATGATAATTATAGGTTATTGGAAGTACTTTACAATTAAGTATAATAGAGATCCAAATAAACAACATGCTTGACTGGTTGAAGATGTACTCTTTATTTTGGCAATATAGAGCTCCAAATAAAAAGAATGCTTCAATAATCTGTTACAGTATTCAAATAAAAGTTGAGAAGCACACAGATCATCACTTGTGAAACCTAAAACAAACTCAAATACACACTTTTTATTTTACCCCAAGTTATTGAATCATAATCAATATCCCACCTGGAGTACAGATGCTAAACTACACAAATTAAATTGCAGGATCACAGCGTAGCCAATATTCAATAAGAATAGATTCATATTTATTTTCTAATGGCTAAATATGAACTCTTTAGGGTCTAAATGTGAAACACTGATCCTAAACAATTTAGCAATCTCAATTTATAGTTATCCAATTCATTCAAGCCTACCCTTTTCTTTTGAATACGGAATTGAAGTATCTCATAATATAATCGATTATACCATCAAATTCAGTAATTCATTTTTTAAAGACACACCTGCAGCACAACTGAAGAAATCACATCAGCATATTTGACCGCGATTCAAACTTATACACCTGGCAGGTGCAAGCACATAGCACTTAATCTTCTCTCTAGAAGTTCTACCAAACTGTTGTCTGTGGTTAACTACTATAATCGTCATCAGAGCTGCCACACTAGATCTAAGTGAATGCCCTATAAAAACCAACTCATAATCATTTCCCTTCTCTTTTTCCTTGTTCAAAAGTTCCCTGATCATCTCTGCTTCCCTGTTCAGTACCCATATAGCTGCCTTTAATAACCCATGATGCACGTATCCTCCATCAAACATTTGCATTCCCAGCCTGTTATCAAGAAGCACCCAATAGAAAACAAATATAGTCAGTATTTTACTTGCATAAACCTGTGTTGTTAATCTCATTAACATCTAAATATTGGTCAAGGACTTTTTGATATTAAGAAAAATATCAAAATAATGATAGACTATCAGTATGTTAGCAAGTTATTGGTTCCCATAATCAAAATTGTACAAACACCATAAAATGTCCACATTTCAAAAGTATGATCCATAGGCCATAAAATTATCACTAAATACTAGATTCCAATATATCAAGTCTGGTAATTTTCCACTGTGTCCTATTGACTAATCTAAGTAATTGATCTTTGTATTGCCACATCTTCAATGTTATCTTAATATTCCTCCTCGGCAATAACAACATAATCATAAACAATTAAATAGATAAAAAGGATAGAGTATAACAGGTTTATTATTACATAAATTTAGTTATTATTATTGTATTATTACATAAATTTTAGTTAATTCTTATAAACTTAGTTAATTGTTGTTATTTTATAAATTTAGTTAATTCTTATAAACTTAGTTAATTAATTATATAAATTAAGTTAATTTTTATAAAACTTAGTTAGCATAGTTAATATTTTACAATTTATTGTTATCATTGTTAGTATCATTATTACTATAAACTTAGTTAGTTTTTTTAAAACTTATTAGTGTTGTTAAAGAATCAGACATCTGATGAAAGAGGTACTTTTACTCAGTTTTCCAAATGAGACCGCTAATTTGTATTCCTAAAGGAAAAAAAGATGGAAAGTAACCTGGGTCATGTTTAGGCGAAAATCATGGCAACGTTTCTTGCATTCATCTTGTTCAATTCTTCTTCTTCAATGACATCAGCCATTAAATTAACAGCCCATTTCAAAAATGCTGCCTGTGTTGGAAGAAGAAGTTTAACCTGACCTACAAATTCTTCTTCTGTGTTACTTTCAAGAACTTGCCTAGGAGATAAACCATCAAGCACTACTTCAGGCAACTCTCTAAATAGTAATGGGAAATAGTATTTTCTTTAACCTAAAGAAATCCTCTCTCTCTAACTCATCAAGCTCCCCCTTGATATAAGTAATGGTGTTTTCTAACCTTGGTTTAGCAACATTCTCCAAAGCATTAACCCTCTTATTTGTAGTCTTAATTGCTTCACCCAACGTTAAGAAAGACGTCTGAAGTGAAGCCAGCTGCACCAACACTTCAATTGCTTTGATGTGTGTCGCGCGACATGCTTGTATCTGCTGCCCACCATGTGAAAGAGCGGTCAAATCATTAGATGATTTTGACTCAGGTAGTGAAGAATCTGTGTAGTGCTCAAATTTTGGAAGCTTAACTCCAATAATGTTTTCTTGACGGGAGTGGACACGAACAGAGGCAGAACGAACATTTTCAAGAACAACATGTTTGATGTTGTCACCAGCTGCATATTTAGCTTCGGTTAGGGCAAAGGAAGATTCATGCATTATCTTACCCATTGATTCTTTTGTGGACAATTTCTTTGAGGATTTGGAGAAACTGGACAGTTAGGGCATCTGATTTTTTTCTTGAGGGGAGCATGGCCACGGGTGGCACCCATTAGACGGGCCTTCATCACACCAAGCATTGTTACTGTGGGGACCACACTAAGGCATTGCCCTTGACCAGACACTGTTATTTTGAAGATGGTTTAAAAGGTTACGCGGATGCAAAAAAAATTCTAAATTGAAGAATATAAGATTCAGAGGAAAGTTCGATATATTTTTCTCTTCTATTTTCTAATTGTTTTGCCCCCTTTTTCTAAGTTTTTTTTTCTTCTCTATTCTTTGGTTTTGGGATGGAATGATATAGGGGTAAAAGGTTGCGTTACAAATGATGATGCCGGGCTAAAATGTGGGGGAAAATGTGGGCTGAATTTAATGTGAAATTTTGAAACAATAGCATATTAACAACCTAATGAAAAATTCTATCAATTTCAAACCTCTCCTTGTTTAACTTTAATGCACTTTGTATATACAGTATGTATGCGACTAAGGATGACATTTACTGTTAGTAAAATAAAATTTTAGAGAATCAATCGATTAAAATGAAAATTTTCTTACCTAGTACATCTGACAATATTATGCTGATTAGATTAAATATCGTTGTGCAAAATATTTTTCTTGTTCAGTAGCGTGGTAACTCATATGTAAAATATGTTCAAAGCAATGCACGGGTAAAATATTTGAGAAAACACCTAATTGTACATGAATCATTCAACTGAAGATGTGTGTTTATTTTATTTTTTTTCTCATCAACTATTTTATTGTTAGATCCAATCTTCATTACTAAAATAAAATGAGTATATCAAGTCCGAAGTGTTTGCTAATTAAAAATGAAACCTAGTTTCGTATCTGCTAGCATTGCAAATTAATCCCTAACAGAAATCATATTTAGTAATTTTATTATGTTATTAACTGAAAATAGAAATTGAATCATCCGTAAGTATTTATTTGTACATCTCAAAATAAATTTATACGTAAAAAGACATGATTGTGCCAGTCATACATTTGCTACAACGCGGGAAGAAATAAAAAGAACAGTTGAGCAAAGCAGCTCATACCATATCCAATTAAGATACCCCTACCATAATAAATATGCATTTAATCACTCAACTTGCACTTAGCACATTTTGATTATTGTTGCTACATGTCTACTTCCCTACTACAAGTCTACAAGTAATCACATTCAGACATGGTGATACCTATTTGTATAACTTTCTTGCATTAGTAAAAAAATAGTTGGCACAGTATTTCCTATTTAGTTTCAGATTAGCATGGGAAAGCATCAGAACCAAATACACGGAAGATGGTTGGTGCAAGCACATTTGGAACAACAATCTTGCACCTAAAATGTCTCTATGTGCTCTTCTAGACAGAAAGAACAAACTAAACACAAAAAATAAAGTGTTACAATGGAAGAAAAATACTGACTTAACATATGATATTTGTTTTCAAGACAATAAAGACAGAAGCACGTTTTTTTCAACTGCAGCTACTCGAATCAGCTCTAGTCAAATATCAAACACAAATCGCACATCCAATTTCAAGCATCCAATAATATAACAGAGATTTTCAACTTAATCCTACCGAATAATCATCATAACAATTCTTACAGCAATCTAATTGATATAGTCATCACAAGTTTAATCAGGTATACATGCTATGAACGCAATGCGAGAGTTTTCCAGGATTAAACATGTTTGTAGAAGTCTGACAAATTCTACTCATTGAAGACTGCAAGCAAGTAATCCAACAAGCAAACATTAAAAAAAATTAGAGGCAAAGAGCTTACCTTCTCGAAGTTTGTGTTTAATCTAGAGAACTTCCGACACGACAACAACCATACTCTGCTTTGAACATAAGACTGCGAACGAGAAGAGCTTTGTCAAGTGCCAGTGCATTTCAACATGCTCCAGAATGCAAGAGACAGGCAACAGAGTGAGATTGACAACAGATCTAGCATTTTTTTATTAGATCAGTCTGATTTTACTGAACCGTCAAAGAAGAGGGAAAAGTAACCAAGACATTTTCTGCAGAGATGAATCAATTTAATATGATAGGTGGTAGCTCACTAAATCCACAATTCATTCACTGTGAAGCTTTTGTTCAAGAATAGAATAGTGAAACTAGAATAATTTTTATTTATACATGTAAAGAATTTGAATTTATGTAAGTAACTTAGATATAATGAGTAGCTTCGTAGATTTACCCATATTATATAAGTAAGAGATCATAAAATTAAACTGATAAAGAAATGGTTAGGATTTATTACTTTGAAATAGTTTGATGAAGTTGTCTTAAGAATGCTATGGAATGACTTAATTCGAGTATGTAATGGTGAGGGGAATAAAAAGACATTAGAGAAATTGAATTTTTCAAAAATATAAACCACACACTAAAATATATGAATTTTCCTTTTATACAATATTGTAAAAAATTACCCTTTAGAAATCACTCCTCTTAATCATTCTGTTTTCCAATTCAAGAACGCTCCCTTAATAACCGGTAGTTACTCAAAGCAAGCTCAAGCTTAAAGAAACTGACTTAAAACATACTTGGGTAATCTAGTGAAGACGGGATACTAAACTTCATAAAAAAAATAGTTGGCACACTATTTCCTCTTGAATCATAACACCACTGCATATAAACATTGCTAATTAACACAAATTTTGCACTCATTTCTTCATCCCGGCATAAACCTTGCTAACTAACACAAGTATTAGAAGTTAGCTTATGCATATAAACATCCTTACATAAAGTTTTAAAGAATATACTACAGTTCCTAACGAATTTGAATGCAAATATAATCGTAACCAAATGATAAGGTCGAATTAAAATAGTTAATAAACATAACCTAGAAATTTCTAACCTAGAAATCCAAGCAGATAATTTAGGGGTTCTGGACACTTCGACTTGGGAACTGCTGAAGAGTGATGAGCGGAGATCGGAGGTGGCGATGGCGAGCGATGAGTGATGAGCAATGAGCGATGATCGGAACAGCTTAAGAGCAATGGAGAGCGATGAGGAGGGAGACGGAATTTTAGGGTTTTGGGAGGAATACGAGAACGATTAAGTGTTTTGAGAGGGAAATGAAAATTTTGGGAGGGGTAATTTTGTTTTGGGGCTTTACGTGGGTAAAGAACTGAGTATGCGTTGCGTCAAAACAGAAGAGAGCAAACCAAGTAAGAAAAATAAATAATTAAATGTAATAAATAACGTTTAAGAATAAGGCGTTATTGAATGGCGTTATTAATAACATACTTTCTTGTAGTATTTATTCTTACAGTCCTTTGCGTATTGCCCAACAAGTCCACAGCTATTGCATTTCCTGCTTTTCCTGATCCGCTTCTAAGGTCCTCCTTCTTTCCTCTTGTCCTTATCCTTCCACCATGGCTTCTTAGGGCTTTCTAACCTAGGAACCATTTTAATCTCTCTCTTTAGCTATCAAGATGTAGGCTGAACTCTTTGTCGGTCCTCCAAATCTAACAGCCTAAACCTTCGCTCCATAACCTCCAACCTAGCTCATGCCTCCTCGAAATCCTCTATGCCAGAAAACATTCTACCTCCTAAACAAGCGAAGTTCTCGCATAGCTTAGAAAAATTGGCTACTATAGGTGGTTTAAAGGGATCTCCATCTACCGGTGTTGTATTGGGCACTAGCCCTTGCAGCTTTGGTACCGAAGCTCTACGGAACCAGTCGGCTATACTATGCAAAGAAAAGAGGATTTAGGAAAGAGTCAAAAGGAGATTGAACTGGACTTTGAGGGGATTTTTAAGAAAAACTCTTTATTACTTGAAAATTCATTCTAAATTAAAGAGTTTCTTTTCTGAAAAATACTTTCAAAACAATTATTTTGAAAATTACTTTACTTTTAAAACAAATTTTTAGGAATCCTGTAAACTTAGGCTTTGATACCAAATGAAACACCCCACGCCCCTTAGTATACCCAAAAAGAGCATACTAAAAGGTGTGGTGCGTTGTAGGTATAACAAAAAACTTGCAGAGACTAAGATTCACAAGATAAAATAAATAAAACAGTGGAAACATTTGAAATAATAACTTATTTAAGATCAAACTTCATTAATACTTCATAAAACCAAGTAAGTCACAAAATACCAAATATCCATGTCAAGTGAAAAACCATAA
Organism: Allium fistulosum; assembly: GCA_030737815.1. Taxonomy (NCBI): domain Eukaryota; kingdom Viridiplantae; phylum Streptophyta; class Magnoliopsida; order Asparagales; family Amaryllidaceae; genus Allium; species Allium fistulosum. The sequence goes on along the minus strand of CM060901.1, from coordinate 810,136,547 downwards.
TCCCGGTCATACATCAGAGTACATAAAACAACAATCCCTCTCAAAATACCAAGCACATCAAAATGAAATAAAAAATGGGAAGAAAATGAATACAAGAGGAAAGATCTCCACAGCTGAATCCTCCAAGCGAATCCGAAATCTACTAACCCTGCCTTTGCTGGCCTATGGGGGAAGGGAAAAAATAGAGGAGTGGGTCAGACTAAAAGTCTGCTGAATGAAAGTAATTACTAGTATTCATAAGTAAACTAAAGATAATAGACTTTGCAACAGTTCTAGTATAAAAGGAAACAAAGGAAATAGGAAGAAAAGGTAAAGCTACAATAAAATAAGGTTTTAACTGTTGCTTAGGTTAGTTCGATTGGATAATCTTGATTGTTTGCACTTGTCTTAGATAACTGCTTTGATTAGGCTGAATTCCCAATCCTACTTTAATTAGGCTGAAGTCCAAATTCTACCCTTTGATCGGTCTTCTACTATGTTGTGTCTACTACGGACCGGCCCCTATAGGTCTCTACACAGAAGACTGCGGACCAGCCCCTATAGGTCCCTACATAGAAGACACCAGTGTCTACGGAATATACCTACTAAGCGCTTGGAACTCATAACAATTTATCCACCAGCACTGGAAGCTGCACGCTCAACTACCACTAGGTGCACGTTACCTGTTGCTCCTCCTATGGACCTCTTATTTACCCCTGCTCTAGCATAAGGGTGCCCTCGCCTCACTTCGGCTATTGTGATACCACCTGTGTCCATTGACCTAAAAGGGAATGTTGTTGGTACTGGTCCGTCATCCAAACAATATCTAGTTGCGCCCCTTGTCCAAATCCCCATGATTTGAACTTCTAATTGTTGACCTCTTATTTACCACTACTCCAACATAAGCGTGCCCTAGCCTCACCTAATCTATTGTGAGACCTAACCGAAAAAGGGAATGTTGTTGGTACTAGTCCTGCTTTTATCTTTGCTTATTAACTTAGTATAAATCATTTAAATAAGCCTCTACTACTATTCTTGCTATCTTTGCTTATTAATTTATTCTAAGTCTCAAAATAAGCCTTTTTCTGTTCTGTTTTTAATTATAACCTACGTTATAATTGTGCTTATTAACTTAACCCAAGGTCTAAGTATAAAAGTAAGCTACTTTCCCTATTTACTCTTTTAGTCATAATTATAAGTTTTAATTAAGCTTACAAATATCTTAAATTCAGTCCAAGCCCAATTTATTATAGTCTTCTCATTTTATATCTTATTTTCCGTAATTTCAGTGTTTTTATTATTTAGTCCATATTCGCGATTTAATCTATTCTATTTATTCCATTCGCGTAAAAAGGAAAATAGAAAGAAACTGACAATTACAGATGAAATCCCAAACGTAGAATAGATATAAATAAAACGTAAATAATAGTAAATAAATGTATATACCATAAATAACTATAAATAATTGGAAAAGCTATAATTAATAGTAAATAACTACAAATAACTTAAAAGAATAGCTACAGGAAATAGACTGAAAAATAATCTAAAACTGAAAATAAACTGATAAAGAGGTTATTCCAAAATTGTAGAAAAACTACAACTATTGGAAACCCTATTGTTTTAAATTACTTAAAAATATAAAATAATTACTAATCACTCACCTGTGGTCCTTAGCACTTCCTTTGGCCTTCTCGGATCTACTTGGGGTTATTAAATATTTTAATTTAAAATGATCTTCTCCTCGGAAAATTATTCCTTTTAGGGTCCTGCCTGAGAAGATGAACCCAAATGGAGAAAATCTTGAATGAGAAAAATAGCTAGGCATGGGGTCTTATTTACATTGGCACTTGTGGATCTCAAACCGTTGGATTTAGAGATTAAATCTGGTACAACCACGTCACAGGCTCGATAGGAACCGTCGGATGGGAGCACAGACGCACCTGATAAGAGAATAATCAATAAAACACATCATATATGCATCAAGATGGCTTCTCGACCATATAGGAAGGCGGGCCGACCGCCATGTCAACCCTTACACATGGTAGGTCAACCTTTATGTCAACCTAGCCCACAAGAGGGTCGACACTAGGGTCGACCTGCCCTATTATATTAAATTTTTTTCGTCTTGTTCGTTTCTTGTTTCTTGCATAACTTCTTCATACTAATTCAGATTTTGACAATCTATATATGAAAATTGATCAGAAAATCACCGCGTACACAATGGTGCTACTCCCATGGTTCAATTCTGAAAATTTTACAAAGTTATTTTATTATTTAATAATTCGTTAATTAATTACTATAGCTTAAATTTCTGGTTGTTACACCACTTAATGGTTTTATACCTTAATGTATTGGAATTACTTTCTCTTAAGAGTAACCATTAACGCTAAGACCTTCTATGAATTCTCTAAAGGAGGATTTCATGTTTATGTGAAATTATAAGGAATTTATTTTATATTTTATCAAAATAAGCTATACAAAATATGGTGTTTTCCATACCTTGTACATCTCTTTCACGTATTCTTTATAACTTCCACAAAACATCTTTATTTGTGATTCATAGAAAATTATATCATTATTCATTTCATTCCAATAGATTAAGGTATGCTTACTCTATATTTACTTACATAAGATATTTCCTACTAATTTCATTAATATATCCTACATTATTTTTCAAAAGAACTTATTTTTAAAACTTCTTTATAACTAGAAAATATTTTCATATAATTATTTAAATAATAAGTATACATACAAACCACTTTAGAGATTATCTCCAAAACTCATTTGGATCAAAACAGATGTTGCGTAAAACACCGTTACTACAACCCAAAAATACTAATATATGGATTCAATTAAAATAAATACTAATAAATCTCATATGCTATGTAAAAGCATTTACTTTGGAAGTCACCTACTATAACAATAGTGTCGTAGTCTATGCTTCCTTTGTTTTTATACTGAAAACATCCATTACAACAATAAATGTTGTAATCTACCATTTCGATACTTAATATACTCTAGGTTTTTATATTTAAAATCTTTGTTTACCTACAAAGAAACTAGCGAGCTATACATGCTCTATAATTCTTCAAAAAGAATTTTATTTTTAACAAAATTTACATCCTATAAAAACCAATTTAAATTTCTTACCACTTATATTTTTTTCAAAAATCCAATATTTACTTCCTCAAATATATTAACAATTATATTTTTCAACTTTTCAATTCAAAAGTTTCATTTTTATTGGGTTAGACATAAAGTGGATTTTCTTCTTACTAAAACCTCTTATTCCTTCCAAAATATAAACACTCTCCCTACTCTCCCTAGGGAACTTCTCCACTTCTTATAACATATGAATACCAATCTTCTCTCAAAACATGGCTTATTTGTATGCTATAAATAGGTAATTAACATAGGCCTCAACATACTAGGTCATCCCAAACCCAACTAGCAAACTATCTAAAAACTTTCCATGTGTTAAAATCTATAATTGGGGACTATTTGGATTTTAGTACATAATATATTTATATTTTATTCAGGAATACAAATACGTTCACTCACTATCTACCTAGGAATCCTAAACCTAGGCTCTGATACCAAATGTAACAACCCAAGTTCTAATGGGTACATATTTTTCACATAAATGCTAAAATCCAAGTCCACTGAAGCCCGAGTTGAGTATCTGGTATCCTGCAAGTATGCAAGGACAAATATATCAGAGCTCAATAAATATCTCACAGTGGAACTAACTAAAATATAATAGTAAGTAAATACTGACTAATATAATGACACTTTCTATACAAGCGTCTCAAAGATGGAAAGTCTCTGCCATCTACCTAGCCTGTAAGATGTTATGAGGAGGGGGTCAGAACTAAAGTTCTAGTGAATGGACAAATTATACCCTTCTAAGCTTAATTATACATATACAATTTTATTTCCATTTACTGTTATATTAGGTTCATTAGGTTTATAATACTCTCGCCTCTGTGTGTGAATCGTACCCATCTACTCCCTAGTAGATTAAAACCTAATAACTGATATATATGTAGTTATATGCCCAATGACCGCATTGGTCCTAGGTACTACCCACAGTACCTTTCGTATCCTCCTCGCAAAGGACTCCATCGTCTTGCTTTCATGGCATTCTTTGACTACATCTATAAAGGACTGCCCCATAAGGCCTACAATATAGATGTTCCGTCGTCTACTATGAAAATGTAAAACTGCGTCCGCACTAGTCTATACTAATGCTCGGAAATCCACTATGTACCACCCAGTGCGTACCTTGAGGACTATACGTAATCGTTATGTCTACTCCCTGAATCCTGCTTAACAAGGTCTACCTTGTACGGAACTCAGTCGGGGATTTTCTATTTCTGTAAAGGACTGCCTCGTTAAGCCTACAATACAGATATTCTATTTCTGCAAAGGACAGCCTCGTTAGGCATACAATACGGATATTCTATTTAGTCTGTCTCTTTTCTTATCATGGCTATGGCCCCACGTAGCCACCCCTTAACTAATCGAAAGACCTCTGAAGAGATAAGTGGTTGTGCCCTACTGCAAACAATCTAAACCTCCAATTGGCGGCGCCCCTCATCTAATGTCTCGATAGTGAAAGTATCATTGGACTATTGCTTTAACTCTAGTCTTTCCCGAACTCGCTCTTGGTTTTGATGCTGGCCCGATATCCGCATGTGACTATCCTTTTGGTCCCTGCCCACTAAACTTAAGTACTGTGACATACGAATATCCTACTCCAACCCCTTTTGACTGCCTACAATGGTCCTACCATGCAAAAAGCAGTCTAGGCATACTCTTTTGATGGAACACCTACAGACCTGCCTCTGGAGGACTGCATCATTACGCCTACACCGGAGTATCATCCTAGAGTAACCTCACATGCCGTTGAAGTCTCGTACTTCCTTCTAGCCTATAATAACTAAGTTGGACTGCTTCTTATGTGCTGAAATTTGTGATGAACTGCTTCGTTAGGCTCTTCATCCTTTGGGCTGCTCTAGACGCATCTCACTCTTTTATTAGACCCAAAGTTTAATCTTTTATTTTGTGTTTAGTTTACTTTTCTTATTCTATTGGCTACTTATTTACCCTAAATTAGCATAATCTTGTCCCAACCTTACCTAACTATTGTGAGGCCATCAGTTCCTGAATGAATGGGAATGCTGTTGGTATGGGCCACTTCTATTATCTTGCTTATTAGCTTAATTCAAGTCCTAAGTTTATTAAAATAAGACTCTTCTGTTCTTTCTACTTAATTATAAACTATGTTATAATTTCACTTATGATTATCGCTTTTATTTTCTATTATAATATGTATATTATAAATATAATTACAAGCGTCTCTTACATAATTTACAGTCTCAGCATAACTAATTAACAGAATTAATTACTGAAATAAATACTAAATAAAATTATTTAACAGGAATCTAACGATAATATATCATAAACGTAAAAGATATACAATTAAATCCACTCACATGTCGTCCTTAGCTTCAATCTCTATCCCTTTAATTTGTTACGCTTTTCTTCGCTTTTTCCCCTTTTTGATTTGTTGTAAATTCTCTGATTTTTTTGCGCAATTTTATAATTTTTTTGTATGTCTTTCCTTGCTTAATTTTTTTTTGGTTTGGGGAATGATTTGATTAATAGAGGAGAAAGGAAGAGGGAGATGAGAAGAGGAGTTTGCTGTAAACGATAGTAGCTAATTCAGAGAAAATAGTGTGGGCTAGGGTTAAGTTACGTTCAATTTATAGGTGCAGTGAACAACTAGGAATCATCCAATTAACCCTTAAAACATTCCTCGCCATCAGAACTTGATTTGTTTACGTTGGTTTATAACGTATAAATCTTCAATGTTATTTATTTGTTCCTTTGTTATACAACACTATTAAATCACGTTTCCTTGTAAATAAGATTCTCACATTAATTATCCAATTAATTAGATCATATATATATATATATATATATATATTTCCAATATTAGTGGATTATAATTTCTTACATATTTGAACACGTCAATTAATACCTCTATTAATTGAATGCATATAAAAGTTATACTTTGTTTGATTTTTGTACACGTTCCAATTTTTTTTAACTGGGAAACTAATAATCCTATAACTGTCGTTTTTGTCTACTTAATTAATTTATATTATTAGCTATTGTGAAGATGGCATATTTTTTGATTAATTGACACCCTTTTTAAAACGCTCAACTAATTTTCAACTAATTAATTGACATGCATGTTTTCCCATTTTAATTGATATCCAAATTAATTCCTATGAGTCACTCAATCACATATTTATTAGTTGTACATATTTAAACCGCCAATTCATTACCCAATTAATTGATATACAAGTTTCCCTCTTTTATTAATTAACGCTTACTTAATGTCTTTAATTAATTTCTAAATCAATTGATTGCGTCAATTATAAATTACTATATGTATGTTATCATTTAATTTATTGCCCACATACATTTCCCTTTATTAGAAGATCCCTTAATAATTAATGTTACAAAAGCGACATATTCCCTGACTAATCGACGCCTCTATGTCTCTTAATTAATTCCCCTTTTAATTGATTGATGCGTCAATTAATCACACACTCACTGGTTGCATATATCTATGTAACCTCCTAATTTTTAAATGCATATATTTAACATTTATATTCTGCTTTGCAATTATGTTAATTCAATTGATTTTATTTAATTATATAAAAATGCAGGGTATTACAATAGGGAACAATACAGAGCATAAGTCAAACATATTACATAATATCCTTGTAATGGCTTATATCCTGATAAAGATAAGAAATCAAAACATAAGACAAGCAAATGAATGAAAAATTAAAGAAAAATATAAAAAATTATTGCATTTTAAAAGTAGTTAGAATTGGCCAAAAAAAACCTCATGCTTTATATGGAATATATACATAGACGCACGAACCGAATCTCTCCACCTTATTAATTTAAATATAAAAACCATAAGCATACCTAAATCAAAGAATAAAATCTCATGCTTTGAATTCTTTCAAAAAACTCAACAAGTAAATAAGTATAGCTTAATCAAAGCTAAATCATCCATTCGTATAATTTTTCTTTTAACAAGCAGTTTAATATAGACCGAAACCTTAATGCTTGCAATCACACCAAACTATCAAAATCAAGTAAATGTGGAAATAGTAGATATTTGAAAATGGGAACCAGATTAGCACCTTAAGCTATTGATTTAGTAGTAAATATCCACCATGCATTTAGATACACATGAGCTTAGTGCTTCTTGTTTTAAAAAGCTTATACAACTGCTAAAACATTTAAAAAAGATTATAATAATTGACCAAAATTCAACTTTTGTGAATGTCTTATGAGCTAGTAAAAATTTGTTGCAATTAACAAAAGTTCAAATGCAAAATAGGAAAACCATAAATGTCCCAGTTCATTGTGTGTAAAAACCATACAAATGTTCACACTGCTTTGTATACAAGTGAACAACCAAAAGAGTTAAGATATGCATAAACCATGAATAAACAATGAAATTGAATAATGAAAATGGAACTATTGACATATTACCCCTTTAGGTGAAATTATCAATTTGTGTCTAACTGTGTACATACAAACATATGCATCGAAAAACTGATATTTTGCAATAAGATTCAAAACTATACGTAAACATTTTAAAACACTTCTAAACTTAAATTTATTTATAAAACAGAACTCTACGTGTAGTATTTCCTAGTCATGTACTTTTTCGGCATCTAATATTTTAACAAAAGGTGATTTTATATTAACATTGTGCATTATGGAATACACACACACATGGAGGGTTTTAGTTTGCATTATGTTCATGATCCTGACATGTAAATTGTAATGTACATGTGACAACACTATATCTATTGTTCATTATTGTTAATATGGACCCAGATTTGCAATGTCATATTCAAAGATAGAGAAAATCGTATTGGCACTAATGGTTTTTGGTAAAATAACATTTTAACAGATAGTTAGGTGGTGAAACAACAAATAATTAATTCTTGTGCATGTGCAATCCAATTAAATACAAAGAGCGAATTATTATTTTAGGTCACACTTGCACACACAGAGCAAATCAAAAGTCATGCATATAAACATACTTACACGACAGTGACGATCCTACCTATGGCATAAAATACCATTAACAACATGAAATCTGTTAATTGAACGGCTATACTTTACTGGTTATGAAGCAAAAGGAAATCATTGCAAAAATGATTAAGAAAAAAGATGCAAAAGTTATCTCTTTTTATAGCATAGTTTCATCGTTTCAGTTACCGTTGTTATCATCACATTGTATATTTGTTACCGGGCTTTGCCTAAAACTGCTGAGAAATTATACATAAAATGTTAGACACAATAAATATTTATATGTATATATATACATATATATACACACACGCGTGTATATATATACACACATATATATACACTCAAAATAAAAATGTATTAATCTAAAAAAAAAGACATTGGATAATCACAATTATAATTAAAAACTATGAAATATACAATAAAGAGTGTAAATCAAACATATCACGTAATATTTTAGTAAAGGCTAATATCTTAATACAAAGTATAAATTTAAGCATAAGACAAGCAACAGAACTAATATCTTAATAAAAACAGAACTAACTATAACCTAGTCATATTGTCCACGAAATCTAAATTTAGGCTGATACTATTCCTACTATTATTTGGAATGTTTTTTATTTTAAAAACTCAATACGAGCTTTTTTTAAGAAACTCATTAAAACTTAAATTTTTATTTAATTTATAATTAGAATTTGATATCCAATTAAAACTAAATAGAGAAATTATATATATTAATTTATCCAAAACCAAATTAATATTATTAAACACTCATTGGTTCCTTTCAAACCAAATATACCAAGATGTAATTGTAAAAATAGCATCAAGTAAATATTTTTTGCGACCCTTATAATAAAATCTAAGATTATTCGAATATAACTCATAATTAGTATGTGTAAAGTTTATATTGAAATCAAATAAATCAAGAATTTTTACAATAATAAATCTAGTTATATTACAATCAAAATATAAGTGTATAGTATTTTCTATTTTTTTATTACAAAAATAACATTTTTTTATTGTTCAATATATTTTTCTTTTTTAAAGTACTATAGCATTCAATTTCCTATGTAAAATTAACCGCATGTGTACTTTACTTTAGGTGGAGCACTAATTTTCCAAAAGTATTTAAATATTTTCATCAATTCAATTCACGATAATTTATGAAATTATAAAATAAATGGGATGTATATTTTTTACTAGTATTCCAACACCATATTTTAATGTCTTTTTCATTATCAGTATTATATAATTCTAAGTTAGCACACAACAAAGCAAATGCGCCAAAGTATTTCTAGTTAGCATACGATTAAAACTAAATTCCCAAAAAATTTACAATATGTCTATAAATATCAAATATTAATACATTTTTAAAATTGCATATTTCATATAAATCTCTAAATTCCACATTAAATGGAATAGTCGATATCCAACATTCATGATAAAAAGAAGTGTTATTACCAAAATGTACAACATTATTAATTCCTAAAATCATAAATGTCAAAATTTAATATTATCGACTTCCAAAAGTGAGATATATCATTTATATTATTAGTAGAGGTATGAAATAAATTAAAAGTACCTCTGTACCATTCATTCGATATCGGTTCTGAAATGACCCGCAAACCTGTACCCCTTGAATCGACACTATTCTCCAACATATCGACTCAAAGTGAACGGAAATACGAACCATCAGGGTTAAAGAAGAAGGAGGTAGAATAAAAGAAAACAACACAACGGAATCTCACATCGCAGTGGAATAAAATATAATAGATAATAACTGATCTTTACAGAAAAGAAACTATATATGTTTCTATATACATCATTAGAATACAACATCAGAGTACAATACAATCAACATCACAATTCAGGACAGTTATAATAACTTGTCCCACATACAGAATACACAACATACACACCACAGCGGAAATATACATCATATACGAGGGATACGTCTCGCCATCCAGCTCGTCTCCTGAGCTCCACAGCATCATAACCTATATCCTATAATACTCGGTCTGACCCGAGCATTATAATAAAATAACACCCGAGTCAGTCTAGTAAACCAACGTGAGAAAACACACTCATTTGATTATTAAAGTTTTCCAAACCCTTTGAAATCAAAGGCATCTCGTAAGACCACGCCATAAATAAACATGTCGGGTTTTTACCTTACGATAGCCAAAACACTTTTTATCAAATCCGTCTGATATTATAATAGTGTCTATACACAAATACTTATTCAAATAGCTGAAATTGTTACATGATTAAATTCCAGCATACTAGCCACAATGTGGGTTATACAAACAAAATTCGTAAAAGGCGCATAGGGAGAATGGATTCCATACAATGGCAGGGCTACTGGGGTACCGCCCGTCACAGTACCTGGCCTAGATCAGAGTACCGAGGATCACGTCCAATCCCCTGCAACACAAGACCGGAACTACCCCTTACTGGATAATTCCGAGTAAGATCACCCCACGGTTGGGATCAGCAATCGCACCACTAAGCCGAAATAAAAAGGGACATCTAGACAGGGATGACCTCACCCTAATGGGTGCGACCCACATAGCCTTGCTGCACCTCCCCTGTTTTAGCCATTCCCGGTTGGTGAGGCTCGAGGCTATGCATTACCTTTTTGAACGTATCACATAGAATGCTCATCGTCCACCTGACGATGTTCTGAAAGCATTCGTCCATACAAGTCCGTTCCGGGTTCGAACGGAACCAAAGGCACTATTCCTACTACATCCATTTTGGAATCACCCTCAGGATTAGTAGCGACTAGCCCTTGCACTTCACTGCTCCATCTTCTATTCCAACACGTTTTCCCCACGAAAACGTACAACCCGAATCGAAGTGGTCTTCGATAAATTAATCCCGATCCCGGTCTCTTCGAAACGATCAACGCGTTGGCGAATATTGATAGTCGGTTATTTAACTATCAAATAACATTCACAAACATCCATCAAAAAAATAAATAATTTTCCAAATTATTTATTTACCTCACAAATATCATCGCAAGATATATTTCCATTTTCAATCCTTTTGAAAACAGTTTTCAAACCGTTCTTTTCTCATGGAATAAATTTCCCAAATATTTTCTATTTCCACTAAAATCACAAGTACAAAAACTTTAGATTTTTAAAATAATTTAAAACTCTTTATTATAAAATATCCTTTAAGACATTTAAGTTCAAAACTACTTTAATACTTATCCAAAAATATATACTTTAAGAATATTTAAAATAAAGCTACTTTAGAAAGTATAAAAACTAAATTTTTATCTTTTTCAAACAAAGTACCAAGTCATCTTTAAATAATTACTACTATAATAAATTTGAAGAATACTTACTTTAAAATCTAAACATTTAAAAATAATAGATTTTCCAAAACATACTTTTAAAACAACTTTGAAACTTTAACTCATACTTAAGAATTTGCTTTGAAAACGTACTTGGCTATCCAGGGAAATATACTTCTCTTTCACATCTTTAAAAATAAATCACTATTTATTTTTAATCAAATTTACCCATTCCTTTAATAAATTCCCTCCGTGAATTTATTCTTCCAAATATCCACCGATCTACTACTTCACTTTTATAAAACCCGTTTATAAATTTCATAGTCTCAACTTCCTTTTAAAATCCCAGTTTTAAGTACTTAATCAATTCTCAAATTGATTTCCAAAATTTACATCATTTTAAAATAAATTCCTTTACTTATCCAATTTTATTTCAAAACTTTTAAATTTCAGGTTTAACTTCCTTATGATGATTTAAAATCTTACTTTAACTAATAAAACAAATTTCCACATTTATTCCAAGATTTTCTTTTATTTCTTTCTAAACCATTTTAACTCTGAATTCAAAAATAAATCTTTCATTCCTCTAAAAAAATATCACTTAAGTTTAAAATTTCTTATTTCCCTTTTATTCAAAATCCCCTTTCCAAACTCGGAATTTATTTACTAGAATTTAAAAATCACTTTATCCTTTCCCAATTCATTCTTTAATTTATTTAAATTTTCTATAATTACTTTACTTAAACAATCTCTCATATATTTTCTTTTTCAAAAATCCAATTTTATATATTTTGATAACTCAGTATACCGAAAGGTATATTCAATCAAACCATAGCATCCAATATTCCAATTATTAATATAATTCATCACAAGATATCAAATAATCATAACAGAGAATATTAAACATTCTAAATAAATTTTGAGGAATCCAGTTGGATCCCTCCAACCTGTTTCCCTGCATCCACAGATGTTAGCACAATACCAATTCCACTTCGAGGTGGAATATCGCGGTATATGGGAGTAATATAATATCATCCGCTATTATGCGGCGCATAGGGTCTCATCCACTATATAATGCGGGAAGTCAATCACTCCAATATATATATATATATATACTATCATATATAATATCACATCTAGTCAATTCAATCATTCAACCAATAATTTAAATTTAACTATTTAAATTAGCCAGAAATCCAATTTGAGTGAGATTAACTCACCTTTGTTTTTGTTTTGCAATTCCGATCCAAACTGGCCTGTCTCTTCCCGATTCAAGACCTTGTATAAACATTTGTACGGTTAATTAATATTTGAAACAATTGGACAAATCAATTTCCATTTAATAATTTTATTTTAACAAATTTTCCTCTTAAAAAAAATCTGATTTAATATAAACTGCTAACATTTAAAATTCCTATATTTTCCAATATATATTTTTGGTTTTACCTATATATATTTTTAAATACGTATGTGTATTGATATATAGTTATTTTTATATTATTATCATTTAAAATACATAGACTTTATATATATTAAAACTAAAATAGGTTTTACATATTTATTTCTTTTCTTCTGTTTGTATATACATTTTCTGTTTACTATGTATATTTAAATTGAAATATGTATGTATATCTTTTATATAGATACATTTATCTTTAAATATAATTTTCTGCAAATAATGAAATAGCAAATTCCTTTACTGTAAAAATAAAATTTTAATATATAATTATAAGAATAAAATCTGGAAATAAATTTAGATATAAACAAATATACAGTGAGGCAGCTACTATATATATATATATATATAAATATAAATTTCTTTTCAATCTGTATACAACAATCAGAAATTTTCTGCAAAATATACATACGTTATTGAATTAAATTAAAGATCCAACATTACCTTACAGTCTTTAAATTTCTCTACTCTCGAGACCCCCTCCACGCTCCTCCTCCAGAACCACCACGCTCCATGAACCCCACTAGCCATTGTCACGGCGAAGGTGCCCACACCCAAAATCGTCGAACACTTCCCTTGCGCTTCGTTCCCTCTCCACCGCGAGCACCCATCAATGTCGCGGCCTCCCACCTGGCTTCGTGAATCCCCCTTCGATCGCTATGCATGAAATCACGGTCGATTCGATCGCGATAATTTTATATATATATATAGACAAGCTCGAGACTTCGCGAATCAAATTAATGGAGGAAGGAAACTTGATTTGAATCGACGAGGTGGAACGAATTTGTTTTCGAAAAATAATCAGAGGGTTCGTCACAAATTTGTTTGAAACCCGAGTTTTGCCATTTTTTTTGATAACGAGATTATAAAATGAAGAATGAGAAAGCTTGGAAATTTCTTCAGCCATTAATTGTTTTTCGTTTGTTTCTGTTTTGCTTGCGATTTAAAAAAAAGGAATGGGGAGACACGAAAAGACGTTGGCATGCAAAAGAAGGCTTCAGTGCTGAAATGTTGGAAAAAGTTTGAAAAGGTTTTGATATAAACAAAATCTCAGCTGATGTTGACTAGAGTATAAATATATATATTAATTCAAATTTAAATCGTCTCGATAAATGCAACTCAAAATCTTGACATCGTATCGAGGCATGCCGCTAGGCATTTATAATGTTATACCCCCATTTCGAACGTAATGGAAAATGTTTCGAGTCCTAATTCGATCGTATGGAGAAGATAGCTTTTTGGACCCAGTTATTATATTGAATTCGATATAAATTTCAGCACGTTTATATGTCGTACGCTCACACAACAACTCCAATCACTACGAAACTTGAAATCCGATAATAATACAATATTACGGATCTAATGGAACTAGTTTCGTCGAATTCCGAGACTGTGCCTTGGAAGGCTATTTTTAAATATCGATTTAAACAATATATTTTTAAAACTGAACAAACCACTTTCAAATTCAATTTTAAAAGTTCTATCACCTTTAGTATTATTACTATGAATTTTCCAAGCCTTCAAACTATTTTAACAGGCTTAAACTCCAGATTCAACATTTTATCCAACTTCAAATCATTTAATTTAATAATTAAATTACCCAATAAATAGTGATATTTGAAATTCAAGTTAAAAGTTTACTTTTGAATATTTAAAATCAGTTAAATATTCCAATTTCAAATGTCCAAAATTCTAGGTCGTCACATTCCTTCCCCCTTAAAAGAATTTTGTCCTCAAAATTGCTAGTTAAGAAGAATGGTTCAATCCCCGTTAACTATTTTCCCAAAACCAAACAGTTTTTAATGACTTCCCAAACAATCTTTTTATTTAAGACACAATAGCCCTCTTATTAACTTTCAAACTTATCCACAAGTCCCAAACAACATTACTTACTTAACAATTCAAATTTTAAATTCAAAACCAAATTTTGAATTATCAAAATTTTCTCAAAAATTTTTCTAACTCCCTAAATTTCCCGAAAAATTTCGCCAGCGTCTCCTTTGCGCAGCTAGCTCGGAACAACTACAAAACGCCTCTACGGCCCCCAAATTTCAAAAGAAAACAAAACGTCAAGTGGCTAGACAAGAAAATATATCTTTTGAAATCATAACATCCATTTATCCTTTGCCTTTAGATACCTATATCCTACTTAGCAATAATATCCAATTATAGATTTCAAAATCATTTTATACCTTTCTTTACAAAAATTTCAATATCCATTTCACTCACATCCGTACGATGCACATATATCATCCGTACGCAATTTCCAATTCGATCGCTCACTCGATCACACAACTTCACTTCCGAACTAGTATCGTCCATCCGACTTCCTAGTGCGGACTCAGATCTGGTTTCTTGATTAGAAACCGTCATTCTCCTTACATAGCTGTAAACTATGATAGAGAATATCCAGAATCAATCAATAATCCATATCCAGGGTTCGCCGTCGAAAATCGAGTGAAAAATCCCAACTCGGACCGATATAACTATCTCGAACTTCTGTGCTCGAACCCGGATCAAATTGCTATGTGAATAAAATAATATACGTACATCCTACGTATTAATTCCCAATTGATTATCAACTATATCAATTTTCTCTTTTATTCACATTTATTTTGATTTCCATTCACTTATTTACAACCATCCCATTTTCCCATTTCCAGTTTTAAATCTTCATTCAATTATTCACTTAGTATATTCCCAATACCAATTTACTTAAGAATTTCATCCTTCATTTCTTAAGTGCAATATAAATGTTTTATATACTTCTTATAACTATTTTCACTTCACCACTTTGGTTTATCCATACTTTCATTCGAATTTTCATTTTCAAATTCATTTGAATTCAATGTCCCTTTCATTTTAAATATTGAATTCTATTCACATTATCTCATCCATTTTAATTTCCAAACTTTTATTATTCTAGTCCATTTTGAATTAATTCTTCAACTTTACTTGACCAAATTCAAAATGAATTCCAATAATTCAGTTTTCAATTCTATTTGCTTACAAATTTTAAATCATTTGTCATTTTTAAAAATTTTCTAACTCCCAAAATTTTTCGGAAAATTTTGGTAGAGTCTCCTTAGTACGGAGGAGCTTTTGCAATTTGACAAGAGATATAAATATATATACATCGACCCACATGGTCGAAAAACAAAAAAATACAAACAACAGTTCATATTTCCTATCTTTTTATTGCGTAGGCGTACCTCTATTTAGCATTTTAAGCAAGCGGCTTATTTATTTTAGCAATTAGCGCAACCAAATCCAGCCACACGGCTTCCTTGTACCTGTACTTACTCAATTTAAATACGTAAGTGCCATATATATGAAATTCATTATCATTTCACTCTTTAAAACAACTTGTAACGTTTCGACTTTTCGACGCTCGAAAATCGACATTAATACGTCCACTGTATCAAATGCCGCGCAATTGAATGCCGGAAAACCGAACCATTAGGATTAAAAAGAAGAGGTAGAAGAAGACAAAAGAAAAGAAAGAACAGAAAAACAGAAAACAGAGACAATATCATAATCTTACATTCGCAACGGAATAATATATAATAGATAATCACTAGTCTTTTAAACAAAGAACTATATCAGTTTATACATACATCAATCAGAGTCAATATACAACTCAATACAACAATGGACAGTTATATAAACTTGTCCTCACACAGAATACACAGCGGAATGAGTAAAAAAGTACGGTAGTACGTCTCGCCATCCAGCTCATCTCCGAAGCTCCAGAATATCCAGAATATCCTGATAACATAACTCTAGGCTGCACATGTGGAAAATTATGGGCACCCAGAGTTTAGAAAGGGAACAATAAACTCCGAGCCAGTCATGGTGACTGGTGTGAGATCGTAAAACAGTTATTTTCACAAAGAAAATAAAACAATTTCGCAATGCTTTTGGAAAATGAAACTACCATAAGGCCTCCCGCCACACACACAATGCAAACGCAGAATTGGAGGAGATTTCTCCTTATGATAGTCAAAGATGCTTACTACGAAAAAATCAGTTGATATTATTATTAATGTCTAGTGTGGAAAACATTTCGAAAGTATAATATCAATCTTAGCCAACATACAATCATTATTGTATGCATACTATAGCTACTATGTTCAATAGTAGGTTACCGCCACATTCCATAGCAGGTAATACAACTAAAATCGTACAGGGTTCGTATTTTTTCTTTGGATTTTCCAACAAATGGTCAGGCAAAGGAACTTCCTTACACCGAAATGGAAACGCCTCTGGAAAGACGCCCCGAGAACCTAACCGGGTCTCTGCAAACACAAGGCCGACGCTACCTCACGCTGTACAGCTGTAACTAGGTAACCAACACACTGACACTACCTCATGCTGTACAGCTGTAACTAGGTAACTAACACACAAGTATGCCATCCCCCGGTGGTTACCGACCTTTATCCGAGGATCCTCAACCACAAAGCAACAACCACAAAGTATAATAAATGCGCAGCATCAACATAGGTAAAATATTTGTGCTCCATACCATGATGTCACCTTTTATCCAGAAGGAAATGACATACCCTAGGGGCGCGACCCCTAACAACCTTGCCGCAACATTCCTGTTTCGACCATTAACGGGTTGTGAGGCTCGACGAAGTCTCGTCCACAAAGCCACGCTTTTTCACAAAGCCACGCTTTGATCAACAAATGATCAACAACACTTTGTATGCCACATTACCAAATTGGGAATGTATCACTAGTAACCATCAACTACATAACCTCTGAGCTCGTACGTCTCAGAGAAGGGTGTTAAGCTAAGAGAATAAATTCTCTGCCACCAACAGAAATGTATTTGATAGAAACCAGCTTTACATCTCAAAGTGTAACGTCAGACACACATCCATACAAGTCCGTTCCGGGATCGAACGGAACCGAAGGCACTTCCAAAGAAGCCCTTGCAATCCGGGTATTCACTAATCACGTCCGGACTTCCCATCACAAGAAGAGTGATATAAATCTCTATACCGGAGCAACTCGGTGCAGAGACAATCGACAGGTTGTCCTTTCATTTTCGAAAATACCCGGTCTTCACACCGGTCTTCAAATGTTATCCATTCACGACGTATCACTATTCGAAATGGGTTATATGACACAAAGTCCTCTCCCGACTTAACCGAATAATGAGCGTTTGTTTTAAAAACAAATCAAGTGCCATTTCAAAGGAAAATATTGATAGTCGGTTATTTAACTATCAACAACATTCACAACAATCAACCAATTTAAATAATTTTTCCCAAATTATTAAATTTTCAAATATCTTCACGAGATATGGTTTAACGCTTCAACCATTTGAAAACCAATTTCAAATCATATTTACTCGCGGGATAAAATTCCCGATATTATTCATTTCCCTTTTTCTTTATAAATTCCCATTGTGAATTTAAATTTCCAAATATTCACTTATACACGATTTTCAAATCGTTTTCCAAATATTCACTTTCAAACACCAAATCAATTACAAATTGATTTCTAAATTTATTTCAACCCCAAATCAATTACAAATTGATTTCTAAGTTTATTTCAAATCCCAAATCATTTTACAAATCGACTTCCAATTTATTTCAACACAAATCAATTTTTCATTCAACATCAAATAAATTTTCATATCGATTTCCCAAAGATTTATCTTCAAATACCAAAAAAATTATCAATTGGATTTCAAACAAATTTATCACCTTTTAAAATAAATTCCTTTATCTCTTCCAAACCATTTAAAATTCCATTTTAAATAAATTTCCTAACTTTCGAATAATACTATTCAAAATCCATTTATAAAAATCTTTTCCCATATTTTTGGAAATAATTCGATAAGATTACAAAAATCAACTTTACGCTTTTAAATGCCTTCTTTTAAATTTATCCAATTCTTTCAAAAAGAATTCACTTAAATTTCCAGCTTTAATTTCAAAAACCCAATTTTATTTATTTCTGGTATCCAACGATACCAAAAATACATTCGGCTAAATTATAGCCTTTAACAAATTCAATCACAAATATAATCATTCATAGATTATCAATAAGTCATCACACAGCATATGAAACAAATTCATACAACATATGAAACAAATTCATATAATTTGAGGAATCCAGTTGGATCCCTCCAACCTGCTTCCCTGCATCCACAAACGTTAGCACAATACCAATTCCACTTCGAGGTGGAATATCGCGATATATGGGATTTATAAAAATATCATTCCGCTATTATGCGGCGCTAGGGTCTTATCCGCTATATAATGCGGGAATATCAACAACTCCAATATATACATATTCCAATATATATATATATTGCTATATACTACTATATATACTATCACAATCAAGCAATCAATCAATAACGGCAATTCAATTTTCCAATTTGAGTGAGAAGATCTCACCTTTGCTTTTATTTGTTTGAAATTCCATTTCCAATCCATTTCCATTTCCGGCTTGTTTTCTCGATTTTAAACCTTGTATAAACAATTTATATCATTTATTAATATTTGAATAAATTGAACAATTAATTTCCCTCCAAAATTTTAATTAACTAATTAATTCAATTTTATCGAACAATTAATTTTAAACAAATTTTCTTTTCATAAATTATTTTTTAGTAATTAAAAATAATTAAATAGGTTTATTAACCAAATTAATCTTCAAAATATTATTTACTTATACATACATTTTTTCTTACATTAACTCTTTAACATTTTAAAGTCCCTATAGTTCTTTTCTATGTACATAAAAATTATCACAGTAAACCCTTTTTCTCAAGAATCTTATATATATCTATTTTCAGTTTTAAACAAGATTATCATAAAATGTTTCAAAATCTAGTTTACCTTTACTGACCATACCATTACATTCAAATTTAAAAATCCTAAATTCCAAAGAAAGCTCACCCACAGGCTCACCCTTTGAACTGCCATGGCCGCGACCATACGACATCGACGATCGAAGCCAAAGGCCGAGGATGACAACCCTTGACGTCCTCGACAAAGCGACCTCCCAGTCATCTCGACTTTCCAAACCACGACGACCAGGCAACCCCCTTCAATCGAACTCAAAGCTCACGCCCTGCTCGAGAACCACTGTGACGACAATCCGCAAACTCGAGATCACCTCGATGACGAACCCTAAATCACGACTGCGGCTTCAACATCACCCTCGCAGCCTCGACTTCGTCGAACCCCCCACGTGTGTGCGCCCAATCGCGAGCTCCAGATTTCTCGAGCCCCATCGAATTTCGAACGCGGCCATCTTCTCTTTGATTTTGAACTCGTAAGGGAGAGAGGAATGATTTTAGAGGAGCGGCCATGGATTTGAGTTTAAAACTGCGAATTCGATTAAAGAAGAGGCTACGGCCATTTTTTTTTCTTTTGAAGCAGCTGTTGATTTTGAACGAAGATAAGGGTTTTCGTTTCGTTTATTATTATTTACAACGAGACTTTGAACTGATTGAGAGGAAGGGCTGTCGCGTGCTAGCGTAGGCTAGGGCACAGTGAGATGACGGAATTGCTGCTGATGGAGAAAGAACTTTGACTGGTGAATAGAATATATTATTCAAGTTTTAAATTAAAATTTAAATCATCACGGATTTGCAACTCAAAATTTCGATATCCTATCGAGACATGCCGCTAGGCGTTCGTAATGTTATACTCCTATTCCAAACACAATGGAAAAGGTTTCGAGTCCAAACTCAATCGTATGGAGAAGATAGCTTTTTGGACCAGTTATAATATTAAATTTCGATTTAAATTCAGCGTGTTTGCTTATCGTACTTTCACACAACAACTCCAATCACTACGAAAAATGAAATCCAATAATAATACAATATTACGGATCCAATGAAACTGGTTTCGTCGAATTCCGAGACTGTGTCTCGGAAAGCTATTTTTAAATTCAATTTAAACAATAAAATTTCAAAACTGAACAAAACAATTTCAAATTCAATTCTGAAAGTCTATTACCTTCAGAATTATCAATATAAATTTCCTAAGCCTTTAAAATATTTTTAATCAGCTTAAAACTAAAGATTCAAATTTTTACCCAATTTCAGTAAATTAAATTCAATAAATTAATTGCAAAATTCATTCTGATATTTGAATTTCAAATTGAACTATCATTCGAATATTTAAACTCAATTAAATATTCACATTTCAAATGTCAAAAATTCAGGGTCGTTACAATCTTTCCCCCTTTAAAGAATTTCGTCCCGACATTATAAGTCAAGAAGAATGCTCCAATACCCGTTTATCATTTTCTCAAAACCAAATAGTCTCAAAAAACTTTCCAGAATAATCTTTTATTAAGACACACTAATCTTTTCTAACTTTCCAAACTTATTCATAAGTTCAAACAACTTTATTTTACTTCGCAATTCAAATTTAAATTCAAATTGTAAATTATCCAAAATTTCTCAAAAATTTTATAACTCTTCTAAATTTTCAAAAAATTTCGCCAGCGTCTCCTTTGCGCGGCTAGCTCGGTACAACTACAAAATGTCCCTACGGACTCCCAAATTCCAATAGAAAACAAAATGCCAAGTGGCAAAATAAAAAACTCATCAAATTTCATACTGAAATTTAAATACATACCTTATTGTCGAGCAAATTCAAATTCATCTTCAAAATCAAAATCCAATTCCGTTTTCCTTAGCCTTTACAATCCCTGTTTACTTTACTTAACAACAATGTCCAAATTTACTTATTGGATTCCCAATACCCCTTTTACTTAAGAATTACACCATTCGTTTCTTAAGTTTAATATAAGTATTTACATACTTCTTATATTTATTTTCACTTCACAAACAAAGTTATATATTCATTTCCATTTAACTTTGCATTTTCAATTCCATTTGAATTTAATTTACTTCATTTTAGATATTGAATTCTATTTACCTTATCTCAAATTCAATTTGAAATCACTTGTCGTTAAGTGAAAATTTTCAAAAATTCCAAATTTTTTTTCTAACTCCCAAAATTTTCAGAAAATTTTGGCGGAGTCTCCTTTGTACGGAGGAGCTTTTGCAATTTGACAAAAGATATAAATATATATACATCGACCACTCGGTCGGAAAAGAAAAAACAGTTCATATTTCCTATTTTGTATTGCGTAGGCGTACCTTTATTAGCATTTTAAGCAAAGCGGCTTATTTATTAGCATTTGCACAACCAAAATGCAGCTAAATGGCTTCCAAAAACCTGTACTTACTCAATTTAAACACGTAAGTGACATATATAGGAAATCTATTTACATTTCACTTATTTTCAATAGTGAACACAAAGTTTTCATAAGAAATACACTTAAAATAATTCCCATAAGCAATTTATATGGTTTCGATACAAATTTAGTTGCTTTCGTCTAATTTATATTCAATTCAATTTGCATTTCACCTTTACATTCGGTTTATTTCATTTGAAACCGTTTCACAAGACTCGACAACAACCATTTCACAAATTTTTCTTTTCTTAAGTCGAGCTTTTATCCAATATTACTTAAGTTATTTCAACTCAAACTCAAGTTCATTTTCCTTGTAAACAATTTCCAATTTAAATCTTTGATTTGATTTTTCATTTAATCAAATCCATCCCATCTACTAATTTAATTCAATTAGTATATTCACTTATTCTTTTTAAATTTCAAATTCCCATATTCAATTCATCCTGAATTTATATGCAAATTCAAACCATTTTTATTTGGCTCACAATTCAACTTTAATTTAGCGGATTCAACTTCCAATTCATTATTTCATGAATTAATAATTTATCAAATTAGTTTACTTGAACTCAATCCATTTTATTTTATTTTCTCCAAGTTTGGATTTTTATTCAACTTGATTCAAATCGAATCTCATTTTATTTTTCAATTCCAATTCATTTATTTACAAATGTAACCTCATTTGTTCATTCACAATTTCATTTCTTAAATGAATTTATTCTCAAATACTTTCCTGGAATTCTATTTCCAATTATAAATCACATTTAAAATTTACAAATCTCATTCGTATATGGATTCATTTCCTTATCCGTTCAATTCATATTTATAAATTTCATTTGTTAAATGAATTTATCTCCAAATCTTTGGTTATACCATTATTTTTTTATTCCATTTTCATATAACAATGATAATAATTCAATATTATCTTTTCCTAACAACCAAGCATCCATATACCATAATAATTTATAGAAAATCATTTCTTTTCTATACAAAAATAGTTTTGGGCAAAATTATTTCATTTACCCCATTTAAAACAATATTGTGTCAGTTTATCTTGTTTAAGAGTTTAGAAACCCCTATTGATTACAGTTGGCCAGACTGCACCGACTAGAATCTATAAATAGTCAACCAATAAGTCAACATAATACAAAACAAATTTTTGTATTCACTAACAAATACGTGCTCATATCTATTATTACACTCACACTCATTCTAGAGTACTACTGACTCTATCTCTAATGAGTAACACCCAACAGAGCCAGGGTTGTCGCTTAACCAACAGCTCTGATACCACTTGTAACGTTTCGACTTTTCGACGCTCGAAAGTCGACATTAATACGTCCACTGTATCAAATGTCGCGCAATCGAATGCCAGAAAACCGAACCATTAGGATTAAAAAGAAGAGGTAGAAGAAGACAGAAGAAAAGAAAGAACAGAAAAAACAGAAAACAGAGACAATATCAGAATCTTACATTCGCAGCGGAACAATATATAACAGATAATCACTAGTCTTTTAAACAAAGAACTATATCATTTTATACATACATCAATCAGAGTCAATATACAACTTAATACAACAATGGACAGTTATATAAACTTGACCTCACACAGAATACACAGCGGAATGAATAAACAAGTACGGTAGTACGTCTCGCCATCCAGCTCATCTCCAAAGCTCTAGAATATCCAGAATATCCTGAATATCTTGATAAAATAACTCTAGGCTGCCCGTGTGGAAAATTATGGGCACCCAGAGTTTAGAAAGGGAACAATAAACTCCGAGTCAGTCATGGTGACAGGTGTGAGATCGTAAAACAGTTAT
Organism: Allium fistulosum; assembly: GCA_030737815.1. Lineage (NCBI taxonomy): Eukaryota > Viridiplantae > Streptophyta > Magnoliopsida > Asparagales > Amaryllidaceae > Allium > Allium fistulosum. The sequence continues at coordinate 810,112,612 of CM060901.1, read as the reverse complement.
TTTCACAAAGAAAATAAAACAATTTCGCAATGCTTTTGGAAAATGAAACTACCATAAGGCCTCCCGCCACACTCACAATGCAAACGCAGAATTGGAGGAGATTTCTCCTAATGATAGTCAAAGATGCTTACTACAAAAAAATCAGTTGATATTATTATTAATATCTAGTGTGGAAAACATTTCGAAAGTATAATATCAATCTTAGCCAACATACAATCATTATTGTATGCCTACTATAGCTACTATGTTCAATAGCAGGTTACCGCCACATTCCATAGCAGGTTATACAACTAAAACCGTGCAGGGTTCGTATTGTTTCTTTGGATTTTCCAACAAATGGTCAGGCAAAGGAACTTCCTTACACCGAAATGGAAACGCCTCTGGAAAGACGCCCCGAGAACCTAACCGGATCTCTGCAAACACAAGGCCGACGCTACCTCACGCTGTACAGCTGTAACTAGGTAACCAACACACTGACACTACCTCATGCTATACAGCTGTAACTAGGTAACTAACACACAAGTATGCCATCCCCCGGTCGTTACCGACCTTTATCCGAGGATCCTCAACCACAAAGCAACAACCACAAAGTATAATAAATGTGCAACATCAACATAGGTAAAATATCTGGGCTCCATACCATGATATCACCTTTTATCCAGAAGGAAATGACATAACCTAGGGGCGCGACCCCTAACAACCTTGCCGCAACATTCATGTTTCGACCATTACCGGGTTGTGAGGCTCGACGAAGTCTTGTCCACAAAGCAAAGCTTTTTCACAAAGCCACGCTTTTTCAAAAAGCCACGCTTTGATCAACAAATGATCAACAACACTTCGTATGCCACATTACCAAATTGGGAATGTATCACTAGTAACCATCAACTACATAACCTCTGAGCTCGTACGTCTCAGAGAAGGGTGTTAAGCTAAGAGAATAAATTCTCCGCCCCCAACAGAAATGTATTTGATAGAAACCAGCTTTACATCTCAAAGTGTAACGTCAGACACACATCCATACAAGTCCGTTCCGGGATCGAACGGAACCGAAGGCACTTCCAAAGAAGCCCTTGCAATCCGGGTATTCACTAATCACGTCTGGACTTCCCATCACAAGAAGAGTGATATAAATCTCTATTCCGATGCAGAGACAATCGACATGTTGTCCTTTCATTTTCGAAAATACCCGGTCTTCACACCGGTCTTCAAATGTTATCCATTCATGACGTATCACTATTCGGAATGGGTTATATGACACAAAGTCCTCTCCCGGCTTAACCGAATAATGAGCGTTTGTTTTAAAAACAAATCAAGTGCCATTTCAAAGGCAAATATTGATAGTCGGTTATTTAACTATCAACAACATTCACATCAATCAACCAATTTAAATAAATTTTTCCAAATTATTAAATTTTCAAATATCTTCACGAGATATGGTTTAACGCTTCAACCATTTGAAAACCAATTTCAAATCATATTTACTCGCGGGATAAAATTCCCGATATTATTCATTTCCCTTTTTCTTTATAAATTCCCACTATGAATTTAAATTTCTAAATATTCACTTATACACGATTTTCAAATCGTTTTCCAAATATTCACTTTCAAACACCAAATCAATTACAAATTGATTTCTAAATTTATTTCAACCCCAAATCAATTACAAATTGATTTCTAAGTTTATTTCAAATCCCATATGTAACGACTCGAAATTTTCGACTTCCGAAAGTCGACATTAATAAGTTCACTGTATCAAATGTCGCGCAATCGAATGCCGGAAAACCAAACCATTAGGGTTAAGAAGCAGAGGTAGAAGAAGACAGAAGAAAAGAAAGAATAGAAAAACAGAAACAGAAACAATATCAGAATCTCACATTCGTAGTGGAATAATATACAATAGATGAATCAATAACCTTTAAACAAAAGACTATATCAGTTTATACATACATCAATCAGAGTCAATATAAAACTCAATACAACAATGGACAGTTATATAAACTTGTCCTCATACAGAATACACAACGGAATAAATAAACAAGTACGGGAGTACGTCTCGCCGTCCATCTCATCTCCAAAGCTCCAGAATATCCAGAATATCCTGAATATCCTGATAAAATAACTCTAGGCTGCCCGTGTGGAAAATTATGGGCACCCAGAGTTTAGAAAGGGAACAATAAACTCCGAGTCAGTCATGGTGACTGGTGTGAGATCGTAAAACAGTTATTTTCACAAAGAAAATAAAACAAATTCACAATGCTTTTGGAAAATGAAACTACCATAAAACCTCCCGCCACACACACAATGCAAACGCAGAATTGGAGGAGATTTCTTCTTATGATAGTCTAACATGCTTACTATGCAAAATCATTTGATTTGATATTATTATTAGTGCATGGTGCAGAAAATATTTCGAAAGTATAATATCAATCTTAGCCAACATACAACCATTATTGTATGCCTGCTATAGCTACCATCTAAACAGTGGTGACCACCATAAGTAAATGGCAAGTTCTACAACTAAAACCGTACAAGGTTCGTATTGTTTCTTTGAATTTCCAACAAATGGTCAGGCTAAGGAACTTCCTTAGACCAAAATGGAAACGCCTCTGGAAAGACGCCCCGAGAACCTAACCGGATCTCTACAAACACAAAGCCGACGCTACCTCACGCTTTAACCTAGCTGTAAATGGGTAACTAACACACGAGCTATGTCATCCCCCGGTTGTCACCGACCTTTATCCGAGGATCCTCAACCACAAAGCAACAACCACAAAGTATAATAAATTTGCAGCATCAACATAGGTAAAATATCTGGGCTCTATACCATGATATCACCTTTATATCCAGAAGCAAATGACATACCCTAGGGGTGCTACCCCTAAAAACCTTTGCCGCAACATTCCTGTTTCGACCATTACCGGGTTGTGAGGCTCGACGAAGTCTCGTCCACAAAGCCACGCTTTTTCACAAAGCCACGCTTCGATCAATAATTGATCAACAACACTTCGTATGCCACATTACCAAATTGGGAATGTATCACTAGTAACCATCAACTACCTAACCTCTGAGATCGTACGTCTCAGAGAATGGTGTTAAGCTAAGAGAATAAATTCTCCGCCACCAATAGAAATGTATTTGATAGAAACCAGCTTTACATCTCAAAGTGTAAAGTTAGACACACATCCATACAAGTCTGTTCCGGGTTCGAACAGAACCGAAGGCACTTCCGAAGAAGCCCTTGCAAATCCGGATAATTTCTAATTACGTCTGGACTTCCCATCACAAAAAGAGTAATATAAATCTCTATACCGGAGCAACTCGGTGCAGAGACATTCGACAGGTTGTCCTTTCATTTTCGAAAATACCCGGTCTTCACACCGGTCTTCAATACGATCCATATCGTCATATCACTTATTCGGAATGGGTTATATGACACAAAGGACTTTTCCCGGCTAACCCGAATAGTGAACGTTTGTTTTTAAAAAAACAAATCAAGTGCCATTTCAAAGGCAAATATTGATAGTCAGTTATTTAACTATCAACCACATATCACAACAATCATCAGATTTAAATAATTTTTTCCAAATTATTTATTATCAAAATATCTTCACAAGATATATATTTTTCCACACTTTAACATTTGAAAACCAATTTCAAATCACATTTTTACACTTCATCACAAAATGGTCCATTTAAACCAATTAAATAAATCCTTATCGATTTATTTCAAATTTACGTTCCAAATCTGTAAATTTATTTCCACACTTAAAAATAAATCAATGTTTATTTTCAAAACAAATTTCCCTTTCCTTTATAAATTCTATTCTGAATTTACATTTCCAAATATTCACTTTTATACAATTTTCAAGTCGTTTTCCAAACATCCACTTTCAAACACCAAATCAATTACAAATTGATTTCTAAATTTATTTCAAATCCCACATCATTTTACAAATCGATTTCCAAATTTATTTCAACACCAAATCCATTTTAATTCAACACCAAATAAATTTTCATATCGATTTCCCAAAGATCTATTTTCAAATACCAAATCAATTAAAAATTTCATTTCAAGAAATTCATCACCTTTTTAAAATAAATTCATTTATCTCTTCCAAACCATTTAAAATTCCATTTTAAATAAATTTTCCAACTTTCGAATAATACTATTCAAAATCCATTTATAAAAATCCTTTACCATATTTTAGAAATAATTCGATAAGATTTCGAAAATCAACTCTATGCTTTTAAAATTCCTTCTATTAAATTCACCCAATTCTTTCAAAAGAATTTACTTAAAATTTCAACTTTAATTTAAAAATCCAATTTTTTTTATTTCTGGTATCCAACGATACCAAAAATACATTCGGCTAGATTATAGCCTTCACACATTCAATCACAGATATAATCATTCACAGATTATAAATAAATAATCACACAGCATATGAAACAAATCCATACAACATATGAAACAAATTCATATAATTTGAGGAATCCAGTTGGATCCCTCCAACCTGTTTCCCTGCATCCACAGATGTTAGCACAATACCAATTCCACTTCACAGTGAAATTATCGCGGTATATGGGATTTATAAATATTATCCGCTATTATGCGGCGCAATAGGGTCTCATCCGCTATATAATGCGGGAAATCAACTCCAAATACATATATAATACCAATTCCACTTCACGGTGGAATTATCGTGGTATATGTTTTTAATAAATAACCTCCGCTTAATATACGGCGTTTAGGGTCTATTTAACACAATAGATAACAATTATCATCCAATTCACACAATCAACACTATCAACAATTTTAAATCTCAACTATTTAAAATTTAAATCGAAACAAAATATTCGATTGAGTGAGAAGTTCTCACCTTGCTTTCAATAACGGTTGCAGTATTTTATTTCAAATAAAATTAAACGCACGTTTAATTTTACCCAATTTTCACTGTCTCCAACTGACTCCAAACTAGCTCCATTTCGTAGTGCTCGACAAAATGATTCCAACGCAAAAAGTTTCGTCAAATTCCGACCTCGTATCAAAAAGTTATGAGGTTTTAAAGATCACACGAATTATAATATATATATAGGGGTTTTTAGGCTCAAGGAAAAAGTTGAAAAAAAATTTAGTCTCAGGGACAACAAGTTTGCTTTTTAGGCTGAAAGACACTTTCTAGTGCAAATCACAGAATGATAGTTGTAACAATCATTTTCTGTTTACACTAAAAAGTGTCCTTCAGACTAAAAATCAAATTTGATGTCCCTGAGACTAAATTTTTTATCAACTTCTTCCCTGTGCCCATTTTCCTGATATATATATATATATATATATATATAATTTACAATTTCCTTTTAATTTTAAACCCTACTTTTAATCCTGGATGTCGATTTCTCCATTTCAGATCTGGGCCGTGACCCCTATCTTCTTCCACTCCCCATTCAAACTCACGTACGCAAAACCCATAGCCACCGCCTCTTCATTGAATTATGCTCCTTCATCGTTCACCTTGACGACGATCAGGAGGCGCCAAACGAACAGCCTAGCCAAGCTCCACCACTAGCCGAAGACTGGCCATGCTCGGCCCTTGCCTGGCCTCGAGATTCGTGCTCAAACTGTAGGCCGACGCGGCCCCCTAGCTCCCACCTCGTCGTGAATTAGACGATCTCCACCGTTCACATCGAAGTTCTCATCTTCCTCTTCATCTTTGCAGTTGAACATTCTTCGTAATCGTCGATGGATTGGAAGAAAATGAGGGAGGAAGAAGAGGAGTTTCTGGTCGTGTATCTCATTAGTGGCGGCTAAGGGCTGAAACCCTAGTTTGTTTTGCAAATGTGAAAATAAACGTCCTTATATAGAAAATTGCCAAAAACACTATTCATCCCGAAATTTTCCGAACTCGAAATCGAGCGTGCCGACTGACGTTCATAAGGTTTACCCCTCGTTCCGAACACAATGGAACGTGTTTCGGAAGCTAATTCGATTGTATGTGAGAGTTACGGAAATAAACGATCAAATTTAAATCAAATCGATTTAAACCGATTTCGATGCGTTTTGGCTTGCCCCGGACAAATGACAACTTCGATTGACACGAAATTTGAAACCATACAATAATTTCACATTACAGATCCGATGAAACTTGTTTCGTCGAAATCCGAGACTGTTTGAAAAATGGTCATTTTTAGTCGTCAATTAAATATTAAAATATTCAATTTTCACAATTTAACTTTTAATTCAATTTTAAAAGTTCTATAACATCATTATAACTCTAATATGATTTAATATAACTTTATAAATCATTTTTAATCACATTTAATTCAGATTCCAATTATCTACCCAATTTCAGGTATTAAATTAATAATTTAATCGTCCAATTAAATCACTATATCGAATTTAAATTAATTCGACTTATAAATCTTACTATTTAATATTTAAAATTAATTAAATATTCGAATTTCAAATGATAGAAATTCTCAGTCGTTACAAACTTCCCCCTTAAAAGAATTTCGTCCTTTGCAAAGTAAGAAAAAATGCCCCAAATTCATTAACTTTCCAAACAATTCGCTTAGTGAAAATTTTATATTCACCTTTTTCAAAACCTTTAACTTCAACCAAAACAATGGTTTCCATCTTCTAGTTCAATTCCTACGTTTTCATTACAATTTGGGAAAACGACTTTTCATTAACAAAAATTTTCCAAAAGTTCAAAAATTTTCTAACGCCTTAAATTTTCAGAAAAATTCGCCAGCGTCTCCTTTGCGCGGTTCGATCGTAGTAGGATCACAATAGACATAAATATGTATACATCGACCAACACGGTCGGAAAAGCAGAAAAACAGTTCATATTTCCTATTTTTATTGCGTAGGCGTACCTTTTTAACATTTTTAAGCAAAGCAGTTATTTATTAAGCATTTTAGCGCACCCAAATCAGCCGAACGGTAGCCCCGGTACCTGTACTTACTCAATTTAAACACGTAAGTGACATATATATAAAGCTATTAACATTTTACTCTTTTAAACAACTACAACATATGCATATTAAAAGAAATGCATACTAAACAAGGTTTATAAGCAACTTATATAATTTCAACATCACTTGTAATTGTTTACAATCAATTCATATACAATGACATTCAATTATTCATTTTAAATTAGTTTACATTCACTAATTTAAATTCAAGTTGATTCACTTCCAATTTAAATCCAATTACATAGCTTTCAATTTTATCAATTCAATTTCATTAACACTTAATGAATTATACTATATACAATCAACCAACAATCATATAACAACCAATGTCATTTAACACAACCAAATTTATTCAATTTACTTTACTTTACATTCAATTTGGTTCCACACATTTAATTCCAGTTGGTTTAATATTAAATTGGCTTTCATTCAATTATTCAATTTATTAGCTTTTAATGAATTTACACCGACATTCATTATTCCATATCAATTTCTCTACATTAGATTGATTAACATTCAATCCCTTTATTAATTCAATTGCTAATTCATTTAACAAATAAAGTTGAATTTTATTTTTATATAACTCAAGTTCACATTTATTTAATAAATTCACTTTATTATTTTACTTTGATATCAAAATCAAATTCATTCATCATTACTTAAGTTATATTCCATTTCAAACATCATTTGTTTAACTTAACTTAATTTTCCTCTTATAAATCCAATTCAGATTTCAATTCTAAAGTAAATTCTATTTAACTTTAACCAATGTCAAATTTCATCAATTATTCAAATTCATACTTCATTTTCCTTAACAAAATTGTTTAACCACTTTAATAATTGGTTTCACTTACCTCTTTCCATTTTATAAGTTACACAACTTATTTATTTAATTTCCCAAATCATATTATAAGTATAAAACTCATTTCACTTATAATTATCAATTACAACTTTAATTTTAATTTTTTTTATCACAACAAAACTTCAATTTTTCAATTATTCATGGTAGCTAATCCATCGCATAGAAACTCGAAAATGATACTGATGATGTTGCAGTCATCACCCTTATTATTTCCCAGTACAGTAGTGAATCCAGTGCATAAATTCTTTTCAAAATTTTCCTTTTATTTATAAATCACATTTATAAATCATTTTCTCATATAATCTCACTATTTTACTTTACTTATACATGATTATTTCACAACTACAAATCATATTAATTATAATTCCATACTTAATAATTCATTTGCTTATATAATTTATTCAAACAACTTTCATTAACTCATATATTCTTACATTTTCAACAACCAAACAATTCAATTTTTTTCATACACTTTAATAATTTCTGAAAAATTATTTCTTTATATACAAAATATAATCAAGGTAAAATTATTTCATTTACCCGATTTAAATGATACCATGTCGACTTGCCTCGTTTAAGTGTTTAAAAACCCATATCGATAATATGGCGTCCCACATACCGACCAGAATTCATAAACACTCAACGGGTAAGCAAACACAATATAAAACACTTTTATATTCACTAACAAATACGCACTCGTATCTATTATTACACTCAACTCATTCTAGAGTACTACTGACTCTATCTCTAATGAGTAACACCCAACAGAGCCAAGGTTATCGCTTAACCGGCTGCTCTGATACCACATGTAACGACTCGAAATTTTCGACTTCCGAAAGTCGACATTAATGCGTCCACTGTATCAAATGCCGCGCAATAAAATGCCGGAAAACCGAACCATTAGGGTTAAAAAGAAGAGGTAGAAGAAGACAGGAGAAAAGAAAGAACAGAAAAACAGAAACAGAAACAATATCAGAATCTCACATTCGCAGCGGAATAATATACAATAGATGAATCAATAATCTTTAAACAAAAGACTATATCAGTTTATACATACATCAATCAGAGTCAATATACAACTCAATACAACAATGGACAGTTATATAAACTTTTCCTCATACAGAATACACAACGGAATAAATAAACAACTACGGGAGTACGTCTCGCCATCCAGCTCATCTTCAAAGCTCTAGAATATCCTGATAAAATAACTCTAGGCTGCCCGTGTGGAAAATTATAGGCACCCAGAGTTTAGAAAGGGAACAATAAACTCTAAGTCAGTCATGGTGACTGGTGTGAGATCGTAAAACAGTTATTTTCACAAAGAAAATAAAACAAATTCGCAATGCTTTTGGAAAATGAAACTACCATAAGACCTCCCGCCACACACATAATGCAAACGCAGAATTGGAGGAGATTTCTTCTTATGATAGTCTAACATGCTTACTACGCAAAATCATTTGATTTGATATTATTATTAGTGCATAGTGCATAAAATATTTCGAAAGTATAATATCAATCTTAGCCAACATACAACCATTATTGTATGCCTACTATATCTACCATCTAAACAGTGGTGACCACCATAAGTAAATGGCAGGTTCTACAACTAAAACCGTAAAAGGTTCGTATTGTTCCTTTGGATTTCCAACAAATGGTCAGGCTAAGGAACTTCCTTACACCGAAATGGAAACACCTCTGGAAAGACGCCCCGAGAACCTAACCGGATCTCTGCAAACACAAGGCCGACGCTACCTCACGCTTTAACTAAGCTGTAATAGGTAACTAACACACGAGCTATGTCATCCCCCGGTCATCACCGACCTTTATCTGAGGATCCTCAACCACAAAGCAACAACCACAAAGTATAATAAATTTGCAGCATCAACATAGGTAAAATATCTGGGCTTCATACCATGATATCACCTTTATATCCAGAAGGAAATGACATACCCTAGGGGCGCTACCCCTAAAAACCTTTGCCGCAACATTCCTGTTTCGACCATTACCGGGTTGTGAGGCTCGAGGAAGTCTCGTCCTTAAAGCCACGCTTTTTCACAAAGCCACGCTTTTTCACAAAGCCACGCTTTTTCACAAAGCCACGCTTTTTCACAAAGCCACGCTTTGATCAACAATTGATCAACAGCACTTCGTATGCCACATTACCAAATTGGGAATGTATCACTAGTAACCATCAACTACATAACCTCTGAGCTCGTACGTCTCAGAGAAGGGTGTTAAGCTAAGAGAATAAATTCTCCGCCACCAACAGAATTGTATTTGATAGAAACCAGCTTTACATCTCAAAGTGTAACGTCAGACACACATCCATACAAGTCTGTTCCGGGTTCGAAAAGAACCGAAGGCACTTCCGAAGAAGCCCTTGCAAATCCGAATAATTTCTAATCACGCCCGGACTTCCCATCACAAAACGAGTGATATAAATCTCTATACCGGAGCAACTCGGTGCAGAGACATTCGACAGGTTGTCCTTTCATTTTCGAAAATACCCGGTCTTCACACCGGTCTTCAATACGATCCATATCGTCGTATCACTTATTCGGAATGGGTTATATGACACAAAGGTCTTTTCCCGGCTAACCCGAATAGTGAGCGTTTGTTTTTAGAAAAACAAATCAAGTGCCATTTCAAAGGCAAATATTGATAGTCGGTTATTTAACTATCAACCACATAGCACAACAATCATCAGATTTAAATAATTTTTTCCAAATTATTTATTTTCAAAATATCTTCACAAGATATATATTTTTCCACACTTTAACATTTGAAAACCAATTTCAAATCACATTTTCACACTTCATCACAAAATGGTCCATTTAAACCAATTAAATAAATCCTTATCGATTTATTTCAAATTTACGTTCCAAATCTGTAAATTTATTTCCACACTTAAAAATAAATCAATATTTATTTTCAAAACAAATCTCCCTTTCCTTTATAAATTCTATTCTAAATTTACATTTCCAAATATTCACTTTTATACGATTTTCAAGTCGTTTTCCAAACATCCACTTTCAAACACCAAATCAATTACAAATTGATTTCTAAATTTATTTCAAATCCCACATCATTTTACAAATCGATTTCCAAATTTATATCAACACCAAATCCATTTTAATTCAACACCAAATAAATTTTCATATCGATTTCCCAAAGATCTATTTTCAAATACCAAATCTATTACAAATTGGATTTCAAGAAATTCATCACCTTTTTAAAATAAATTCATTTATCTCTTCCAAACCATTTAAAATTCCATTTTAAATAAATTTTCCAACTTTCGAATAATACTATTCAAAATCCATTTATAAAAATCCTTTACCATATTTTAGAAATAATTCGATAAGATTTCGAAAATCAACTCTATGCTTTTAAAATTCCTTCTTTTAAATTCACCCAATTATTTCAAAAGAATTTACTTAAAATTTCAATTTTAATTTCAAAAATCCAATTTTTTTTATTTCTGGTATCCAACGATACCAAAAATACATTCGGCTAAATTATAGCCTTCAACACATTCAATCACAAATATAATCATTCACAGATTATAAATAAATAATCACACAGCATATGAAACAAATCCATACAACATATGAAACAAATTCATATAATTTGAGGAATCCAGTTGGATCCCTCCAACCTGTTTCCCTGCATCCACAGATGTTAGCACAATACCAATTCCACTTCACAGTGAAATTATCGCGGTATATGGGATTTATAAATATTATCCGTTATTATGCGGCGCAATAGGGTCTCATCCGCTATATAATGCGGGAAATCAACTCCAAATACATATATAATACCAATTCCACTTCACGGTGGAATTATCGCGGTATATGTTTTTAATAAATAACCTCCACTTAATATACGGCGTATAGGGTCTATTTAACACAATAGATAACAATTATCATCCAATTCACACAATCAGGACTATGAACAATTTTAAATCTCAACTATTTAAAATTTAAATCGAAACAAAATCTTTGATTGAGTGAGAAGTTCTCACCTTGCTTTCAATAACGGTTGCGGTATTTTATTTCAAATAAAATTAACCGCACGTTTAATTTTACCCAAAATTTTCATTGTCTCCAATCAACTCCAAACCAGCTCCATTTCGTAGTGCTCGACAAAATGATTCCAATGCAAAAAGTTTCGTCAAATTCCGACCTCGTATCAAAAAGTTATGAGGTTTTAAAGATCACATGAATTATAATATATATATATATATAATTTACAATTTCCTTTTAATTCTAAACCCTACATTTAATCCTGGACGTCGATTTCTCCATTTCAGATCTGGGCCATGACCCCTACCTTCTTCCACTCCCCATTCAAACTCATGTACGCAAAACCCATAGCCGCCGCCTCTTCATTGAATTATGTTCCTTCATCGTTCACCTTGACGACGATTAGGAGGTGCCAAACGAACGGCCTAGCCAAGCTCAACCACTAGCCGAAGACTGGCCATGCTCGACCCTTGCCTGGCCTCGAGATTCGTGCTCGAACTGCAGGCCGACGCGGCCCCCTAGCTCCCACCTCGTCGTGAATTAGACGATCTCCACCGTTCATATCGAAGTTCTCATCTTCCTCTTCATCTTTGAAGTTGAACATTCTTCGTAATCGTCGATGGATTGGAAGAAAATGAGGGAGGAAGAAGAGGAGTTTCTGGCCGTGTATCTCATTAGTGGCGGTTAAGGGCTGAAACCCTAGTTTGTTTTGCAAATGTGAAAATAAATGTCCTTATATAGAAAATTGCCAAAAACACTATTCATCCCAAAATTTTCCGAACTCGAAATCGAGCGTGCCGACTGACGTTCATAAGGTTTACCCCGCGTTCCGAACACAATGGAACGTGTTTCGGAAGCTAATTTGATCGTATGTGAGAGTTACAAAAATAAACGATCAAATTTAAATCAAATCAATTTAAACCGATTACGATGCGTTTTGGCTTGCCCTGGACAAACGACAACTTTGATTGACACGAAATTTGAAACCATACAATAATTTCTCATTACGGATTCGATGAAACTAGTTTCGTCGAAATCCGAGACTGTTTGAAAAATGGTCATTTTTAGTCGTCAATTAAATATTAAAATATTCAATTTTCACAATTTAACTTTTAATTCAATTTTAAAAGTTCTATAACATCATTATAACTCCAATATGATTTAATATAACTTTATAAATCATTTTTAATCACATTTAATTCAAATTCCAATTATCTACCCAATTTCAGATATTAAATTAATAATTTAATCGTCCAATTAAATCACTATATCGAAATTAAATTAATTCGACTTATAAATCTTACTATTTAATATTTAAAATTAATTAAATATTCGAATTTCAAATGGCAGAAATTCTGGGTCGTTACAATTTTACAAATCGATTTCCAATTTATTTCGACACAAATCAATTTTTCATTCAACATCAAATAAATTTTCATGTCGATTTCCCAAAGATTTATCTTCAAATACCAAATCAATTATCAATTGGATTTCAAACAAATTTATCACCTTTTAAAATAAATTCCTTTATCTCTTCCAAACCATTTAAAATTCCATTTTAAATAAATTTCCTAACTTTCGAATAATACTATTCAAAATCCATTTATAAAAATCTTTTCCCATATTTTTGGAAATAATTCGATAAGATTACAAAAATCAACTTTACGCTTTTAAATCCCTTCTTTTAAATTTATCCAATTCTTTCAAAAAGAATTCACTTAAATTTCCAACTTTAATTTCAAAAACCCAATTTTATTTATTTCTGGTATCCAACGATACCAAAAATTCATTCGGCTAAATTATAGCCTTTAACAAATTCAATCACAAATAGAATCATTCACAGATTATCAATAAATCATTACACAGCATATGAAACAAATTCATACAACATATGAAACAAATTCATATAATTTGAGGAATCCAGTTGAATCCCTCCAACCTGTTTCCCTGCATCCGCAGACGTTAGCACAATACCAATTCCACTTCGAGGTGGAATATCACGGTATATGGGATTTATAAAAATATTATTCCGCTATTATGCGGCGCATAGGGTCTTATCCGCTATATAATGCGGGAATATCAACAACTCTAATATATACATATTCCAATATATATATATATATATTGCTATATACTACTATATATACTATCACAATCAAGCAATCAATCAATAACTGCAATTCAATTTTCCAATTTGTGTGAGAAGATCTTACCTTTGCTTTTATTTGTTTGAAATTCCATTTCCAATCCATTTCCATTTCCGACTTGTTTTCTCGATTTTAAACCTTGTATAAACAATTTATATGATTTATTAATATTTGGATAAATTGAACAATTAATTTCCCTCTAAAATTTTAATTAACTAATTAATTCAATTTTATCGAACAATTAATTTTAAACAAATTTTCTTTTCATAAATTATTTTTTAGTAACTAAAAATAATTAAATAGGTTTATTAACCAAATTAATCTTCAAAATATTGTTTACTTATACATACATTTTTTCTTACATTAACTCTTCAACATTTTAAAGTCCCTATAGTTCTTTTCTATGTACATAAAAATTATCACAGTAAACCCTTTTTCTCAAAAATCTTATATATATCTATTTTCAGTTTTAAACAAGATTATCAGAAAATGTTTCAAAATCCAGTTTACCTTTACTGACCATACCATTACATTCAAATTTAAAAATCCTAAATGCCAAAGAAAGCTCACCCACAGGCTCACCCTTTGAACTGCCATGGCCGCGACCATACGACATCGACGATCGATGCCAAAGGCCGAGGCTGACAACCCTTGACGTCCTCGACAGAGCGACCTCCCAGTCATCTCGACTTTCCAAACCACGACGACCAGGCAACCCCCTTCAATCGAACTCAAAGCTCACGCCCTTCTCGAGAACCACTGCGATGACAATCCGCGAACTCGAGATCACCTCAATGTAGAACCCTAAATCACGACTGCGGCTTCAACATCACCCTCGCAGCCTCGACTTCGTCGAATCCCCCACGCGTGCGCGCCCAATCGCGAGCTCCAGATTTCTCAAGCCCCATCGAATTTCAAACGCGGCCATCTTCTCTTTGATTTTGAACTCGTTAGGGAGAGAGGAATGATTTTAGAGGAGCGGCCATGGATTTGAGTTTAAAACTGCGAATTCGATTAAAGAAGAGGCTACGGCCATTTTTTTTTCTTTTGAAGCAGCTGTTAATTTTGAACGAAGATAAGGGTTTTCGTTTCGTTTATTATTATTTACAACGAGACTTTGAACTGATTGAGACGAAGGGCTATCGCATGCTAGCATAGGCTAGGGCACAGTGAGATGACGGAATTGCTGTTGATGGAGAAAGAACTTTGACTGGTGAATAGAATATATTATTCAAGTTTTAAATTAAAATTTAAATCGTCACAGATTTGCAACTCAAAATTTCGATATCCTATCGAGACGTGCCGCTAGGCGTTCGTAATGTTATACGCCTATTTCGAACACAATGGAAATGGTTTCGAGTCCAAATTCAATCGTATGGAGAAGATAGCTTTTTGGACCAGTTATAATATTAAATTTCGATTTAAATTCTGCTCGTTTGTTTATCGTATGCTCACACAACAACTTCAATCACTACGAAAAATGAAATCCAATAATAATACAATATTACGGATCCAATGAAACTGGTTTCGTCGAATTCCGAGACTGTGCCTCGGAAAGCTATTTTTAAATTCAATTTAAACAATAAAATTTCAAAACTGAACAAAACAGTTTCAAATTCAATTCTGAAAGTTCTATTACCTTCAGAATTATCAATATAAATTTCCTAAGCCTTTAAAATATTTTTAATCAACTTAAAACTGAAGATTCAAATTTTTACCCAACTTCAGTAAATTAAATTCAACAAATTAATTGCCAAATTCATTCTGATATTTGAATTTCAAATTGAACTATCATTCGAATATTTAAACTCAAATAAATATTCACATTTCAAATGTCAAAAATTCAGGGTCATTACACAACTACAACCCATGAATACTAAAAGCAATGCACACTAATACTTTTCATAAGCAATTTCAATGTACCAACATTAATTTTAATTGCTTACAACCAATCACCCATCGTTTTACTTAATCAGAATGGTTAACAACTCACATGCTTACATTCAATTCATTTTTAAGCAAAACAAACTCATATTTAATTCAATTGATTTCAAAATCAATTTATTTAACTTCTATCAACTCATAGAATTTAATTACTTTCGTTCACGCCAAACGACAATTTTATTCTTATGCAATTTGACGATATTCATGTGAATTAATAATTACTTAAGCTTATAACCATTCTAAATTGATTCCAACTCAATTTATATTTAATTCCTTCCAATTTAATTCATTCACAGCCATTTTATTTAGCTCGACCCATTTCATGCTTGTATACTACTAACCATTCCCAAATTAATTCAACCCAAGCTTTTATTTAATGGTCTTCCATTCCTACTCGAAGTCGAGCTTCTAATTATTCTTAACTTAAGTTAATTTACTTCAATTTACCCCAACTTCAAACTTAAGTTCACTTCCAGTTAATTTGATTCTCAACTAATCAAATTCCATTTAATTCAGTTAGCCATCCATTTTAATTTTAATTCTCATTCTCAATTTATCAATTTAATATCAAAGCACATATTTAACTCATTTATACTCGAATTGGATTTTATTTGCAACTCAAGTAATTTTCTATTATAATCCAATTCCATTTCATTTGACAACATTTCCACTTACATTTAATTCATCCCAATCCAAGTTGGATTTTATTTATAACCCGAGTTTATTTCACAATTCAACTTCTATTTTACCAAATTGGATTCCATTCCCATATCTCACCAACATATTCAATTTTCTAATTTATTCCAAATTAGTTTACTCACTAATTTTATCTATCACTTCATTCTCAAATTTAATTTCAAATCTAAATAAAAAGTTTATTTCTAAACTTTTCCTTCTTTAATTCCTTGGGCCAAAATTCTACAATTTCCATTTAAATTTTAAACTTCCTTAAGTTTCCAACTTATTTAAATTCCATAAGCATTTTAAATTATCTTCCAGAGTTTAAGCAACATTTCAAAATTACCTTTGAAATCAATTATATCCAAAATCCTTTTGCATTTCTAAAATTAACCCAACTTTTGCAAACAATTTCAATTTAAAAATCTCCAGGCAGCAATTTCTCTCTTGGAAACTCGAAAATGAACATCGATGATGCTGCAGTCATCACCGAAGTTATTTTCCAGTGTCTGAAAGAGTTCAATGCTTTTATCTCTTTAAAACAATTTTCAAATATTTTTAAATTCCAAATCTTCCAGATTTCATATCCAATTCAAAAATATTTTCCAAATAATATCACCATTATTTCTCCAAAACCTTTGAAAACCATTCTCAACCCAAAAGTATTTAAACCTTTCCCAAAATTTCACATTTTAAATCCATCCACTTCATATTCAAACATTATTCTGGAATTTTCATCTCAATTTATTTTCGAATATTCCTCTGGAATTCTATTTCAAACTATAAATCACATTTACAAATTCCATTTGTATAAGAATTTATTTCTTAGCTTTTAGTTATGATTTCAATTTCTTATTCAGATTTTACACAACAATGATAATAATTTAATATTATCATTCCTAACAATCAAGCAATCATATATATAACTATAATAGTTTATGAAAAACTATTTCCTTTATATACAAAAATAATTTGGGTAAAATTATTTCATTTACCCTACTTTAAAACAATAGTATGTCGAATTGTTCTATTCAAGTGTTTAGAAACCCCTATCGATACAGTTGTACGGACTGTCCGACCAGAGTTCATAAGCCACTCAATAAATCAATCAACATAATATAAAACCATTTTATTCACTAACAAATACACGCTCATATATACTATTACACTCAAACTCATTCTAGAGTACTACAGACTCTATTTCTAATGAGTAATTCCCACCAGAGCCAAGGTTATCACCAACCTGGCTCTGATACCAAGTGAAATGACCCGCAAACCCGTACCCCTTGAATCGACACTATTCTCCAACATATCGACTCAAAGTGAACGGAAATACGAACCATCAGGGTTAAAGAAGAAGGAGGTAGAATAAAAGAAAACAACACAACAGAATCTCACATCGCAGCGGAATAAAATATAATAGATAATAACTGATCTTTATAGAAAAGAAACTATATCTGTTTATATATACATCATCAGAATACAACATCAGAGTACAATACAATCAACATCACAATTCAGGGCAGTTATAATAACTTGTCCCACATACAGAATACACAACATACACACCACAGCGGAAATATACATCATATACGAGGGATACGTCTCGCCATCCAGCTCGTCTCCTGAGCTCCACAACATCATAACCTATATCCTATAATACTCGGTTTGACCCGAGCATTATAATAAAATAACACCCGAGTCAGTCTGGAAAACCAGCGTGAGAAAACACACTCAATTGGATTATTAAAGTTTTCTAAACCCTTTGAAATCAAAGGCATCTTGTAAGACCACGCCACAAATAAACATGTCGGGTTTTTACCTTACGATAGCCAAAACACATTTTATCAAATCCGTCTGATATTATAATAGTGTCTATACAAAAAATACTTATTCAAATAGCTGAAATCGTTACATGATTAAATTCCAGCATACTAGCCACAAAGTGGGTTATACAAACAAAATTCGTAAAAGGCACGTAGGGAGAATGGATTCCATACAATGGCAGGGCTACTGGGGTACCGCCCGTCATAGTACGTGGTCTAGATCAGAGTATCGAGGATCACGCCCAATCCCCTGCAACACAAGACTGGAACTACCCCTTACTGGATAATTCCGAGTAAGATCACCCCACGGTTGGAATCAGCAACCGCACCACTAAGCCGAAATAAAAAGGGACATCTAGACAGGGATGACCTCACCCTAATGGGTGCGACCCACATAGCCTTGCTGCACCTCCCCTGTTTTAGCCATTCCCGGTTGATGAGGCTCGAGGCTATGCGTTACCTTTTAGAACGTATCACTTAGAATGCTCATTGTCCACCTGACGATGTTCTGAAAGCATTTATCCATACAAGTCCGTTCCGGGTTCGAATGGAACCGAAGGCACTATTCCTACTACATCCATTTTGGAATCACCCTCAAGATTAGTAGCGACTAGCCCTTGCACTTCACTGCTCCATCTTCTATTCCAACTCGTTTTCCCCACGAAAACGTACAAACCGAATCGAAGTGGTTTTCGAGAAATTAATCCCGATCCCGGTCTCTTCGAAATGATCAGCGCATTGGCCAATATTGAAGTCGGTTATTTAACTATCAAATAACATTCACAAACATCCATCAAAAAAATAATTAATTTTCCAAATTATTTATTTACCTCACAAATATCTTCGCAAGATATATTTCCATTTTCAATCCTTTTGAAAACAGTTTTCAAACCGTTCTTTTCTCATGGAATAAATTTCCTAAATATTTTCTATTTCCACTGAAATCACCAAGTACAAAAACTTTAGATTTTTAAAATAATTTAAAACTCTTTATTATAAAATATCCTTTAAAACATTAAAGTTAAAAACTACTTTAATACTTATCCAAAAATATATACATTAAGAATATTTAAAATAAAGCTACTTTAGAAAGTATAAAAACTAAATTTTTATCTTTTACAAACAAAATACCAAGTCACCTTTAAATAATTACTACTATAATAAATTTGAAGATTACTTACTTTAAAATCTAAACATTTAAAAATAATAGATTTTCCAAAACATACTTTTAAAACAACTTTGAAACTTTAACTCATAGTTTAGAATTTGCTTTGAAAACGTACTTGGCTATCTAGGGAAATATACTTCTCTTTCACATCTTTAAAAATAAATCACTATTTATTTTTAATCAAATTTACCCATTCCTTTAATAAATTCCCTCCGTGAATTTATTCTTCCAAATATCCACCGATCTACTACTTCACTTTTATAAAACCCGTTTATAAATTTCATAGTCTCAACTTCCTTTTAAAATCCCAGTTTCAAGTACTTAATCAATTCTCAAATTGATTTCCAAAATTTACTTCATTTTAAAATAAATTCCTTTACTTATCCAATTTTATTTCAAAACCTATAAATTTCAGGTTTAACTTCCTTGTGATGATTTAAAATCTTACTTTAACTGATAATACAAATTTCCACATTTATTCCAAGATTTTCTTTTGTTTCTTTCTAAACCATTTTAACTCTGAATTCAAAAATAAATCTTTCATTCCTCTAAAAAAATATCACTTAAGTTTAAAATTTATTATTTCCCTTTTATTCAAAATCCCCTTTCCAAACTCGGAATTTATTTACTAGAATTTAAAAATCACTTTATCCTTTCTCAATTCATTCTTTAATTTATTTAAATTTTCTATAATTACTTTACTTAAACGTTCTCTCATATATTTTCTTTTTCAAAAATCCAATTTTATATATTTTGATAACTCAGTATACCGAAAGGTATATTCAATCAAACCATAGCATTGAATATTCCAATTATCAATATAATTCATCACAAGATATCAAATAATCATAATAGAGAATATTAAACATTCTAAATAAATTTTGAGGAATCCAGTTGGATCCCTCCAACCTGTTTCCCTGCATCCACAGATGTTAGCACAATACCAATTCCACTTCGAGGTGGAATATCGTGGTATATGGGATTAATATAATATCATCAGCTATTATGCGGCGCATAGGGTCTCATCCGCTATATAATGCAGGAAATCAATCACTCCAATATATATATACTATCTTATATAATATCAGTCCAGTCAATTCAATCATTCAACCAATAATTTAAATTTAACTATTTAAATTAGCCAGAAATCCAATTTGAGTGAGATTAACTCACCTTTGTTTTTGTTTTGCAATTCCGATCCTAACCGGCCTGTCTCTTCCCGATTCAAGACTTTGTATAAACATTTGTACGGTTAATTAATATTTGAAACAATTGGAGAAATCAATTTCCATTTAATAATTTTATTTTAACAAATATTCCTTTTAAAAAAATCTGATTTAATATAAACTTCTAACATTTAAAATTCCTATATTTTCCAATATATATTTTTGGTTTTACCTATATATATTTTTAAATACGTATGTGTATTGATATATTCTTATTTTTATATTATTATCATTTAAAATACATAGACTGTATATATATTAAAACTAAAATAGGTTTTACATATTTATTTATTTTCTTCTGTTTGTATATACATTTTCTGTTTACTATGTATATTTAAATTGAAATAGGTATGTATATCTTTTATATAGATACATTTATCTTTAAATATAATTTTCTGTAAATAACGAAATAGCAAATTCCTTTACTGTAAAAATAAAATTTTAACATATAATTATAAGAATAAAATCTAGAAATAAATTTAGATATAAACAAATATACAGTGAGGCAGCTACTATATATATATATATATATATAAATAAATTTCTTTTCGATCTGTATACAACTATCAGAAATTTTCTGTAAAATATACATACGCTATTGAATTAAATTAAAGATGCAACATTACCTTACAGTCTTTAAATTTCTATACTCTCGAGACCCCCTCCAGGCTCCTCCTCCAGAACCACCACGCTCCACGAACCCCACCCGCCATTGTCACGGCGAAGGTGCCACACCCAAAATCGTCGAACACTCCCCTTGCGCCTTCGTTCCCTCTCCACCGCGAGCACCCATCAATGTCGCGGCCTCCCACCTGGCTTCGCGAATCCCCCTTCGATCGCTATACATGAAATCGCGGTCGATTCGATCGCGATAATTATATATATATATATATAATATATATATATTATATATATATATACAAGCTCGAGACTTTGCGAATCAAATTAATGGAGGAAGGAAACTTGATTCGAAACGAAGAGGGGGAACGAATTTGTTTTCGAAAAAAAAGCAGAGGGCTCGTCACTGATTTGTTTGAAACCCGAGTTTCGCCATTTTTTTTTTTGATAACGAGATTTTAAAATGAAGAATGAGAAAGCTTGGAAATTTCTTCGGCCATTAATTGTTTTTCGTTTGTTTCTGTTTTGCTTGCGATTTAAAAAAAGGAATGGGGAGACACGAAAAGACGTTGGCGTGCAAAAGAAGGCTTCAGTTCTGAAATGTCGGAAAAAGTTTGAAATGGTTTTGATGTAAACAAAATCTCAGCTAATGTTGACTAGAGTATAAATATATACATTAATTCAAATTTAAATCGTCTCGATAAATGCAACTCAAAATATTGACATCGTATCGAGGCGTGCCGCTAGGCATTTATAATGTTATACCCCCATTTCGAACGTAACGGAAAAGGTTTCAAGTCCTAATTCGATCGTATGGAGAAGATAGCTTTTTGGACCCAGTTATTATATTGAATTCGATATAAATTTCAGCGCGTTTATATGTCGTACGCTGACACAACAACTCCAATCACTACGAAACTTGAAATCCGATAATAATACAATATTACGGATCCAATGGAACTGGTTTCGTTGAATTCTGAGACTGTGCCTCGGAAGGCTATTTTTAAATATCGATTTAAACGATATATTTTTAAAACTGAACAAACCACTTTCAAATTCAATTTTAAAAGTTCTATCACCTTCAGTATTATTACTATGAATTTTCCAAGCCGTCAAACGATTTTAACAGGCTTAAAACTCCAGATTCAACATTTTATCCAACTCCAAATCATTTAATTTAATAATTAAATTATCCAATAAATAGTGATATTTGAAATTCAAGTTAAAAGTTTACTTTTGAATATTTAAAATCAATTAAATATTCCAATTTCAAATGTCCAAAATTTCGGGTCGTAACAGGTTCCTTCAATAACAAATTTTCATTGTTATAATTGAATTTTCATAACCATTTTACTAAGGAGAATATATTTAAATTATGTAAATTTATAATTCCTAAACATCCCTTATACAAACCATTTCCCAATTAACATGACACTTAAAATGACTATTTAGATTGTCTCTACTATGTAGGAAGTCTCTCCTAATTTTATCAATTGCCATTTAGGAAAAATTATAAACAACGTCCAATAAATGGGTAATGTAGATAAAATTAAGTTAATAAGAACAATCCTACCTGCTCTCGATAGTTTTTTACTATTTCATTTGGGCAATCTTTTATTAAATTTATCTATAATGATATTCAATCATTTGTTTAAGATTTTGTGATCTAATTAAAAAACCTAGATATTCTATAGGAAATTTCATCCTTTTACAATTTAGTGTGCATGCAATTTGGCTATATTATCTATGTCGTTTAAAACTAGAATTAAGCTTTTACTAAAATTAATCATTAGACTAGATAGAAGTTCAAAACTATATAAAATAAATTTAACTGTAATAATATATTTAGGAAAATGGGATGTAAATATATAGTATCATATGCAAATTGAAGAGCAAAAAGAGCATTACTAGTTATCTCATTACCTATAATATCTAACATCCTATTATTAGTAGCCAATTTAACAATTCTATAAAAAAAACATCAACAGCTAAATTAAACAATAAACGTGACAATGGATCACCCTGTCCAAGTTCACGTTTTGATTGAATTTTATTTCCAAGTATAACATTAACCATAATACTAGTATACTAGTTTTAAGCAATGACATAATCCATCCTACCTATTTAGCACTAAAACCACTGGCCATTAGTAAATCTTTTAGAAACATCCCATCGATTTAATCAAAAGCTTTAGCAAAATCAACTTTTAAAAGTGCACAAGTGATATTACTTTTGCAATAGTGTTTAATATATTCTTGAATTACCGCTACCCTATCTGTAATGTTCCTACCTGTAATAAAGCTGTTTGAGTACATCTGTTAATGCATTCATTTTAATTTTCAGTCTAATAGATAAAATCTTAGAAATGATTTAAAAGGGCAGTTCAGTAATGAAATAGGTCTAAAATCTTTTAATTGTCAGGACCAACTTTTTTATGCAATAATATTACATTTGAAAAATTGAACCTACCTAACCATAACGAACCATTATAAAATTCAATGAACATTTTTTATTATAACATCTTTTAAAAAAGACCAAAATGTATCATAAAATAAAATAGGAAATCCATTCAGACCTGGAGCTTTATATTTGGGCATATCCTTTATAGCTTTCAAAATTTTCACTTTCGTAAACGGATCATCTAACGCTAATAAATATATCTTAGTATCCTCTGTGTACAGCAAATCCCAATTAGCTTTAATTTTGTGTCTATTTGTAGTTCCAAAAATATCTCCATAATAATTGGTAAACACATTATTAAGTTCTGCTTGGTCAAAAATCTCAATATCATTAATTAATATGGAATTAATGGTATTACCACATTTTCTACCATTAGCTACTTCATGAAAAAATTTAGTATTTATATTGCCATCATCAATCCATTGAACTCTAGATCTTTATTTACACGTTACTTCTTCTTATACAATAATTTTACTTAGTTCTTCTTTGAAATTGGAACGCACATTTTTTTCCTTAAATATTTTAATTTCTTGATTCTTCAGTTTTATTTAAATTTAAGATTTCATTCATTTGTTTTTTCTTTTTAATTCTAATATTACCAAAAACCTCTTTACTACATTTCTTTAAAAAATGACCTTAAATCTATAAATTTACTAATCAAAACTTTAGTAATATTTCCTGGAAATCTATAATTTTAATTGTTCATAGCAAGCCATATTTTCAACTTAGTTTTTAAAATTATTTTCTAACAGCCACTTCTTTTCAAATCTAATTATTATGATTCCAACATTTAGGTTAGAACAAGACAGGATAATTGGGTAATGATCCAAATAAACATTCGGAAACCCTACAACTTTACTTGTAGGAAATTTGTCGTCTATTTCATTACTTATAAAATAAACCTATCTAATAATGTCATCGATGGAATTTCTCTATTATTTGACCACGTAAACTATCTAATACTTAATTTTATCTCAATTAAGTTACGATTTATAATAAACTGGTCAAACTCTTCAATAGCACCAAAATCCCCTTCCCTAAGGATCTTTCACTCAAAAAACTAGTAACATTGAAATCATCCCCCATAATCCATGGTCCTAGAGCAAATGATCTAAATAATAAACACTCTCTCTATAAAAACCTATAATCAATCTTTGAAATTGGTCCTTAAACATTTGTAATATTTAGAATAGAATCATCATTAATGTCAGAAAATATCAAATGCATCGAATGATCTTTAATAATAGATTATAAAAGTCTAATATAGTTGTCTTTCCAGCTTAACATTAGTCCTCCTGCACTAACCCTAGTTGGAAGGTAAGACCAACGATTAATGTATAGACCCGTTAGGCACCTATAAATACGATAGTATGGATTTTCTATTTTCATTTCTTGTAATAAAACTATATCAATATTATTATCTTTGAAAAGATTTAATTTTACTACACTTATCTAAATCATGTATACCTCGTAGATTCTAACTAACACATCTCATAATCTAAGCGTTCTAACCCTTTCTACTTCTTTACTCTTAATATTATCAGAATCTAACTAATTATCATTAAAATAAATCCTGAATTTCTAGCTAAGGTATGCATATCACTAGTTGTCAAATTATTCAAAGCGCATGAACAATAAGTACTACTTAAAAGGAAGTCCATACCTGAGGCTGAGCTATCAGCTCTAGTCTTACCTCTATGAAGACAAGCACTCCTCCTCACTGGTTTATGGTCTAATGAACTAGAACCAACCTCTAAATTAATTACACTATTCCCAAAACAAGCCACTTTAGCTTTTTCTTCCTCTTAAGCTACTACCCAAATTAATGTTGTGAAATGGCTACCAAGAATTGTTGCACGCATCATATCCTTCACTCTAATACTACCTGAAAATAGCCTATTTTCACAACCAAAAGTTTTCACTTTAAAAGAACCAAGACCTCCATCACGTTTAATAAAATACTCCATCAAATCTATCAAGCTTGAGTAAACAATAAGTTTGTTTGTTATTAGAGAACCCATTTTGGCCAATCTATTACCAACATCTTCACTTAATAGCATCATGTAACTGCATATGCTCCTGAACCCGTCTAAACATCCTTCCCTCATCTGAAAACAACACATCCAAACTAGTTCTATTCCATAAACATTCTTGTACAAATTTTGTATCACTGCACCGATATATCATGTCTAATTGAAATATCAGAATATATGCTTGATTGAGATATTTTGCATGCATGAACAAAATCTCCGTCAACTTCATCATAAAAACCAATAGTCTTACAATCAGTCCTATCTACCATCTCCTCATCCAAGCAATTATCTATAACATCTCTATCAGAACCAACATTCTTTGCAATATTATTGTGCACATTAGCATCAATAAAAGAAGAAACACTGGTTTGACAAAACCTGCGTACAATGGCCTTATCACCCAGCAAAACTCTGTCTGCCTCAACTGGTATGACAACATCATTGCAACCATGCTCAACCACCCTGTACATATTATCGGTATCACGAAACCAGATTCCAGTATCCTCATCGGGAAGAATATGATCACTACAAACATATTCTACCCCCAAATTTCCATTTAAACAGTTCTCTTTGCTATGACATTCGCCCACAAAATCCTGCATCGGATCAAAAGCCATGCCTATTTCAGCCAAAGTCCTTAAATCATCAAATCGGTTGGAACTAGCAATCTCAAAAGACAACCTTTTACAAGACCTTGCTATAAATTTTCTGCTTCTTTTGTGAATAAAATCTTGATCCAACTCTTGTAACTGATTATCACAACCAACCTCAATCTTTGACAGGAGGAAAGATTTTGACTCACATAACATATCATTTAAAATAGACCATGTATAGCAGATTCCCGATGAAGAACATTTGAACTAAGAATCATAATATCTAGAACCAATGACAATGGATTAAAATTAGGATAATCAAAAGGATCCTCAAACAACATCTTATCCACAATAGGATCAACTAAAGCATCTCTATCAACTGAATAAACATTCAAAACAATATCAACCAAAGCATCACACTAAATAGAAACACCACTACTCAAATCAGAAATTGAAGGACTGTCAACTGAAAAATCAACACCATTAGAACATAAATCAGGGTTCATAAAATTTTCTTTATAATTCCTACCAATGTTTACCACATTGATCATGTTGAAATGCTTAAATAAGTCCTCTAAAATTTCAATACCCTCATATCTTTGCAACAACAATTGATCGAGCAATATTCTCTTCAAATTCATACATTTTAATACAAAGAGGAAGCCATAGTCTGTAATATATAAGTTCTTCTTTGCACCAAAAGCTAAAACAAATTTCTTTGAACACTTGTCTTTTTTATGACTGAAAAGACCAAAACAGTAACAATGAATAGGATCTCGGCATTCTTTAGCAAGATGCTAATAATTGCCACAAAAAAACAAAAATGCATCCCCTTTCTTCTATCGATCCATTTCTTGAAAATAGGTTTCCTATTGAAGAATTGAGGAGACGATACTTTCAATTCTTTTGCTACTTAAGCATATGAAAAATTTGTGGAAGAAATTGAATCAATAAAAGATGGATAGAATGTAAATTAGGGGAAAGAAATTGGGAAAAGATAAAAGAAAAGATGTTGTCGCCATTTTTTTACCCCACCCATTGAACTTCTATAATAATACTACTCCAGCTCCCTAAGGTAAAAACTACTTTGCATTACGATGCTCTTCCCTTCAAACTCCACTAGTTGTTTCTTTAACTCCTCCATCCTGTTCGAAGGCATTCTGTTGGTGGCCGACTAAATAGTTCCGCTCCTGGTAGCAAGTGTATACAAAACTCCAATGCTCTCAAGGGCAGAGTCCTCGAGACTGGTTCAATCATATCTAGAAATTCCCTTACTACTCATATTGCACCAAGACCTTCTATCTCTGAAACTAAAGAAAACAAAACATCTCTGCATCCAGTTTTAAGAGCTTCTGTAACTACAGAGACTCTTTTGCTTCGGCCCTGGTAACTCAGGATTATTATCCTTTCAGTGTAATATATCCTAGCACATAGCGCTTTAACCAATCCATCCTAAAATAACTCCAAAGCCTATGAGGTTAAACATGTAGGGATCACACACAAACTTACACCCCACCGACCTCAATCTAAGTTTGTACGTCTCAATCTGAGAGGGCACACTAACAAAATTTACTATACGTATGAAAGATACTAAATAGGTAACCCCTAAGTCCAGTCTATCGACCAGATACATATCTATAAATTAGTGTGTAGCACCAATATCAAACAGTACTCTAACTAAAATATTAGAAATCAAAATCATGTCTTCCAAAGTAATATTCTTACCTTTCTTTGAAATGGACAAACCTCTCTCCGGACCTTCCAAAGCATAAACCTGTGCTTTGAGCTTCGGACAATCCTTCTATAGATGTCACATCTTATCAAAATTGAAGCATTTTTTGCTTCCAAGATTCTTTAATGTTGAACACTTTAATGCATAGTGTCCCTTTTGTCTAAAGATAAAACAAACAATTTTCATAGTAGCAGCTTCTCCACCCCCTTCCCCTTCAGCATACCCTTCTTTCCTTTGATATACAAAGTAAACTTCTTCTGTGCTACCTTAGGACTCTTCTCTGCCCTTCTTTATTCTTGATACATTTCATCATACCTTCGGGCCATGTCAACCATGAATTCAAAAGGAGATGCCAAGTGTGCCATCACATTATGATCAAGACCTTACTTTAAACTCCTTATGAACTTCTCATTTATCTTCGGTAGTGTGTTGATAATTTATATACAACGCTTAGTAAAGAGTTGAGCTTCAACGTGTACCCTTCAACTATAAGGTCACCCTACTTCAAGTATTTAAATTCCTGCAATAGTATTCTCTACCGAGACTTGGATATAATCTAAGTCTCAAACCTCTCCTAATCTACACCCAAGTAATTTACTCATTAAGAGTCTTGGCAACTACTATCTCCCACTAGTCTGGCATATCTTCTTGCAATTGCCTTGATGTAGTCCTTCTTCTCTGTGCATCATCCAAACCTAAGTCTTTAAATATGCGCTCATAGACTCTTAACCAATTCAGTAATGATATAGTTAGGAGTATGACCTGTGGGTAATTCTGTAATTTATTATAAATTATTAACTCTGTAATAAAATCTTATTCTAAATAAAAGGTGTCATTTCTTTCTATTATATACTTCTCATATTGTGATATGTCAATTAATTACTTAGTTTAAGTATTATTAAATAGAACATCCTTAATTAATATGTTATGTGATAGTAATTACAATGTGTTATAATAATTAGAATTTATCACGTTAAAAATAACATATTATTTTAAATATTCCTAATCAAGATGTTTAGAGACAAGATATCGATACACCCTTGGGACTAAAGAATGTAACTGATGCGAGGTCAGTATAGTCACTCGATGGAAGACTGCCCTTTAATTTGAGGCTACCAACAGTTGGGTGCACTTACTATTGATGTGAGATATCACTAATCCTAGGATCCGTGACGACATGAGAGACTGGACCTGCTTTCTTAATTGGAAAGTATTAAATGGTCCAAATTTGGCATCGGGAGCAGTGAGGGATATCTTTAAAAAGGTTTGCTTTAGTGTTGAGGTATTAAGTGGCTATCTTAGGGCCTGCCTCCCTACCGAAAAAGTACCTAATGAGATTCCATATTTATAATTAAGAGTGATGATGGATATCTTGGGAATAGTTCGCTTCGGGTTTGAGGTACTAATTGACTGATATAGGGTTCGCCTCTCTCCTATAAAAGAAGTACTAAGTATCCTAATGAGATTTCCAAGCAATCTCAGCTAGATAGTACCAATGAGGATTCCACCATGGAGTTATGTATTAAATGGCAAAGGCCTACCTATAAATAGGTGTTAAATAGTCAGAGATCTGCCTAGTCCTTATTAATGAGATAGTAAGTGGCTTGGGTATAGTCTCTCACATTGCTAAGACTTTAATAACGATAGATGGGCTAGTGGTATGGCTATTATAAATTATAAAGCCATATATAGCAGTCAAAGGTCTTTGTAATTAGGACCAATAGTGAAACAAACCGTACCTTAAAGGGTCAAAATTTCAACAAAAATCGAAACTCAATTCCATCAAAACACAGATCGGTAGATTTGGTACTTACAAATAAGCATGAGCATTATGAAAGATTGATAGAAATCTGAACTCACATCAGAAACAATAATAGGATAAGAATACTAAATATGACTACTACCATGGAATTATTGGTATTCCTTGGATAGAAAATTGTCACATCAGCATCGAGCATGAGAGAAAAAAGGCTTCTCCAATAACTAAACACATCCAGCTCCTGTGACATGTTCCTCTAAATCTATCTCGTAGGTTGTAATGAGGAGGGGTCAGAATAACGTTCTGGTGACTAGAAAATATATAAACTGTCCATAACATAATTTATACCGATTGGTTTCCACTTAATTATTATATCTATTAATATTAGCAATTCTAATCTAACCTTGCATTGCACACACGATTACTTAACTTCCCATTCCCAAGTTACAAAATACTGACGAGGCCTTATCAACCAGCCAATACTTCCAAGTCCATTACCCACTTGATACTTCTAAATACGAAGTCGGCTTCTACTATCGCCACATAATAATTTTGAAAGAGATAGGCAGACTTTTCCATTTAAGACCTCAATCGAGGTAAACTTCATCATTTAAGACCTATTCCCGAGGTGGACTTCTAGCGTCGTCATTATTGGTCTATTGTTCCTAACTACCGAGACCTTTGACCAATATATATGGCTTTATTTATAATAGCCTTACCACTAGCGCATCTATCGTTATTAAAGTCTTAGCAATGTGAGATACTGTACTCAAGCCACTTAATACCTTATTAATAAGGACTAGGTAGACCTCTGATCATTTAACATCTATTTATAGGTAGGCCTTTGCCATTTAGTACCTCACCACAAGGCGGACTCCGCATTGGTACTATCTACCTAACATAGCTTGGAAATCTTATTAGGCTACGTAGTACTTCTTTTATAGGAGAGAGGCAAACCCTAAATCAGTCACTTAGTACCTCAAAACTGATGCGAACCCTTCTCGAGATATCCACCATCACTTTTAATTATAAATATGCAATCTCATTAGGTTACTTCTTTCGGTAAGGAGGCGGGCCCTAAGATAGCCACTTGATACCTCAACACTGAAGTAAACCTTTTTAGAGATATCCCTCACCGCTCATAATTTCAAAGTTGGATGATTTAATACTTTCCAATTAAAAAAGCAAATCCAATCTCTCATATCGTCATAGGTCCTAGGATTAGTGATATCTAACATCAGTAGTAAATGCACTCGACCGTTGGTAGCCTAAAAGTGAAGGGCGGTCTTCCATCGAGTGACTATATTGACCTCGCATCACTAACCTACAAAGTCCAGTTAACCATCCTAAGTCTTTACTTATATTATCTTAGGTAGACATTGGACTTAGCTTACTAATCCCCTTCTATTTAAGGCAATAAGATTTACCTTAAATATTTATCTACCCATAAATCTCCTTTTAATGCTCGTAAATATCAATTTGTCCATAAAATCCTAACGGACATTTCCCTAGACATTTATGTATGATTACTAATTTCAAATTAGTAACCTTTTATATCTATTCCATATTTATCAGTCCTACTAATCCATTTGTCTCTATTAATTGTAACCCTTAATTTAATATTATTCATTATTTCTAATTAATTTTCCATTTATTTAGATTACAATATTTCATTTCATATTAATTAACCAATAGGAAACTCCAAATTTATTTCCCATTAATATGAATTACTACCTTTTCTAATTCTAACTATTCGCTTCCCTAAATATAATAATAACCAATGAACGTTACGCCTATATAACACTCGTATAAATGTTATTCTTCTTTATTAACACTATAAATTCGTATAAACTGTCTAATAAAACTACATGTTGATAACCAAATATATTCTAGTCATAAATATGTAACTAGATTATGCTTTCCATAAATATGCTGGAATTAAATTCCTTAGGAAGATTTTTCGCTATGATTTCCCTAAATTGGTTTAACAAAGGGAAAGATTGACTCTGCTTGAAATTACAAGGAATGGATAATTTCTTATTCCTTGTTAAATCAAACGTCGCCCTTTGAATGAAAAGTTGAAAAAGTAAATAAATTTATAAAAATCAAATGGATGTTCTTCCCACAAATTAAACTATGGAAAATACACAATATAGCACAAACTGGGCAATAATCCAAAAATCCTATTTTACATCCAAGTATAAATCTAGAATAAAAATATACAACATTCAAATTCTAAAAGCTTTGGAACTAATTTCAAGATCTAAGTGTAAACATATTTCAAATTAGATCTAAAACAAGAATATGTAGACAATAGTTTTCAACACTAATTTAAGCCTACAATTTACAAAGAAAATTGATTTAGGCATAAAAATCAAATGTATGCCAGCAGAACAGATTTAAAATCACAAACAATATATATAATTTCTCACTCACCTTTTAAAAGCAATCCAAATCTCCAAATCTAAAGTCGAACCTTAAATTCATCTTCAAATCCTTTATAATCCGAGAAATATATATAGAAAGGGTATATATTAGATTTGAAGAGAGATTTGGGATTGGGAGAGAAAATAGATACAAATATTTGAATATTTAAATCACCTCAAATACGCATGTAGTTAATTCTCTTCTCTTCTCATTTTTATTAGATTTCTATTCTTCTCCAATTTGTATGAATATAGATATAAATTTCATATTTTTATAATTTAGAAAGAAAGTGGAGAAGAAGAAATGACAGAGGTTCGCTACTGCCTCCAGAAAAATATGATAAGAGAAGGGAGGATTAGAACTGAAGTTTTAGACGCAAGAATCAACCTCAACCATCAGATCGAATTATATTAAATCTGGATCGTTGGGCCTAGGCTTACTCTAGATGCCATACAGGGAGCGGTCAACCGTCCCCTACCTAAGGGTCGACCACTAATAGTGGCAGGTCGACCTATGGACCAGAGTTATTTAATATAAAACATTAATTAATTCTAATTAAATTATTTACGTTTCGAATTCGTTTTTTGTCCGTAACTTCTTCATTGGACTCCGATCGAAAAACCCCAAATATGAAAGTTGCTCACAATTTCGCCACAAACACAATACTACATGTTTCATGTTCAAATTCCATAGGTTGCACAAATTCCATTTTTGGAGCCTAATTAATTAACTAACTAACTAATTACATAACTAATGCCAAATTGCAGGTGTTACAAATAGACTAATAATGACGACGCTAGAAGTCCACCTTGGGAATAAGTCTAAAATGACGGAGGCTACCTCGATTGATGTCTTAAATGGCAAAGTTTCCCTATTTCTTTTTTAAAAGTATTATGTGGCGATAGTAGAAGCCCGCTTCATATTTAGAAGTATCAAGTGGCTATGAACTTGGAAGTACTAAGTGTTTGATAAGGCTTCATCAATATTTTGTACCTTGAAAAAGAGTGGGCAAGTAATCGTGTGTGCAATGCAAGGTTAGATTTGGATTACTAACCTTAATAGAGATAACAATTAAAGTTAGCAATCAGTATAAATTTATGTTATGAACAGTTTATAGATTTTCCAGTCAACAAAATGTTGTTCTGATCTCCTCCTCATTACAACCCACATAATAGATTTAGAGGAACAGGTCATTGGAGTTGGATGTGTTTAATTGTTGGAGAAGCCTTCTTTTCTCCCATGCTCGATGTTGATGTGACAATTTGCTATCTAAGGAATACCATTAATTCCAAGGTAGTAGTCATAGTTAGTATTCTTATCTAATATTGTTGCCGCTGTGAGTTTATATTCCTATCAGTCTATGATCATAATCGTGCTTATTTAAGACCTCGTAATTTGGCGTTGGTTATTTAATTAGTTAGTTTAGTTAATTAGGCTCCAAAAATGGAATTTTTGGAAACGATGGAATTTGAACACGAAACTTGCACCATTGTGTTTGTGGCAAAATTCTAAGCAAATTTCATATTTGGATTTTTGCGATCAGAGTTCAAACGAAGAAGTTACGAACGAAAAACAAATTCAAAACAGAAATAATTCATTTAAGAAATTATCTTTTTTTAATTAATTGAACGGGTCCATAGGTCGACCCGCTTAGTGTAGTGGTCGACTTGAGGCAGTCGAACCCCACGAAGGGGGCGGTCAACCGCTTTTAAGGCGACGACTAGGGTTTCCCCTAGCTTAATGGCACATATCTATTATATTTTGATATAATGGTTCTGGTTGATTCTAGCACCTATAAATACAAATCTAACCCTACCTTCTCTTCTCATATTTTTCTGAATAGAGTAATGAAGCTCTATCATTTCATCTTCTCCACTTTTTTTCTAAATTATAAAAATAAGATATTTATACCTATATTCATACAAATTGGACATGAATAAAAATTTAATAAAAATGAGAAGAAAAGAGAATCAACCATACATTTATTTGAAATAATTTATATATTTGTATATTTGTATCTATTTTCTCTCCCAATCCCAAATCTCTTCTCAGATCTAATGTATGTATATACCATTTTTATATATATTTCTTGGATTAAAAAGGATTTGGAGATGAATTTAATGTTCTACTACAGATCTGAAGATTTGGATTGATTTTAAATGGTGAGTGGGAAATTTTATATATTGTTTATGATTTTAAATCTATTTCATTGCCATACGTTTAATTTTTATGCCTAAATCAATTTTATTTATGAATTACTGGCTTAAATTAGTGTAGAAAACTATTGCCTACATAATCTTGTTTCAGATCTAATATGAAATATGTTTGCACCTAGATCTGAAAATCAGTCCCAAAGATTTAGAATTTGAATGTTGTATATTTTTGTTCCAGATCTGTACTTGGGCATAAAATTGGATTTTTGGATTATTGCCCAATTTGTGCTATGTCGTAGATTTTCCATAGCTTAATTTACAGGAAGAACATCCGTTTGATTATTATAAATTTGTTTTCTTTTTTAACTTTTCTTTCAAAAGGGCGACGTTTGATTTAACAAGAAATAAGAAATAATCATTCCTTGTAATTTTAAATAGAGTCGATCTTTCCTTTTTGTGCTAAACCAATTTATGAAAATCATAGTGGAATATCTTCCTAAGGACAGCAAATTAAATATGGAAAACATATTCTAGTTACATATTTATGGATAGAATATATTTGGTTATAAATAGGTAGTTTTATTTGGTAGTTTATACGTATTTATTGCGTTAATAAAGAAGAACAATGTTTATTGGTGCATTATTTATGCATAGCATATGTTATTATTATATTTGGGGAAGGGAATAGTTAGAATTAGAAAAGGTAGTAATTCATATTAATGGGAAATAAATTAGGAATTCCTATTAATTAATTAATAGGAAATCAAAAATTGTACCATAAATTAATGGGCAATTAATGAGAAATAATGGATAGTATTAAATTAAGGATTACAATTAATAGAGACAAGAGGATTAATGAGGTTGATAAAAATAAAATAGATATAAAAGGTTACTAATTTGAAATTAGTAATCATACACAAATGTCTAAGGAAATGTCCCTTAGGATTTTATGGATAAATTGACATTTATGAGCATTAAAAGGAGATTTATGGGTAGATAAGTATTTAAGGTAAATCTTATTGTCTTAAATAAAGGGGGAATCAGTAAGCTACGTTAAATATCTCCCTAAGATAATATAATTAAAGGCTTATTATAATTAATTGGACTTAGTGGGTTAGTGATGCAAGGTCAATAGAGTCACTCGATGGAATACTTCCCTTTACTTTGAGGCTACCAACAGTCGGGTGCACTTACTACTGATGTGGGATATCAATAATCCTAAGACCCATGAAAACTTGAGCGACTGGACATGCTTTCTTAATTGGAAAGTATTAAATGGTCCAAATTTGGCATTAGGAGGGATGAGGGATATATCTAAAATAGTTTACTTCAATGTTGGGGTATTAAGTGGTTATCTTAGAGCTCGCCTCCCTACCGAAAGAAGTAACCTAATGAGATTTCATATTTATAATTATAGTGATGATCGATATCTCGGGAAGGGTTCGCTTTGGGTTTGAAGTACCAAGTGACTAATCTAGGGTTCGTCTCTCTCTTATAAAAGAAGTAATATGCAGCCTAATGAGATTTCCAAGCAATGTCAGCTAGATAGTTCTAGTGAGGAGTATGCCTTGGGGTTAGGTATTAAATGACAAAGACCTACTTATAAATAGGTGTTAAATGGTCAAAGGCATGCCTAGTCCTTGTTAATGAGGCATTAAGTGGCTTGGGTATAGTCTCTCGCATTGCTAAGACTTTAATAACAATAGATGCGCTAGTAGTATGGCTATTACACATTACAAGGCCATATATAGTGGTCAAAGGTCTCTGTAGTTAGGACCGATAGACCAATAATAACGACGCTAGAAGTCCACCATGGGAATAGGTCTTAAATGACGGAGTCTACCTCGATTGAGGTCTTAAATGGAAAAGTCTGCCTATTTGTCTTTTAAAAGTATTATGTGGCGATAGTAGAAGCTCGCTTCATGTTTAGAAGTATCAAGTGGCTAGTGGACTTGGAAGTATTGGGTGGTTGATAAGGCTTCATTAGTATTTCGTACCTTGAGAATGGTAGGTAAGTAATCGTATATGCAATGCAAGGTTAGATTAGAATTGCTAATCTTAAATGACATAACAATTAAATGGAAACCAATCGGTATAAATTTATGTTATTGACAGTTTATAGATTTTTCAATCACCAGAACGTTATTCTGACCCCTCTTCATTACAACCCACATGATAGATTTAGAGAAATATATCACTGGAGTTGGATGTGTTTAGTTGTTGGACAATCCTTCTTTTCTCTCATGCTCGATGCTGATGTGACACTTCTATTCAAGGAATACCATTATTTCCAAGGTAGTAGTCATAGTTAGTATTCTTATCCTATTATTGCTTCCGCTGTGAATTTAGATCTCTATCAATCTCTGATAATGCTCATGCTTATTTGCAGGTACCAAATCCAACGATTTGTGCTTTGATGGATTTGGGTTTTGGTTTTTGTCAAAATTTAGGCTCATTAAGGTACGGTTGTTACAAATGAAACATATTTTTTATCAGTACTAGATACACATGATTGTACCTTCTGTCGCTCTACTCCCGCATATCTAGGTGGCAAGACGGACCGAGAAGGGCAAGGGACGACGAGGATAGGGAATTGCTAAGAGCTGAGGGTATGTCGAGCATGGAAGGGATGATGAGACGAGCTACAGGCCGTTAGTAGTTGTATTGAAACCAGGCCAATGATAGGCAACGTCGACATCAACTTTGGTTGTGTCGGTACAAATAGTTGGGAGATCGGCTTAAGCGGGCGGGCAGACATGGTGCCATGTTGAAAACCGCCGGCATGGGAGAGCTGGTTGTCATATGAGATAGGAGATGGAGCGAAGTAGACCGGGCCGAATTATTAAAGCCTTGCTTTAATTGGCGAGCTAGCTGCTGGAGTTGCTATTGGGTGCATTGGTCGGAAGCTGTCTTGATGTGCAACTGAGTAGAGAGGCCGAAAGGGACATGACCTGGGTTTGGGTCGGCACCGGGTGTAGAAACCTAATTGTTCTCTCTCTAGCCCTGGCTGGTTTACGGGCTGATATGGACCTAAGTCAAGCTGAACCAAATCGGCCCAGGGTAAGAAACTTTGATCAATCTATCTTCTTACTTATTATAATATTTATTGTATAATAACGGACTGTGCTCCTTGAAAGACTACGTGATGCTTACACACACAATGATCGGCTACATCTCTATTTCCCCTTGATTTCAACCACACATTCTAATTTAAATAATATTCTCTCTCTTTCTCTTGTCACCTCATTATATTATTTAAATTAGAATATGTGGTTGAAATCAAGAAGGAATGGTGGTGTAGCAAGAATGTTGTGTAACCGATCTTTATTACACACACAACACTCACACACATATATATGTGCGCACGCGCGAACACACACACGTGTATATATACATACACCTCAAACAGTGCAGTATCTCATTAGCTTCCTGATTTCTACCACAAACTCGGAATTAAATAACAATATGTTCTCTCTTTCTACTACTTTTATTATTCAATTTGGAGTTTGCAGTGGAAATTAGGGGGCTAGTGGAGTGCTGCACTGTTTGAGGTGCTATTGAACGCTCCTCATATACGGCTATTTGGACACAAAATAAAGAACCAACGGTGACACAAAAAATTAGGACTGCTTGATCTTTTGTTCTTATATGAAATGCGGAATTCAGAAGACAATCCAATTGTGGAGATTCATTGTGTCATCAAGTTGTGTTCAAATAGACTTTCCCATATATATAAAAAAGAAAAATCTATTATGACATAAAATATAGATATAATTGATGACACAATGGATCTCCACCATTTGATCGCCTTCGAATTTTCACCTTCCATATAAAAACAAAATGATCCAACGGTCCTGATTTTGTGTCACCAATAATGTTTTATTTTGTGCTCAAATAGCCAACCCTATATATATTACACCAGTCTATGTTCACACTCTCCACCGACTAAGGAGTTTCGTATATAAGCAAATAAGAATGCTTTAGCATTCGGTATCTACTCTTGTTTATTGAGATTTTTTTTTTAAATTTTAAACCACTGTTAAATAGTGCCTAGCATTGAATGGGCTGGTATTTACCTTATCAATTAGCAAATCAATGGCAGGTTCTATTTTATTTGGCATCTGAATTCGCACTCGAATCGGACCAAATCAAATATTTGTCAAGCTATTGTTCTCTTGTTCCTTCGAATCTATGGAGTAAGACATCGATTTCTCAATAAGATCAATTATGTTCATTGCATAATGGGCCCCTTTGAAAAGCA
The DNA here is from genome assembly GCA_030737815.1 of Allium fistulosum. NCBI lineage: Eukaryota > Viridiplantae > Streptophyta > Magnoliopsida > Asparagales > Amaryllidaceae > Allium > Allium fistulosum. Next base: position 810,073,722 of record CM060901.1, on the reverse strand, counting down.
TTGGCGCACGTGTAAACGAGGTGCTCTACCTAACTGAGCTTTCCAACGCAGAAAACGGTCAAAACTGATCTATATCAGTAAATAGTTTTGAAACTGGAGAAAACATAAATTTACTATATTTCCTTATTTTTATTTCAACATGACCCTTGTTTCAATGCATACCATAAATAACCAGATGTATCACACAGATGTTACAAGCACAACAAAATGAAACAGTATAATACTACATATACATTTACTTTCAACATAGAAATACACGAATTTCCTAACGATTTTCTTCAAAAGGTTATGCTAAAGGAAACACAAGTATTTCCAGCTCATTCCCTGACAAGGAGCAAGTTATGGTCAAACCCAGAAACAGCCTGAACAACAGTCATGCCATCCATACTTTCCAGAAGAGCAGGTTCTGCCTCGTCCATCGAACTCCCCAAGCCTAACCTCCCATTTCTACCTGAACCCCAACTCCAGACTTCCCCTTTCGATGTTAGGGCAATGGAATGAACACGGCCAGCTGAGCACGATGTTACAGTTTCGCCGTCCAGGCCTTCTACTGCACCAGGGACTTCATGTGGCCCAGCCCGACCCAGCTGGTGCGACCCGTTCCACCCCCATGAGTAAAGCCTCGTTGAAGAAGAAGACTCTTTGTTTCGGCATATGGCAAGTGAATGACCGAGCCCTGCTGACATAGACACTGGTTTTGAATTCAGATTGACCGTTATTGGTTTGAAGGTTTCGGATTCTCGGCCCAGTTGGCCATACGTGTTCTCTCCACAGGTTAATAGTGTGCCATTGCCTGTGGAAAATCACCCAAAGAGCACATGTTAAGTTTAGTAAAATTACGCAAATATCCCCTATATTCCACCTAGTTATTTGAAAATAGGGACTTGAAACTTATTTTTTTATAACTATAATAATGTATGCCAAAATTTCCCTTACTTTAATGTCCGGAATCTGTAACTTGAACATGATAATTAGATAAGGTTCCAATGAAGAAAGAAAGTTGAAACCGGTTCACAAATAATTGGCTGATTAGAATCGCATAAAACATAAAATCGGTAATATGAAAAGTCTATTGGGACACAAAATGTAGACGCAATTGATAACACAACGTGTCTCCACCATTGAATTGCCCCCTGATTTCCACCTTAAATAAGGACAAAAATATCCAACGATGCAGATCTCTTGTGTCATCAACTGTGTCTAAATAACCGGCCCCTCGGTAATAAATTATTACCTGAAATATCATTACAGGTTTTTGGTCCAATCACAAAGTTTCCAAACTAAACAACGGATGAACAAATAGGATTACAAACTTGAATTGTGATTATGACAAAAAAATAATTTTTTATATTTACTTGAAAACTTTGGTACACAGATGTGGTCAAAATTCAAATATCCGACAAAAATTCATATTCTTTTTACTTTTCTGTTATTATAATTTATATATGTTTTTTGAATTCTCGGTACCAACGCACATTTTTATTTATGGTTTTATTACTATATTTTTACATTCAGTAATTTACTTATTTTACCATCGATATATGATAACATTTCGTTTTTTATTTTGACGATAAAATTCATTATGTATTTTCTTTCCACCAATATTTTTACTCCCACATGCATCTTACATGCCAAATTGCTAGTTACATGGATGATGAATTTTGCTTAAACGGTGAATTTGAACCATTTATACACGGCAAATTAAGGATGCGCACACCACATACTCGACTCGACCTAACCAACCAACCCAACTCAACCCACATAAACCAACCCAACCTAACTCCGATCGGATACTATGTTACATGGTACGTGGAAGATTCGATATGCGAAACGGAAAATGTAACATATTAAAGGGGGTGGGCTTAACCGGAACAATTAGCCGGAATGGAATACGCTTTAGCCGGAACGTTGAACATTTTTGAAAACACTCTTCACATATAAATTTGTATAATATTGCTATCAACTACAAATGAATGGACACAAAAGTAAAACCATTCTCATATAAATAAACATTACCATTAACTTTCATTTTCAATTAGTTATAAATTATAGCTTATATCAATTGAAGCTAAACAAAATTGCAAAATATTCAAATATTGTTGCATAAGTGCTAACATCATGTCTTAGTGTTTTTTCTTGTTTTTGGACTCTTTTTTATATAAGCGGTTGAAAATTAAAACAAAGTTACGTTATGCTTTTTTCATTGTCAATTCCTGATGATGGCCCTTCAAGTTGCATGAATCTTGAAGTTGAAATAGTTTCATACATTGATATAACATTAACTACTTTAAACATATAATTATTATCATCAATGCTTTTTTTTTCAAATGCCATATTTTAATGTACTGATTATTTTAAAAAAAGTAGATGGAGAAAGAGAACATTTGAAAGATGGTTACGTAAAAAAGAGAAGAATATATGAGTATAAATGAAGAGCTCACAACTGTATGTATGTTACTTCACATTATTATGGTAATTGAGAGTTGAAATAAAATAGAAAACAAGACTTTTAGTCTTCTCAAGGCTAATTTGAAATTATTCTTCATTACTTGTTTACATTTTCAATATGATTTATTATTACTTAATGTTTTATATTTTCAATCAAAATTCATTATTAGTTCATACATATTAACGGTACACTTAAAAATCATCAAACTAGACATTATGGAATATCGGAATCAACAATTTTAAACATCTAATTAAAAGTTTCGAAATGCTAAATTCAACGTTTCGGAACGTCAAAATTAGCGTACCAAATCGTGTGCGCATAGTGTTTCGAAACACTAATGTATTGCATTTCAAAAAGCACGCACCAAAAAGGAATACGACAGGCTAAACGTGAGTTTGGCAACGTAGGTCAGATATGGGTTACACATTATAACTTGCACTATTTACGGATCGGATGTGATAATTTATTCAACCCAAACCCCGGTTAATAAACTCATTCAATAATAGGCTAAGTAAAATTAGAGCAATCAAAACCTCAAATAAAGTATATGTATTATGACATAAATATACTTAAAATTCATTTTCGATTTCAACCCAAGTAAAATTAGAGCGGTCAAAACCCAAAGATTGATCGTGAGGATGCGAGGAATATTCGAAGAGTGTTTTATTGTATTTTGAAATAGAACTCTTAACCAAATATATAGTGAATCAATTCGACACGATGTGTTTAGTGATGAAATTCTGTTGAACTATATACATTGTAGTTAGTCAGTTTTATTTATTTTATCATGACAACTAAAATCTACTATTTAGAGTTGAATATATAATATTTTGTTTTGTTTATTTTCCAAATTCTTTTTTTTTTTATTAGGTAATATGGAACCCGACCCAACCCAGCCCATACCCAAACTCATATGGAGTCGGTATGAGTTGAAATATTTTTAACTCATACCTATTTGGGTCGGGTGAAAATTTTAGTCTAACCCGATCCAAACCCAACCTTTATGCAGCCCTATGGCAAATGTGTGTATATGTATAGGACCAAGAAGATGAAGCAGAACATAAGTAATATTCAAAGAATGAAATTGACATTATAGGCAGTTGATACAATGTCATGCAAAAGAAAATTACACAATCCTCGCTAACGGGGCTGTGACTTGACAAACATGATTGTGTCTTTCTAGATGATGAAAGGATAGGAAGTTTCCAGCATTTTAGCCTTGATATAATCAAATAATGGTAACAAATACTTACAAGACACTATCAGAGAATGGTCAGGCCCACACACCATATCAGAAATTTTAAGATGAGTGAATTCTTCAAGGATCCTGGGCTCCCATATTATTGGCATACTTTCCTGCTCTTTTAGTTTCTGAGCAACAAGTCTCTCAGCAATTTCTAGCTTAGAAGACCCATCATCATCATCATTTGGCAGTTTACCCGATGAAGATGGACATAAAGCACTGCCCATTTGCCCTAATCTTCCATCTTTGTGATATCCCCATCCAAACAATTCCCCAGCTTTGGTTAAAGCTAACGCATGACCCCAGCCAAATGATACCTATCATTGGATTATATGCATAACAAGTAAGGTTAAGAAAACAAACCATAAAAAACTGCAATTTGAAACTAAGTACGTGTACCAAGCATTTAATATTATGTACAGTACTGGACACAAACCACACAATGATAGAAGAGTGTGGTTATAGTGGCATAAGAGTTGGCAAAAAGTATAGCATGCCTACCAGCTCATATTTATACAACTCAACCTTCAACATATTTTCTGATGGACATACAAGTATTAACAATATCCAACTGCAATGCAAATGCACTTGTAACAATCGCAAACATCAAATATCAAATAAATGTACAGTTCAAATCAAAATTTACTGGTAAAACACAGCAGATAACTAACATAGCATATCAAGGTTTTTAATATCTATTACCAGTCAATTATATCATACACAAGCATAACATGATTAAACAAAACATTAACATTTCACCAAACGGTAACTTAATAGTATTCTATACACTAGGATAGAAATACGTACAAAATATGTTGCAGCTTACAGAACATATACTCCGTACCCTAAACTATCTCAATTAAGATTTGCATGCCATGAATAATAGTAGTTCCTAATCAACTGTTAAGTCTATCTCTATGGTGCAAAAGCTCAATGAAAATAATAATAATAATAATAGTAATAGTAATACTAGCAGCAGCAATAACGATAACGATAATAATAATAAAACTTTTGTACCTTTAATATCTCATGATCTGAAAGTGCGTCTACCTTTGAAGGTTTAATAGCATCGGTAACATCTATGCCAAGTCCAAGTTGGCCTCTCTTTGATCGACCCCACACCCATAATGAACCATCATCTTTTATGGCGGCCGAGACAACTCCCGATGCAAATGTAGAACGTGCATTCTGCATACCCACAACTTTAGCTGGTCGATTCCATGTATCTCTGTAGTAACAATGTACACTGAATAAGTGATTAATTTGCACACACAGTAAAATAAAATCTTTGCTCATTTTCCATCTTGTACACATGTTTGCAACTACTTACAAGTAGCTAAACAACATATAAGTTACATATTACTATTCATATGTTTAGGAACAACTTACAAGGAGGCAAAATAAATTTCTTAGAGGTTGATAAGTCATAATCAACAAATACTAAACTTATTTCAACTTTTACATTCAAATTTTACGAATTCACTTACTTACCTAAACACTTTCACATTCTACAATTAACCTGAAACAACTTGAAATTGTTATTAAAATCTATTTCTAGTTAATTATATAATATAAGTTGTTTCCATAAGACAACACTCAAATCATACAACTCATCAAAGTTGTCACTATAATATCCCTATTTCATTACCAAGTTCAATTTGTTAATTTTGAGTCACGCTTTTACACCAAATCTAAAATAACATTTCAAGTGTTGAAAATGCACACTCGTTCCCCAAAAAGTAGACACGAAAAATTACAGAACAGACGGTAAATTCTACCAGGAATGGAATTGCAATTAGGCACCGAATAAATACAAAAACCAGAAAAAGATCAAACCTTGACGAATCTAACCCTCTTCCAAGCTGGTTTTCGACATTTCTACCCCAAGCGAAGACATCTCCGTCACTGTTTATAGCAAGAGAGTGATAATGCCCAGCCGCAATGCTTGAAATCGAAGAAGCTGATGGTATATTGGTAATTTTGGTGGGCTCATATGCGTCGAGAAGGGGAGTAGAGAGTGCGAGTGCGGCATTGCTGTTGTCACCGAAGCTGTAGACGGACGTAAATTGAGAAGAAGAAGAAAATTGAGATTTTGTTAATCTTCTTATTAACAAAAAACGAATTTGAGAATGAATTCTTTTGGAAAGAGGCATGCGTTGGGGTTGAGAAAGTAGAAGAATGTTATAAAATCTGGACGAGCAACATTTGATTAAAGAAAAAAATCCAATTTTACTTTAGTGGATTTGGTATTTGGTTTGGTCAAAAAGTTTAGCTGCTTTTGCCGGTGGAATGAAGGTTTAAAGGGAAATGGGAGTGGTAAATTTGTTAAAGTGGAAATTAGGGAGGCATCCCTATCATACTTTCATATTGTAAAGCGGATCTCTGTTAAAGTTTCATTGTAAAGCGGGTCTCTGTTTTCTGGAAATGAAGAAAAATTATTGCTGAAATGTCAGCAACTTTTATAAATAAGTGCTGATATTTCAGCAACTATCTGTGTCAAAGTTTTATTGTAAAAACAAAGAAAAATTATTGCTGAAATGTCAGCAACTTTTATAAATAAGTGCTGATATTTCAGCAACTTTTATAAACTGTGTTCACAATGTACATAAATGTTGCTGAAATATCAGCAACTTTTATAAATAAGTGTTGATATTTCAGCAACTTTCATACACTACGTTCACAGTGTACGGAAATGTTGCGGAAATGTCAGCAACTTTTATGAAATGTTGCATCATACTCTGCAATAATCGTGAATAAAAAACAGGGACCTAATTTACACTGAAATTTAGTAAAGGACTTTTCGTGAATTTTGAAACTTAATAAGGACCTGTGCCAAAAGTACCCTTTCTTAAATCGGGAAGAGAACAACGTATCTTGAGGAAAATTCAAGGAAAAGCAAAAACTATGGATTAGTGCTGGTCCACCAACTTAGTCAAGGTAGACATGTTCTTCCTCCTGGACACTTGAATCCTGATATCTGATGTATCGTAATGGATTTCCAATGCAATTTGACGGCGCTTATACCCAGTAACAGTTAATTACACCAATAAATATAGGTTTACATGCGACATAAATGGGATATGGAAAACTTTATAACGAACTGCATTTTCGACCCCTGAATGTTGATACTAATACATTCACGGTATTCACGTACCGAACATCCAAGTGCTGAAAAGACATAATGTTACGATAAAGAAAAAGAAAAAAAGGAAAGGAACAAGAAAGTGGAGAACAAAACATCAGAATTTCACATGCAGAATGATAACATATAATATCAAAAGATAGTGCAAAATGCTACTATAAGATACACGACATTTCAGAGTTACTAATCAGAGTAATATCATTAGTCTGAACAGTTATAACAGCCTATCCTTACAATTGCATGAAAATATATATATATATACGAGTACTTTGGCACGTGCGATGCACGTGCGCAAAAAAAATTGATGTTATAAAACATTGTTTTTGAGATTTTGTTTATCTTACGAAATGACTTGATGCGTACAAAATGTTGCATTTTCTATGTTGCACAAATCAACCATTTATTAAAACATAAATTAGACTAAGTTACTTTAGGAAATAATAAATCGGGTAAAGAGAGTAATCAACATAACATCAATATGTAGAGAAGTGTAATAAATATTAAAATTAGCATTTTCAATAGTTTGGAACTTAAAAAACTTGCAACTCTGTAATAACCAAGCATTCATAATAGTAATCAAAAGCGATAAATAAAAGAGAGACTATAGCTTATTTACATGTTAACATCAAACACAGATTTCATTGGTTCAGATGGTCAAAACAAAAGCAACCAACAATATAGTTAACAGATTTAGCATTCATATGTATATCTAAAAGCCACGAAAATGAAAGATCATGGAATATAAAATTTAACTATGGAGCTGGTCTTTCTTTGTCCTGGGCTCACGTGAGTTGAAGATCTAAGTCGCCTTTATTTCAGCTTGAACTCCTTTTAAATCTAAAAGTGCCTCTATAAGCTTTCTCCTTATTCTCCTAAAATTCCAAATCAGTGGGAGAATTATCATTATCATGGAGTGTTTTCCACGAAAAAAGGAAGAACGGTCCTTGTATAGCACATACCTAAAAAAACCTCCTTTTAATCTTCTTTGTACTTCAACGGTTCTTCCATAACTTTCTACTCCTACAACTATTGCAAGCCACCACCATCATCTCTTCTGTTTGTAACGCTTGTTTTTTCCTTTTCTCGTAATCTCAAATCCTGATCATGTACATCATACATTACAGATAGGCACAAAAACTAATGGTCTAAACATGGTAAAATGCCAATTTTCTTAGTAGACTCAATTGCTAATAATAAGTCAGACAATCCCAATGTGGATTAGTCATAGTTTCATTAAAATTTATGCCATGTGATATTAAATTTCAAGATAGAGCTTATTAACTATCATTAATGCGAAATTCTTGAACTTCAATTTTAATTTTGGCCTTTTAATATAAATTTGGAGAAAACAAAACTATTTCTTTTTTTTAAGTAATAAATGTTCATATGTCTCATATTATTCATAAATTCAGTACCTCTTAATGTTTCTTATAAATCAAATTCACATGGAAGCTCATAAAACATTAATGCAATTAAGAGCTAGAACATAATATCCGATAATTCATAAACGCATTTTTTAGAAGAAAAAATGTGAAAGAACTAAAAAAATGAACCAAATGAGCTAGCCAAAACAAAGATGCGCTAATATGAGATAGGGTGAATTCTTCTAAATCGGGGCACAAATGTAAAATTTGTACATTTATATAAAAGAAATGTAAATTAGCTCTTCCCTTGACATATCACAGTCATACACTTGAGGTCAGGAAGTCCCTATCAACTATATATGGGGTTAGAAATTAAAGTTGCAATTTACAATAAATAATGTAACCATTTGAATGACTCGTTCTTTAGATGCAAATAAGGATCGTTAAAGAATTTAAATATATAGTCAAATATAACTGTGCCAAGACATTTGAATGAGAATGAGAAAAATTGATCATGTAGTTATTAGATCATGTATATATTAACAATCAGAATTATGTATTTGAAAAAGAAATATTTTAGTTGTAGAATTCATATTAATTGTTTCGTACCTTTCAAACATAGCCATACTTGCTTTCTTCCTTAGGCTCTGAATGCTTTAAATGTCACTTGCAATCACCAAACATATTTGAGGTTAAAAGTCAATAAAGTTGACATTCTTAGATACACGATAGAGTATGGTTTGGTCACTATATCTTTTGTGTGTGTGTGTGTATCTTATGATATGCATAGTATCAAAGTATACTAATATATTCCCATATACAACACACATTTCAGTACATACTCTCATAACAACATATGCTTATATAAAGACAATCATGGGTCATTACCTTTTATATCAACTCTTCTTAAATGATCTCTTTTTTCTTCATTTTGATGCCATTTTAACACTTTGAAAGTAATTACTTCGTATTATATCTATATCCCCTAACCTGTAAACAGACTATATTTGAAACCATAAAATTAATATTAAAGACTATGTTGAAACTCATAACCTGAAGCAATTGAAAGGTGGAGGTACATGCATATGCAGAAATATTTAGGATCAAATTGTGAGCGAACTGGAGAGTAATATGCCACATACAGACTTAATGCAATTATATTGTTCATTAATGTAACAGCATCATAATTTGTATTCTATATAAAACTAATTGTCAACCCTTTTCACAATCAGTATGTAGAACAAAATTAGATTCAGCCATGAAAATATGAAAGCAAAACCCTATAAATTAAACTGCTCACCTTTTCTGTAACTGGATACCTTCGATCTTTTGTACTCAGCACCATCATCGTATTTTCTACATAAAACCAATTTCCAATCCTTGTTGTAACCAATTTTGGAAAGTAATAAATTTATCTGTAGAATGAAATCAGATGTTTCAGTCGACAAAGGATGAAATGTAGCAACAAAGTAGAACATATTTATCACTTCAATTATATTATATGTGATGTGATGATAAGAAATTGGTCAGTGATAGTTAGATTTAAGTTTACTCACCTGAAATTAACTCATTACTGCACTAAGAAATAATGATAGTTTCTGAAATGAATTAGAATTGTTAGTTAGATGTGTTAGTCACAGTAAAATATCTAAACTGAAGATGACAGAAGTTAAAAGGGTTAAAATAATGAGTATAACTATATACCACAAAATGAGACGTGCTAAACTGTCAGAATCAAATTTGGACTAATTTTTGATAAAGTTGCAATTATGTTGCCAAAAACTTATTTGCTTGTTAGTTAAAATAAACAGCATTTTTAAGAATAATAATAAAGTACAACAACCTTCAAGAAAAGTAGAGAACTCGGCTTCATCGCATGACCACAATAAACTCCATTATTAAGAGGACGTAAAACAGGCCTACCCAAATCTTTTTTGTGTTTTTCCCTGACTCCTAATTCTCATTAAACGAAGGCGAAATTAAAGAATTATTGACAGAAACACAGTTTCACTCAAACGATAATAGAGTCATAAAGATAAATATCTAAAAGCCAAAAGAGATTATCATTAGAGACTTTTCAAGTGTAGTTGGAAGAAACCTAAGGCTAGAACATTTTTTGTATGATTAAAATTGACATGAGCATGATTATTGGTTTTCTCAATGAATATAACAGAGAAGATGGAGAAAGAAAAACTAATTTGATTAAGATGGAGTAAAATTATTTTCATATACTACTATTATTTTGGGGAAGTAAATGGAGAATGTTAGTATATCTATTCCTTAAATGATTAAGAGTTGTATATATTACCTCAAATAGAAGGTTATAAATAATATAAACTCAGTTTAAAAATAAATTTATAAGTGAAGAATACAAATTTATGATTGATTGTTTCTTAAATGGAGAAGATTTTAATAATTTGTATAGTTTATATTATATAAACTCAATAAATAATAAGTTCAATTCGGATAGCAATAATAGTATACAATAAAAATCATAATATTATACATTATAGTTAGCACTATTGTATGTTGCCTTATCGCGGACATGAAGTAAAATTACTATCATTTTATACTTATTTACAATATTTATTTATTTTAATGAAAGAGAAATAATATTATAACTTACTTACAATATTTATTTATTTTAATGAAAGAGAAATAATATTATAACTTACTTACAATATTTATTTATTTTAGTGAAAGAGAAATAATATTATAACTTATTTACAATATTTATTTATTTTAATGAAATAGAAATAATATTTATTTATACTAAAATATATAGTATCCTTTATAGTGATGCATGTAAATGAGTGTGTGTTAAAATTGACATATATACCATATTGTATTCTAAGTAAGATTAATTTGAATGCATACAGAAATCAATAAGCTGCATGAGAAGTTGAAAAATAATATGGATGCTTCATAACTGCAGGAGTGAAAGGTGTAAAATCTAAGCAAAAAATTAAAGTAATTGTTATACATTAACGTTAATATATTAATTGTCATCATTAGCAATATCTCTGGTAAAATGGAAAGGGAAATAAGAATTGAATAAAATATGTTTCAGAAATGTAAATAGACAATTTTAACATATTTATTTCCTCCGAGCCATTAAGATTTGCATATCTGACCAATATGTGTGTGTATTAGGCTACTCTTTTATCTATAGAAATTTATGATTAGTTACTTCTCTAACAGTAACGATTTTGATCAACATTTTCAGTTTATATTATTCGTACTTGATAATTTTTGTAGATGCATATATTTTTACAGAAGTTGAGTTGTCAAAATTAAGCGATTTTTTGAAGAAAATCAATACCGCTGCCAACGATAATTAAAGTTGACATATTGATGCAAATTACTGTATTGAGTAATAGTGATATTTGAGCAAAGAGAGAAAAGGCTAACTAATCTCCATTGTTATACATTTTATGTATTTAAACATCATCCAAAAATGTTTCAATAAGAACATAGAAACAGCAAGTACCATATAACCTACGATTAAAATCAATATCAGTAAAACAGTTGTTCTGTATTTCCATTTGTATACAACAGGAAGTCCGTTTAGAAACAGCAAATACAGAAATGAACAAGTGTAATAAAATCAATTTGAAATATAATATTAAAAAAGGTTAGTTCCAAATAAAAATGGACATACCTTAATGTTCCATCCCCTTATAAATAATGCAGAAAGAAATGATAGTGTACCGACCTATAACTACTCCTCCTTCCAAATTTACAATATGAACAATTAAACCGTGTTTGATTATCCAACTCTTACATGTACAAACCTATGCGGTACATGAAAAAATTGGACAATTTTTCAAAAACTATCCGAAAGTTTTCAAAATAACAAAGTATGAGAACGAAAAAAACTGGCAAATTTTCTATAATTCACATATCTAAACCAATAGATTACTAAATTAGTAATGGACTGACACAAACATGCAAAAACTGAACAAAATCAAACTCTTATAATTATAACTCAAAATAGAAAGCTTATGGTTAAGAGCCATGAAATATTTTTTATTTTTGAACTACTTCCCAAAAAACATCAACACTTAAAACAAAAACATTCAACTATTAAATGATATGTGCAAATGTTGGATAAAGTAAATATGCAATTGAGAGAACTAAAGTTACATCAACCAAAATTAAGATTCAAAAGAACATTAATTTTCAAACTTCAATTGACAAAAATGATTGTGTATCACCGCAATTAATAATTACATATGTAATAGATTAGCTGCCATTTTATTTTATTTTCATCAAGTTTCTAAGTGAACCTCTGTATGTGGTCCATGTATTATTAATAGAAGAAATAGGCATACCGAGACTCAAAAGGAACATGAATTTTCAAAGTCAGTGGACAAAATATACATAGTTATCAAGCAGAAGTAGGAACTGGAAAACAGATTGTATATCACTGCAATTAATAAATATATAACCATAAAACATGAGAAGCCGTTGTTTCTTTTTCTTTTTCTTTTTTGTAAATTCCTTCATCAACTTTCTTCCATTAAAATATTATCAAATAATTCTCCTGAATTCATCATAAAAATTAACCTAAAAGTTCAAAATTTTGACTTGTAAAGGAGTTCAATATGATTTTATGTCATGATATGAAACACAATTTTTATCTTACTGTAAAATTTAAGAAATTGTTTTAAGAAAGTCAATGTTACTATTAACAATAATTAAGGTTGACACATTTATGCAAATATAGTATTGAGTAATAGTGGTATCCAAGCAAAAGAGAAATTGAAGACTAATCAACATTTTAGGCATTTAAATATCATCGAAAAGTATTTCGGTGAGAAGAACGTATAAATAGTAAGTAGCACACAACCTACAATTAAAATCAATATCGGTAAAACAATTATTCTGTATTTTCATTTTTATACAACAAAAGTCGTTTAAAAAACGTCAAATGCAGAAATGAATATGTATCAAATTAAATTTTAACCTTGAAAAAGGTTAGTTCCACAAAATAATGGACATACCTCATTGTTACATCCCCTCATAAATGATGCAGAAAGAACTGATTGTGTAACAGCCTCTAGAAAATTTCCCTGCCAGTTTACAATATATAAAATTAAACCGTGCTTGATTATCCAATTTTTACATGTATCAACCTAGGTACATGTAAAAGTTGGACAATTTTTCAAAAATTATCCGAGAGGTTTCATAATAACAAATATGAAGAATCAAAGAACTGAATAAATTTCAACAATTCATGTATGTAAACCAACAGATCACTAAATTAATATTGAGCTGATGCAAACATTAAAAAATTGAACAAAATAAAACTACAGACCATAACAAAAAGTTTATGGTTAAAAGTCATGAAATATTTGAAATTTTTAGAACTATGTCACCAAATGAAACTAAGATGGTCAGTTGGTCACCAATATTGAAAATAGCATTTGGAAAAGTACCGAGTTGAGCACTGGAAAGTGACTCCAAATCCTATTGAATAAGAAAACAAAAACTTGATTTGATCCTTTCTAATGTGCACCACTTTGATATATTGACACCTTCAAGTTGTTTTACATTATATTCCTTTTTACAGTTTCGCTTGCGCTGTATATAGTTTTATTTGAATGTAAAGGGATCATTATATCAAAAATTGTTTTTAAAATATTAAAATCTTGTTACTATTTTCCTAAAGCCTCTAAATTACTTGAAACGACCCTGGTTTCACTCCAGACACGTTGACCTACATAAGGGAGATTCACATAAACCAAAACTGCACACCCCAATATAGATAATCCGAAAAACCAAACATCAGGCAATGAGAATTGCGAGGTCTAGTGCTCAAAAAGTCAAATTTATTTTCATCTTACAACAATGCAATTTTTTAGCATTTTTCACGCGCTTTCAAAAGCCTGATGAGACACAATTTAGATATGAAAGAGACTCCTAGAGTTTAGTACTGGTTTGAAGATATTTTTTAGTCTAAAATTATAAGTTCGTAAATATAACAAATCTAGTATAGTAAAAAGACAGTAGTGATTTTGGAAATTATCCAGTTTAGTAAAAAAAATCTTTACTATAACTTTATCAATAAAAGCAGTCAGCAAGTCTTTTATGCTAAAAATTGTTTAGATCAACTGTATAAATCATTTTGCATAAAATACTTATATTTTAGTTATCCAGAAGACTGGTAAAGATAATATTTCTTAGGGACATATTTTTAGCATAAAAACAAATTTGATGGTACATTTTAAAATTACCTTTGTTGTTTTACATTTTTATCACCATTTAATTTTAAAAAACCAACTATAAACAAATAAATCAAATTTCATTACATTTGCAACTGTTGTTGTCCTCACTTGTATTGAATATCATTATCAATTTGTATCAACCATTGCAAAGAGCACTTCCTAGTGAAGAGATTGAAGAATGAGAAAAGCAAAGAAAACCCGAAGAAAAGGAATAAGAAGAGAGAATTCTAACTCATCTGGTAGTATGCTTGCTTAACTTTTAGCTTTTAAGAAAATATAGTTTGTTTCTGTAAATCCATAGCAGTCCGTCCACTATAGGTCTAAATAGCAGTAAAATAAACTGAATGAAATCTATATAAATTTGAATATATGATGCAAAATAATATAATAAAATCAATTCGCCAGTGTAAAAGGATGTTAAAATATATATGTGTGTGGGTTTACAATAAACAATATTGATTACCATTATACTCCTGCCCTAGCTATGTTACACAGTGAATTTTACCAAGATGTAAATATGGTGAGGTAAAAGAAAATCATGCTCAAATTGAAGGCTTTTTAAACTTAGTTTCAATTTGATCTTCTCTCGTTGATTTATTATGAAAAAAATGATATTATCCAAATAAGAAATCCGCTAGGTAAAATTGGTATATTAGTGAGAATGATGCAATTTCACTTGGTTATGATTTTTTTTAGTATTTCACATCATGTTATGTTTTGCAAGGTGAAATCACAGGCTAACAATTGTAAATCACTGCCAAACATGTAAATCACATGCTTATATAAGTTGCTATTACTGTAATAAATAAGGAAGTGCTTCAATAGTCTTTAAAACTAAAAGTACTAAGACTAAAATTGGTGTGGATTTAGACCTGATATTAAATGTTATCCGCAGGTTCAACAGTTAGCGAATTTAGTTGTCAAAGAAGTAAAAGATAAATATTTCATAACTAATTAGGACATTCAATACCATAACTAATCTAATTAATACCATAATCTAATTAATGTTCTTCAACAATCAAATAACCTGTATCCATCTTATAATTGAACTGAAAGCAAGATAGTTACATTAAAAAAATTGAAAACAAAATCAATTCACAAACTCATAGGAACATAAGAAAATATATGGTCATAAAATCAGAAAATCTCATAAATAATAGTTTTTCTTGTGAAGCCATATGTGTGAGTAGCAATATATGAAGGCACGATTCAATAAATAGCAATATATTCATGTATTTCAATTGTTTATACGAAACCATGTTTCAGCTTTTGGGGAGATAAAATTTTCAAATCAACTACACTGTATCAAAAACACCATAGCCATTAACCAAAACTTATTCTTCCAATGAAACAAATCAAATGTTAACATCATAAATAAAATAATCATTTCTTTTACAATCTCAACCTTTTGTAGTTAATGCGACTGAAATAATATAATTAAAATATCAGTCCAATGACTGAAGATACGGTAATTGAATGGATGCATACCTCTTGAGGGACCTAAAAGACAGTTTCTTCATCTTTACTTTTTTTTTCCAACTCCAATTCAGTCAACGCCGAACATAAATGATATCGCCATCATGCCCCTCAGCCAAACTTAAATTTAGGAAAAACTCATGAGTTTACGTTGGCCCTCTTTTGATGCACTGCTCAATCTAGAAAACTTAGATTAAATTCAAATTTCAAACACCTATAAGAGAATCAATCAATACAAAACAGTCAAGCAGTTTGTTAACAAAACAAATAAATTATTGACCATAAGAATCCATACTTGAATAAAATTAGGTTTAATTAGACATATATTTACCTATGACTAAATCAAGCAATTCGTAAAAACTAAAAGCAATCAAGCATAAAAGCCAAAACAGTAAAATAAACTAAACACAAATACAATAAACAAAAGTTTCATGAATTTAGTACAAATACATCAGAATTCGAAAATGCTAGTATAGAGAGTCAAACGGCTTAATGATTAGAAAATTAGGGTTTCAGAATATACCTACTTTAAGAGCTGAGTAAAATGTTTGGAAGACCCTCTGCTGCCATAGTTCAACTGAATTGTGTTGAGCTATCATTGTCGAAGTACTTTTTATTAATCGAGTTTTCATTAATCGAAGTTATCGGCTACTTCGATTTTTCCCTTTTGACCTAGTTTACTTTTATTTTTCTGAGGCTTGTGAGGAGGATGAAATGAGAACGTGGGGGAGAATATGGGTTGCGAACCTAATTAGGAGTCTGGCGGAGAAGACTAATATACCCTTATTTCATATTTAATGAAATAATATGACAAAGGACATTTTTGGCAATTCAAAAAAGGCTTCACATCCTCAAGTATTCGCTTTATATATAAGATATATAAAGTAATGTAGTGAAAATACATCCGGCTCCTCTCCAAGAGCTCAATGAACAACAACAAAAACTGCCTTTCTTAGACCACTCGAAATAGCACATGAGAAATTAAAGAAACATAAGATCATGAGTTAGACATAAGCATGGTGTAAGAAACTAAAGAAATATGCATGTACATATAACAACGCCTTTTGATACATTCGAATCACCGTAACAATTTTCCTCTTAAAAGAGTCAAACTATAACGACCCATAATTTTATCACTATTAAATGGAATAACTAATTAACTTTAAATATTCAAATATATAATTTTCAAACATAAATAATCATGTTTGATGTGAAATAAGAACCGTGAACTTATTTTTAGAATTGGTTTATAAAAATAAGAGATTTTGGAGTTTCATAATGACAAAATCCGATTTTTGATAAAATTGGATATACGTTCAATTTTTGTTTTAAATGATAAATAACTCCTTTTAAATTGTTATAAAATGACAATAATTGATTGATAAAAGTTTTATAAATATATATATATATACTTGTTTTATAATGATAGAAAAATTCGTCGCATTTGACCTATCAACGTCGTATTTTTACAATTGGATTTTAATATTATTTAATATGGTTTTGTAACTCAATTTATCATGCTTTAATTATTTAAAAATGATAACTAATAAATTTTCAAGTTTTGTTTACATATATAAATAGTTTGATTAAAAACAGAAAATGTGACCGGAAACGTTTTGTCAAAAAAATCAACGTTTTGTTCAATATAAGTCGTGTAAACATTTTGCAACTTAAATAGTTGTTATATAAATACATTAACAAAGAAATAAACACCCCACTTATGTTCGCTAAGGATTAATTAAGCTAAGTCCTTAATTAAGTAAAGAAAAGTACTTAGAGAATATATTTTCACCAAATCTAACACAAGCCAAATCAAATCTCACCTTAAGTCCATTTTTCCATCCAAATACAACCCTTAACTCTTAAGTAAAGAGGAAAGAAGTGAGTGAAGTGATGGGGAAGGGGAAAAGAGTGGGGGTGGCCGTAACTAAGTAGGAAGGTGGAGGGTGTTTTGGTAATTTTGAGTTTGCTTAATTTTGGTTATAAATACACAATCTTTTCTCTCATTGTATCACACACATTCTACTCTTCTTCTTTTTCCTTTAAGCTATTTTAATTGCGAGTCGATCGAATAACTTGACCGCCTTATGGGTGTTAGAGAGATAATGTCTACGCTTGAGTTTGGAAAACCAGTTTCCTACTCTCCCTGGCTATCCGGACTGGCCCGACAGATGGGATAGTAAATTTGGTTTACTCGAATAAAATTTCCCAAAGCATAAAGATACAATTTTCCAAATCTAAATAACTTGGTTTGCATGAAAATGATTTGGAAATATTTTTCTAAATAAATGGTGAAACGATTTGGAATTATTACAAGATTAAAAATGTTTTGAAATATACCAAAGGATTTGATAAATGAGGCTTAATGATTCCATATACTCTGAAAAGGATAAAGAAATGATTCAATGAATATATCTCTAAGAAATATCTATGAATGAATAAAAAGATGAATTAAATTGATTAATGATTAATAATCACGTATGAACTTAACATCTTTTTAATTGATGATTGGTTTGGAGGAACTGGGGTCGGATTTGGCTACCTCCTATCCGAAAACCACTTCGAACCAATGTATACGTTCGGAAGTGAAGACATGTTGATGATGATGATTATTGAAGACCGAAGATCTTAATAGTAAAAGGACTACTTGTTGACATTCTCCGGGTTGCTCCCAATATAGAGACATTTATTATAGCAGTGGTCCTATCGTGTTTTGAAATCTTCGGATTGCAAGGACTACTCGCTACCAATGGTAGTAGGAGGAGTGCCTTCGGTTTCTTTCAGTCCCAGAATGAACTTGTATGGACGAATGTCTGACATTGCATTTCTAAGATCACAACGTTGACTTTTACAGACGTACATCTGCTTGGTAGTGGAGAAGGTAACTTCTCTTAGCTTAACATCCTTCTCTGAGACGTACGAGCTCAGAGGTTGTATGTTCGTGGAAGTCAATAGTGATCAAAGGAATGACAGTGTGGCATTCTAAGTGGAATGTGCTTTATGGAAGAATAAAGCGTGGCTTTGTGAAAAGCAAAGTGTGGCTTTGTTAAAATTGAGCGTAGCCTCACGAGCCTCACATCTCGGAGATGATACGAGTAACTATGTGGTCTGAAGAACAAACATTCGGGATGTTGGTTTATGTATATGGTGGTGTCCATTAGGAGGACCCATTGGGGGAAGGCGTCCCTCAAGGCATTTATTGCCCCATTTATTTGAATATAGTAGCTAGCTTGCGAAAAGTGATAAGGCTACCGAATATTGGTAGTGTAGCAAGTACAGTTCCCAAGTGACTTGCTTGAGAAAAGCGATTAAGGCACCGTAGGAACTATGTTTGCTATGCGTGGATCAGAGAAAAAGGCCACTAGTTCCCTATCATGTTTGAAATCCAATTCCAATACGAGCTTTACGGTTTTGGTTGTATTCCCAAAATAGTTGTAATGCTTTGCAAACATTTTAGCTACCCCTTTTGTATCATATATTTCGTCCGGTGTATTCCGTTGACCTAGTCCATATATATTACCATAAACTTAGTCCGGATATTGATACTTTATTTTGATATATTACTTGAAAAGTGTTTTCAAAAGAATGTCATTAATAATTATATCAAATGTTTTGATATAAAATATTTTGGTTATCATAAGATAAAAACCCATTTGTATTTATGTGTGGACGTGGTCTTATGAGATACCCTTCTTTTCTTTTTTTGATTGAGATCAGCATTTAAAATTTCGAGCATCTCAGGCTGGTTTATCAAGCCCGATCCGGGTATTTTCAATACTCGGGTCAGATCTGAGTAGTTTCAGGTTTGGTTGAAGACGCTTGGAGTTTCCAGAGGAGAGCTGGAGATCTTCATCTACGTATGGACGTATTATATTATCCGCTGCATCTATTGCATTTTTTTATTTTTCAGCAATTGTAAGGACGGATTTTATAACTGTCCAGGCTGAATCTAGGTTAGACTCTGATATTGTATTCAAATTTTTCCGCTGTAAAGATTATTGTTGAAATAATATATGTTATTCCATTCGTGTGAGATTCTGTTTTATCTTTATTTTCTTTTTCCCCTAACAATCAAGCTTTTCGGCACTTTGATTTGCGGCACGAGGATGTATTAGTGTCAATTTTCGAGGGTTGAAAACCCTGGTCGTTACAGAACTAGGTCCGCCCACAACGGAAGTAATGGGTGACTTTCAAATTTTTTTACCCTATTGGATTTTTATTAGGCCTATGAAGTCTAACTAATTTAAAAAATTTCTAAATTTAGCTTAAATAAAATCAT
Source organism: Allium fistulosum (assembly GCA_030737815.1). Classification (NCBI taxonomy): domain Eukaryota; kingdom Viridiplantae; phylum Streptophyta; class Magnoliopsida; order Asparagales; family Amaryllidaceae; genus Allium; species Allium fistulosum. The sequence goes on along the minus strand of CM060901.1, from coordinate 810,053,539 downwards.
GTATTTTATTTAAATTTATAAATTGTAGTATGAAATTTATTTTATTTTTGTTTTACTTAATATCTAAATATTTATACATGCATCATATACAAACATACATATATACATATATTTATATTTGTGTGCGTGTAACATAATGATCCATGTAGAGTATAACATGCCCGTATATAGGTGCTGGGATTTACATCGCAACAGATACATTAGCTCATTTTATGTGTACTATATGTTGTTCAAATATGTGCATGTACATATAGTTATAAATTCCAAATGATTATATGTATGTATGTATGTATGTATGTATGTACATGTATATAAATATGTTTTATTATTATAATATTATAGTAAAATATGTTTATGTATTTATATAACTACATGTTATATTATAAGTAACAATTAAGACATATATATTTAATAAAATATTTTTTTAATATACAAATTAAAATAAGCTATTTTTTAAATTATATATTTGTATACATAAATAGTAAATATATAATAATTAATGGTAAATTACTTCGTAATATATTATATATACATAAATATAAATATATATATATATAATGTTTTTTAAACTTTCTAGTTCGAAACCATCTCAGATTTGAAGTTATTATGATTTTAATATTTTAATATATATATTTTTTAAATTAATTGATAGTTTTAGCATTAATTGATTAATATAAAATAATAATTATGTAACAAAATTTGAAATTTGAAATTTTCAGAAAATCTTGGATCACATTTAGGGTTTACGAAAAATTTCCAGAATTTATTGAATTAAAATAATATTTTTAATTAAATAATTATTAAACGATCGATATTTAAATTAATTTTTAAAGATATAAAATTAAGTTAAAAAATTCGAAAATATTTTTTGAAAGCTTCTAACACGATGGATTAATTTAAAAAAATATAAGATTGAATTTTTGAAATATTATTTATTTTATATAAATTTATTAAATTAAATATTCAATAAAATTTTGATAATTAATATATAATAATAATATAAAAATTGTTTTAAGCACTTACAATTCATAATAAACATAAACATGTATTAGAAAAATATTAAACCAATATTATATAGTATTTATAAACATATATTCTTTGATAATAATTATGTATGAAAATTAATTCACAAATTAATACACACACATTAACTAATATAATATCAAATTAAAAATTTGTTTAACCTATAATATCAAATTACAAAAAAATATGAATATGAACATTGAATTTTATACACATAACCAATCTCCATTATGACAACAACATTATATATAAAAATCTCACATGACTAACTAAATAACAATGATATATATATCTATACAGATGTACATGATTAACATATTATAAAAGCATGATAATATAACTAATATAAATAAATGTTACCTACTAAAGATGGATGTAATTCCACTTCTCAATAGTGAATTCTCTTCCTCTGAATGTTTCTTAATCTATCAGATTGCTAGTCTAGAATCACCGACCTTTCACTATCGGATAGCGTTGGTTTTAACTTGAATTTGATTTGACTATTTTAGGATTGTTTTGAGGTAGATTTTGGCTAGGAAGAAGAAAGTGTTTGATGGTAAAAGAAGTCCAATGATTAGGATTTTGAGATCATTATTTAAATGGTTGAATAAGAGAGAAAATAGGTAAGTATATAATACTCCTTCTCACTTAATCTTAACCACACATCTCCAAGCCCATAACCCTTGTTTTATCTACCCCTAACCCATGCAAACTAGCTGACTCCTCTCTCAAAACATCATGGGCCATTAGCCCATTTAATCCAAGTAAAATTATAAAATTATATTAAATTTTAATATGTTATCGATATCTCATATCGATTGATATACTTATAACTATTATAAATATATATAACAATATTTATTCCTCAAATCACAAATTTCATAATTAAGTAATTTATAACAATTATAAACTAATTAAATTGTTTGGTCTAAAGAGAATCCATCATTTCGATTGTGTAACTCTTGGGTGCAAATTTGATCAATGCTTAACATTGAACTATTTGAATGTTAACATTCACATGTCATTTAGCAAGTGGTGTAACGTTATGGCTAAATTTATCGCTTACTCGGTTTCGATAAAATCTAATTTTTGTTTAATAACGTTGCCCGGTTGTGACATTTATTTACACCAATTTTCTTCGTCAAAACTACATCACCTTGGGCTTATGGAATTTGGTCATGGTCAAAATTCCAACATCGCACATATTCAACTCTATATGGTCCAAACACAAAGTCCTTGGTTTGATAATAAAAATTATTATTAATCGAAATGCTTTGGCTAGAGACTTTGACTTTGAGTTGACTTGAGTTGAACGTGATACTAACCCCATATAATTGAGGAGGCGAATCCTCTCTTGGAAAGTGGTTCACTTCCAACACTTCAACTCGACCCAACTACATTCACTCGATGGATGTCATGCCATAATTTAGCTATAATCAAAGTGGATCTTTCATATTGAAGATCCATAATATTCTCAAGTCAAGAGAACTGTTTAAATCATTCACATTGATATTTTCTATTAAACCTTAGTTATATTAACCAATAGAAAATTATCGAGTGTATCATTCCATATTTATCCAATAACTATCAGTACGTGACCCCTAGTTCCCCTAGGTGTCATGAGTAATACACTACCCAATATTTTGAGAGCATTACGTACTCTAGTCTCAACGGATACATCGATATCCAATCTCGATGCATCTTAACTAGGAACATTTAAAATGTATATTTATATTTATTGTGATAAATACCCACGGTTACAACATTTTGTAACTACTATCACAAAATATACCATTTATGGATTTTCTATTAAATGTACTTTTAATTAAATTAATTAATTAATATAACACATTATATAAAGTATATTATAGAATGAAAATACCTTTTATTTTGAACAAGATTGGTCAACGAGTTAAATATATGTAACAAATTACGTAGTTAGCCTTAGGGAATACCCTTAACTCTATCACCACCGAGCAAGCTATGGAGGCGGCGGAAGGTGCGTGGTTAGGAGGAGGTTGCATTGGTGGTAGTGGTGTAGAAGTATGGCTACTGAGGTGGCGACAGAGGCAAGTTGATCGAAGGGGTTGCGTGCGTGTTTTGGGTTACTGGGCGCACGACTTTTTTATTGGGGAAGTAACACTACACGAAGTAGGTTAGGGGAGCTTTGGACCTTGGGCCATTGGGTATTTGAGAAGTAGAATATTAATTTATTTATTTTAAAATATTAAGTAGGTTAATTTTTAGAAGCCATATCTCCTACATTATAAATTCGAATAACCCGTAGATTTATGCATTAGACTCTTATTGTCGAGTAGAATATTTTGGTATAAATAGTTGATAGTTTTGATGAATTATAAATTAATGATAAAATAACAATGATCGAATATTATAACGTTGATTTACGTAATAACGAAGTTAAATCAATTCTACTTCATTGACGATATCTATTTGGCTTAATAAAACACCAGTTACTATAATTAAATTAAAAAGATTATTTTGGACATTTATTGAGCAAGATAAATCCCCTTTCCATGCTTGCATTGTAAAATGATGATTTTTGAAGTCAGTTAATGTACGGACTAATTACTGGTCGATAAACGGTGCGTTAATTATTGTTTGGTAATTATTGAGTGCCAAAAGCTTGGTAGCTTGGCCATATTGGATATAACATTGATATATGTTAAAAGTTGAACCTTTTGAGATAAGAAAATAAATGGTAGCTTGTTTAAGTACCATAGTGGTCGTTAAGCCCTTTTTTGAATTTGAAAAGTTAGGGATTTAAATTAACTTTAACTTTAACTTTATAATATTTTAAAGTAAGATGTTTTCTATATCCACAGTGGCTTAAATATAGAAAGAAATGGATTTTTATAAAAGGGTATACAAATATTTTAAAGAGTTCTGAAGTGGTTTATAGACTGTTTAATTTATAGAACAAATTTTAAAAGTTATGGTCCATATACCAATAGTCGCTATAGATGCAGTTTTGGAAATTTATGATTTCTGTACAGTATAAAGGTTATCTATCTTAGTTATTTTAAGAACTCTTTTCATACATGATTTAGAAAAGTTATACAATTATTTTAAGAAGTGTTTGGAATTATTAATATATTCTAATAATTATTCAGTAATTTTTAAAGTAAAGGTGATTATTATTTTATTATCTTATTTAACAGGAAGGCATTTTTAAATAAAATATTACGTAATTGTTTTAAAGTAATGCTATAACAGCCAGACTTTCTACGCCATACAAATAAGTAAATTTTATTGATATAAAAGTGTTTGAATTCGATTTGTGATCATTAATAATTTGAAAGTAAATTTTGAACTAATCAAATTTTATTTAATAAGAGGTTTCATTGTAATAAATCAAATAAATTAATAAATTCTTTCTAAGTGATTTATTGAAATCGAATAAATTGTTTTAATTGGATATGAAATATTTTTAAGTATAAATAATTTTAAATACGTTGAAGTAGTTGGAAAATGAATTTATTTTGTAATAGTGCGATGAATTATTATATCAAATAAGCGTGCATTGAATTGAATAAAATTGTTTAGTTATTAAATATCTTGTATAATGAGGTGCAAATTAATTTGATCTAGATTGAAATTTATTGATAAATAAATGTCAAGAATTGAAATTCAAATTTAAGTGGAAATGGTACGAATTAAAATTAGAGTGAAGAATTCATAGGCCCGACTAAATCAATGCGTAAACCCATACATTTCCCTTCTTAAGTCCACAAGACTCCACTACTTACTAAGCCCGAACCCTTAATCAATCTCAGCCACAATTTGTTAAAATTGAAAATTTAGACCTCTGTAAAAAAATCAAAAAAAATAAAGTATCAACACACGAGCTCGACTTCGAAGACACAGGGAGATGGAGCGGCAACTTGTAATTGACGTAGGAGGGAGAGATACGACATTGGCGATCTGGAGAGCCATGATGTGGCAGGTGTTGCTGTGCGCGTTTGCAGACCTAGTGATGGGCGGTTGGCTTTAGGCAATGATGGTTTGAGCGGTTGCTGACGAACTGAGGGAGATGAAATTGGGAAATGATGGCGAGCGACGATGAGGAGGACAATACGACCTGGTTGATGTGTGCGTTAATGTGGGGATATTGGCTGAAGTAAGTGCAACAAATTGGTGGAGGGGGAGGAGTGGCTGTGATCAATGATGACTAGAGTGACTCGGGTAGAGATGGAGCTCGGGTTTAGGGGCAGTCAGCCATTGTTACCTTGCAACCTGTAGGTGATTACGTACAGCCATGGAGAAGAAGATCGTGTGCTTAAGGTTGCAATATTGAAGATGAGCTGAAGCGTGATGGATTTTGTAACAACCCAAAATTTAACCCATAATAACTAATTCCTTAATTAATGAAATAATAAAATAACTTTGTGAAATTATCAGAATTGAGCCACGGGAGTTGCACCGTTGTGTCCGTGGTAATTTTCTGGTCAATTTCCATATATAGAACGTCAGAATCCGAGCTAATATGAGCTAGAAACAAAATAAACAAGAAAAGAATATATATATATATATATATATATATATATATATATATATATATATATTGGGCTAGGTCGACCTAACCACAGCCTTGGTCGACCGGCCGGTCGACCGAGGAGGAGGGGCGGTTGACCACTCGGTCGACCCGCCTACGGGTATGGAACGAAGAAAATTTTCTTCGTTCCAGAGGTTTTTGAACACGTATTTTTCATTCTTTAGCCCCATCTGGTCCCTTCGTGCTTCCATCCGACAGCTCCTATTCAGCCTATGATGTGGTCGCATCCTATTCAATCTTTAAATCCAACGGTCTGAGATCCACTCCTAACCCTATAAATAGAACCCTATGCCTAACAACTTTTCTCATTCTAGATTTTCATCGCTTGGGTTCACCTTTTCAGGAAGGACCTTGAAAGGAATAATTTTCCAAGGAGAGAATCTTTTTAATAAAAATATTTTAATACCCTCAAGTGGATCCGGGAAGGCCAAAAGGGAAGAGCTTAGGACCACAGGTGAGTGATTGTAATTTTTTAGATTTTTAAGTAATTTAAAATAATAGGGTTTCCAATAACTGTAGTTACTACGATTTTTGGAATAACCTTTTTAGTAGTTTATTTACAGTTTTTAGAATTATTTTCAGTCTATTTATTTTAGCTATTCTTTTCAGTTAATTTTAGTTTATTTCTGTTAATTATAGCTTTCCATTTATTTACAGTTTATTTACAGTATTTTAATTTATTTACCGTTATTTATGCGTTATTTACATCTTTTTCCTACGCTTTGGATTATCATCTATTTTCAGTTTTCTTTTATTTCTCCCTCTTCTTCACGTATGGACTAGAATAGGTTAAACACGAACATGGATTAAATTATAAGAATACTGAAATAACGAAAGATAATATATAAATTGTAAAGACTGTAACAAAAATGGAATTAAGACTGAAATTGAACCTAATTATGATATTAATGTTAGAATTGGACTAATTAATGATAATTGGCCTAGTTATAACTTAGAATTATAACTAAAAAGAGTATAAGATGAAAGAAGCTTATTTTTAAACTTAGACCTTGGGTTAAGTAATAAGCATGGTTATAACGTAGGTTATAATAAGAAAAAGAACAGAGTGAGGCTTATTTTAAAACTTAGGATAAATTAATACGCACAGATAGGAAGAACAAAAGTAAAGGCTTATTTGAATAATTTATCTAAGTAAATAAGCAAGAATTAAAGTAGGACCTGTACCAAATAGAATTTCCCTATTATTTCTATGGACACGGTGTTTCACATAATCCTAAAGTGAGCCGAGGGTCACGCATATGCTAATAATGGTAGTAATTGGTCAATAAGTAGAAGTCCAAATCATGGGGATTTGGGCAAGGGGCGCAACTAAATATTGTTTGGATGACGGGCCAGTACCAACAGCATTTCCCCTAATTTCTATGGACACGGTGATGTCACATTAGCCTGAAGTGGGATGAGGGGCACGCTTATGCTGGAGCTTGAGGTAATAAGAAGACCCAATCGGTGGAACAACAGGTAACATGAGCATGGTGGCGGTTACGCGTGTGACTTCCATTCGGGTGCTCAGTAATCGTTATGAGTTCCAAGCGCTTAGTATGTATGCCTTTCGTAGGCACCATTACCTTATGTGTAGGGAGCTATATAACGTCAAGTCCATAGTAGATACTTTGCGTGTCATTCATAGACATCATTTCTGTGTAGGGAGTTATATAGCGTCTAGTCCGCAGTAAGGCCTATGGAGTAGTAGGCCGATCAAAGGGTAGAATTAGGATTTCAGCCTAATTATAGGATTAGGAATTCAGTCTAATCAAAGTAGCTATCTAAGACGAGTGCAAACAATAAAAGTTAACTAATTATGTTAATTCGTATTTATTTCCAGCATATTCCTTATCCATATTTCCTTTGTTTCCTTTTATATACTAGAACTGTTGTAAGGTCTATTACTTTTACTTTGCTTAAAGATTCTAGTACTTACTATCATTCACCCGACTTTTAGTCTGACCCACTCATCTATTTTCCCCTATTTCCCCCCATAGGCAATCGGGGGAAAGGAAGATAGACCGCAGCTTCTTGGGGAATACCCCGTTATAGAAAGGGGAATACTAGTATTTGGATAACGGGCCAGTACCAACAGCATTTCCCCTATTTTCTATGGACACTGTGATGTCACATTAGCCTGAAGTGGGATGAGGGGCACACTTATGCTGGAGCTTGAGGTTATAAGAAGACCCAATCGGTGGAACAACAAGTAACATGAGCATGGTGGCGGTTACGCGTGCGACTTCCATTCGGGTGCTCAGTAATCGTTATGAGTTCCAAGCGCTTAGTATGTATGCCTTTCGTAGGCACCATTACCTTCTATGTAGGGAGCTATAGAACGTCAAATCCACAGTAGATACTTTGTGTGTCATTCATAGACACCATTTCTGTGTAGGAAGTTATATAGCGTCTAGTCCGCAGTAAGGCCTATGGAGTAGTAGGCCGATCAAAGGGTAGAATTAGGATTTCAACCTAATTATAGGACAAGGAATTCAACCTAATCAAAGCAGCTATCTAAGACGAGTGCAAACAATCGAAGTTAACTAATTATGTTAATTCGTAATTATTTCCAGCATATTCCTTATACATATTTCCTTTAATTCCTTTTATATACTAGAATTGTTGTAAGGTCTATTACTTTTACTTTGCTTAAATATTCTAGTAATTACTATCATTCACCCGACTTTTAGTCTGACCCACTCCTCTATTTTCCCCCTTTCCCCCTTAAGCAATCGGGGGAAAGGAAGATAGACCACAGCTTCTTGGAGACTTGGAGACCCTTTCATGTATCCCTCCTTTTTATTTCCAGCGTTTTGTTCTCTTATTGTACTAGCACTGTATTGAGTGAAAGTTTGTGTTTGTGTGCTAGTTTTCTTTTAATGAGACTAAGATTTTATTTTCATAAGATAATTGTATTTGGTATTTGGAACATATGTGGTTTTTTGAAGTATTTATGAAGTATTTTTGAACATATGTGTTTGTATTTTATTTTCATAAGATCTTAGTCTCTGCTAGCTTTAGTTATACATACGGCGCACCACATCTTTTATTGTGTCCTTTTGGGTATACTAAGGGGTGTGGGGTGTTTCACTTGGTATCAGAGCCTAAGGTTACAGGATTTCTAAAAATTTATTTAAAAAAAAGTATTTTCCAAATATAACTTGCTTTAAAAGTATTTTACAGAAAAGAACTCTTAAAAGTAGTTTTTAAGTATAAAAGAGTTTTTATAAAAATCCCCTCAATAGCTAGTTCAATCTCTCTTCGACTGTTTCCTAAACTATCGTTTTCTTTTCGTAGAATGGTGGATGCCCTGAACCTTCCTGAGGGCATTCCAGTCCCAGCCTGATTTCGTAAGTATCTACAAGCCTCAACTCTAAAGGGGCACGGGCAAGCGTCCAACCCAGCACCAGCGGTTGGGAATCCCATCAACCCACCTGCCGCCATCAATTTCTCTAAGCTTTTTAAGGATTTTGCGAGTTTGGGTGGAAATACTTTTTCTGGTAAGGAGTCTTTTGTGGTGGCAAGAGCTTGGCTTGGAGACAAAGAGAGGATATTCGAACTATTGGGATTGGATGATCAACAGCAAATTCAGCTAACATCTTGGTAGCTGAGGGAGGAGGCTTCGTATTAGTGGGAGGTCATTGAGTTAGAAGGAAGATAGGTGACTTGGAATGGGTTTCGGGAGTGATTTGATAGAAAGTTTTTGTCTCAAGCAGAGGAGAGTGTTCAGTTGGAGCGATTCATTAATTTGAAGCAAGGGAGTCTGTCGGTGAAGTAGTACATCAATCAATTTAATGAATTGTCTCGGTTCAGAATGGAGTTGGTGAATACGCCGCACAAGAAAGCTATGAAGTTTGCGAAGGGATTGGATCAGCCCCTTCAAGGATTGTTGTTGACTCACGTACCGATGAGAGCTACTTATGAGTCTTTGGTAGAGATGGCACTTATGTCTGATGTAGTCAAGGAAGGAGAGTCTAAGGAAGTTGTTAAGTTGGAAGGTCCAAAGAAGAAATAGTGGAGGAACAAGAAAGAGAAGAAGAAAGGCGATGGCCCTCAAAAGCAGATTAAGAAAGGATTGAGGTGCAATAGCTGTGGAATTATGGGACATATCGCCAAGGATTGCAAAAGGGAGAAGATGAAGGGAAAGTGCTTTAATTGCGGGCAGCACGGTCGCTTGAGTAGGAGTTGTCCCCAGTGGACAGGACAAGGAGCTAGTACACTAGTTGCACAGATTTAGGCATTAGACGCAGCACCTTCAGGCGGCATTCCGGATAGAGGTAGGAAAGTCACAGTTTAAGGTTTGATTTCCATTTCTGATTTTCCCTTTCGAACTTTATTCGATTCTGGAGCATCAAAGTCTTTTATCTCTAGTTCTCTTGTGGAATGTTAGCTCTTAGACATTTCTTTAGTAGTGGACCCCATCGTTGTTTCAAACCCCATAAGAGGATCGACACACTTATCTGTGGTTTGTAGGGGTTTGAAAATTTATATCCTAGGCGTAGAATTTGACCGCGATGCCTATGTATTCGGATTTTCGGGGTATGGGATGATCTTGGGGATGGATTGGCTATCCACATATGGAGCTATATTAGACTACGAGAGGAGAGTCGTTAGACTAGAGACATGCAGCGGTCGGACTCTCGAGGTTTCTTGCGACCCGCAAAAGTCAGTCATGTTGAGTTCCCTTTATTTCCTCGATTCTTCATCGTCAGAGTTAGATTCGGTTCCTATCGTCGGAAATTTTCCAGACGTCTTTGAGGAGGTTGGGGGACTACCCACTAAGAGAGAGATTGACTTCAGGATTTATTTAACTGAGAATGCTAAGCCAGTAGCATTACCCATGAGGCACATAGCACCTAGGGAGAGGAAAGAGTTGAGCAAACAGATCTGTGAGCTTTGGAGAAGGGTTTCATAAGGAGGAGCATATCGGAGTGGGGAGCACCAGTCATCTTCGCTACTAAGGCGGATGGTTCTCTTCGACTTTGCGTTGATTATAGAGAATTAAATAAGCTCACAAAGAAAAACAGATATCCACTCCATAAGATTGATGATCTTTTTGACCAGTTAGTTGGCTTTTAGGTATTCTCCCAACTTGATTTAGCCACTGGATTCCATCAGCTTAGGGTCACCGATGACAGCATAGATTAGACTGCGTTTAGGACTCTAGACGGATTTTATGAGTGGTTGGTTATGCCTTTTGGGCTAACAATGCCCCAGCTTACTTTGTGGACTTGATGGGCCGCATCTTTAGAGTAGGTTTTTCGCACGCTTTGTAGTCATCATTTGAAAGCTAAGTTTTCGAAGTGTCACTTCTGGAGAGAGGAGTTATGTTTCTTAGGGCACGTGGTCTCGAAGTAAGGTTTGGCTGTTGAACCCGCTAAGGTGATTGCAGTGCAAGATTGGAAGGCCCCCAAGATTGTCACCGAAGTTAGGAGCTTTCTAGGATTGGGGGGCTACTATGGGAAGTTCATTAGAGACTTTGCGAAGATTTCGGCACCACTCACGTGCCTTATTAAGAAGAATAAAGCATTCGTGTGGGACAAAGATTGTGAGGATTCCTTCACGAAGCTTAAGAGAACCCTTACTAGTGCACTAGTGTTAGTTCTACCAGATGGAGCCAAGCCTTTTACTGTATACACTGATGCATGTGGGACGGGTCTAGGAGCGGTGTTGATGCAAGAAGGAAGGGTGGTATGTTATGGTAGTAGGCAGTTGAGGACACATGAGAAGAACTACCCTACCCACGATTTTGAGTTAGCTGCCATAATTTTTGCACTCAAGTCTTGGAGGCACTATTTGCTTGGAGAGAGGTTTGAGCTTTTCACCAACTACAAGTCATTTAAGTACCTATTCTCGCAGAAGGATTTGAACTTGAGGCAGCAGCGGTGGATGGAGTTTTTGACGTCGTACGATTTTGAGATAGCTTATACCTCTGGCAAGGGTAATGTGGTTGTGGATGCATTGAGTAGGAAGAAAGCAACCCTTAGTCTTTTGGTGGTAGAGTGGAAGAACTTGGAGTTTATTTCTACTTTTGATTTTAAGCCCTCTACGGACATTACCCCTGGATTGTTAGCTACGCTTGAGGTGAGGCCTACCCTTATAGATTAGATTGGCTCGAGGCAGCGAGAGGATTCGGAGCTCATGGACATTATGGATAGGATTAGCCGAGGAGAGGTCTCTAGACATCTCCAACGTTATTCCATAGATGGCAAAGGATGGCTTAGGAGAGATGGGAGGCTTTGTGTTCCCCACACTAGTGATTTGTCAAAAGCGGTTTTAGAGGAAGCACACCATTCCCGTATGACTATTCATCTCGGTGGTGACAAGATGTATAGGGACATGAAGAGGATGTTCTATTGGAATGGCATGAAGAAGAATGTGGTGGAGTTTGTAGCTATGTGTCTTATTTGCCAAAGGGTTAAGGTGAAGCAACAGAAACCTGGTGGATTACTTCAGCCCTTAGATGTGCCAGTGTGGAAGTGGGACAGCATTTCGATGGATTTCATAGATGGTTTACCCCGTTCTAGAAAGGGGAATACTAGTATTTGGGTAATCACAGACCATTTGACCAAAAGGTGCCCATTTCATTCCTGTTAAGAGCAAGAGGATGACATCTTATTTGGCATCCCTGTATGTTTGTGAGATAGTCCGACTTCATGGAATTCCCTCTTGCATAGTGAGCAATGGAGACCTACAACCTCCGCTTATTGTTTGGATGACGGGCCAGTTCCAACAGCATTTCCCCTATTTTCTATGGACATGGTGATGTCACATTAGCCCAAAGTGGGATAAGGGGCACGCTTATGCTAGAGCTTGAGGTAATAAGAAGACCCAATCGGTGGAACAACAGGTAACATGAGCATGGTGGCGGTTACGCGTGCGACTTCCATTCGGGTGCTCAGTAATCGTTATGAGTTCCAAGCGCTTAGTATGTATGCTTTCGTTTGCACCATTTCCTTCTGTGTAGGGAGCTATATAACATCAAGTCCATAGTAGATACTTTGCGTGTCATTCATAGACACCATTTCTGTGTAGGGAGTTATATAGCGTCGAGTCCGCAGTAAGGCCTATGGAGTAGTAGGCCGATCAAAAGGTAGAATTAGGATTTCAGCCTAATTATAGGATTAGGAATTCAGCCTAATGAAAGCAGCTATCTAAGACGAGTGCAAACAATCAAAGTTAACTAATTATGTTAATTCGTATTTATTTCCAGCATATTCCTTATCCATATTTCCTTTGTTTCCTTTTATATACTAGAACTGTTGTAAGGTCTATTACTTTTACTTCGCTTAAAGATTCTAGTAATTACTATCATTCACCCGACTTTTAGTCTGACCCACTCTTCTATTTTCCCCTTTTTCCCCCCATAGGCAATCGAGGGAAAGGAAGATAGACCGCAGCTTCTTGGAGACCCTTTCATGTATCCCTCCTTTTTATTTCCAGCTTTTTGTTCTTTTATTGTACTGGCACTATATTGAGGGAAAGTTTGTGTTTGTACGCTGGTTTTCTTTTAATAAGACTAAGATTTTATTTTCATAAGACAATTGTATTTGGTATTTGGAACATATGTGGTTTGTCTGAAGTATTTATGAAGTATTAATTTTTAAAATCACTTATTGTTAGCTGGAAAGCCACCTACGACCTTGGATCGCTTCTATTACAATGCGAATCAGGATTACGCAAGAAGGATGCGAGACTAACATTGACAGGAAATAATGCACGCCCGATGGTCGGAGGGGTTCAAAACAAGAGTAAGGATGATGCCCAAAACGAGGACTCGAATTCTAGGAGACGGATAAAAATTCTAAAATTCGACTCATATACTCCTTTGTACGATTCAATCGAAAACATCTACTTGGAGACTCATGACCTGGAGCAGTATTGGAAACTAGCCTCGAGAGAGTCCAAAACGCAGAAGAAATCCAGGAAATGTTGTATATTTCAGGATATACATGGTCATAACACCAGCGATTGCATACACCTCCAAGGTGTGATCAAAAAACTGATCTGAAAAGGAAAGCACTAACAATATATGCTGGCCCCATAGAAAGGCAGGCAGGGAACATCTGATGCTATCAATAAAGAACTTTGATTACCAATTGGACCACCTACGATCGACTTCCAGCTGAGAAGGGTTGGGCCAAAGTGGAATAGCGAGCATACGATGTTGCTTCACTTATCAATAAGATTTATTTCAATTTTAATTATATTGTGAACTACGATTGACTTGAACCAAACTATTTCCTAACGATGTAGGTGACCAAGTACTTGGAGTTGGGTGCGAACCAACCTCCATAGACCATTATCGGACCTTTGGAGAATCATCAAGACGAGCGTCATTCAACCGTTAATCAACTACCATATGCCCCTGACTTGGGGGCAAGGACTCAAAATGGAAAGTGGGTGTCACTCGACCGTCCACTTCCTACTCTATGCTTCAATTCTAATAGAACATCTATGCCTTACTCAGAGCCTGACAAGGTCAAAATTCAATACAAAGTGGACACGACTAACTGTCCACTTATCAACCTCTACGATTGACTTGCAGACTAAAGAAAGATTGGAGTGGGTGTGATTCGACCATCCACTCCCCAGCACGCACTTGAAGTTCGCCAAAATACTATGCCTCTCCCAAAGCTTAGTGATGTCGGGATCCAACTAAAGTGGACGTGATCTGATCGTCTATACATCGACTCCTGCCCTGGACACAAGCACCGGTTTGAAAGCTCGACTTAAAGTAAGCGTGACTGACTGCCTCCTCATTAACTACCGCCCTCAACACATGGACACGACTGCAGCTTGAGATGGATGTGACTTGATCATCCACCCAAAAACTCTCTCCCTCGACTTGCTAGGAGGAGTACTAAGCAAATTAGACGAGACATAACCGTTCAACACAGGCATGGATGTGATCTAGTCATCCATCACTTACTCTCTTCCTTGACATGATTGAAGGAGCTACAATCACCATGTGGATGTGAATCGACTGTCCATTTGTCATGTTTTATTCTAGATGACGTGGGAAGAATTCCATTCCATGGATTAATGTGGTCGTTCATTCGACAACTCTTACCTTGACTTGGCAACTGGAGTATAAATCAAAAATGGGTGTGATTGACCACCCGTTACTAACTCCGGTCCATAGAGTGCAGACTGGAGTATAAACACCAAAAGGATGGATGCACTACGACCATGCATCGACTAACTCTTGTCCCCATAGTGCAGACTGGTCTATAGACACCAAAAAGATGGATGTTGTATGATAGTACATTGACTAACTCTGGTCCCCATAGTGCGGAACGGAGTATAAACACCAAAAAGATGGATGTGGTACGATCGTCCATCGACCAACTCTGGTCCCCATAGCGCGGATTGGAGTATAAACATCAAATGAGTGTGGCTGACCACCCATCATAAAACTCTGGTCCCCGGAGTGTCAACCGGAGTATAAACACAAAAGGAGGGAGGCGGTTCGACTGTCTATCGATCAAGTTTGGTCCCTTAGTATGGTCTTGAGTATAAAACCATAAAAAGTGGACGCGGTTCGACCGTCCGCTCCTCAACTTTTGCCCTTGACTTGGGGCAAACACACGACTCAAAGTGGATGCGATCTTACTATCTCCTCCTCTACTCGAGCTCGAAGTTCCTCTGAAAACTCATCTTACTCGCATGGCTTGGCAGAATCAAGATCCAAATGGAAGTGGACGTGGTACGACCATCCACGCATCAACTCCTGCACTAGATGCATGGGGCAGTTGAGATTCCAAGCCTAAATTGGACGTAGTTCAATAGTCCAATCCAAAGAGGATGTGATACGTCCATCCACGACCTTGTTTGCGCCTGAGGTATGGAGAACTATCCAAGCCTTTCTTAGATATCGGCAAGCCCAAGAATCCAAACCAAGACATGGACGTGGTTCGACCGTCCAGTAGATAACTCTGGTCCCCTAGTGCAGATTGGAATATAAACACAAATTGGGTGCGGTTCGACCACCCACCAATAAACTCTTATCCCTAAAGTGCGGATATGAACATAAACAAATAGATGAGTGTGGTTCAACCACTCAGTATTCCATAAACTATAACCTGAACTTGGCAGGAGGAGTATAAACTCATTATGGATGGAATTCGACTGTCCACGAAATAATTCTACTGATCCAAGAATGGGAACGAGAGTACAAACTGCTACAAGTTGAGTACGACATCTTACTATAGCTCTGGCTGGGTGATCTTTACAACTTAAGGCAACGACGACAAGGAGGCCTCATTACAAAACCAATCGAAATGACACCTGAAGTTATAGGCGATCGACTATATCGTAATATTGGGTTGATCCATGCTTTCCATATTGTCCCACTGGGTCAACGATCAATACCGATCCACAACTGAAACAAATGGATGTGACCTGGATGTCCTCTGAATAACTCCGCTCACCGGAGCATGGATAGGAGAGTAAATCACGAATGAGTGCAACTTGATCATTAATTCTCCAGCACCCTTCTTCGATCCGTCAAGAGGAGTATGAAACCGGATGAGCATGACCCGACTGCACCCAAGCCAACTCCAACCCTAGATCTGGCGAAAGAATATGAATAAAAAATGGACATGATTGACCATCCAGCTCCGAATGAATGCAATACGACCTTTCATTCGTTGACTCTTAACATGATCTAACTAGAAGAGCAATACGAAACAGATGTGGCTTGACCGTCCGCATCAATCATTGATTGGACATGACTTGCCTTCCTACTTATTGATGTGTGCCCCAAACTTGGGGGCACAAGCGAGAAACAAGACAAATGTGAACCGACCATTCATCAATCAACTCTAAGTCTTTAGAGCTTAGGTAGGAATATAAACATGACTAGGATGAGACTCGATCGTCCATGTAGTACATTTATCAAACTGAGACCAAGGGTGGAAGTGTGATCATCCAAAGATTGACTGCGATAGCTCAATACCATGATTCATACTTAGTATTTATAACGACTCGAGGCTATGACCGAAATGATGCCTAAAGATAGAATCATCAAATCAATGTCCAAGCTCATGGGCAACTGATCATCACTCCAATCCGAACGATAAGTAACAGATCATGGGTACGTTGAATAAAAAGCGCGTTACTCGAATATACAAGCAGATTCAAACTCAAAGCTAGAGCTAGCTATGCAGTTTTGCACAACACAAGGCTGAACTCTACTCGACATTTGATTCAACGTGCTTCTAAGCCCGATCTTCGTCCATTTGCATATAATCGCTCAAAGCATTTAGAGCCCTTCACTATCAGACTCAATAACAAAAGACAAGACTCTGGGATTCGACCGGAGTAACCGTCATCATTGACCATCCCAACCAGATTTCACATTGATTGTTATGCTAAATAGTTACGTTTGAACTCAAGGAGTGTAAGGCTACACCCACTGAGTGGACAATTGACATTAAAGTCAGCCATGACGACCCATCACGGGTACTAAAGATCGGATCACGCCTTGGTCCAACGATGATGAAGGAATTAGCTAGCATTCTCCGAATCTAGCTTGATGTGTTCGCTTGGACCCATTCTCATGTGCGTGTGATCTTATCGACTATCGCGATCGTGATCCATTGTTTACTAGTGGATTCTAGAAAGGTCTTCAAAAAGCTTTGGGAACGAAGCTTAATTTTAGCACCGCTTATCATCCTCAGTCCGATGGACAAACTGAGCGTGTGAATCAAACTCTTGAAGATCTTCTTCGTGCATGTGTTCTAGATTTTGGTGGAAGTTGGGAAGATCATATTTCTCTTGTTGAATTTTCCTATAATAATAGCTTCCAATCTAGTATTGGTATGGCACCTTTCGAGGCACTATACGGAAGGCCATGCCGATCTCCTTCGTGTTGGCTTGAAGCCGGTGAGAAGCTGGTTTTAGGTCCAGATTTTATCCGTGATGCCACAGAGAAGATTGACCTTATTCGTCATAGGATGAAAGAACCTCAAAGTAGACAAAAATCCTTTGCCGATAATCAAAGAAGGAAATTAGAATTTTCTGTAGGAGATTTTGTGTTTATTCGTGTTTCACCTATGAAGGGTGTTGTGCGTTTCAATCGATCGGGAAAATTAGCACCTCGATATATTGGCCCATTTCCCATCACCGAACGCATTGGTTCCGTGGCTTATCACCTTTTATTACCGACTCAATTTTCTGCTATTCATGACGTATTCCACGTCTCTCAACTACGGAAATGCCTTCGAGATTCTGGCTCTATTCTTGAGCCCGGTGTTATTGAAGAAATTGAAGTTTCGCCTAATTTGACTTATGAGCAACATCCTATTCATATCATTGCTTCGGAGATTAAACGCCTTCGAAATAAAGATGTTCCTCTTGTGAAAGTTCAATGGTCCTCAAATCCTAAGGATTGCTCTTGGGAATCCAGAGAATTCATCGAGCGAACACATATGGACTTGCTCTCTCGTGCTCCTCAAGGTGAACTTTTTATTTCAAATTTCTTCTTTTTGTGTTGATATACTTTTATTATTGTTACTTCTTATTTATTTCTTAAAGATTGCGAGGACACAATTTCTTTAAGGAGGGGAGTCTGTAACAACCCGCATATTTTACGATTGTATATTTAAATGTTTTATTTAAATATATAATTATTAATCAGATTAAAGTCTGAAAATCTACTTTTTGTAAACAGTCGAATTGGGACTCGAGACCACCTCCATTGAGTCCAAAATGGTGTTTACAACTTTTTTGAGTATAAGCATCGATATGTTTGGAGTTGAGTAAAAATTATGACTTTTTCACTTTAGGTTTGGGTTTCAGCCCACTAACCCATCTTAATACCCTAACTCAGCCTCTCCCTTCTTCATTCATCCTCATTTCCTAATACATTCAAGCTTTAGTAAAAATGGGGAGAGGAATGAGAAATTAGAAATTCCTAAGCCCTAGTTTCTTTTACAAATCCAAGTGTTAGCTCCAAAATCAAAGAGAAGCTTAGGTAAGCCTCCTCTTCATCTTCTCCAACTCATTCTCTCTTTAATTTCAGAAATTTCCTAAACCTAACTTAGAAAATGTTCTTCTTTAGAGCTTAGATTCAAGCTTCTAGAGTTGAAGTTGAAGAGTAGTTGATCTTCCTTTGCTTTCAAGCTTCTCCTTCATCGTTTTTGGGTTTAAAGGTGGGATTTTATCTCACATCTATGTCTATAACTATCTTTGATTGTTAGGTATGAATTCCTAGCATCTATTCATGTTCATTTGCTTTTGATTTGAATTGATTTGGTGAACATTTCAATTTTTGGTGTTTTGAAGTCAAAACTTTGAAAATCCTAGCTTTGATTTATGAACATGTTTTTGGTGGTGTATCGAAGAGCCTATAGGACTGGGTTGTCGTTTGGCAAAAACTCCTAAAGCCCATTGCTCGTCCGGTTGCAAATGGTGAGAGTTTGCTCTTCATTTGATAGGCTGGAAAACAGTTTAAGTGCCAGCCAGTTGACTGGCCTCTGCAGTTAGTCAACTGACTGCAGGAAATGAAACTTTCGGGTTTCTGGATCAGTCGACTGGCCTCTACAGTCAGTCGACTGACCTGCTTGTTTTTGCCTATTTTGCCTGTTTTGCTTGAGGTTCCAATTTTTATCAATTCGTGATTATCCGATTTGTTGTTATCATTCATTATTGACTTTAATGACTTCTTTTTCGGGATTTTTGAGAATATCCATTTTGATGGATTCGGTATCGATTTCTTTGGATTTGATTCACGTCTTCGTATGTGGATTTTGGTGATTGATTGTTTCTACAATCATTTCTATGATTTGTCACTTTAAAATACAAAGGCTTCTATACTAGTAGTAAATATTCAAACTCTTTTACAAAGATGATTTTAACTCTATTTTTAATACAAAGCTCGTTTATAAAACCGTTTTCTAATCTATTAGTATATACAAACCTTTACCTCATTCGTATGAGAAATCTAATTAAACGGCTTAGCAAAACAAGTGGTATGAAACGCTTGCGTTTACTTTGTCGGTTAATTCTTGGACTTGTTTGATTGAACTCTTGTGACAATTTTCGAGTGGGAATCTACAATTTGTTTATAAATATTTAAGTTAAGCTAGTGGTTATGGGACATGAAGCTAAACTCATATATTTACTGGCTTAGTGTAATCGACACTTTTTATTGATCGGTGATGATCATTTTGTGATTTAGACTAGCGATGTGTGATGTCTATTTGTTTGTGTGGGGATTACAATCCCCGTTTGTGGAACTTCGGTTCAATTTGGCGGGGTAGCGACCCGTGGTCTTCGGGCCGTTTGTGGAGCTTCGGCTCAAAATTTATGGTTAGCAACCATGGAATAGCGTTCCGTTTGTGATACACGTGTTGGTGAGTTTTCATGCTTCCGTTTGTGATAGGCCTCCCCCCTTGTGATTTCTGGATTTCTAATTGATGATTTCTAGAATTTGTGTTTCACCTCTTTATGTGATTGGCAATGATATGTTTGTCAATATTTGTGGTTTGGTGAATAAAATAAAGAATATGATATTCTTTTTGGTGCTTTGAGATTCTTGAGATATTGTATGATTTTGTTGTTGTTTAAATCATACTTGTCCTAGTATGACATTATTGTTATCATACGTTTTTATTATATCTCTACTTATATCTCATTTCTTTAATGATAATTATAGTTATACTGATCCGTTTATTATTTTCTTATTAAATAATACTCGGGTCAGACCGAGATGTTACAGGTGCTTCTGCTTGACTCCTTATTTGGGATCATCTTCTGACTTTTGTCTAACTACATTAGATTGGTAGTTTTTGTTGTTATACATTTGAGATAGAGACTCCTTGATGTGTACATATTCTTTTGTCTAGCACTTGTATCTATTCTTTTGTGATATTGTGGATCTTGTTTGACCACTACTCTGATGTACACTTTTATGTGTTATATTCATATCTGTTTCCGCCTTTAAGATATGAACATCCGTGACTGATTTATGTTATGCTTATTTCTATATTTGTTCCCGAAGGCCTCATAGCCACTGTGTGGTAGCTTTGAGTTTGTATTTGATATGTCGGATTTCCTCATGAAATGAAATGTTAGTAATACTATCTGACATATCGGTACTCGCACAAAGCAATTACACGGATGGTCGCTCCTCAATAGCCTTATTCTTCGCGCTAGTCGATGGCATTACTCTGTAGTGTCCTTGGCTAGCGTGAGTATAGAGGTGGGGCGTTACAGTCTAGCACCCCCAAATGATAGAAATTCAAAGATAAAATGAAAAATATTAATAATAAAAGAGAAAAGAGAAGAGAAGACACAATTTTATTATAGTAGTTTGGCAAATATCTGATAGACCTCCACTTTATTGCTTTGTTTGTACTAGATCTACTAGTTTTACACTCGAAGTTCTATCTCGAGGTAAAAAAATGACTAATTTCCCATCGTTTTTTTATGTAAAGTTTAGATTAAAAGTCCTATTTCTACCGGAGATACCCTCCTATTTATAGCTGAATTAGACTTTTTGGATGTTGTAGTTTCGCTAGATCGTATTTGAATTTGTTAGTCGATAAGATCTGGTATAATAGGAAAGAGATTAGGTCAAGATTGACCAAATCTTGAGGCTTAATGGATCGGTACTGATCTATCCATGGATCGGTACCAATCAACGGCCTTGGTCCAAAAGTTGCCATTTCTTTATCTCTTGATATCTTCATGTTCCTTTGAGCTTTTGAGGGAAAAAACGATCACTGAGGTGGAACAGTGTTGATCCATCACCCTTGCCTAAAAACTTTTTTTTTTCCTTCAATTTTGCTAGAGATCCATTGCACTTGAATTTTTGGGCCATATTGGGATTTTGATGAATCAGTACCAATCCATGATCTCAGCCAATTTCTCCCTTCTTCTACGGTAATTCATAGTTGATCGTTTTCGAGTCCCGAGTTCATTACTTCATTATTTCGTAGTCCAATTCCATCGAAACATCACTTGAGAAAAATACCGGATAACATATTCCTTTTAGATAAAAGGGGTTATTTTTCCAATATTTTTAAAATTATTACAGCGAACACTTAAAAACTCAGTCCACCGTAACAAAAATAAACATAATTACATAACAACCCTCTTTTTCATTTCAGAATATAAAATTTAAACTGCATATTTTGGACAAATTTCGATAGATCCCTACCGTATTATGTATTAACGATACCGTAGCGTTTTTATGTAGATTTTTCGGGTAGATTCACATTATTTTCTTTCAAAATTTTGACAGTATATTATCAAATTTGCTTAAAGAGGACAAAATAGTAAATTATTCGAGCTGGAGCCCTTCACATTCTCTCCTTTTAATTAATTAGGACTGTTATGGTAATGGTTACTTTTGCAAATACCGCTTCTATACTATTTTTATCAGTAAGCTAAAATTGTTCACCATTGTAACGTGGTAACAGATACACTAATGATGGTAAATTACCGTTTGTCAATAAAATAAAAATTTTAATATATTTTTACACTTTAATGATGTTTCATCATTCATTTCATTATGCCCCTTAATGAAAACATCAATATAAAAGAATAAAAAATGTATTTAGCATCATTTGAAGTGAATTTCTGAATACAATCTTATAATTTGTTTCCTTCTAAATGCTACAATACAAAATATTATAGGATTATTCATGCATTATAAATGAATTATTAAATTATTGTTATCGTTAGTTTTGAAAAAACCAAATTTATATTTATTTTATAGTAAAAAAAGGGTAAATTTTAGAGTCGTGCTATATACACCTCAACGGAGACTACAATTTACCGCAGAAGAAAAGAAAAAAATGAAGTATGTATTTCATATTATCCAGAGTCATTCGGTAGTAATCTGCCGGTCGACGGTCGTCTGTCGACGAACTCTGTGTATGATTTTTTTTAAACGGCGTAGTTATACTGAACGGTAGTTATCAAACCGACCGTAGGGAGGTTTGCCTACTTCTACTAGGCAAAATCAATTTTCAAACCGACCGTAGGGAGGTTTGCCTACTTCTACTAGGCAAAATCAATTTTTCTGAAGCCAAAAAAACACTCCCCCTGTTTTGTAAATTTTTCTTCCGCGTTTGCTTATGCCCAGATTTTTCTCTTCGTCACCGCCTTTTCTCTCTTTGACTATTTCACCTCCTTTCTTTCCGTCCAATCTTCTCTTCCACATAATCGCTCAACAATTAGTTCAGATAAAAACGGAATACAAAAGCCAATAAATACCCAGTCGAATCGATTGATCTACGTCAGACTCGCTGGAAGGTGACAAGAACTAGGGAAAGACTCGCTGGAAGCAGGGAAAGACTCGCTAGAATCAATAAATACCCAGTCGAATCGATTGCAAATCGTGCGATATTCGAAACGTGATTGGTACAGAAAGAGCCGAAGTAAGTATCTCCTATACAAATTGCGGCACTTACCGGAAGGTGAAAAGATCTAGGGACAGACTCGCTGGAAGTAAGTATCTACTATTTATTGTAGAAACCTTGATAGGTGAGAAATCAATGACAAATAATACTCCAGGAAATTGTTTAGGATAACCATGAACCTTCTTATAGTGCTCTGTCACCGAGTACTGCAAGAAAGATAATTTAAGTATTTTAGTTTGAACTTGATTAGATTTTGAGTGGGAATTTCAAGCTTACAGTGAATTTGAAGAGTAATTTTTTTACCTTGAAACTGTGTATATTTCAAGATAACAGTGAATTTGTTAGGAGATCTCAGTGCAGCAAGTTACATATACATATATGTAGGTGAGAATAAATCCAACATTTTTTCTCCTATAGCTTTAATAGTCATTTGACAGGTTGCGGTTGGAGAAAAGATGTCCCTAAACCAGTGAAATTTGACGGAATCATTGATTTAGATGAAGGTCAGGAGGATCCATAATTGTGTGCTGCCTACGCACATGAGATTTACAGTTGCTTAAGGGAGCCTGAGGTAATATATATTTCTTTTATTAGTTATAAATGTTTATCCGTGCTACAAAGAATAACTTATTTGGCAAAGCATCAAGATATCAAGAAGGTGCAAACTTTTCAATGGTTTTTAGCCCCCAAGTGTTTGTTTATTATCATAGTTGTTAATAGGGCTGCACAAAGTATGGGTTGGGTCGGGTCAGACCAAATATTTCATCCGACCCGCATAGGTATGGGTTTAAGGTAGCTCAACCCGTATCCGACCCTATATGAGGTTGGATATGGGTTGGGTCGAAGTATGGGTTGGGTCGGGTTTAGTAGGGTTGGGTTGGGTTGCATGAATCTAATAAAAAATGAGAATATAAGGAAATATTTTCAAAAAATAACATTAAAATGTTCAACATAATATATTAGATTTTAGCTAACATAACACACTTAAACTAACTAATTCATTATAACATATATTTTATTAAAATTTCATTGTAAAACACATCATATGAAATTAGTTCACTACATAGTAGAACAAGTGTTTCATTTTAAAATACATTAAAATGCCCTTTGGAATATCTTTGCCAAATTCTATCTTGTTTGGGTTGACATAAAATATGCTTTTTCATATATTTACTGTAGAATACATAAACATTATTTTAGGATTAGACTATTCTAATTTTAAGTGTATTGATATTAAATTAGGTTTTTAATATAGGGTTGGGTTGGGTTAAAGTAGGGTTGGGTTGAACAAAATAACACACCCGACCCATATATAGTATGAGTTACAAATTGTAACCCATATCCGACCCGAACTAGGATGGGTTGGGTTGGGTTTATGTGGGTTGGGTCGGGTTGGTGGGTTGGGTCGGGTTGGATATGGGTTCTGTGCAGCCCTAGTTGTTAACTGGGGATAGTGTTTGAAATATAATGTTTATTTGCTGGGTCTATATCTTAAGTGCTTTTATATGTAAGTTAACATACGTTGATTTATATATTCTGCAGAAGTATAGTTCTTCCATTTTTAGTGCGACTCTTTCAACTGAAGTATAAAAGCACAATTTTGTTGTTCAATCTGAATATTTAAAAGCTATTCCAGTTCAATTTGGCTACATACATGTAGGTGACAACTTTTTGCCTCATAATATCTGATAGCTTTCTCAACTGTAAAAGCATCTTTTGTTCTAATATTTGACAACTGAGCTAACTAAGTTTATATTAAAATATAATTGTGTTATAATTATATGTGGTTTAAGTTATAAAATTGGAAAGTAGTATAATTACAAGTTTGCTAAATTATTAACATCGTAGAGTACATAGATATACATTTGTACTGTTAACTGACATATCATATGGAAGACGACAAACTAGCACTCTAACTTCATTGTTTGCTTAACCGAGTTAAAGTACTTATTTTATTAAAATACTCACTACCTTTTACTATGTTTAGGTTTATATGACAAACAATATGTATCATATTGATTTAAATAAATCACCTTCAATGAACAATGATGAGGAACCTTTTGAAGATCGTGACGATAATAAGCATGTGGTATTAACGTCAATCTTTGATAAGGTAATCATTTTCAAATACAATAATGGATAAAGATATTTTTTTCTAATAATAATTCTACTTTGATCAATCGTGCTAACTAATTTATTTCACATATTCAGAAAAATGGGATGCAAAATATATTTCCTATTGATTTGAATGCTATGCCATTGTGTAGTAATGACAAGCAACTATATGAAGATCTTTTTGATCATGAACAAATGATATCAACATCGCAGTCAAACTTCTGTACGGTAAATTTCTCTACAATGTTATAATTTCCTATTTAATGTGTCTGTATGTCAAATTTTTGTTTAATTTTTTTAATTTACAATACAAGATTATTCGACGGTCAGATGAATAAGTTTCTAATGATATTTGCACTAACATGTTTAGAATCCGGTTGAAGCAATATGTAAAGAACTTCCAAGATCATCAGTAGGTGCTGCACAATTTGAAGAAACTTCAAAAAAGACACAAACTAACGATAAAGGTGACTTGTTTACCAAAATCAACAATCGTATAATATATCAGTACAAATTATTATTTTTTCACTTCTATTATAAGTTTTTGTGATGTTTTTAAATTTATGATGAATAATATTATTTGTCTTCACCTCTGCAGTTGATATGCACTGTATTGATCTGAATGCATCACCTTTGCTTGACAGTGAGGAGCAGTCAATATCAGCTTATGTCGATAATATGCAAGCAGTGTCAACAACAAACGTAAAGGTGAAATTCCATATTATAATTTTTTCCACATTTACTGTTATTTTAATTTTAATGTTTAATTTTTACATTAATCAGTCATTTTAATATAGTATAAATATTTAATGACAATTTGCTAATTTATGTCCCATATTACCATTTTTCTTACTTTTCAAATTTCTCTATACTTGAATAGATGCAACATGATGTACTACATCAGCCTATCCTCATAGAAGATCCATTATCATTATCTGATGCTTTGAATAGAGATTTTGTTCCTTTTGATGTATCCAACAAGGTTGATTTATTCACCCCTTCCGGTTCAATATCACACGATTTTTTAAAAGAGCCAGTTGATGCAATTTGTCCTTCAGACTTATCATGCACCTTACAAAGGTATAAAATGCTACATTTACTTATAACATGCAAATAATATATTACTACTCTTAATATTTTTAACTTATTTTTTAATTGGATGTACATATATTTATACTAGAGACTCGGCTATATTTCGTCAATATGAAAAAATGATGGCTAAATATAATGAAAATTGGTCATCCAACCAACGAGCTAGACGTTTGAGAGAAACTGATCAACAAAAACAACGTAGAAGAGCAATTGATGCAGCAAGATATAAACAAAAGGGAACTCATGACAAATCCTCAAACATCAACACTACAATGCTAATCTCTCCAGTTTCAAAAGTTACAAATGCTCACAAATTTATAAGCTCATGCCAAAATATTAATTGGGCAAGTTGTCAGACTTGTTCTCGATTTTTTCCGGATTTAATTGTTACATCAAGTACATGCTCTTATTATCGTACTGAAAAACCACAGCATGGCCTTCCCTACAAGTTTAGTTCTCAAAATCGAATGGATCCCGGTCCTGTTCCACTTAACTTATCCTGCCTTACTAACTTGGAGCGAATCCTCATTGCGCGCATTCATCCAGTTATGTCAGTTTATCGTTTTAAAGGACAACAATATAAATATAGTGGAAATATTATTAATTTCCCTTAGGATATCAATGCAATAGCACGTTCTCTCCCTTTCACACCAAATGAATTATCGGCAGTTTTAGTTGTCAAAAGAAGTGGAACGATTGAAAGTCAAGAGTTTCGCGTAAGACGTGAACATGTAAGAAAGGCACTACTTTGGCTTAAATCTAATAATATATTTTATTCCGATGTGCACATTAATGAAGTATCTCTCCATGAGTTACCAGAGGACGGTGTACCTTTAAATCTTAATCATATTCAAGATAATTCGCAAACTCAAATTCACAACGACGATTTTCAAGGACCTCCAGAATATGAAAGCGAAATAACTCACATAGGTGAATTTGAGATATCAGGTGCAGCCACGGCTGCAGTACAACCGAACCACCAAGCCTATCTATTATCCTTTTTGGAAAATAAAGAAATAAATGAAACAGTTGTTCAGATGCCTATTTCTTCTGTTGCTATTGATGAGTTTAATACTCCTGGATATATCTCGATGGCATTTCCAACATTATTTCCTTTAGGTAATTCTGATTTACGACAAGCACGACCACGGAAAATTAGACCCTTAGAATATTTTCAATTTTTAATGAAATATCATGATCAAAGGTTTGCAAAAGATTCTAGATTTAGATATTTTGCATACAATTCAATTAGTAGGTGGCGTGCGTTAGATATTGGTAGCATATATGTACAAAAAAACCCGGATGATGGGAATTTATCTATAAATGATATCCGTGAAATGTTAAAATCGGGAGATAAGCAGTTATCCCAACGCATTTCTTACTATGCAAAGGGCATTCGTGGAAGCCGTTCTTACTGGTCTGCAAGATTAAAAGAGCTTACAGCTATGGTCAAACAGTTAGGTGCGCCAACTATATTTTTTACATTAAGTTCAGCAGATTATTTGCGGTGGTGCTGGTACAGGAAAATCAACGCTTGTAAATGCCATTGTTCGAACAATTGTTTCTCATTTTGGAACCAGCAAAGCAGTTCGCATTATGGCTCCAACATGAGTGGCTGCATTTAATATTGGTGGTAGCACAATTCATCATGAACTTCAAATATCCACGGAAAGAAAATCAACATACAAAGAACTATCATCAGAGCAATGTCATCGTATGCAGGATGAATTTAAAAATACAAAGTTGATTATAATAGATGAATATAGTATGCTTGGTAGAACAATGATGGGAAATATTGATTTACGGTGTCGTGATATTTATTCAATAAATGACTTATTCGGTAGCATTTCGATTGTCTTAGTTGGTGATATGCGACAACTACCTCCTGTTTGTGATAGTTCGTTATACTTGAAAGGTGGTAATCTCTTACAACAGCGTGGTGGACTTGCATATCTGAGTTTTGATAAGTGTGTAAGACTATCATATATATTCCGTCAAGTTGGAGATGAGCAAGCACCTTTAAGAGGAGCTTTAGAAAGACTGAGTAGAGGTGCATCTAATTTAGACGATTGGAATCTTTTCAAAACCAGAGATTGGTCAATTTTATCGAACAAAGAGAAGGAAACCTTTAAGAATGCTCTTTGTCTTTTTCCAACAAGAATTGCTGCTAACGAACATAACAAAAATCGTTTGATTCAACTTGGAAAACCTATTGCACGCATTCCTTCTTTCAATAACTGTGAAGCAGCATCTAATGCTTCGGTTGATGATGCAAAAGGTTTAGAACGATGTATTTATCTTTTTGTGGGTGCTCAAGTGATGTTACGATCTAATCTTTCAGTGCAAAATGGACTGGTTAATGGTGCAATGAGTACTGTTATGGATATTGTATATTCACAGTCATCAAGTTCTCCTAACGATCTACCACTAGCGGTCATAGTCGATTTTGATAAATACCGTGGTACTCCATTTCGTAAGGGAACAAATATTATTCTAGTAACTCCGCAAACAGTAAATTGGAAAACTTCTTCTGGTACAACTTGTATGAGAACACAATTACCTTTAGCGCTATGTTGGGCAATAACAATACATAAAAGTCAAGGAATGACTCTTGATCAAGCAATCATTGATATCGGTGATCGAGAAAGTCTTGGTTTAACGTTTGTTGCATTATCAAGAACTAGAAAATTAAAGGATCTTGCTTTCAATCCAATGTTTACTTTTGAAAGACTTGCACAGATTGGAAGATCCAAAGGCCTGCCATCTAGATTATTAGAGGAAGAACGTTTGAATGCAATGTCTGTTGAATAAATGGTAAGTAAATACAACTACTATCATCACAATTTTTTGTATTGCTCAATAACATGGTATAACTTGCATTTTTTCAAAGTGTAAATTAGTTTGTGGTTTTCAATTTATTTATATGAATTAAATCATTTATGTTTTCCCCATTGTCAATTTTTGTAGATTTTCGCGGCACAACTCTAATATTTCAGAATCAAAGTATGCTTTTCAATTATATAATAGCATTATCTTTTATAATATTTTTCCTCCAGCATTTCTTTGGTGGAGCTATGGGTGTGTTCACAACGCAGGAACTATTGAGCTCTGTTGGGGTATCAAATCATAAAACCATGCAAGGCGTTGTTGCTATTAACTGCATCCTTAAGGTAAATAACTGCACAAGCACTTAGATCTATGTTATATGTTCAATTTAATAAGTTTTTCCATGTTACCATGGATAACTAACAGGATGGAGCAGGAAGGGTCGGAAAAATGTTTTTTGCACGCCAAGGAAAAAAATTTGACTATGATCTAAATCAAGTAAAATCTACTTCATACTCTAGATAATTTCATATTTTGTTGTGTGAATTAACAAATTCAAAATGTCACCCAGCTGCGATTTACTGGTGATCTTTTGATGGAGTTGGGTGCCGGAATAGAGTTAGCAACTACTGCTATGCCACATGTTTTTCTACCATTAGCATGTTTAGCAAATGTCGCAAAGGTTAACATTTTTAATGTGTAGTGTTTATTTATTTTTATTTGAATGAGCTTTGTTCACTTTAACTGTTGTTTTATTTAAATTTATTTGCCTTGTAACTTGAGTAGAACGTAGGTGCAGTGACATCAACTTCGACTCGTACTCCAATATACAAGGCTTATGCTAGAGGCGAAAATATTGGGGATGTTACAGCTAAAGGAGAATGTGACGGCAATATGGCAGATCTGGTATGTAGATAATTTTGAATATTGTTTATGTTTCTTACATCTAGCCATAGTGTCTCTTAACGATGTGCAGTAATAGTTTGTTGTATTTTATGATCGAAACCATTAACAGTTAAAAATAGTGCAGCTAGGAACTGGATTGAGTATCTTGCTCTCAAAAAGGAATCCATCTTTGGTGAATTCTCTTGTGGATATCTTTTCAGTTCATGTCAGGAGGTTAGAGCTTTGAGTAACTTTGTTGTCCACTTGAATATTTGATAGCTAGCCCATGATTGACATAGTGGTTTTGATTCTGTGTGTTGGCAAACTATATGATTTTAGCCAGATTCATTATGCTATGAAGATGATTTGTAAAAAGGGTAGATGGGCAGAAGATTGATTATTCAGAAGTCACATTTAATCGAATTGCTTGTCTAGTTGCACACTGTTTGCATGATGATACTAGTCAAAGGCCCTGGGTAGATGAAGTTCTAGAAGCTCTTATTGATAATTTTTATTAGATCAAACTATTGTAATTGATGGTATTAAATTTTATACTAACATTTTGAGGAGAAGTAACTTCTGAACATTCATGTTCTTTTTGAAGATTCCGTTTATTAATAATACACTGTTTAAGTCTAATAATGGATTAATTTTTTCATTTTAATTATTTGCTACTTATTCGTCTGACTAAATGGTAATAAAACTAAAATAATTGATGAACACACTTATTTTTCTGTATATACCTCCCTATCAATGTACGGAACAATATATTTATATGCCAGCAAACTGCCATCAAACAGACTGGTGTAATTGAAATTCTCATATTCCGCTTGTTTCATACCAACGGACTGCCCACTTATAAACCAAAATTCAAACCGATGACAAATGCACCAAGTCATACAACATAATAAATTATAGGCTTTTGTTATTACAGTGCCTAGCCGCCAGCAGCATCATATACTAAGCAGCATTATTGAATGGGGTCTGGCCTATTTATAACCTTCTTTCCTTGTGTGCTTAAAAGAATTCACTAATATTTCTTCAGATAATAATAATATCCAGTACAAACCTTTTATCTAAGCAAAATCCAGTTGCTCCCATCAAATTAACAAAGTGAAAATGAAGCAAATAAACTGTTTTCACTCAACATTATAGCTCTATAATTTACTTTACAACTGCTTAACAAAATCAGGTTGGTTTGTGATGGATCAAACCCAAGCCCACTTATGATCAGCAACATCTACCACATTCTTTCCAACGGCAACTTCCTCAACTGGAATATAAGCATAATTTCCATTAATTGGACCAGACACAAACCCGGTATAGCCTGCCATAACTCCGTGAATAGACGAATAAGCCAACAAAGTACAGTACAAATTATCGGTTGCATTTGCAGGAACTGCTCTTGTCATGTATGTGGGATCGATGTACTTCACTGTAAGTAGTTCTCCTTTGTGTTCCCTCTCCCACCATTTTTTGAGCTCCGATTTCAGCCATGGGCCTACTTCTATGAAAACTGGATTTCCTGATTCGTCCTTTTCTTCTTTTTGTGCATCGGTTCTTGGTATTATGTCTTGGCTGGCGCCTTCTGCTACCACTATCACTGCATGCCCATTTTGTTTAAGCCTTTGATCAAGAAATTCAAAGAGCCCACCTGAAAAATAAAAATAAAAATGGCCTTGAAATGAGTAAATGGGAGAGGTTTATAAATTATAAAATATTCGATATTTTAGTTGGTACTCTCCTTTGTATGTGCATTGAATAAATATTCATTTCATGAACCTGCTGTTGGCACAAATTTTGACCAGACCAACCATGACTGCAGGACAAGTAATATGTGCACACCATGAACCAAAAATATGATTACCATAACTTTTGTCCTTTAAAAAGTACTGTTTAACTTGCTGTGCCGTTATGGATCTAATCGGAAAACCACTGCAATGGATTAAAATTCATCACGTGTACAATGAATACATTAATGATCTATATACCGGTGTAGGATCCATATCTCTTTTCTTCCATGTGTTGCATTCGAGCTGGTTTAGTTCCTAAACATACGTTGATTGAAAATATGCAACACATTAAAATTAAGCGGAAGAAAACACTGTTGAACTGTGTAATTGGGCATGACTGTAAGGTTTTTCTGATTGTTTTATTAATTAAGTACTATTAGTTAAATTATTAATTAGTTATTACTAATTCATATTAATGAAAGTATAGGCTAAAAGCCTTGAGGTAGTTTGCTCTCACCGAATGCCCGCCTTGGTTTTCCTAAATGGGTTAACACATTTTGATGAAAAGCACACTTTATTTTGAAACCTGTTGAGTCACCATCAGTCTTACAGGCAAAGCAGTACAATGATTCAATGAGTTAGAATTCATCATGTGTACAGTGTTTGATTATCGATCTACTACCATGCTGTGTATTCCTGGCATTAGTCAATCCATCGACTGATGTGGGTTGCACATCTTTCTCTCTCGTATGCGTGATGATTTAAAATAGTTCCACTTATTTGTGGCTTTTGATCTGATTTTGTTTTTTAAACATAGGTTAAAAAGGCGTAGTTTACTAAAAGTAAAAAAAAAGCTTTTGAATTGTGGAATTGTACCTAACCAAGATATTAAAATTAATTAACTAATTAAAAATTCGTAATGCAAAAATTTATATAGTAAACTCAAAATAAAATACAACTACTACGAATTTGAAATACAACAACTAGGGGATTCAAATTCAAGCCAACATCATACTGCAACAACCAAGCGACTGTATTCTCATCATGTGATACTTATCTATTATGCATTTCTTGAACTAGAATCACCATGTAAATGGCATCGTTTATTCCATAATTTATCGCATGATTCCTAGAAATCACTTCATTTACAATTTTTTCATAATTGATATTCTTGGTTAACTACAACAAAAACAAAGTCCTTCCATTTTACGATTTTTATCATTCTATATTAACGAGCACCCATTTTCATTTATGGAATGCTTATTTGTTGAAATAGAGAAGAAATCTACATTCATTTTTCTCCGGCTTTTCTCTCTGTTTTAAGAAATTATATTTTTTTTTACAGAAAATGAAATTCAATCTTCTTAATCTCTCTCTTCATAAATCTCCTCTGAAATAAAATCAATCTTTCAAATATACTTAAAACTTTAGGCAGAGACTTAAAAATCTTCAAAATTTTCAACTTTTAGCGCACAAGTTTGAAAAGTCTTTGTGTTAACCTTATATACCGGACGACAATTATCAATGTGTCTTCAGTTAACTCATGTTAACTCATGTTACTATACAATGTGTCTGTTAAGTGCTAATTGCTAGTAATATTGCATAATATATCGGATGTGCCATCTAAAATATCCAGAAAAACTGAATTACATTATTTTTTAATCTAATCCAAATTATCGAATATGTTTGTTCCATATTACCGTTGACATTACAGTATAGATAATTGAGTGGTAAAGATTGCATAAAGGAGAATTGGTTGGCTGGCATATGTAATAATTAATTATCGATAAGGTGAACAAATGGAACTTTCTACTAACCTGATGCCATTTGTACTTTATCTTGCACAGGTTCATTACTACCAGCAGCCATATCAAAGAGTTCTACTCTTTTATTTCCAAGTGTACTTGTGTACCTAAATTTCCAAATTATATAAATTGTTGTACCATTTAGTAACACAAGAAAAATAAGTACTCTCTAAAAAGATGAGTTTCAAGACAAATGCAAAAGCTGTAATAAAAATTAGATAAACAAAATGCATGCTCAATGATGAAGAAAGAAAGGCAATAGCAATGTTGTCGTTATCTTAGCGTTATTATCAATTGGTAAGCTGACGTAATTGATGTGTATATTTACACTCTTTATTGTTAAAATTTACCGAGTTTTATATCAAAATATAAGATAAAAAAACAAAAAGAAACCAACGAGATACATAACTAACGTAATTATTTTGGTTTTTATAACTTTCGCCAAAAAACTTGTAAGTTTTGGAGTGAAAATAAGTATGTACCATATATGCACAAAAAGAATACAAATAAAATATCGGAGTAAAAATTAAGCAATAATGAATGTAGTGCAAATAACTTGTTGAAGGTTGAAATTTTGAGTATTTGTCATAATGGAAACCGTTGGAATAAATGAGTGAGCTATAAGCATTCAAAAAAGTATGAAATATGTTTGATTCAGCTTGCAAGATATTCAGTAAGTTATGCATCAACAAACAATTTTCTCACCAGCAATAAGTAATAAATGCAAAATTGCTGGTGTAAGAAAACAGAAGCCTAAATCAAATTTATACCAAGCTCTGCATTGTGGCCACTAATTGCAAGATTTCCAGTACACGCTAGACCAAATCCACTGATCCACGTTTTTGTAAGATCTCCGAATCTCAACGCAGTAGATTTTATAGCAATTTTAACATCATCTTCTTTATCCTACATTAATAACAATCAGTTTACTGAAAAATTGGATTGTTGTTCATTATAACCCCTAGTTATACCGACCGTAGTTATTACTTAAATTGAAATTAAAGTTCGCTATTAAATTTCCTTGAATTTATAATCTCCTATAATCAAACTGAACTCTATGGATTTTAAACCAAACCGCAACTCTCCTGTTTTAACTGATTCTGTCCCAGCAAATAAGTCTACATTAACATTTATATTTTAAAAAAAGAAAGTCGAAGCATAACTAGAGATAAACTATAAATGACAAAATCAACAGATCAGTGCAAAAAAAGTGTGAACTGTTACCTCATTAACAATGAAACGAAAAATGCATACCTTATCTTCTTGACCGCGTATTCCACCTTCCAAATTTTCGATTTCGTTTTCATCGGTTTCGTCTAAATTTCCATTATTTTTCTCCCCATAATTTTATCCTACTGACCTCGTATTCTCCCTTTGAAACTTTCCACTCCTTTTTCTCCGTTCAAATTCATCCATCCATCTCCTATTTAATTCGCCCTAAATCGAATAAAACCCTAATCCAATGCCCGATATAGATTGACACGCTGCTCTACTCGAACGCTACTGGATTACGCCTTTCGTCTCGCTCCTCCAATTTTTTTAACCGCAGCTACATCACCCACTCCTCTTCTCGAACGCTACTCCTCTCGAGTCTCCCCTGGTTGTTCGACTGCGCCTATCGTCTCGCTCCAGGTTACTCCTTTCTTTTCTAATTGTTTTCTAATTTCTTCACAGAGCTCGAAAGTCATGGATTTGGTTTTATGTGAAGAAGGAATAAGACTTTGGATTGTGTTTGCCTTATAAGAATGGAAAAGGATAATATGTCTTCATAAATATAAAATATTAAAGCAGAGATAAAAATATCAAAACCCAGCGTTCAAAGCTGCTATGCTAGAGTGACTCATAATTTGTTAATAATATTTTACAACTATATGGATATATAAACAAGTTGTGTCTGGCTTAGCATGATGTCAAAATTATAAATAGTGCATAAATAGCGTAGTCATAAATAAAACTGCAGATGTCAACAAGTTTTAAAAGAAATAGGTAGACGACAACTAGTATTAAAACGGTGTAGTAGCCAACCAATTTATGTGTTACTTATACTATGAAGAATAGAATAAAGCAACTAGTTAGTGCTTTAGTTTGTTCATTAATTACACAACACACATTTCTATTCAACTGTTGTATTCTTCCTCTAAATATATATAAAGAAATTTAAATTATTTCAAACACTTAATAATTTTAGTATTTTATATACTTAAGCTGTCATTGTTGCATTATCATTTATATAATCTTGTTGAGTTCACTTTGTTTAAATTTGTATGATGTCTGTTTTCTAATATTTTACTACTCAATGTAAGCAGTATTAGTCAAATGGATTTGGGTACAAATGTTCTTCCTCTAGCACTACTGAATCCATACCACCGTAATTGGATCATCAAGGTTCGAGTGACAAATAAAGGCAATTTGAGATCTTATAAAAATATTAAAGGAGAAGGTTGCGTATTTAGTATAGAACTAACCGATGAAGATGTAAGTTTTTTTACTCTTAATGCTTTCAATAATATTTTCTCTACTTGTGCTTTAATTAGGTTATTGTTATAATAATTGTTCTCTTCAAATTCACAGGGTATCCAAATTCAAGCTACAATGTTTAATAAAGCTGCAGACAAGTACTATCCTATATTTCAATGTGGAAAAGTTTATTGCATTTCTAAAGGAACAGTTAAGCCTGCAAATAAAGAATTTAGTACTATAAAAAACGATTACGAGATTATTATAAATGAGTACTCATTAGTCGAATGCATGGATGTTGCGAATTCTAGTATACCCGATATCCTATACAACTTTGTAAAGATTGACCAACTTCAAAAATATATTGCAGGAAAAGAAGTTGTAGGTAATGCATCCATATTAT
Organism: Allium fistulosum; assembly: GCA_030737815.1. Lineage (NCBI taxonomy): Eukaryota > Viridiplantae > Streptophyta > Magnoliopsida > Asparagales > Amaryllidaceae > Allium > Allium fistulosum. The sequence goes on along the minus strand of CM060901.1, from coordinate 810,017,249 downwards.
TATTATTTTATAAATCATTTTATGTTTGCTTAACATTAGTATATTTTAGATGTTATCGGCCTAGTTCAAAGTGTCTCATCAATCAAAGGAATTCGAAGAAAAATCAACAATGAGAATATTCCAAAACGTGATATAACCATTGCAGACGATTCGTAAGTACACATATTAAACCATTAATTTTGTTTTCTCAACATATTTATGCTTAGATTTAAATTACAGAAATAAAACTGTTAATGTGACTTTATGGTGGGAACTTGCTATGAAAGTCGGTACTGAGCTGGTACAAATGGTTGATGAATGTCCTGTAGTAGCTATTAAATATGCCAGAGTTGGTGATTTTCAAGGTAAAAATTATTATGTTTTTTTATTACTTGCCAAGTCATCATTTTTTAATATTATTTAATCTTACTGCAGGTTTATCTTTATCCACATTGAGTAAAAGCAATTTATATATAAATCCAAACATACCAGAAGCTGTAAAGCTTAGAAGTTGGTACGATTGTGAAGGCAAAAACACAATAATCTCATCTACCCCTTACGATAGAGTCATGCTTTCTCATATAATAAATGATTCAACATTGGGTCATGAAAAGGTTTGTCCATATCGTTTCATACTATATTGTACATTAATAATTTCATATTAACTGTTTATTTTTATTCCATTCATAGTCTGCATTCTTCAGCGTGTTTGCTTACATTACTAATATTAAGAGTCAGAAATTGTGGTATAAAGCCTGTAAGAGTTGCAAAAAAAGGCAACTGAATCTGCAGGATCGGGCTATTGGTGTGAAGCATGCCAACAGAATGAAAGCTCATGTATTTTGAGGTAAAAATTTAAGAGCTAATTATTATTATTACTATTTGAAATGGTACGATATATACAATATATATATCAATGGAATAATATATCACAAGTTAATAAAAGTTCGAATAACGCTACGCAAATTACGAACTTGTAACCCATGACACCAAAGTTTAGTTAATTATTTATAGTAATCAGTAATATATGTAATAATATGTTCATTTAATGCAGATATATTATGGTAATGAAAATTAATGATCCAACTGCTGAAGCTTGGATTACTGCTTTTAATGAACCAGCAGAGGAAATCATAGGTTGCAGTGCTGATGACCTTTATAAGATTAAGAATGATGAGGGTGAAGATATATACGAACAAAAACTGAAGAAGTTGTTATGGATCCCTCGTCTTTTCAGAGTTGGTGTTACCCAAATAGAGTACATGAATGAAAAAAAAACAAAAAATCAATGTTATGTCTCAATCACTCATTGATTATGTGGCGGAATCAAGTTTCTTGTTAGAAGAAATATCAACAATGGCAGAATCCAAAGTTTAGTTTTTTTTTCCAGTAATTTTAGTTTATTTCTTGTTTTTTCTTCAGCAGTGTTAGTTTTTCATATAATAATATTATTTTTAGGTACTTTATTTAAACATTGTAGTTCAATAATATGAGATTTATTTATTAAATCAATTTTAGCATTAGTAGTCTTCTTTAATTAGGTAATGAAAAATTTGATGATGTATATTGCGGTGACATTTTTTTAATTTTTTTAATAAATATGATGATGTATATTGATAAAATAGAATTTAGACAGTTTCAATTATTTTTATATTTTAAAAAAAACAGTTAATTTTTTATCACATTAATAAAAAAAAAAAAAAACAAAAACATTTTTCTTCAATATCAAATACCACAACGGTCGGTTTACCCACCGTTGTGCGGTTATACTAGTATACCGTAATTCATATTCATTAATCTACAGTGCACTACCAATTGGCTTGGATAGTAAAAAATAATAAAGTATGGTTAATATGTGGCACCCAATTAAACTAGACCGGGTAAAATAAAGAGGAGATTTGAGGTGTATATAAATTTATCGTCACATTCGGATTATACTCGCATACCCACTTTAAATTTAAAATGTTATGCAATTGACTTTACCCTAAAATGGTAAATTTACGGACACTTCCACATTTTTTCAGTAATGTTTATATTCTTCAATTTTGTTCTCTTTCTTAACCACCTTGCTAACATTAATTTCGTGGTGGGAAGTTTGTTTACCATGGAAGCTATGGAACGGAAAATAATAAATAAATTAAAATTATGAAATCCTAAAAAAAATCGTCAAATTTAATATACAGTTATAATTATTATCCACCTTCGTTAGAAACCCTATTAAGAGAATCCAATTCGTCACCGGTGAATCCTAATTTCTTATTGCAACTTTGACGCGATCAGGATCTCAGCCGATTTGATTCGCCAGAAGGTAATTTTGTGCTCCTCAATAATTCGATTTAATATTTTATTTTCTTATTTTTCGGTTACGTTTATATATAAAATTAGAGTTTGACGTAATAGTCTGTGGATTAGCTTTGGATCTATGTGGTTAGAGAGTAGATAATTATGTATAATTGTCGTGCTTTTGCACGATACTTTGAATTGTACGTCTTAGATTGTGATTCATGCAATAAAACCCTTGATTACACAACGGTTTGAAGTATGATTTAGTAGGATATGCAAGGATAAGGAGGATGAAATAATTTAAGCAGCAGGTCGCTGTAGATGGGATTGCTCTTGGGGGCAACTCTATTGAGTGTTACTGACCGCACCACAATATCCTCTTGTTTTTACCCAGATTTTAAACGGCAACAAGCAATTGTCATATAGTTGCTATTTGTAATGAAGAAATCATCTGAAATTACCTAATTTATTTGTTACAGACTGCAACAAGATACCTATTGCAATGAAGAGCATTCAACATCTTCTTGCCGTTTGGGTAAAAATAAGAGGATATTTTGATGCGGATAGCAAAACACATTTTATTAACATCCTGTTTTTTGACCTTACTCACCCATTCAAAAACTTGATTTTTTAAAGACAAAATTATCTTTAATTTCATTATGTTCTTGTTAACAAATTGACGTTGTTAATAAATTGACTACTTCTTTCTTGATTTATTTTTATCTCTCAAACAACCACAAACTTCAATGATAAAAGGGAAAGACATCTAAGATATCCACCTTTGATATACTTCCCTTTCACTCTCATCATTCAGGAAAAAAAAGGAAGAAAGAAGAAGAAGAAAACTTGAAAAAATATTTGAAAATCAAAACATCGATGGTTTAATTTTTTTTTAACTTCAAAATTTAGGATAGATTATTTAATTTTAGGTTGCATATCCGATTCTAAAAGAATTCTTTGTGCTATATGAGTGTAATTTTGAGAGTGCTAGATGAGCTAGTAATTGGGTGCTAAGAGTGTTTAATGAAAAAGTTTGTTCTCTTTTAAGTTAGCGATGTGGTAACAGAAATAAGTGGCAAATAGAGATAGCCTTGCTCTTGACTATTTTAAAGATTATAAGCAAGACCGTCTGTGTTGAAGAGTTATAGACATACCTCAAAAACCTTCAATTCTTCATTCTAGTTTGACATCATCATCCATGATAGGCCTCCATCCAAAAATAAATAATCGAATGAAATAAAATCCATATTCATCAGGCATCAAGCTTCTTAAGTTGAAGTTGTACCCACATAAATAGTGATTTATTTTTGCATTAATTGCCAGAATAATTCTCACATCTTTATTTACTGAGTTCACACTGTGAGAACTATAACTTTACATGGTCCATTATAATATAATGATTTGTTTGAAGTATTTATATCATGCTGCTATATTTACAATACGACTTGTTACTGATTGTGCTCTATTTATTCTTTTAGCTTTTTGAGTTTATTTTATGATATGAAAATTCCTCTTGTACACCAAAATGCACTAGATGATGTATATACTTGAAACTATAATAAAAAATATTCTTGGGTTTGATTTTTGATCGGTCATGCTTTTATGCTTATAAATGATGCTTAGTCTCTAACTTAGCTTTTGACAAATTTTATTGTTGTGGGAAATGTCAACTTGGAACTTTAGTTCTTTCTTTAAGAAAGAAAAATAACATACATAATAACACTATTACTCTAAACCAGAAAATGATTTATAACCATACACATGTATGTCAAAGACAACTAACACTATTGTATGTACTACATTATCATATTAGTACAAATATGACGGTCTAAGTAGTAGAAAGAGTCTCATAATAAAATCTGTCAGAGGCACTGCAAGGTAATATTTTAGTGGAGGACATGAATATGCATCTTCAAGCTAATAGTGTGACAAGCTACTAGAATTTCTTGATGTGAGAAAGACTACCCGTAATTTTGTCGATAGCATCATCATCCAGTCCTTGGTATTATACCTAATAGAAAGGACCATAACAACATTTTATGGACATTAGAGTTCCGTTCCAATCAACACAACCTCAAACTCAGTTAATTGATACCCAACTCATTTGAGTCCTATTTGGCTTAAGAGCTTGCTATCATATATATATATATATATGTTTGATATGCACGTAGATATATATTTTGATTTGGAGCATGTTATTGAATTTTAGTATACATTTATACGCTTATATATAAAAGGTTTTTACAATTGAATAGTCAAATATGACCTTTGAGAGTGTGAACACCCTCTCAGCAACTATTGTATTTGATATTCATATTAACGCTACTTGTATTATATTGTATTAAAATAAATAAATGGATATATGGAGATAAAATGATTAGTGGATTATAATTCATATAATTTGACTTATCAAGCAAACAACTTCTGATTAATATAATGCAGATGTATAAATGTAGCATTTATGCATGTCTAGCAAATATTACCCAAGACCGGGCCTGCACAAAGGTCGGGTCGGGTCGGGTCAAATACTTCACCCGACCCATATTGGTTTAGGTTAATGAAAATTCAACTCGTTCCTACCTTGTACAAGGTTGGGTTGGATTGGGTTGAAGTTTGAATTGAGTCGGATTAAATAGGGTTGGGTCAAGTTGCATACATTATTAATCCATAACATAAAATGATATATTTAATAATAACGTGGCTTTTAAACACTACAATATATCATATAGAGTTGATTCACTACATGCATAATTAATTAGTGTTTCATTACAAAAATACGTCACATTAATCGAATCACTAAACATATTCAATTAGAGTTTCATTTCAAAACACTGTAAAATGCTCTTAGAAAGTTAAAATACATCTCAAATGCTCAAAACCTTGCTATTTCTTTATGCTAGTCGCAATCAAAATTGAGATCAAGCAAACCAATTTCTATAAAGAAAACAAAAGGTCAATATCTAACATTGTATAACAAATAAATTATAAAATATTCATAAATTCTTAGTACGTATATTAAAAAGTCCAATCTTGAAGTTTATGTTAAGGCATGATTTTTATAAATTATAAACCATATGTTCCTTTCTCAGTTGATGCCACCTTGTAAAATAAATTCTCCTGTTTTTATAATACTTTGTAATGTCAGTTCAGCTACAAGTTCTCAATAGAAGTGTATAACTTGTTACCTTACAAACCTTTGAATGCCCGACTTTTTTTGCCTCATGGTATTAAATAATAACTTGTTACCCTACAAACCTTTGGATGCCTGATGTTTTTATTGCCTCATGGTATTTACAAGTTACAATCTTATTTAAAACCTTGTGTTTAATTAGTAACATTACAACCTAGCATACATGTATTAAACAAGAACGACTGCCAAATCCTTAAAATTGGAAGATGACGGAAGAAAAGTCCCTCCCGAAAAAGTTATGAAAATTTGGTCCCAATTTTTAGTTTTTGACTAATTTATGCTACTTTTGCCCTGATTTCAATGCTGGGTCGATTTTCTAGAATGGGACAATTTGGTAAAAATAACAAAGTAGAGACCTAATTTACATGAGTTTATTAGTAGGGACTTTTTGTGCATGGGCTTTGAGAATAAGGACCTTTGGTCCAAAACCCCTATATTAAATCTTATGTTCGAAAGAAATTAACTTCCTAATATATAATAGCCTATTATAGCAACGCTTAAGTTTAATAACTTAATATGCTAATTGGTAATATTTAACAACAACCTATGTATTTGGAGTATACAACTAAACATTATATATCAGCATATATATATTAAACTTACCATACTAGGAAGCATTTTATTTAGTGAAAGCATGAAAACATTTAACATTGATTCAAGAGATTGAAAATATGTCCCACTTTCTCTTTCTCATCTACATTATCATTTGTCTCATCATTAGAAAATGTGTCTTTCACTTTCTCTACCATCGACTACCTTTTAGATTTATCGTAGATTTCCTCAAGACAATATTTTAGATATTTTAGATTATAACGAGGATCAAGAACAACAACCACATACACTAATTAGTTCACGTTGTCTAAACTATCCCAATATTTGTCAAACTCGGATTTCATTCTTTAAGCCATAAGTTTCATGTTATTGTCATCACTTTTGCACAATTTTAACAATCTACTATGAAGAGAGACAATCTCGGTAGAAAATGATTTGGAACTAACATTGAGAGAAGTGGAGAATCTTAAGGTCATTTGGTGAATATGTTTCAAAAACTTTACAAGTGCATAAGCATTCTTCCAATCTTGTTCACTTAGGAGCCCAATATTCTTGTTTCTTCTCGCTTTCCTCACAGTAGACATATCATCAATTTCACTATTATCAAAGCACTTACAATCTGCCTCAATCCTTTCAGACGTTTTTTCATACTTCAAAGCAACTTTTAGCATCAAGTACGTGGAATTCCATCGAGTTTCCACATGTAAATACAATGATTGCTTACAATCAATCTTTACCTTATCGACGCACTTTCCAAACGTAGATAACCTAGAAGGAGATGACCTCACATAGCGGACAACGTTACGAATCCTTAAAATGGATTTGTCATGCTCATCCAATCCATCCTTGACAATGAGATTTAAAATATGCGCACAATAGTGCATATGTATAAACCGTTAACTTTTGTTTATTATTCAAAATAAATAATAACAAAGCAATAATAGCTTACATCTCATTATTTATTTGGAAAACTTATGACCCAACATTTTGAGGCTACGCCCAACCCTACGAGCAAAAGAACGCCTCGTGTAACACTTTTCACGTTTTATAACTTTGTTAAAAATGGTATTATTGACAAAATGCTGTACATTGTTTTAAAAGGCGAAAACGTACGCGAAGCGTTTTTGAGTCCGTGAGGCAAGGCATAAACCTTGAAATGTTGAGGCGCAAATTTTTTTGGGTAAAAGAAAAACGCAAAACATATAATGAAATTTGAAATAAAATAATATTAAATGTCAAGTATTGAACAAGAAACATAAGACATTCATAAAACATTCAAAGCATTTCAAACAAAATACAATCATCCATGAACATTTAAAGTTAAATCAACATAAATTGGTGAAATTCGGTATATCTTTAACTCACTTCCACGCAATATCTTTCTTGCTCATCTCCTTAGTTTACACTATGCACAAGGAGAAACAAAAATCATTTAATAAGCTTTTTTTAATATAAAAAAATATAAAAGATAAATATTGCTGTCGATTCCATAATCGAGTTCGAACTTGATTATGGAATCGAGTTCGATTCCAGTAACTGGAATGAAAGTCGATTCCAATTGCACGAGTAAATTATTTTTTTAATCTCTTTTAGCTCTCATGAGTGGAAGATAGAATGAACAACCGAAATAGAGAAATAGGGTTTTTGAATACAGCAGCACAATTTTTTTGCTTGAGAGGCTTATGCCTCACTGCATTTTTAATGAGAGGTGCGTGTTTTCTGCGTTTCTTGCACCTCAACTGTCCGAGGCGTAAGCCTTTGGGGTAAAACATCTTCTTTTGATTTGCGCCTCGGCGCTTTTCACTTGCGCCTCACGTTCGTTTTTTAAATCACTGATGCTGTATGATTAAACTTTTCAAATATGTAAATTCTCTAAAAGCAAAATCATCATAGTTAACGCCTGTTCTATTAATATGACTCTCTATTGTTTGATTGATTCATTGCATTATATAATTCATTCCTTGAGTGCATGTTTATGTTCAACTTGCATTTTGGAACTTTCCAGCGACAATTTTTTGTTGACCTTTGTGACAAGAAACATGCATGAGTTTCATTGTATTCCTATTTGGAAGCTTTTTTGAACTTACAGTAAATATTTTTGTTTCGTAGCATATTCTGTTTTAAACTAAAGGATGTACGTACCATAATTATCAACCCTGATGTCAGTCCTTTATTTAATATCTATTGCTCCCTTTTTGTGATGCTTATCTTTAACCTTTTCAACCATTTATGTACATGATTAGGGGTGGCGGTAGGTGTTGGCTAATGGCTAGCATGGGCTAAGGCCCTAGCTGGAATTTTTAATCCTAGCATAAAAATATATAAATCTGATATAAATCTGGTATTAGGCCCTATCTTAAATATTAGTATGACCCTATCTGCAAATAAAATCAACACAATTAAAGCCTAATTTATTATTTCATAAATGGTTATTATGTTTTCAACTATAAAATGATGATGCAAAAATGAAATTAACATAATATGGTGCGGAGTTTTGTGTTTAATGAAAGTAGGATCATATGTATAGTGTGTTACATTTTCTATTTAGTAAGTTTTTATACAATGATAATATTGCCCTAGCTGAAATCATATGCTAGCTCCTCCACTGTACATGATGTCAGTAGCACATACTTCAACGTTAAAAGGGGGCTACATGGAGTATGATTTTTTGTTGCATAAAACAATCCTTGCTAATTTTATAACATATTAGTAAATTATGCACCAATGTTTTTAAAACGGGATTTAAATCGTAAATCGTAAAGTTCAAACTTTAAATCGAAACGAGATTCAAATCGTAAATCGTAGATTCAAAAAATTCGTATTTGAAGGTTTGCACTCAATTTGAAATTGATTTTGATGTTTGAACTTCTACAATTAAACATAAAACTCAATTTCCTTCCTTATTATATTTTTATTTTATTTTAAAAACATTGTATTTTGAATTTTGAATCCAAATAAACATATTAAGTATGTTAGTATATAAATAGAATGTTTTTTATTTGCGGTTTTGGCTAAGTTTGGATCGGAATATAAATCGAATCGTTAAGGGAGAGATCCGATTCGAATCGAGATTTAAATTGTAGGATTTTAGGATTTTTGACAACAATGTTATGCACAATGCGTGTATGTATACAACACTTATTATATGTCGTTTAAGTTGATTCAAGAAGATGGTAACAAGACATTCATTTATTCATATAAATTCAACTATAGTTTGAGATTTCGGTTGGAATCGCAAGGTTTCGGCCGTCACAGATCGACTTTGGCGGTTGCTGGTCTAGGATCTTCTTTTTATTCTGATGTCGTTTGACGAATGAACTTTTTTTCCTTTGAAAAATTGAATTCTGATGAGAAATTGAATACCATAGGGCATGAAAGCAGAGTGAGAAGATAAAAGTCGAGCTTCCAAAATTTTCTTCTTTATATGTTGGTTTTGTTGTTTTTACATAAGGAGAAACATGTCTATGTAGAATGGAGGCATTAAAAGGAGAATCTTATTGTTTTTCTTTCACCATATTTCTCAATATCATATAGAAGAGGTAACTCAAAGGAGAAAACAAGAACTAATATCGTATGACAAAAAAATGGTATATTCCAGGGTTTTGTTTTTATGTGTGCCTATTCAGATACTTTTGAACCATATGTTTAATATTGGGTTGTTCGTTATGAGTCGATCTTTAATTTATTATAGGCCCAATTACTCACTATTTTATTTGGATAAACAGTGGGCCCTGTTATTACCAAAATTGCTCATACATACTTGTTCTTCTTCTCTCCTTTGATTATTATCTCTTTTAATTTATTTCTGGATTACACAGTATAAGGAAAACAAAAAAGTCCCCGCCTTCATGCCTCCATACTACATAGGCCGATTCTCTTCTTCTACAAAGCGGCAAAATCAATAGATTAAGAAGAAAAATAACGTTTGTTCAATTTTTTCATTAAAATTTGATTTCATTAAAAAGAACGAATTTGTTCATTGGTCAACTGAAATCAAAATTTGAAAGAGGATCTTAGACCGTCTACCATTGAAACCGGTCCAGCTGGCCGGAATCTCATTATTCTTGTAGAAACCTCAAACCATTATTGATAGGATGTTATTAATTAGAAAATATGAAACCCTAGGGTAGCACAATTGGTTTTGATATGCAGCGGTCATAGTTATTAATGGCGCACGGCGCAAAAATGTGCAAAACCTCTCTGGAGTCTTGGCGCACGGCGCGGCAAATAACGTGTGCCTTTTTAATTTACTGCGCATGTTTAAATTTTTTTATTATAAATTTAACATATAACAACAAATTTAAAAAGTTCAATATTTTTTGCTAAAACACATGCAACCAAAGATTTTTAGGCATTTTGAAGAAACATCATCAAATATAATATCATTAGCATAGAATTTTAAGCATAATAGTTTTCAAAATCCAAAATAATAATACATATTACTGATAAACTAGAAATCAGAATCTGATTCAGCAATTATATTTTTCAAATCAATGTCTGCATCATCAGATTCATAAGCTTCAGCATTTTCCTCATCCGTCTCATTTAGATTTGTTTCTTCTTTGTGAAGACGTAAAGAAACTGAAGTAGGTACTGAAAAGTCTCTCGACGTAAAAGTTCTTCTACATGGATATCTAGCTTTCTCCACTCCTGTCGCTCTAGTAGCAACACTCCATGTCAAGTCGTCATTATCCACAGACACAATAATATGATCAGTACTAATTTTATGCAGTTTGAAATGCAAAAAATAAAAAATAAATAAAAAATAAACAAAAAACAACAAATAAAAAAAACGTGCTATTTTGCGCCATGCGCCGCCATTTGGTGCGCCTTTTCATATGCGCCGCGCCACAAGGAAAAATGGCGCAAACGCCGCTCGGTGCCGCGCCACGCACTATTAATAACTATGGCAGCGGTCACATGCAAAGTCGAGGGTTCAATTCTTGCTAACTACACGTCCCTTTGAATAGTTTGGAGTATGTGCTATAAGTTCGATGCATACTTTCTTAGAGTCTACAAACAAAACTTGGTTCTCTCTGTGTTTAGATATTATTATTATTATTATTATAATAACGGATGACAAACACATCAGTAAATATACATGTATATTTTGTACATGTACATCAAACTCTTTAAACAAAAATTTGTAAAGACATCATTCGAAACCAACAAAATTAATTGAAATCTCTAAATTTTCAAATAAGCGAAACCGTACCAAAATCAAAATCTCAAACCTGATTTCAACTATTGCGCGTGTGTACTTTTAGTCCACACAATTTTGTTTTGTATATTATTTATTAAGTAACAAATTTCGTGACTACAAAATAATTGATTATCATATATGGTTGAAATAAACGTAATAATAGTTGAGTGAAGTGCAAATAAATAACTGGAAAGTTAAAATTTTCGGTGTTATTTCTAACTTTCATAGATGGAAACAAATTAACAATGGAAGATACAAAAGGGTAACTGTGTCATTTAAAAAAAAGGTTTAGTTGAATTATATGAAATATTTTACTTTTTTCAACAGTAGACATACTTTTGCATGATGTTTAATTCTTTATATTGCATGCAAAAGAATTTACATATTCCATTAGTAATGAGTAATGACTTTGTGATACCCTGTTCGCTTCAGGTTGGGTGATTCCCCTTCAATTACATTTATTATTATTTCTATCTATGGATCACCGCATGGACCATTTTTCTTCATTGTCTTTAGAGTGATTCTTGTTCACTTACAATTTGTTGTTCCTGGTGAATGACTGATTTTGTAATTTTGTCGATTGATACTTCTTATCATGGCCATTTCTTATCTTGTTGTAACCATATACTAATTTTATAAGATGCCAAGAAAGTATCTGAATTTTTATTTCACACTTAACATTCACATATGTACTTTGAACCATTTTCTAAAGGTAAATAATGTAGGTGTTTGAACAAAAGCATACTGGCCAATTGGTAGAAACATACAATATGGCAGATGATTTTGAAATGAATGATCTGGAGGATAACATGCATGAAGAATTCCAAGGGATCGTAATGGAGGAATCAGATTCTGAGTATGAAGAAAATGGTCAAGTAATATGTCCTACCCTTGACTTATTTTATGTATTAAACTACCGATGCATATTAGTTCTATTTAATAACACACACACTCTTATTCCTCGGGGTTTACTAGTCGTGTTTGTGTGTGTGTGCACGCGCGCAGGGCCGCTGTCCGGGAAGCCCACCAAGCCCTTGGACTACGGCGACCCCCCCTCCGGACTAGGGTGTGCACACACACATATATGTATATATGAAAAGAATGCACGTGGATGTACAAAAGTAGAGCTCTTTGGTTTAGTGGTTGTCTATGCTGTTTCCTTCTTTGCGACCATATTAAGTCCTGGAGGGAGCTACAAATTGCATTTTTTATTCCGTTTTCTGTCATAACTTAACAATTTTGGGCTAGAGCAACCAAATTTTTTGTCCGAACCTCTGTGATCATCTCCATTCTATATTTTTGAATGTGATACCTATTATGTGACAGCCACAAATGGTGTTTTTCTTTTCTTTTTTCTTTCTTGCTGATTCTTAGATCAGATCTTTTTTGTTTCGTCCTTACTTCCAAAAGTAATTAGTCAAAAATGTTTAGATATTTTCGTAATAAAAAACAAATCCTTATTTATACATCTCACATGCTGCACAAAATTTGCTATGATGTTTCTATAAGAAGTCTTTCTTTTTGAATTTACAAAATTACTTTCTCTTTGTATGAAATTCTGATTGACAACCATTTCATCATTATATCACAAAATATGTATTTTTTAAAACAAAATCGTATGTCATGTTTCAAAAGTTGGACTAAATTTTGTTCATATATTAAAATGCAAAACTTCTACTATCCATAAAGAAATGCATTACCTTTTGCATTTAATAATGATTTCTCTTAATATATAATTATTTTCTTGTATTAGAAATAGAGGCTTGTTTTTATTAATAAATTCAGACAGTATGTTAGAAGATGGTTGAGCAATATATTGTAGAATAGCACGTAAATTTACTTGTGAAATGTGATGTGTAAGATGAAATGTAAATGTTTTGCACTGATTGTAAACATATGTAATAATAATTGAGTGCAAAATATCTTGACTACATAATATCAAGTTCAATTTTTTTTAGAACGCAATTTGTTAAAATAAAAACAATGAATACTAAATATTTGCTCTGTGTAATGTGAAGTGCAAATGTTATGCATCAAACGAATATGCGTCAATTAAGGAATTCAAAGTAATTCCAGCATGTAGTGCTAATGCTTTTCATCAAATGGATATGTAAAATCATATAATGACTGCAGAACATTTTGCATTGTGCAATATGAAGCGCCAAGGTTTTGCACCTTTTTACACAGTGCAAAGGTGTTGTACTAAAGATAATTACACGCAAATACCAATCAGTTTTTTACATATGATATATTGATCTTGGTAGAAAAATCGTGAAAGCGATTGTGTTACCATTCTACAAAATTGTTATTCAACATTGAATCAGAAAATATTTGCTTTATTTGATGTAGCCGTGGTTGGAGTTGAGTGCAGCACATGAGTTGTGAAAATAAGGACTTGCTTTTTTTTTTGGCTGGTAAAACACATAGGAACATTTCACTTAGTTATATTTTTTGGCTGGTAAAACACATAGGAACATTTCACTTAGTTATAGCAATGAAAAAGTGTAACTAATTTCCACTTTTCAGAATAGTAGATTATCAGATACTTCAGCTGCAGAAGCTAGGAAAGGGCAGGATATACAAGGTATTCCATGGAATAAGTTAAGTATTACAAGAGATAAGTACAGACAAACTAGGCTAGAACAATACAAGAATTATGAAAATGTTCCTAATTCTGGAGAAGCTTCGGCTAAGGTACGATTGGCATTACTTCTGGATTATTTATATTTTCTTCTTTCATATTATAATTGAATTTCTTTGTGTTTAGGGGTGCACTCCTACTCTGAAAGGAGGAAAGTTTTATGAATTTTGGCGCAATACAAGATCAGTTAGATCAACTATCCTCCATTTTCAGGTAAATAATATATTACGTATCTTGCTCCCTGTATATTTATTTGAATCTGTTTTTTTTATTGTCTCTAAACTATCAACTTAAGATAAACTATTTAAATATTTAGTAATATTGAGCAACGGCACTGAATATTCACATTAGCAAAAGCCTAAGAAAGGTTGATGCGCTGTAAAAGTTCAATTATCATGAAAAACAAATGGTCCGTGTCATAAAATTCTCATTCAAGGTGATATATGCATGCCTAAAATATTACATACCAAACTGCAATCATATAAGACTGAATCGTCAGAATGAAAATCATTTAAGTAGTTGCATTTAAGGTCAAATGGTTCTGCTAGTAATAATTACGATCAAGACTTATGTGTCTTCCGTAATATTTTATATATTTGTAATGGTATTTTATTTTACTAAACTATAGTTATGCTTGCACTAACTAGGGTAGGGTTTCTTCTGGCGTTGGGTAAAAGTGGAGGTGGGGATGCCACAAGTTTTGCTCAGATTTACTGAGAATGGGGAAATTTGAGTGAACTGCTTTTTTCTCCTTCTTTTTACTCAGTAGGACAACATATTAATAGCGTAAAAATTAAGGACAAAGCTTCATATGATGGTATAAGTTAAATCAACTCTTTCTCAATTAAGGTGACATTATACTATTAAACATACAAAATACCCCTTAATTCAGTGGACGGTCACTGTAAAACCTGCTTGCCTCGGCCAAAAAAAAAGAACCTTAAATCGATCATTTTTTCCTTGGGAATTGTTAAGGGGAGAAGCATTTAGGATAAGAGGATCAACCAATATGGGGAAAATTGAAAAGAACAATAAAATAGATAAAGAGACAATAGTTTAAGGTAATTTTTTACTTCACATACACGGACTTCTCTTTCTTTTCAAGATATTCCTAATATCTTCCTCCAGTTTCATGTATTCTCACTTTTGTTCAAAACTTCAAATCGATATCTAGTCATCGAAAATCAAATCCAACCAACACCTCACCAAATCTGTGGCTCCTAAACGCTGTCCCCTATTTCCTATCATCTTTCTCTCCAAGCAACTTGTTTACTCTCCTAATCTTAATTTTATTAATTCAAAAACCTCATTCTCCCACAAAATTAAAAGTGATAAAATTATATTTTTTTAAAATAAACATGGGAAGAAAAAAAACTGTGGAGATTGAATTAGAGATTAATCATGTATCCCTCTCATGCTTATTTTTTAACAAAATTTTTCTTAAATTAAGAGAGAACCATTGAAAAGAATTTAATGTTTTGCAGTCGAACAAATAGGATGTAAGTTTTTGGCATGATAAATAGATTTATACATGAAAGAGAAGAAGAAATAATTATGGTAAGATTGAATTAGTAACTTTGCTTGATTTTTTACTAATTATTTGTTTCTTCCCTTAGCAAAAAAATAAAATAAATAAAAAGTAAAAAAAAAATTCGATTTAAAAAAAACATTTTTTCCTTTCCCCTGTCCATATTACTTCCTGTTTTAACAATTCCCTTTTTCTTAAGTTTCTCAAATAATCATAAACATGTAATCAATGTCTCATCTCTATCGATCTCTTACATCTCGATACAGTTGACAATTGTTTAGGGCAATCTTTCTTCTCATAACAACAATCCCATCTCGGTACGATACTTCTACAGCTGGTCTTCATTCCAGCGATAGTTCTTCCAAACTCAAGTCCGGTTCGAAACTCCATAATCAGAAGCTATGAGTATGAGAACATGAATCACACCATTGCAGCATGGGTGTAGGTGGCTCTGGGAAAATATGCATAGGAGATTATGGATTCGATGAAAAATGAGAAAGACAACTTTTTTTAATTTGTTTCTTGGTTATATTTTTATAGGGTTTTCTGTTTATATTTTTGTATGGCATTTAATTGTATGTTTTTGATTGAAAGAGAATAAAAATATTAAAATGAAATATTTTGTTTGGTCTGTACGATATTGTTTTAGAGATTTTGTTTCTGAATACCAAGTTTCAAATGTTGTATAAAGACATGTGATTATTAACCATTTTTTGCAATATATATTTCTAGAAAAAATACATCCACGTTAAATTTTTTTGTACAAAAATTAATTTGGTTTATCTTTTTGTTAGAAACATTAATTTATCTTTTGTAAACATATACTTTTGCCTGTTTGTTGTATGGTGTATCTATGCGAGTGTGTGTGTTTCTATGTGTGTGTATGTGTGTGTGTATGTGTCATAGCATGAGGTATCGAACGGTATCCCAAAATTCCGGGGGTATTGTACCGATACCATTGTTGAGCGAGCCGAAACCGAACAACAATATCGGTTTTGGTTAGGGTTCAAAATAAAAATTGAAACAATAACATCGCAAATCAACCTTGCCTAAGCTTCAACAAATCTCATCGACCTTGCCCTAGCTTCAATAAATCGCAAGACTTTGCCGTAGCTTCAGCAAATCGACCTTGCCCTAGCTTCAGCAAATCGCAAATCGGCCTTACCCTGGCTTCATCTTCTTTAGCGACATCGACCTTGCCTTAGCTTTTTTTGCCTTCGTTTTCTTCAGCGACATCAAGTGTCGCTTTTTCTTCTTCTACCCTAGCGTGTGCTTGATTAATTTGTGTGTTTGTCACTGAAATATACAAGGGGTGAAAATGTGTGTGTTTGTCGGCTGAAATATACGATGGCTGAAATATGTGTGTGTGATTAGCAGGAGGGCTGAAATATTTGTGGGCTGAAAATGTGTTGGGTTGGAATATTAACCAGTGTTGGGTTGGTGTTAACTAATGTTGCTGTAGTATTAATTAGTTTCAATTAGTATTTTGTATAATTAAATTAGTATTTAGTATAATTTAGTTTCAGGGTTTAACTTAATTTTGTCTTAATAGTATTTAGTATAATTTTCTTTAACATACCACTGAAAATCAAAATTGGGACCGAAACCGAAACTTTTGAAATTTCCAAAATCGTCCGAAACCAACAAAAATTCAAATGGCCGAAATCGAGTCAAAATCGAGTTCTCGAACCTTAGTATGTATGTATATATGTGTGCGTGCACATGTCTGCACACACATGTATATATATGTATGTATGCTTATAGCTATATTTATACTAGTTTTATATATAAACTGATACATTGACACATTTGCATCAAATCCTTTTTGGTTTGAAAGTTGCGGTGGTTTGCTTTTGTAAAAAGAAACATGCATTCATCTTTTTGTAAAAAGAAATTTATGTTTATCCTTTTGTAAAGGTTGTTCTTTCTTATGTAAAAAAAAAGATTGCATAATTACCTACAGTTGTTTTATTTTCGAATTTAAACTGACATCGGTATACTTACATTATATTTTTGGGTTAAAAGTTTGTGGTCATTTCTTTTTGTAAAAATAAATAAGCATTTATCTTTTTGTAAGATAATAATTATTTTTTATTTGTTTGTAAAAGGGTAATTTTGTTTGTGTTTTTGTAAAAAAAGATTTCAATGCCCTAAACTTGTATTGTTTAATTATTTAAACTGATACATTTGCATTTTCTTTTGTGGTTTAAACTTTAAAGTTTGTGGTGTCTCATTTTGCAAGGAAGAAATATGCATTTATCTTTCTATAAAAAGATAATTACAACCATCCTTTTAATTGTTTTTATCTTTTTGTGAAGAAAATATGCATATTACTTACAGTTGTTTTATTTTCGTATTTGAACTGATACATTGATACATTTGCACCATCCTTTTGAGTTTAAAGTTTTTGGTGATTTCTTTTTGTATAGAGAATTTTGCATTTATATTTTTGTAAAATAATTGTTTAGTTTGTCCTTTTATAAACTATTTTTGTAAGAATAAACGCATTGATACTGACATTAGAGTTATTTTCCTATATAAGCTAATGCATGTGTACGTTTGCCTTATCTTTTATGGGTTAAAGCTTTTGGTGATTTTTGTTTGTAAAAATATGCAATTATCTTTTAGTGAAAATGATATCTAATTATGTTTATCAGTGAATCCATAATTCTGTTTACCTCTTTGTAAAAAGAATATGCATAATATTTGCACTAGTAATTTGTTTCTACATAAACTGATGCATTGGTACATTTGCATTATCATTTTGGTTTAAAGTTTGTGCCCTCCTCCCACATAAAAAAAAGTGATATATAATAAAAATCTTAAATTCAATTCTCAATAATGCTACATGCCTAGAAGTTTTTATATTCTCGCCATTCTCTCTATCTTCCCGACTTTTCTTTACAGATTTTCCTTCGGTGAAGATTCGCAAAAAAATTGCCTGAAATCTTACCTTGACAATTCATGAAATGGTCACAGCACATGTTAGGAAATCTTCTCATGTTTTAATTATTGAATTCATGAATTGGTTGTTGAATTCATATCTCACAATTGGTTGTTGAATTCATATCGCCTTAGCAATGAATCTTGAACAAGGTCACCGCTTCTCCGTCCATGGTGAAGAACAACTAACCATCTCTTTATCACCTACAAAAACTTCACCAACGATTGCCTCAAAACTAAAACCGAAAATCATCGAATTAGATGCATGAAAGAAAAACGAGAAAAACAATGGTAAAAAAAGAGAAGGCGAGGGATGAGAAAGGTGAGCCCGAAAGAAAATAATAATCAAGGTTTCCCGTAAGGCATTTGAGCTATGTACAACATCTTTAAAACGCTCGGCCTATGAAACTATATGGAACACCAATACATCATTTGTAATGGTAAAACCATCTTTTTAGTTATAAGATACAGTAAGAGAGCTGATGTAAACATATAGCACGAACTTTGTAAATCTCTAATCTAGTTTAAAATCATAGTGGACGGGGGAAGACTTGCATGAGTTCTGCTACAGCATATCAGCATGGATACAGAAAAAGATCATACACAAGCTAATTTTTCATATCAACTTTAGAAAATGTTATCTAGCAGTATAAGATTTAGTAGCCATCTTTTCTGTTATAATTTTCCTTTCAACAACTTGAATACTGCATAAAGGAAGGCTCTCATGACATGCAAGGTATAGAGGGAGGTAATCATATAACAAGAACGGCAATGTTGTTATAATCACATTTCATTTATTGTCTTCTTGTAAGGCCATGATGAGTTTGGAGCTTGCAGCTGATGTTAATCTCTTTCAACTTCTTTATGGAATGTATTTGCAATTTTGCAGTTGAAATTTGGGACCAGCAATTCTACATTATTTCTATTAAAAACTGTTTTCTAACTTACCCATTATTAATGAACACTTCTCACTTAATACAGCTTAGGAATCTAGTTTGGGCTTCATCAAAGCATGACGTGTACCTAATGTCAAACTACTCTGTCATCCATTGGTCTGCATTGACCGGTGAGAAAACTGAAGTTCTAGATGTCTCAGGACATGTGGCACCATCTGAGGTAAGTCGTTTTCATTTTCTTCCCTTCCTTTTGAACTTATGCTTGGTTATCTTGCATAAATTTCTGTCTCTGCTTAATTAGTCAACTGTGCTTCATTATTTTTACACTCCCAATTGTTTTATTGATTTGCAGAAACATCCAGGCAGTTTACTAGAAGGATTTTCTCATACTCAAGTGAGTACATTAGCAGTTAAAGATAATTTACTTGTAGCTGGCGGATTCCAGGGAGAACTTATTTGCAAGGTTCGTCAGAATTTCTTCGAAATATAATTCTAATGACTAGTCGGCAAGCTTGATGTGCGTATAGTTTGAACTGTGATTTCATTTATGTATAGTTTGAATTTCTTTCTTTTCCTATTATATTTCTCTCTTGCGTTCTCTCTTTGTCAACCAAATTTAAGATGGTACCTACATAACTTCACATAAGATTGAAACTATGATGGTTGAACTTCTATGCAATCAATTTCGTTTATCGATAGTAGAGATGGAGATGAAAGTACCATGAAAACCATTTGACTGCACCAACATATCCGAGAGCATAGCAGCGGTAGTCTCGTTAGTACGAGGGTATTTACGAAATTTCAGAAAAACACCGTTGAAATGCATTCATCAAAATTTTCTTATAAAGAGTAGTGTGTAATTTATGTCATATTCAGTACACTGCAGTGTCATAATATAGCACTCTTTTCTATGCTTCACATAGTACACTCCACAAAACCTTCCCTTAAGTTTGTTGTATTCATGTTAGAAATAAAAAATCAACTATGTAGCTTTCAACAAAATGTGTATGTAGTTCAAAACCATGCATCATCCATACAATACAGTTGGGCCCATTACTTCTGTGAAGCTCATTTTAAACCGACTGGTTAGAAAAACTAATTTACGTTGTAAGAAAAATGAGTGTATGGACAAAAAGATCATTTATCATCTATGCTTAATTCATAAAAGCACTATAAGCATATGCTAGCTGATTTCAAGATGGTATACACACACAATATATATATATATATATATGTATATATATATATATATGTATATGTATATGTATGTATGTGCATTCATGTATGTATGAAGCTTAATTGGAACGAAAATTGTTCTGAAAGATCCAAGTGTATAAATCTATAAAATGGGTCATGAAAGTATCATATACATGCATCTCTATCTTGTAAATGTCTAAATAGATTTGTAACTCATCCACGCTTTTAAAATAAATTATTTTCATTTGATCTGTTCTAGAGTAAGACAAGTTTAAATGGCCCAATTGGTTTTGATGTGGCCAAAAAAAAAAGTTAGAATGATCTTGCTAAAATTGAGTTAGAATTGTGTGTAATTTTATGCAAAGATTCATAGATATTTTAATATATTGTGCCTTGTAAAAAGTTTAAAGTTGCCTTCAATATACTTTATTATAAACTGGAAGTTGATGGTGCAACTAAATTGTAATGAATATGTAAGATGATCTTGTGCGAGTTAGAAAATGTACTTATACTGTACACATGTATTTGTAAAAAACATAAACCCTTCATACACATGTATTTGTAAAAAACATAAATACATTCAGTACGTGATAAATCAATTCAAGATGGTATACACACACAATATATATATATATATGTATATGTATATGTATATGTATATGTATATGTATATGTATATGTATGTGTATGTGTATGTGTATGTGTATGTATGTATGTATGTATGTGCATTCATGTATGTATGAAGCTTAATTGGAACGAAAATTGTTCTGAAAGATCCAAGTGTATAAATCTATAAAATGGGTCATGAAAGTATCATATACATGCATCTCTATCTTGTAAATGTCTAAATAGATTTGTAACTCATCCACGCTTTTAAAATAAATTATTTTCATTTGATCTGTTCTAGAGTAAGACAAGTTTAAATGGCCCAATTGGTTTTGATGTGGCCAAAAAACAAAAGTTAGAATGATCTTGCTAAAATTGAGTTAGAATTGTGTGTAATTTTATGCAAAGATTCATAGATATTTTAATATATTGTGCCTTGTAAAAAGTTTAAAGTTGCCTTCAATATACTTTATTATAAACTGGAAGTTGATGGTGCAACTAAATTGTAATGAATATGTAAGATGATCTTGCGCGAGTTAGAAAATGTACTTATACTGTACACATGTATTTGTAAAAAACATAAACCCTTCATACACATGTATTTGTAAAAAACATAAATACATTCAGTACGTGATAAATCAAGATAAAGTCTGATAATTCTTCCATGTTACATTTTAGACTGTATATTATTCTTCCGCAATTTCATTTTAGACCGTATATCGATGTTATGATATTGTACTTGCAAAACTTAAAATTCATATTTTGCCAATAAACTCAACTAAGCTGTTAAAATACATGACTTGGACCTACTCAATTTCAGTAGAGCTGATGTAATTAATTGTTTAGTCCAAAAGTGTTGATATCACATTTGGTCATTGTTAAAAAAGCAATTTTGGGTCGAAAAACCTGATTCATATAATTCATCAAACCCATATTGCATACTATTATCGCACAAAAATCATTCAAACATTTACAAACCAAACATTTTTGTGAAAAAACACGTGAATCTTTCCAATCAAACATTAACATTAGCAGTAAGATCATTATCAGCAAGAGGATAAGCCCTAACCTCTCTTTGAAACCTTCCCCTTTCCAACTCCGTAACCAACTCCAATACCCGCTTCCTTCGTCTCCGTAACACTCCCATCTAGTCATCTTTCCAAACCAAACTCTCCAATTTACTCCTCCCTTCACCATAACCTCGCCCACCTGCTTTACCAAATCCGACTATACCCACAACTTTCTTCAAACTTCATAAACCTGCAAACCTGGCAGCCTTGCAAACCCGAAAACAAAAAGTTAAGGCCAGGATGTTGGATCTGGCAAGGAAGAGTGGGCTGAAGAGAATGATTAGAGGGATAATTTTGGGATATCAAAAAGACACTGTGGAATCTCTATGGATTGAATTTGTTTATAAGTAGTAGAGATTTTTGTTAAATGCCACGACTGGCACATTGTATTGGAACCTTTCTGCTTTTTGTTTGTACATCAAATGTTTGTGAGATGATTAGTATTTCCTTAATAATTATATAATTCCTCACACATTTTACTCTGACGATAAAATGCAGCACTTGGATAGGCCTGGGATAAGCTATTGTTGCCGAACGACCCATGATGACAATGCAATTACTAATGCTGTAGAAATTTACAATTGTTCCAGGTACATTCTAATGTCATGCTATAAATTATGGAGTGCGCGCTCGCGTACGCATACGTGCATGCATGCACACGTACCAACAGAAATACACACACAACATATATATATCACTAATATGAGTTTGTTGTTTGTCAATCCAGTGGCCAGGTGCACTTCATGGCATCTAATAATGATGGTGGAGTTAGAGTTTTCGATGTGGAGAAGTATCAGATATCTAAGCATTTTCACTATCCATGGCCAGTAAATGTAAGTACTGTGCATGATTGAAATGTTGATTCAGAATAAATGGTTGCTTCATGTGAATGTTTGGGAAGAAGTGGTATACCCTAACCGATGCTATTTTGTATCATCAAAAGGGATTAAATTAAATTCATAGCAAAATTTCAGTCAAGGCTTCGGCAAATATTTTAACTTTCAGAAATATTGATTTGAATTTTCAAAAACCCTTTTCTTTATAACACCACATTTAACGTACGACCAAACAATAAAATGGATGTTCAATTTCTCTTTTACCCTTCAGCTCTGCCATATCAACGTTCTCGCAAGATAAAAACTGAATCACATATTATAATGCCATTTCATATAACTAGTGATCGTTGTCTTACCACGTATAGGCTACATTAGCAGATGTATATTATTGCATGGGCAACTAATTTTACACAATGACTGATTTTGTTGTCGTATTTTATTAACTCAAAAGCTTTGTTCCTTGCAGCACTCATCCCTGTCTCCTGATCAGAAGCTTATTTGTGTAGTAGGTGACAATCCTGAAGGACTCTTAGTTGATGCAAACACTGGAAAGGTAACAATTATAGAAAGAGGGGAAAAAAATCTTGTAGGAATGCATACCATTAGTTCATACCTGAAAGGCTAGTTATTCTATTGTCCCCAGCTTTTTCCTGTAGCCCCATTAATATTTGAAATACTTGTTATGACAAATTCGTCCCCACTTGCAGCTGGTCCTTCTAACTTCTAAGACCCACACTTAGAGTGAGTGTGGTTCTTTTTTGAAAGAACCGATTCTAAGAAACTACGCTCAGCTTGAGCATGCTATTTCTAACTAATTTTTGTATGGAAGCAATATTGTTATAAATCGGAGGTTAACAGAAAATAGTGGGGTGCATGGTTTTTCTTTAAATTAATGGAGGTTAACTGGGGTGTTAATAGAAATATGGTTAATATTATTTTCTATTTTGCTAACTTTTCCACTAAAACAGACCACTCTCGATACTAATTACAAAGGTCAGTTTTACCACTTCAGTGCTAAGTCAGCCTTTTACATCGGTCTGATTTCAAATCGCACCAGCATGAAGTTGTACATTTTTTTAACGTGGAAAATAGGCACAAGGACAAACTTTGAAAAATATTTAGTCCGAAGGACAATAAGTTTCATTTTTAGGCTGAAGGACAAACTTCAAAAAAAAAAATAGACTGAAAGACAATGCTAGTTATAGCTAGCATTATATATGGTGTAAAAACCGAATATAATGCTAGTTATAACTAGCATTTTGTATGGTGTAAAAACTGAATATAATGCTAGTTATCCTTCAGTCTAATTTTTTTAAAGATTGTCCTTCAGTCTAATTTTTTTCAAAGATTGTCCTTCAGTCCAAAAATAAAACTTGGTGTCCTTCAGTCTATTTTTTTTTTAAGTTTGTCCTTGTGCTTAATTCCCTCTTTTTTAATTTTATTTTTACATATGTAATTTATTTTGAAATGGGTCCAAATTTATTATATGTTTTGAAAAGCGGGTTAAAATGGTAAAAAAAATTCCGTCAAAACATCGTACCTGAAATATATACGTACAGTGTATCCAAGAATTGCGTGGGCACCTGGACTTCTCCTTTGCATCTGCGTGGAACCCAGATGGAATCACATTTGTAACAGGCAATCAAGACAAGACATGCAGGGTATGGGATAACCGTAACCTCTCCAAATCTTTAGCTGTATTAAGAGGAAATCTAGGGGCGATTCGGTCAGTTCGGTTTTCATCAGATGGTCTGTTCTTGGCAATGGCCGAGCCTGCAGATTTTGTGCACGTATATGATGTGGGCAGCGGATATCGAAGGTGTCAGGAGTTGGATTTCTTTGGTGAAATTTCTGGTTTGACGTTTAGCCCTGATACCGAGGCTATTTTTGTCGGTGTATGGGATCGGACTTATGGGAGCCTTTTACAGTACAATAAACGTAGGAACTCTTCATATTTGGACGATTTGATTTGAATGTGTCTGAAATGTTGGCAAAATAAAATAAATTTATGTTTGAGAAGTGTGTAAGTGGACAATGCACCGTTGAAGTGAAACTGAAGTCTGGACAAAACGGAAAAAAGAAAATTGAACAGTGTTGCGAGATTATAAATGAATGGTTATTAGGTGTTTTCTTCTCTTTATTTATTTGACTACATGCTCTACAATATTCTAATCCATGTCTGATGTATATACACTTGTATTGAGGTAGGTCATCTGGAACGAATGTCAGCTTTATATAATATTAAATTTGCTAGGATTTGATGTAATTTGTGAGGAATTTATGGTGCTTGTTTGAATTTAATATTCTTTTTACATGCAAATTGGACAGTCGTTGGTTATATATATATCTGTCACGCTCATTTCTAATTCTCATTTGCCAGTTAAATTATAAATTCCCCATTCATGATAATTAGCAATGCACGGCAATTGGTTGTTAAATTATTTACTACAAATATCTTGAACTAATGTCAATTGGTTAAGTTATTTACTAATGTTAATAGTCTACGTTGACTAAGCATCTCCGCCTTGATCAGCCTCGATGTTATTAGAATGTAACGTAATTGTCTTGTAGATAGTTAAAATTTTTGTTCAACTTTATATTTCCAATGTTGTTGTGGACTAAACATAATAGTAGTATATCAAAACATTTAGTAGACATTGTGAAGGAAAATATACAAGAACATTCTATTTCACAATTTTAATTAGTAAACATCGCTAATATGATGATACATAAATAAAATTAATTAATGCTAGTTCATTTTATTGCAATTGCATTGGAGTAAAAAAAGTTGTGATTCTATAATTTGATATGAAGTCATTCATCATGTTCTTCATAATGTGAAACAAACCGTACAACGTAGTTAATTTATGACATTACAAAAAAGGGGGTTGGAGATGCTCCAAGAGATCATTTAGATGGATTTAAATAAGTTACTATATTGTTTTGTTTAAAACCAAAACCAATCCTTTTTGTTTTATAAAAAGCGAATATTAGGTTCAGGTCCTTAAAATCAAACTTAATACAAGAAAACTCCTTCTCAAAAAAGATGGTAAATTAGGTCTGTAGAATTAAGTTACTGAATAATTGCATACATTTATGCAATTATTAAGTGAATAATGTAGTCGTTTATGCAATTGTATTCAAAAATTGCATAAATGTCTGCAATTTTTCAGTGAATAATTTTGGAAATGCCTGCAATTTTTGGATATAATTGCATTAATGTATGCAATCATTTAATAACTTAATTTTAGAAACCTAATTTACATATTTTATTTGGCAAAGATGTTTGATGTATTTTAAAACTTAATAGGGATTTTAACCAAACCGTCCCTTGTAAAAAAACCCAAAAAACATCTTATTTATTTAAGTAGAATGAAACGGACACAAATTTGCTTTATAAATTGCTTTTAAGATTGACCACTATTTTAACAACTATTTCGTCCAATTGCCCTTGCAAGTTACATTGCAAAAGGCCAAAAAAAAGGCATCCACTACTCGAATCATTATTATAACACTTCCCTTTCGATGCACATGTGATAATAATTTGGTGGTTCATTAAAATATCGTTAGAGAAAAACCCTAATGATGAAAAAACTAACACGAAGACTGAAAAACACATTTATTTTGCATGTGATAAGTCATGTATTAATGCATGTGGCTGCTCCCTTGCTATGTACCACAAACAAGGTGATTATTAGTTTGCTTCTAGATGTGCAACATCATGATTATTAGTGTCTTAATGCCTTTCTTGCCTTCCTGCCTAGGGCTGTCAATGGATACCCAAAAAATCTGAATCCGTTCGCATACGCATCCGAAAAGCGGATAAATATCCGATATCCAAAAAAATTGATGTGGATGTGCATACGAAGACATCTGCATCTGAAAATTATCCGTCTGGTTTTTGTCAAAATTTTAGTTCAAATTATGTATATTTTGGTGCAATGAATGATATTTGTTTATTATTTTATTAAATTAGTACTTTATATTATATCTGCTTAATTCTTATTAACTGTTTGAAACTATTTATTATCATCACATTTGTTAATTTTTAACAGTTTTATAATCAATGAGATTGAAAAATATTTATGTTAAACTAAAATTTTCCTTTTACAATTCTTGATTTATTGGTCGTTAGCTGATAGGATAATTATTTGATATCCGTCCGTATCCAAGGATGCAGATATCCGGTATCCGAAAATGATTTCGGATGCGGATATGTCACTATCCGCATCCGAAAGCATCCACTGACATACTTATTCTTGCCAGTCGTGTAGAATTTTTTTTAACCATACATGCTTAACCTTAGTATTGTTATTGATATCTGTAGCGTAATTATGTAGTTTTATTATATGACTAGTGTGTAACCCGTGCGTTGCACACGGTAACGTTGTTAAAAATAATATTTAAATTTTAATTATTGTTAAAAATTGAATTTTTTAAGCACTGTATGATAAACTTGTTGAAATAAAAAAAAATATAATTTAAAATGGCATACAACACTAAGATATATATATATATATATATATATATATATATATATATATATTGCTATTTTTATATAGGTAAATAGTTGATACTATGTGATACATGTATTTTTTTATATAAATGGATGAAAAAAATTGAATTTCCATTTCTATTAGTATGAATATTGTATATATAATTTTAATGATTTATAATGAAATAACGAATATTATGTAATTTAATATATTTAAATATTTTAAATTAGTGATTAGCTTAACTAATTAAATATATGGAGTTGAATGTTAGAAAGGAGAGAAAAAATGAGAAGAGCTTTGTATGTAGTTGTAGTTGAAAAAAATATCTTACAATCAACTTATCTGAAAATGAACTTTTATTCATTATATGAGATTTCAATTAGTAAACCTTTTTTTAACTTAGCAGTTAATCATAAATTTCATGTTGTTGTAGGAGTGTCATGTTTACAACTTCAATATTTGCAACCAAAAAAAAAATTGTTGCGTTAATTTGAGTTGTGAGTTCGGCAAGTTTTAATATCATGTTGAAAATGAGAATATCGACATAACCTAATTTGTATTAGAGTAATTCGTGCATTCACATCCCAGTGTTGTATGATATAAATTTATACTTTAAAAGTTGTAAAAAACGAAATTTTGTACTACAATGTATGATATTATTTTGAGATAAATGAATTATAAATTAAAAATATATTATTGTTTATGTTTACATTTTATGTTATGCGATCCATATATCTTTATATATGAATAAAATAACAATTTTATCATCTTCGCTTATATATATGAGTGTTGTATGCATACTTAAATCGATATATTTTAAGATTTATTAGATGAATTAATAAATATTAGTAAATTGAATTTATTTGAATGATTTAAAATAAAAATTACATAATTGGTTAAATACATGTATATGAGTAAAAAAATATTAGAAGATAATTGTGAAGGGTTTGTAAGCAACTATGAAAATTTAAAATATAGGTGTCTAAAGTTAAAAATATAATTTTTCAGTGCAATACATGATAACTTTATTGAGATAAACGAATTATAAAATAAATTTGTTATTATTGTTGATGTATATAATTTATGCTATATGATTTATATATCTTTGTATGCAAATGAAAATTTTGTTTTACCAGTTTGTTGATGCTACTATGCTATACTGCTGAAATTGTCATATTTTAGAATTTACATAATGTATCGAATATTAAATAACCGAGTTTATCAAATGGTTTAAATTTTGAATTACGTAATTAGTTTAATTGTATGGACTTAAATGTAAAATATTAGAAGAGAACTAAGAAGGCATTTGTGAATAATCTTAGAAAATTTTAAAATTATGTATTTGATTATAAATTGGCATTAGAAGTTAGTAGAATAATTATGAAGTGATAAATTATAAAAATTTAAAATTAAAATATCGAGAGAGAATTAAGGAGAATAGAGAAAACTCCTACAATTAATAAAAGAGCTTGAATTTCTTCTGCTTTACTATTATTTAATAGATTTGGACTTGTAAATGAACTCGTATAAAATAACAGCAAGTTGTTGGATTTTATTTTAATCGAAATGTATCTACATCTTCATGTTACAAACATAAATTGTCACATCATCACGTATCGAAAGTAATTGTTAAAGTTCATGTTGTGTTAATCAGAATTACAAAGAGTTGTTAACCAAGGGTATTAAATCAAAACACTTAAACATAGATTACTAAATGTCTTACTCAAAAGTACATCAAAGAAGGGATATCGATATACCTTATAGATTAGTGTATGTGGTTCGAAATAATGGAAAATGGATTATTGCTCATGACTATTATTGATAATGATGTACAATGCAATTTAAAACTAGATGTTGAAATGCTACATAAAAGAGCATTAGAAACAAGTATTTTTTTTTCATTTTCTAATGCAATTACAAGTAGTATTACATATATATTCCGAACAATTTTTAGGGCAAATGCTAGATAATGTTCAATCACTTAAACTCGTTGAATTAATCAGTTAGATCAAATTTATTAATTACCGAAATTAAAATATAGTCCAAAGTCCACAAATAAAAAATTACAATAAAATAATGATTTAAAGAAATTCCATTAATTAGTAATATGCTATATGCTAATAACATTACGATTTGATGTACACATCGCCTTAACAAAAAGAATTTAATTTATAGATCATTAGTACAAAATAACATTACAAACTATAATTTGTTCTCCACCAATTCAATATGGTACCAACCTTGTCTCATGCCCTCTTCATGACTGATAAAATTAGGAATATGCCATAGGGACGATTATGTAATTTGTTACATATATCTAACTCAATAACCAATTTTTTTCAAAGTAAAAGATGTTTTATTTCTATTTTATACTTGTTATATCGTGGTATAATTAATTAAGTAATAAATTAAAGTACACTAAATAGAAAGTAATTAAATGATATTTAATGTGATAGTAATTACAACGTATTGTAATCATGAGAAATTTAT
The DNA here is from genome assembly GCA_030737815.1 of Allium fistulosum. Taxonomy (NCBI): domain Eukaryota; kingdom Viridiplantae; phylum Streptophyta; class Magnoliopsida; order Asparagales; family Amaryllidaceae; genus Allium; species Allium fistulosum. The sequence continues at coordinate 809,987,339 of CM060901.1, read as the reverse complement.
CACATTAAAATAATTTATTATTTTAAATATTCCTAGTCAAGATGTTTCAAGAGGGGATATCAATACATCTGTTGAGACTGGAATGCATAACGCTCTCCAAATGTTGGACAGTGTATTACTCATAGCTGCTAGGGGCACCAAGAAGTTATGTATTGACAGTTATTGAATAACTATGCAATGACTCGCTTGAGAGTTTTCTATTGGTTGATATAACTAAGGTCAACTGTGAATCTCGAAGTGACGATGTTATACATTTCTCTCAACTTGAGAATATTATTGAACTTCAACGTGGACACTCCGCTTTGATTATTGTTAAATTGTGGCATAATCTCCATCGGATGACTATAGTTGGTTTAAGTTAAAGCACTGAAAGTGAAACACTATTCAGTAGAGAATTCGTCTCCTTAGTTATATGGGTTAGTATCACGGTCAACTATTATCAACTCAAAGTTAAAGTCTTTGGTCAAAGCAGTACGGTTAGTAATAAAATTATTATTGAACCAAATATTATGTTTGGACTTACAAAATTGAATGTGGACGATGTTGGAATTTTGACCAAAACTAAATTCCATATGTTCTAATGTGATATAATGTTGACGAAGAGAATTGATGTAAATAATAGTTACACTAGGTACCGCTTATAATAAGTAAAATTGGATTTTATCGAAAGATATGTAAGTGATAAATTCAGCCAAAATGTCAACACTAGCTAAGTTAACGTGTGAACATTAATATTTGAATTATTCGATATTAACCGTTGATTGAATTTACACCTTCGACCATAATGAAAATGCAATTTCTGTTTTTCTTCTAAACGAATACCATATTGTAATTTTCTCCTGGCAAGCAATGGGTTTTTAAGATCACTTTCGGAACTAGGTCTTTTACCAGTTAATCTCAGTAAAGCCTCTAGACGACGTAGTCGCACAATCATAATAATGAATACTTCGAATAAAGTAGACGATTTAATTAATTTATAATCATCGTGAATTAATTAATATTTATGAAATATTAATTATTAAATTTTATTTGATGTTTGAACACCATTAGTATTTAACGAAATGCGTTTGTATAAAAGTTTTTTGTGCACCCGTCGATATAGATATAAATAGAATATTTATATTGGATTTCAATGGAATAAATACTAAATGAGTTTGGGAAGTTTTTGAGGCCCAATTAACCACTTGTTTTGGTCACCCATAATGAAAGGAAAGTGGAGAAGTTTTCAAATTGATTTGAAAAGTGAAAGGTAATTAAAAGGATGGAAAGTGGTCCTCCTCTTTTAATTGAAATTGATTACATTCTTTATTTTCATTCATTCCCTTTTGCTCTTTTATTTTCATCTTCTAATGGCCGAAATTTTCATGGCATCTATTGCTAAAATTCTTTATAAAAAAAATTAAGATAAAATAAAAAAAAGTAAAAAAAAAGTTGGTCGTTACTCTTGATTCTTGTAAGACCTTTAGGTTGATTCATTCAGATCCAAAAGCTTAACTCATCATTCATGATGCGTTCTTTTGGCTACATTTTAAGGTAAAATATTAGTTTTACTTATTTATATATTTATTGTGTTCATATGATTTAAATCATTTACAAACCACATCTGAATATAAGCTTTTCTATTTAACATAGATTAATTCCTCTTTTTTCACATCTTCTTTTATAATATATGTTCATAATGTTAATTTGATTCAGATCCATTTTGTGCTATACCTCTTTTTGATTGCATACTCATCTTGTTGACATTAGATTCATCACATGTTACATCTTATTTAATTAGTTGTTCTTGTTGCTCATATAGTTTGGATCTGAAACTTTACAATGAATTTATATGTGCCTAAGTTATCCTTTTTTGCTCTTATTTTGGAAATTGTTGTTAATTTTTTTAATAGAAACCTAATTTTAAATTAATTTGTATGATTATATATATATATGTATGTATGTATGAATAAAATAATAATAATAAAATCTACATATGCTGTCTATTGGAAACCGTTTGGAAATTGAACATATGTTTCTTTTTACATGGTTGTAGTTTTGAATATAATTCTTTTTTGTTATTGTATAATTTTATTTGAAAGTTGTTTTTAAAAAACATAAGTGGACTTTTGTGTAAAATATCATGAACTTTTAAATCCTTCCTAATTCAAAGTGTAACGACCCAAAATTTCTGTCATTTGAAATTAGTATATTTAATTGATTTTAAATATTAACAAGTGAAATTGGTAAGCTGAATAAATTTAATTTCGAATATAGAGATTTAATTGGATAATTAAATCGATAATTTAATATTTGAAATTGCGTAAATAATTGGAAATTGGATTAAATGTGTATAAAAATGATTTATAAAGTTGTATTAAATCATATTGGAGTTAGAATGATGTTTGTAAACTTTTAAAATTGGATTAAAAGTTAAATTGTAGAAATTGAATATTTTAATATTTAATTGACGAGTAAAAATAGTCATTTTTCAAACAGCGATGAAACTAGTTTCATCGGATCCGTAATGTTATATTATTGTAAGATTTCAATTTTCGTAGCAATCAGAGTTGTCGTTTGACCGAGGCAAGCCAAAACGCATAGAAATCGTTTTAATCGATTTAATTTAAATTTGATCGTTTATTTCCGTAACTCTCACATACGATCGAATTGGCTCCCAAAACACATTCCATTGTGTTTGGAACGTGGGTAAAATCTTAGAAACGCCAGCCGGCATGCTTCGTTTGGAGTTTAGAAAATCTCGAGTGAATAGTGTTTTGAGCAATTTACTATAAAGGCCTCCATATTTCATTTTTTTCACAAAACCCTAAAGACCTAGGTCAGGCCGCCACTTCTACATTCAATGGTCGAAATTGTGTCTTCATCTTCTTCATTTTTGTTCAAATCCATCGATTTTTACGCGAAGTCATCAACTACAAAAATGTAGAGCACGTCGAGAACTATATATCCAACGGTCGAGATTGGAAATGGCGCGACGTGGAGAGCTAGAGGGCCGCGTTCGCCTAGGGTTTGCGCACGTTTTTCCACACGAGATGGAGGTCGAGCTTGCCGTTCTCATGACCGTGGGTAGCTCTCGTGGTGGGCGTTGGAATGGAAGTCTCTGATCGTCTTCAAACATCTCGTGGTGGTCGCGTAATTGGTGAAGAAATTGGCGGCTATGGGTGGCTTTCGAACGTGATTTCCTAGAGCAATAGCATGATGGAGGAAGAAGAACGTGAGTGGCCAGATTCTCATCAAGCTAATCGAACGGCCACGATGTGAGGGTTTAAAAATAAATAAAAGAATGTGTATATTGATTTATATTAAAAATCGTATAACTTTGTAACGCTATAACTTTTTCGTACGAGGTCGAAAACTGACGAAACAAATTGCGTTGCATTTGTTTTGTCGAGCACTACGCAATGGAACTAGATTGGAGTCGTTTGGAGCTTGTGTGAATTTTGGGTAAAATTAAACGCGTGTTTAATTTTATTCGAAATAAAATACTGCAACCGTTATTGAAAGCAAGGTGAGAACTTCTCACTCAATCGAAATTGTTTCAATTTAAAATTTAAATAGTTAGATTTAAAATTGTTGATTGTGTTGATTGTATTCTTGGATGATAAATTGTTATCTATTGTGTTGAAATAGACCCTATGCGCCGTATATTAAGCGGAGGTTATTTATTAAAAACATATACCACGATAATTCCACCGTGAAGTGGAATTGGTATTATATATATATATATTTGGAGTTGATTTCCCGCATTATATAGCGGATGAGACCCTATTGCGCCGCATAATAGCGGATAGTATTTTATAAATCCCATATACCATGATATTCCACCTCAAAGTGGAATTGGTATTGTGCTAACATTTGTGGATGCAGGGAAACAGGTTGGAGGGATCCAACTGGATTCCTCAAACATTTGAATTTATTTCAATGTTGTGTGTTGACTATTTATAATCTCCGTGTGATTATCTTTGTGCTTGAAATTGTTGAAGGCTATAATTTAGCCGAATATATTTTTGGTATCGTTGGATACAGTAATAAATAAAAATTGGATTTTCGAAAAATTCAAGTTGAAAGTTTATTTTAAACCTTATTTTTGAGAATTGGATAAATATAAAAAAGGAGTTTTAAAAAGAAAAAAGTTATTTTTGAACCATATTGAATTAAATTCCAAATTACGGGAAAAATGGCTTAATGAATGGATTTCGATTAATATTATCATAAGTTGAAGAATTTATTTAAATTTGGATTTTTAAATAAATTTGAAGAGATAGAGTGTAACGACCCGTATTTTACGGATCGAAAAGTTCGTTAAAATCTAGAATTTTCAGCATTTTTAAGTCGTTTCAGATTTTAGATGGAATTTGCAAAGTTCTAAGTCGTGAACGACTTAGTATAAGTCGTAAGTCGTATACGACTTAGGTAATAGGAGCGACCCAGGAATTTGGCGAGTTAAGGGTATAAGTATAAGTCGGTTGAATGACTAAGGGGTAGGTCGTCACATAGAGAAATATATTTTAAAAAGGAAATGATTTTGGAAATTCATTGGAATTTTATTTGGGATTTGAAAGTCAATTTGAAAATTGATTTGGAGTTGAAAAAGGAATATTTGTGAAATTGATTTGAAAATCGTATAAAGAGTGAATATTTGGAAATGTAAATTCACAATGGAAATTTATAAGTAGAAATTAATTGGTTATGGTAATTAATTAAGTATTAATTATTAATTAAGGGTTAATTAATGATTAATTAAAGGAAAATTTATTAAATGTTTTTGTAATTAATTGGTTATTAATTTACCATAACTAGCCAAATTTATTTATAGAAATTTATCTGATTTAAATTAATCAGATAATTAAATTAATCCTACTTATGGATGTTTGGATTATATTGGATGTTGAATTTTTTGACATCTCAAATATGTGATGCTTTGTGATATATCCTGTTCTGTGTTGTGATGTGTGATCTATTATCTATGATATATACATATCTGTGATCTGTGAATGAAAGATAAGCATTATAGTTTATACCGCTTATCAATTATATTGTTATATTTGATCTGTGATGGTTGAATGTTGTTGCACTATTGTGTTAAACCCTTGGACTACACAATACACACACAAATGTGGATTTCACGTGGAAATCAGTTAAGTCACAGATTTTTGACAATTCTAAAGATTGAATTTTTGAATCCGAAACAGTTTTGGAATTTAAATTTAAAGTTTTTGAAAATGAGTTTCAAAAATAAGAGTTATTTTAAATAACTTAATAAAAATTGAATTTAAATCATTTGATTTAAATTTTGAATTCAATACTTGAAATTGAATTCAATAATTTGGGAATTTTGGTTTAAAAGATTTTACAAGTGTAAAAGGTGTTTATACGGGTTTCTTGTTAACCATTTAAAATATTGTTTTGGAAATTTAAATTTAAACCCAAGATTTATACTTGGATGGCTTTAAAGTGTGCAATTGTAACCAGTTTTTCCCAAAACGAAAACTATCTTTTTTCAAATAATAATAGCTTTCATAAAGTGAAAAGATTTCCAATTTGTATCGAAACATGTCAAGTTGAAATGATTGTAAATAGTTTGGAAAAACTATGAATTAACCTTTGTGAAGATGATTAAGCTTTATTTTGAAATTAAAGAAGAATTTAAATGGTGTATCTTTTATATTATAAAAGACTTGAATTGTGAATAGTTTTGAAAGCTATAAATTAAATCTTGATTTAAAAATTTAATGGGTTAATCCAATTGAAATGGAAATTGATTTGGAAATCTATGAATGAATCTTTGTGAAACTGGGTAAACTTTGTGAAGTAAATCTTTTTGTTTAAAGATTTAAAATGATAATTGGTTTAAACCATTTAAAGGTAAGGATTTGGGCAATAAGTTGTGACTTAATTGAAACCCCATATCCATATGTTTTAAATATTGTGCTCACTATTCGGGTTAGCCGGGAAAAGACCTTTGTGTCATATAACCCATTCCGAATAAGTGATACGACGATATGGATCGTATTGAAGACCGGTGGTGAAGACCGGGTATTTATGAAAACGATAGGATGACCTATCGATTGTCTCTGCATCGTTAGCTACGGTATAGAGATTTCCTTTGTGATGGAAAGTTCGATCGGGATTGTGAATACCCGGATTGCAAGGGCTTCTTCGAAAGTGCCTTCGGTTCTGTTCGAACCCGGAACAGACTTATATGGTTACATGTCTGACATTACATTTTGAGACATAAAGCTGATTTCTTTCAAATACATTTCTGTTGGTGGCGGATAATTTATTCTCTTAGCTTAACACCCTTCTCTGAGACGTACGAGCTCAGAGGTTATGTAGTTGAAGGTTATCAGTGATATACTCCCAATTTAGTAGTGTGACATGCTGAGTGTTGCTGTGTGTTGATGGTCATTTACTGATCATTTGTTGATCAAAGCGTGGCTTTGTGAAAAAGGGTAGCTTTGTGGACGAGACCTCTTCGGATCTCACAACCCGGAAATGGTCGAAACAGGAATGATGCGGCAAGGTTTTGAGGGTCGCTCCCTTTAGGGTATGTCATTACCTTCTGGAAAGGGTGGTATCAGGTATGGAGCCCTGGTATTTAACCTATGTGGATACTCCAATCTCATTTACCCTGTGTGATTGTTGCTTTGTGATCGAGGCGCCTCGGATAAAGGTCCCAAAGGACGGGGGGGGGGGGGGTGGCATATTCGTGTAGTAGTTACCCAGTGTAAGGGGTAACCCGGCCTTGTGTTGGCAGAGAGCTAGTTAGTTCTCGGGACGTCCATCCAGAGGCAATTCCATTAGCAGTAGGAAGTTCCTTAGCCTGACCATTTGTTGGAAATCCAAAGAAACAATACGAACCTTGTACGGTTTTAGTTGTATAACCTGCTATGGAATGTGGCGGTAACCTGCTATTGAACATAGTAGCTATAGTAGGCATACAATAATGGTTGTATGCTGGCTAAGATTAATATTATACTTTCGAAATGTTTTCTGCACTATGCACTAATAGTAATATAAAAAATGATTTGTTTTGCATAGTAAGCATGTTTGACTATCATAAGAAGAAATCTCCTCCAATTCTGCGTTTGCATTGTCTGTGTGGCGGGAGGTCTTATAGTAGTTTCATTTTCCAAAAACGTTGCGGATGTCTTTTACTTCCTTTGTTGTTGTTGTTTTAAAGATAAATAACTGTTTTAAGTTCTCACACCAGTCCCATGACTGACTTGGAGTTTATTGTTCCTTTCTTAAACTCTGGGTGCCCACCAATTTCCACACGGGCAGTCTTGAGTCAGGTTATCAGGTCATTTTGGATTCAGGAGACGCTGTGGAGCTCAAGGGGCGAGTTGGATGGCAAGGCGTATCACTTGTATATGATATTATTTTTCTGCTGTGTATTCTGTATAAGGACAAGTTTGTATAACTGTCCATTGGTGTATTGTGTGTATATTGACTCTGATGATGTAATGTATAAACTGATATAGTTCTTTGATTTAAAGATTATTCATTTATCTATTATATGTTGTTCCGCTGCGATATGTGAGATTCTGATATTGTTTCTGTTGTTTCTTCTTTCTTTCTTTCTGTCTTCTTCTACCTATTCTTTTTAACTATAACAATTCGGTTTCCGGCATTCGATTGCTCGGCAGTTGATACAGTGGACGTATTAATGTCGATTTTCGGAAGTCGAAAATCTCAGAGCGTTACACAAAGTTAGCATTTTAATTTATTGACTTTAAATCTCCACATATATATTAGATTACAAACTTTACATATACATATGTTATTTTAAAAACATAGTTTACAATTAATTATATATGTATACATGTGTGTATGTTATCTTAGTTCAAAGTTTATAAGATGGGTTTTTGTGTAAAATCATAACTTTAATTCTATAATCCTTCCTATGTTGAAACTTGATTCAAACTTGTTATCAAAATATGAAATATGGCCAAAATTAATTTTAACATAATATGCTTAAAAGTTCAATTATTGTTTTGAAATGACATTGAATGAATTAGTAAAGGAAGGAGGAAAGTCTTTCATCTTTACTTCTTCATAAATGCCTACTTTATTCACTAATTGTATTGTTATAAATATAAATTATATATTGTCTGTTAGTAAAATATTTAACATATCATGTATAAGTATAAGTGAACTTTGTATATACATATGTTATTATTTTCTACGTGTTTTCAAAATAAAAGTATAGAAGACAAAGGCAAATATGAAGGGCTTCCCATCTATCCAACGTATGTTGTGAACCCATAAGATGTTACAGATGTGGCTGCTTTGGCCATAAACGAGATGGTTTTGGCATAAATGAGCCAATGACCCCAAAAGATGAAGAAAAATGCGAACTGCAAACGTCCAGATCCTCCATCAGTAGGCGATGTGGGTTGCAGAATTGTAAATCTTAAAGATAATTAAACTCTAGAGAGGGGTGAATAGTGTTTTCTAACCGATGTAAATATTTTCAAAGTTCTTTCAAGATTAATATTGAATCACAAATTATCAACATAGAAAGATAATATCAATCAATCATAGATAAAAATAAAGGCAATTAGGTAAAGTAGAGAGTTAGAGAGATGACACCAGAGGTTTTATAGTGGTTCAGATTTCTCCTACTTCTAGTCACATACAATTAGTTGTACATATTTCTTTTCAAATGCTAATCTTTAACCTGGCAGAAGACAAATCCAAATACAATCTCGATTTTGAAGCTACAAGACACACTCTCCTGAATTTCCAAGCTCAGGGTAGACTCATTTGATTTCAATTTTCGTAGCAATCGGAGTTGTCGTTTGTCCGAGGCAAGCCAAAACGCATAGAAATCGTTTTAATTTAAATTTGTTCGTTTATTTCCGTAACTCTCACATACGATCGAATTGGCTCCCAAAACACGTTCCATTGTGTTCGGAACGTGGGTAAAACCTTAGAAACACCAACCGACACGCTTCGTTTGGAGTTCGGAAAATCTCGAGTGAATAGTGTTTTGAGCAATTTTCTATAAAGGCCTCCATATTTCATTTTTTTCACAAAACCCTAAAAACCTAGGTCAGGCGGCCACTTCTTCATTCAATGGTCGAAATCGTGTATTCATCTTCTTCATTTTTGTTCAAATCCATCGATTTTTACGCGAAGTCATCAACTACAAAAATGTAGAGCACGTCGAGAACTTTATATCCAACGGTCGAGATTGGAAATGGCGCGACGTGGAGAGAGCTAGAGGGCCGCGTTCGCCTAGGGTTTGCGCACATTTTTCCACACGAGATGGAGGCCGAGCTTGCCGTGCTCATGACCGTGGGTAGCTCTCGTGGTGGGCATTGGAATGGAAGTCTCTGATCGTCTTCAAACATCTCGTGGTGGTCGCGCAATTGATGAAGAAATTGGCGGCTATGGGTGGGTTTCGAACGTGATTTCCTAGAGCAATAGCGTGATGGAGGAAGAAGAACGTGAGCGGCCAGATTCTCATCAAGCTAATCGAACGGCCACGATGTGAGGGTTTAAAAATAAATAAAAGAATGTGTAAATTGATTTATATTAAAAATCGTATAACTTTGTAACGCTATAACTTTTTCGTACGAGGTCAAAAACTGACGAAACAAATTGCGTTGCATTCGTTTTGTCGAGCACTACGTAATGGAACTGGATTGGAGTCATTTGGAGCTTGTGTGAATTTTGGGTAAAATTAAACGCGTGTTTAATTTTATTCGAAATAATATACTGCAACCGTTATTGAAAGCAAGGTGAGAACTTCTCACTCAATCGAAATTGTTTCAATTTAAATTTTAAATAGTTAGATTTAAAATTGTTGATTGTATGCTTGGATGATAAATTGTTATCTATTGTGTTGAAATAGACCCTATGCGCCGTATATTAAGCGGAGGTTATTTATTAAAAACATATACCACGATAATTCCACCGTGAAGTGGAATTGGTATTATATATATTTGGAGTTGATTTCCCGCATTATATAGCGGATGAGACCCTATTGCGCCGCATAATAGCGGATAGTATTTTATAAATCCCATATACCACGATATTCCACCTCGAAGTGGAATTGGTATTGTGCTAACATCTGTGGATGTAGGGAAACAGGTTGGAGGGATCCAACTGAATTCCTCAGACATTTGAATTTATTTCAATGTTGTGTGTTGACTATTTATAATCTCCGTGTGATTATCTTTGTGATTGAAATTGTTGAAGGCTATAATTTAGCCGAATATATTTTTGGTATCGATGGATACCAGTAATAAATAAAAATTGGATTTTCGAAAAATTCAAGTTGAAAGTTTATTTTAAAATTATTTTTGAGAATTGGATAAATATAAAAAAGGAGTTTTAAAAAGAAAAAAGTTATTTTTGAACCATATTGAATTAAATTCCAAATTATGGGAAAAATGGCTTAATGAATGGATTTCGATTAATATTATCATAAGTTGAAGAATTTATTTAAATTTGGATTTTTAAATAGATTTGAAGAGATAGAGAAATATATTTTAAAAAGGAAATGATTTTGGAAATTCATTAGAATTTTATTTGGGATTTGAAAGTCAATTTGAAAATTGATTTGGAGTTGAAAAAGGAATATTTGTGAAATTGATTTGAAAATCGTATAAAGAGTGAATATTTGGAAATGTAAATTCACAATGGAAATTTATAAGTAGAAATTAATTGGTTATGGTAATTAATTAAGTATTAATTATTAATTAAGGGTTAATTAATGATTAATTAAAGGAAAATTTATTAAATGTTTTTGTAATTAATTGGTTATTAATTTACCATAACTAGCCAAATTTATTTATAGAAATTTATCTGATTTAAATTAATCAGATAATTAAATTAATCCTACTTATGGATGTTTGGATTATATTGGATGTTGAATTTTTTGACATCTCAAATATGTGATGCTTTGTGATATATCCTGTTCTGTGTTGTGATGTGTGATCTATTATCTATGATATATACATATCTGTGATCTGTGAATGAAAGATAAGCATTATAGTTTATACCGCTTATCAATTATATTGTTATATTTGATCTGTGATGGTTGAATGTTGTTGCACTATTGTGTTAAACCCTTGGACTACACAATACACACACAAATGTGGATTTCACGTGGAAATCAGTTAAGTCACAGATTTTTGACAATTCTAAAGATTGAATTTTTGAATCCGAAACAGTTTTGGAATTTAAATTTAAAGTTTTTGAAAATGAGTTTCAAAAATAAGAGTTATTTTAAATAACTTAATAAAAATTGAATTTAAATCATTTGATTTAAATTTTGAATTCAATACTTGAAATTGAATTCAATAATTTGGGAATTTTGGTTTAAAAGATTTTACAAGTGTAAAAGGTGTTTATACGGGTTTCTTGTTAACCATTTAAAATATTGTTTTGGAAATTTAAATTTAAACCCAAGATTTATACTTGGATGGCTTTAAAGTGTGCAATTGTAACCAGTTTTTCCCAAAACGAAAACTATCTTTTTTCAAATAATAATAGCTTTCATAAAGTGAAAAGATTTCCAATTTGTATCGAAACATGTCAAGTTGAAATGATTGTAAATAGTTTGGAAAAACTATGAATTAACCTTTGTGAAGATGATTAAGCTTTATTTTGAAATTAAAGAAGAATTTAAATGGTGTATCTTTTATATTATAAAAGACTTGAATTGTGAATAGTTTTGAAAGCTATAAATTAAATCTTGATTTAAAAATTTAATGGGTTAATCCAATTGAAATGGAAATTGATTTGGAAATCTATGAATGAATCTTTGTGAAACTGGGTAAACTTTGTGAAGTAAATCTTTTTGTTTAAAGATTTAAAATGATAATTGGTTTAAACCATTTAAAGGTAAGGATTTGGGCAATAAGTTGTGACTTAATTGAAACCCCATATCCATATGTTTTAAATATTGTGCTCACTATTCGGGTTAGCCGGGAAAAGACCTTTGTGTCATATAACCCATTCCGAATAAGTGATACGACGATATGGATCGTATTGAAGACCGGTGGTGAAGACCGGGTATTTATGAAAACGATAGGATGACCTATCGATTGTCTCTGCATCGTTAGCTACGGTATAGAGATTTCCTTTGTGATGGAAAGTTCGATCGGGATTGTGAATACCCGGATTGCAAGGGCTTCTTCGAAAGTGCCTTCGGTTCTGTTCGAACCCGGAACAGACTTATATGGTTACATGTCTGACATTACATTTTGAGACATAAAGCTGATTTCTTTCAAATACATTTCTGTTGGTGGCGGATAATTTATTCTCTTAGCTTAACACCCTTCTCTGAGACGTACGAGCTCAGAGGTTATGTAGTTGAAGGTTATCAGTGATATACTCCCAATTTAGTAGTGTGACATGCTGAGTGTTGCTGTGTGTTGATGGTCATTTACTGATCATTTGTTGATCAAAGCGTGGCTTTGTGAAAAAGGGTAGCTTTGTGGACGAGACCTCTTCGGATCTCACAACCCGGAAATGGTCGAAACAGGAATGATGCGGCAAGGTTTTGAGGGTCGCTCCCTTTAGGGTATGTCATTACCTTCTGGAAAGGGTGGTATCAGGTATGGAGCCCTGGTATTTAACCTATGTGGATACTCCAATCTCATTTACCCTGTGTGATTGTTGCTTTGTGATCGAGGCGCCTCGGATAAAGGTCCCAAAGGACGGGGGGGGGGTGGCATATTCGTGTAGTAGTTACCCAGTGTAAGGGGTAACCCGGCCTTGTGTTGGCAGAGAGCTAGTTAGTTCTCGGGACGTCCATCCAGAGGCAATTCCATTAGCAGTAGGAAGTTCCTTAGCCTGACCATTTGTTGGAAATCCAAAGAAACAATACGAACCTTGTACGGTTTTAGTTGTATAACCTGCTATGGAATGTGGCGGTAACCTGCTATTGAACATAGTAGCTATAGTAGGCATACAATAATGGTTGTATGCTGGCTAAGATTAATATTATACTTTCGAAATGTTTTCTGCACTATGCACTAATAGTAATATAAAAAATGATTTGTTTTGCATAGTAAGCATGTTTGACTATCATAAGAAGAAATCTCCTCCAATTCTGCGTTTGCATTGTCTGTGTGGCGGGAGGTCTTATAGTAGTTTCATTTTCCAAAAACGTTGCGGATGTCTTTTACTTCCTTTGTTGTTGTTGTTTTAAAGATAAATAACTGTTTTAAGTTCTCACACCAGTCCCATGACTGACTTGGAGTTTATTGTTCCTTTCTTAAACTCTGGGTGCCCACCAATTTCCACACGGGCAGTCTTGAGTCAGGTTATCAGGTCATTTTGGATTCAGGAGACGCTGTGGAGCTCAAGGGGCGAGTTGGATGGCAAGGCGTATCACTTGTATATGATATTATTTTTCTGCTGTGTATTCTGTATAAGGACAAGTTTGTATAACTGTCCATTGGTGTATTGTGTGTATATTGACTCTGATGATGTAATGTATAAACTGATATAGTTCTTTGATTTAAAGATTATTCATTTATCTATTATATGTTGTTCCGCTGCGATATGTGAGATTCTGATATTGTTTCTGTTGTTTCTTCTTTCTTTCTTTCTGTCTTCTTCTACCTATTCTTTTTAACTATAACAATTCGGTTTCCGGCATTCGATTGCTCGGCAGTTGATACAGTGGACGTATTAATGTCGATTTTCGGAAGTCGAAAATCTCAGAGCGTTACACAAAGTTAGCATTTTAATTTATTGACTTTAAATCTCCACATATATATTAGATTACAAACTTTACATATACATATGTTATTTTAAAAACATAGTTTACAATTAATTATATATGTATACATGTGTGTATGTTATCTTAGTTCAAAGTTTATAAGATGGGTTTTTGTGTAAAATCATAACTTTAATTCTATAATCCTTCCTATGTTGAAACTTGATTCAAACTTGTTATCAAAATATGAAATATGGCCAAAATTAATTTTAACATAATATGCTTAAAAGTTCAATTATTGTTTTGAAATGACATTGAATGAATTAGTAAAGGAAGGAGGAAAGTCTTTCATCTTTACTTCTTCATAAATGCCTACTTTATTCACTAATTGTATTGTTATAAATATAAATTATATATTGTCTGTTAGTAAAATATTTAACATATCATGTATAAGTATAAGTGAACTTTGTATATACATATGTTATTATTTTCTACGTGTTTTCAAAATAAAAGTATAGAAGACAAAGGCAAATATGAAGGGCTTCCCATCTATCCAACGTATGTTGTGAACCCATAAGATGTTACAGATGTGGCTGCTTTGGCCATAAACGAGATGGTTTTGGCATAAATGAGCCAATGACCCCAAAAGATGAAGAAAAATGCGAACTGCAAACGTCCAGATCCTCCATCAGTAGGCGATGTGGGTTGCAGAATTGTAAATCTTAAAGATAATTAAACTCTAGAGAGGGGTGAATAGTGTTTTCTAACCGATGTAAATATTTTCAAAGTTCTTTCAAGATTAATATTGAATCACAAATTATCAACATAGAAAGATAATATCAATCAATCATAGATAAAAATAAAGGCAATTAGGTAAAGTAGAGAGTTAGAGAGATGACACCAGAGGTTTTATAGTGGTTCAGATTTCTCCTACTTCTAGTCACATACAATTAGTTGTACATATTTCTTTTCAAATGCTAATCTTTAACCTGGCAGAAGACAAATCCAAATACAATCTCGATTTTGAAGCTACAAGACACACTCTCCTGAATTTCCAAGCTCAGGGTAGACTCATTTGATTTCAATTTTCGTAGCAATCGGAGTTGTCGTTTGTCCGAGGCAAGCCAAAACGCATAGAAATCGTTTTAATTTAAATTTGTTCGTTTATTTCCGTAACTCTCACATACGATCGAATTGGCTCCCAAAACACGTTCCATTGTGTTCGGAACGTGGGTAAAACCTTAGAAACACCAACCGACACGCTTCGTTTGGAGTTCGGAAAATCTCGAGTGAATAGTGTTTTGAGCAATTTTCTATAAAGGCCTCCATATTTCATTTTTTTCACAAAACCCTAAAAACCTAGGTCAGGCGGCCACTTCTTCATTCAATGGTCGAAATCGTGTATTCATCTTCTTCATTTTTGTTCAAATCCATCGATTTTTACGCGAAGTCATCAACTACAAAAATGTAGAGCACGTCGAGAACTTTATATCCAACGGTCGAGATTGGAAATGGCGCGACGTGGAGAGAGCTAGAGGGCCGCGTTCGCCTAGGGTTTGCGCACATTTTTCCACACGAGATGGAGGCCGAGCTTGCCGTGCTCATGACCGTGGGTAGCTCTCGTGGTGGGCATTGGAATGGAAGTCTCTGATCGTCTTCAAACATCTCGTGGTGGTCGCGCAATTGATGAAGAAATTGGCGGCTATGGGTGGGTTTCGAACGTGATTTCCTAGAGCAATAGCGTGATGGAGGAAGAAGAACGTGAGCGGCCAGATTCTCATCAAGCTAATCGAACGGCCACGATGTGAGGGTTTAAAAATAAATAAAAGAATGTGTAAATTGATTTATATTAAAAATCGTATAACTTTGTAACGCTATAACTTTTTCGTACGAGGTCAAAAACTGACGAAACAAATTGCGTTGCATTCGTTTTGTCGAGCACTACGTAATGGAACTGGATTGGAGTCATTTGGAGCTTGTGTGAATTTTGGGTAAAATTAAACGCGTGTTTAATTTTATTCGAAATAATATACTGCAACCGTTATTGAAAGCAAGGTGAGAACTTCTCACTCAATCGAAATTGTTTCAATTTAAATTTTAAATAGTTAGATTTAAAATTGTTGATTGTATGCTTGGATGATAAATTGTTATCTATTGTGTTGAAATAGACCCTATGCGCCGTATATTAAGCGGAGGTTATTTATTAAAAACATATACCACGATAATTCCACCGTGAAGTGGAATTGGTATTATATATATTTGGAGTTGATTTCCCGCATTATATAGCGGATGAGACCCTATTGCGCCGCATAATAGCGGATAGTATTTTATAAATCCCATATACCACGATATTCCACCTCGAAGTGGAATTGGTATTGTGCTAACATCTGTGGATGTAGGGAAACAGGTTGGAGGGATCCAACTGAATTCCTCAGACATTTGAATTTATTTCAATGTTGTGTGTTGACTATTTATAATCTCCGTGTGATTATCTTTGTGATTGAAATTGTTGAAGGCTATAATTTAGCCGAATATATTTTTGGTATCGATGGATACCAGTAATAAATAAAAATTGGATTTTCGAAAAATTCAAGTTGAAAGTTTATTTTAAAATTATTTTTGAGAATTGGATAAATATAAAAAAGGAGTTTTAAAAAGAAAAAAGTTATTTTTGAACCATATTGAATTAAATTCCAAATTATGGGAAAAATGGCTTAATGAATGGATTTCGATTAATATTATCATAAGTTGAAGAATTTATTTAAATTTGGATTTTTAAATAGATTTGAAGAGATAGAGAAATATATTTTAAAAAGGAAATGATTTTGGAAATTCATTAGAATTTTATTTGGGATTTGAAAGTCAATTTGAAAATTGATTTGGAGTTGAAAAAGGAATATTTGTGAAATTGATTTGAAAATCGTATAAAGAGTGAATATTTGGAAATGTAAATTCACAATGGAAATTTATAAGTAGAAATTAATTGGTTATGGTAATTAATTAAGTATTAATTATTAATTAAGGGTTAATTAATGATTAATTAAAGGAAAATTTATTAAATGTTTTTGTAATTAATTGGTTATTAATTTACCATAACTAGCCAAATTTATTTATAGAAATTTATCTGATTTAAATTAATCAGATAATTAAATTAATCCTACTTATGGATGTTTGGATTATATTGGATGTTGAATTTTTTGACATCTCAAATATGTGATGCTTTGTGATATATCCTGTTCTGTGTTGTGATGTGTGATCTATTATCTATGATATATACATATCTGTGATCTGTGAATGAAAGATAAGCATTATAGTTTATACCGCTTATCAGTTATATTGTTATATTTGATCTGTGATGGTTGAATGTTGTTGCACTATTGTGTTAAACCCTTGGACTACACAATACACACACAAATGTGGATTTCACGTGGAAATCGGTTAAGTCACAGATTTTTGACAATTCTAAAGATTGAATTTTTGAATTCGAAACAGTTTTGGAATTTAAATTGAAAGTTTTTGAAAATGAGTTTCAAAAATAAGAGTTATTTTAAATAACTTAATAAAATTGGAATTTAAATCATTTGATTTAAATTTTGAATTCAATACTTCAAATTGAATTCAATAATTTGGGAATTTTGGTTTAAAAGATTTTACAAGTGTAAAAGGTGTTTATACGGGTTCTTGTTAACCATTTAAAATATGGTTATGGAAATTTAAATTTAAATCCAAGATTTATACTTGGATGGCTTTAAAGTGTGCAATTGTAACCAGTTTTTCCCAAAATGAAAACTATCTGTTTTCAAATAATAATAGCTTTCATAAAGTGAAAAGATTTCCAATTTGTATCGAAACATTTCAAGTTGAAATGAAATTATAAATAGTTTGGAAAAACTATGAATTAACCTTTGTGAAGATGATAAAGCTTTATTTTGAAATTAAAGAAGATTTTAAAAGGTGTATCTTTTATATTATAAAAGACTTGAATTATGAATAGTTTTGAAAGCTATAAATTAAATCTTGATTTAAAAATTTAATGGGTTAATCCAATTGAAATGGAAATTGATTTGGAAATCTGTGAATGAATCTTTGTGAAACTGGGTAAACTTTGTGAAGTAAATCTTTTTGTTTAAAGATTTAAAATGGTAATTGGTTTAAACCATTTAAAGGTACGGATTTGGGTAATAAGTTATGACTTAATTGAAACCCCATATCCATATGTTTTAAATATTGTGTTCACTATTCGGGTTAGCCGGGAAAAGACCTTTGTGTCATATAACCCATTCCGAATAAGTGATACGACGATATGGATCGTATTGAAGACCGGTGGTGAAGACCGGGTATTTGTGAAAACGATAGGATGACCTATCGATTGTCTCTGCATCGTTAGCTACGGTATAGAGATTTCCTTTGTGATGGGAAGTTCGATCGGGATTGTGAATACCCGGATTGCAAGGGCTTCTTCGAAAGTGCCTTCGGTTCTGTTCGAACCCGGAACAGACTTGTATGGTTACATATCTGACATTACATTTTGAGATATAAAGCCGATTTCTTTCAAATACATTTCTGTTGGTGGCGGAGAATTTATTCTCTTAGCTTAACACCCTTCTCTGAGACGTACGAGCTTAGAGGTTATGTAGTTGAAGGTTATCAGTGATATACTCCCAATTTGTTAGTGTAGCATGCTGAGTGTTGATGGTCATTTACTGATCATTTGTTGATCAAAGCGTGGCTTTGTGAAAAAGCGTAGCTTTGTGGACGAGACCTCTTCGGACCTCACAACCCGGAAATGGTCGAAACAGGAATGATGCGGCAAGGTTATGAGGGTCGCTCCCTTTAGGGTATGTCATTTCCTTCTGGAAAAGCGTGGTATCAGGTATGGAGCCCTGGTATTTAACCTATATGGATACTCCAATCTCATTTACCCTATGTGATTGTTGCTTTGTGATCGAGGCACCTCGAATAAAGGTCCCAAAGGACCGGGGGGTGGCATATTCGTGTAGTAGTTACCCAGTGTAAGGGGTAACCCGGCCTTGTGTTGGCAGAGAGCTAGTTAGTTCTCGGGACGTCCATCCAGAGGCGATCCCATTGGCAGTAGGAAGTTCCTTAGCCTGACCATTTGTTGGAGATCCAAAGAAACAATATGAACCTTGTACGGTTTTAGTTGTATATCCTGCTATGGAATGTGGCGGTAACCTGCTGTTGAACATAGTAGCTATAGTAGGCATACAATAATGGTTGTATGTTGGCTAAGATTAATATTATACTTTCGAAATGTTTTCTGCACTATGCACTAATAATAATATCAAAAATGATTCGTTTTGCGTAGTAAGCATGTTTGACTATCATAAGAAGAAATCTCCTCCAATTCTGCATTTGCGTTGTGTGTGTGGTGGGAGGTCTTATAGTAGTTTCATTTTCCAAAAACATTGCGGATGTCTTTTACTTCCTTTGTTGTTGTTGTTTTAAAGATAAATAACTATTTTAAGTTCTCACACCAGTCCCATGACTGACCTGGAGTTTATTGTTCCTTTCCTAAACTCTGGGTGCCCACCAATTTCCATACGGGCAGTCTAGAGTCAGGTTATTAGATCATTCTGGATTTAGGAGACGCTGTGGAGCTCAAGGGGCGAGCTGGATGGCGAGGCGTATCACTTGTATATGATATTATTTTTCCGCTGTGTATTCTGTATGAGGACAAGTTTGTATAACTGTCCATTGATGTATTGTGTGTATATTGACTCTGATGATGTAATGTATAAACTGATATAGTTCTTTGATTTAAAGATTATTCATTTATCTATTATATGTTGTTCCGTTGCGTTATGTGAGATTCTGATATTGTTTCTGTTGTTTCTTCTTTCTTTCTTTCTGTCTTCTTCTACCTCTTCTTTTTAACTATAACAATTCGGTTTCCGGCATTCGATTGCTCGGCAGTTGATACAGTGGACGTATTAATGTCGATTTTCGGAAGTCGAAAATCTCGGAGCGTTACATGTGGTATCGGAGCATATGGTTAAGCGACAACCTTGGCTCTGTTGGGTGTTACTCATTAGAGATAGAGTCAGTAGTACTCTAGAATGAGTGTGAGTGTAATAATAGATATGAGCGCGTATTTGTTAGTTAATATAAAACTGTTTTATATTGTGTTTGCTTATCCGTTGAGCTGTTTATGAATTCTGGTCGGTATGTGGGACGCCATATTATCGATAGGGATTTCTAAACCCTTAAACGAGGCGAGTCGACATAGTATCATTTTAAATTGGGTAAATGAAATAATTTTACCTCGATTATATTTTGTATATAAAGGAAATAATTTTTCAGAATTATTAAAGTGTATATAAAATTAATTGTTTGGTTGTTGAAAACGTGAATATATATAAATTAATAAAAGTTGTTTGAATAATCTAAATAAAAGCAACAATTGTATAAGTATAGAATTATAATTAAGATGATTTACAATTGTGAAATAATCTTGTATAAGTAAAGTTAAATAGTGAAATTATATAAGTAAAGATTTGTAAATGTGATTTATAAATAAAAGGAAAATTTTGAAAAGAATTTAAGTACTGGATTCATTATTGTTGCTGGGAAATAATATGGTTGATGACTGCAGCATCATCAGTATCATTTTCATGTTTCTGTGTGATGGATTTGCTACCATAGTAAATTGAAAAATTGAAGTTTCGTTGTGATAAACAAATTTAATTAAAAAAAAATCCAAGTTGGAATTGATGAATATAAGTAAAATGAGTTTTGAACTTATAATATGAGATAATAAATTCAGCTTTGGTAAAGTTAAATAAATTAAATCAGATCTGAATTGGATTAGATAAGTGATTATAATATGAATTTGGAAGTTTAAATAAATAAGTTGTATAACTTGGAGAATGAGAAAAGATAAGTAAAAACCAAATATCAAAATGGTTAATTAATTTTGTTAAGCAAAATGAGATATGAATTTGAATAATTGATGAAATTTGATTTTGGTAAAAGTTAAATAGAGATTTAATTGTTTAAGTCGAATATATCGATTTACTTTAGAATTGGAATCTGAATTGGAACTTAAGTAAAAGTTGAATAAAAAATGAAGTTGATTTTGGTGTCGAAGTGAAATAATAAAGTGAATTAAATAAAGGTGAACTTGAGTTATATGAATGAAATTCAACCTTATTTGTAAAATGAATTTGCAATTGAGTTGAACTAATGGATTGAAAGTTAATCAATCGAATGTAAATAAATTGATATGGAATAATGAATATAAGTGTTAATTCATTAAAAGCTAATAAATTGGAAATTCAATTAAAGCCAATTTAATATTAAACCAATTGGAATTAAAAGTGTTGAACCAAATTGAAAGTAAATTAAATGAATTTGGTTGTGTTGAATATACATTGGTTGTTATATGGTTGTTAGTTGATTGTATATAATTCATTAAGTGTTAATGAAATTGAATTAGTGAAATTGAAAGCTATGTAATTTGATTTGAATTGAAAGTGAAGTAAATTTAAATAGAAATTGATTTAAATTGAAAGTGAACCAACTTGAATTTAAATTAGTGAATGTAAACAAATTGAAAATGAATGATTGAATGTCATTATATATGAATTGGTTGTAAACAATTACAAGTAATGTCGAAATCATATAAGTTGCTTATAAACCTTGTTTAGTATGCATTTCTTTTAATATGCATGTGTTGTAGTTGTTTAAAAGAGTAAAATGTTAATAACTTCATATATGTGGCACTTACATATTTAAATTGAGAAAGTACAGGTGCTGTGGCTGCCGTTCGGCTGGTTGGGTCGCGCTAAAATGCTAAATAAATAACTGCTTTGCTTAAAAATGCTAAAAAGGTACGCCTACGCAATAAAAATATGAAATATGAACCGTTTTTCTGCTTTTCCGACCGTGTGGATCGATGTATATATATTTATGTCTATTGTGATCCTACTACGATCGAACCGTGCAAAGGAGGCTATGGAGAATTTTTCTGAAAATTTAAGGCGTTAGAAAATTTTCGGGAAATTTTGGAAAATTTGTGAAAACTAAATTTTGGATTTGGAGTTAAAAGTTAAACGATATAGTTTGTTTTGAAAAGTATAACTAAGTATAGATTTTAAAAACTTAGCAAAGTTTTTGAAAGAGTTTAACCATTGGATTTTGGGGAAGTTATACACTTAAGTGATTTTGAAATCTAATTTGAACGAATTGTTTGAAAAGTTAATGGATTTGGGGCATTTTTCTTACTTTGCAATTTCGAGGACGAAATTCTTTTAAGGGGGAAGATTGTAACGACCCAGAATTTCTGTCATTTGAAATTAGTATATTTAATTGATTTTAAATATTAACAAGTGAAATTGGTAAGCTGAATAAATTTAATTTCGAATATAGAGATTTAATTGGATAATTAAATCGATAATTTAATATTTGAAATTGCGTAAATAATTGGAAATTGGATTAAATGTGTATAAAAATGATTTATAAAGTTGTATTAAATCATATTGGAGTTAGAATGATGTTTGTGAACTTTTAAAATTGGATTAAAAGTTAAATTGTAGAAATTGAATATTTTAATATTTAATTGACGAGTAAAAATAGTCATTTTTCAAACAGTCTCAGATTTTGACGAAACCAGTTTCATCGGATCCGTAATGTAATATTATTGTAAGATTTCAATTTTCGTAGCAATCGGAGTTGTCGTTTGTCCGGGACAAGCCAAAACCCATAGAAATCGTTATAATCGGTTTAATTTAAATTTAATTGTTTATTTCCGTAACTCTCACATACGATCGAATTGGCTCCCGAAACACATTCCATTGTGTTCGGAATGTGGGTAAAACCTTAGAAACGCCAGCCGGCACGCTTCGTTTGGAGTTCGGAAAATCTCGAGTGAATAGTGTTTTGAGCAATTTTCTATAAAGGCCTCCATATTTCATTTTTTTCACAAAACACTAAAGACCTAGGTCAGGCCACCACTTCTTCATTCAATGGCCGAAATCGTGTCTTCATCTTCTTCATTTTTGTTCAAATCCATCGATTTTTACGCGAAGTCATCAACTACAAAAATGTAGAGCACGTCGAGAACTGTATATCCAACGGTCGAGATTGGAAATGGCACGACGTGGAGAGAGCTAGAGGGCCGTGTTCGCCTAGGGTTTGCGCATGTTTTTCCACGCGAGATGGAGGCCGAGCTTGCCGTGCTCGTGACCGTGGGTAGCTCTCGTGGTGGGCGTTGGAATGGAAATCTCTGATCGTCTTCAAACATCTCGTGGTGGTCGCGTAATTGATGAAGAAATTAGCGGCTATAGGTGGGTTTCGAACGTGATTTCCTGGAGCAATAGCGTGATGGAGGAAGAAGAACGTGAGCGGCCAGATTCTCATCAAGCTAATCGAACGGCCACGATGTGAGGGTTTAAAAATAAATAAAAGAATGTGTAAATTGATTTATATTAAAAATCGTATAACTTTGTAACGCTATAACTTTTTCGTACGAGGTCGAAAACCGACGAAACAAATTGCGTTGCATTCGTTTTGTCGAGCACTACGTAATGGAACTGGATTGGAGTCGTCTGGAGCTTGTGTGAATTTTGGGTAAAATTAAACGCGTGTTTAATTTTATTCGAAATAATATACTGCAACCGTTATTGAAAGCAAGGTGAGAACTTCTCACTCAATCGTAATTGTTTCAATTTAAATTTTAAATAGTTAGATTTAAAATTGTTGATTGTATGCTTGGATGATAAATTGTTATCTATTGTGTTGAAATAGACCCTATGCGCCGTATATTAAGCGGAGGTTATTTATTAAAAACATATACCACGATAATTCCACCGTGAAGTGGAATTGGTATTATATATATTTGGAGTTGATTTCCCGCATTATATAGCGGATGAGACCCTATTGCGCCGCATAATAGCGGATAGTATTTTATAAATCCCATATACCACGATATTCCACCTCGAAGTGGAATTGGTATTGTGCTAACATCTGTGGATGTAGGGAAACAGGTTGGAGGGATCCAACTGAATTCCTCAGACATTTGAATTTATTTCAATGTTGTGTGTTGACTATTTATAATCTCCGTGTGATTATCTTTGTGATTGAAATTGTTGAAGGCTATAATTTAGCCGAATATATTTTTGGTATCGATGGATACCAGTAATAAATAAAAATTGGATTTTCGAAAAATTCAAGTTGAAAGTTTATTTTAAAATTATTTTTGAGAATTGGATAAATATAAAAAAGGAGTTTTAAAAAGAAAAAAGTTATTTTTGAACCATATTGAATTAAATTCCAAATTATGGGAAAAATGGCTTAATGAATGGATTTCGATTAATATTATCATAAGTTGAAGAATTTATTTAAATTTGGATTTTTAAATAGATTTGAAGAGATAGAGAAATATATTTTAAAAAGGAAATGATTTTGGAAATTCATTAGAATTTTATTTGGGATTTGAAAGTCAATTTGAAAATTGATTTGGAGTTGAAAAAGGAATATTTGTGAAATTGATTTGAAAATCGTATAAAGAGTGAATATTTGGAAATGTAAATTCACAATGGAAATTTATAAGTAGAAATTAATTGGTTATGGTAATTAATTAAGTATTAATTATTAATTAAGGGTTAATTAATGATTAATTAAAGGAAAATTTATTAAATGTTTTTGTAATTAATTGGTTATTAATTTACCATAACTAGCCAAATTTATTTATAGAAATTTATCTGATTTAAATTAATTAGATAATTAAATTAATCCTACTTATGGATGTTTGGATTATATTGGATGTTTAATTTTTTGACATCTCAAATATGTGATGCTTTGTGATATATCCTGTTCTGTGTTGTGATGTGTGATCTATTATCTATGATATATACATATCTGTGATCTGTGAATGAAAGATAAGCATTATAGTTTATACCGCTTATCAATTATATTGTTATATTTGATCTGTGATGGTTGAATGTTGTTGCACTATTGTGTTAAACCCTTGGACTACACAATACACACACAAATGTAGATTTCACGTGGAAATCGGTTGTCACAGATTTTTGACAATTCTAAAGATTGAATTTTTGAATTCGAAACAGTTTTGGAATTTAAATTGAAAGTTTTTGAAAATGAGTTTAAAAAATAAGAGTTATTTTAAATAACTTAATAAAATTGGAATTTAAATCATTTGATTTAAATTTTGAATTCAATACTTGAAATTGAATTCAATAATTTGGGAATTTTGGTTTAAAAGATTTTACAAGTGTAAAAGGTGTTTATACGGGTTTCTTGTTAACCATTTAAAATATGGTTTTGGAAATTTAAATTTAAACCCAATATTTATACTTGGATGGCTTTAAAGTGTGTAATTGTAACCAGTTTTTCCCAAAACGAAAACTATCTATTTTCAAATAACAATAGCTTTCATAAAGTGAAAAGATTTCCAATTTGTATCGAAACATGTCAAGTTGAAATGATTAAGCTTTATTTTGAAATTAAAGAAGAATTTAATAGTTTGGAAAAACTATGAATTAACCTTTGTGAAGATGATTAAGCTTTATTTTGAAATTAAAGAAGAATTTAAAAGGTGTATCTTTTATATTATAAAAGACTTGAATTGTGAATAGTTTTGAAAGCTATAAATTAAATCTTGATTTAAAAATTTAATGGGTTAATCCAATTGAAATGGAAATTGATTTGGAAATCTATGAATGAATCTTTGTGAAACTAGATAAACTTTGTGAAGTAAATCTTTTTGTTTAAAGATTTAAAATGGTAATTGGTTTAAACCATTTAAAGGTAAGGATTTGGGTAATAAGTTGTGACTTAATTGAAACCCCATATCCATATGTTTTAAATATTGTGCTCACTATTCGGGTTAGCCGGGAAAAGACCTTTGTGTCATATAACCCATTCCGAATAAGTGATACGATGATACGGATCGTATTGAAGACCGGTGGTGAAGACCGGGTATTTGTGAAAACGATAGGATGACGTATCGATTGTCTCTGCATCGTTAGCTACGGTTTAGAGATTTCCTTTGTGATGGGAAGTTCGATCGGGATTGTGAATACCCGGATTGCAAGGGCTTCTTCGAAAGTGCCTTCGGTTCTGTTCGAACCCGAAACAGACTTGTATGGTTACATATCTGACATTACATTTTGAGATATAAAGCTGATTTCTTTCAAATACATTTCTGTTGGTGGCGGAGAATTTATTCTCTTAGCTTAACACCCTTCTCTGAGACGTACGAGCTCAGAGGTTATGTAGTTGAAGGTTATCAGTGATATACTTCCAATTTGTTAGTGTGACATGCTGAGTGTTGCTGTGTGTTGATGGTCATTTACCGATCATTTGTTGATCAAAGCGTGGCTTTGTGAAAAAGGGTAGCTTTGTGGACGAGACCTCTTCGGATCTCACAACCCGAAAATGGTCGAAACAGGAATGATGCGGCAAGGTTATGAGGGTCGCTCCCTTTAGGGTATGTCATTTCCTTCTGGAAAAGGGTGGTATCAGGTATGGAGCCCTGGTATTTAACCTATGTGGATACTCCAATCTCATTTACCCTGTGTGATTGTTGCTTTGTGATCGAGGCGCCTCAGATAAAGGTCCCAAAGGACGGGGGGGGGGGGGGTGGCATATTCGTGTAGTAGTTACCCAGTGTAAGGGGTAACCCGGCCTTGTGTTGGCAAAGAGCTAGTTAGTTCTCGGGACGTCCATCCAGAGGCCATCCCATTAGCAGAGGAAGTTCCTTAGCCTGACTATTTGTTGGAAATCCAAAGAAACAATACGAACCTTGTACGGTTTTAGTTGTATAACCTGCTACGGAATGTGGCGGTAACCTGCTATTGAACATAGTAGCTATAGTAGGCATACAATAATGGTTGTATGCTGGCTAAGATTAATATTATACTTTCGAAATGTTTTCTGCACTATGCACTAATAGTAATATCAAAAATGATTTGTTTTGTGTAGTAAGCATGTTTGACTATCATAAGAAGAAATCTCCTCCAATTATGCGTTTGCATTGTGTGTGTGGCGGGAGGTCTTATAGTAGTTTCATTTTCTAAAAACATTGCGGATGTCTTTTACTTCCTTTGTTGTTGTTGTTTTAAAGATAAATAACTGTTTTAAGTTCTCACTCCAGTCCCATGACTGACCTGGAGTTTATTGTTCCTTTCCTAAACTCTGGGTGCCCACCAATTTCCACACGGGCAGTCTAGAGTCAGGTTATCAGGTCATTTTGGATTCAGGAGACGTTGTGGAGCTCAAGGGGCGAGCTGGATGGCGAGGCGTATCACTTGTATATGATATTATTTTTCCGCTGTGTATTCTGTATGACAAGTTTGTATAACTGTCCATTGATGTATTGTGTGTATATTGACTCTGATGATGTAATGTATAAACTGATATAGTTCTTTGATTTAAAGATTATTCATTTATCTATTATATGTTGTTCCGCTGCGATATGTGAGATTCTGATATTGTTTCTATTGTTTCTTCTTTCTTTCTTTCTATCTTCTTCTACCTCTTCTTTTTAACTATAACAATTCGGTTTCCGGCATTCGATTGCTCGGAAGTTGATACAGTGGACGTTTTAATGTCTATTTTCGGAAGTCGAAAATCTCAAAGCATTACACAAAGTTAGCCTTTTAATTTATTGACTTTAAATCTCCACATATATATTAGATTACAAACTTTACATATACATATGTTATTTTAAAAACATAGTTTACAATTAATTATTTATGTATACATGTGTGTATGTTATCTTAGTTCAAAGTTTATAAGATGGGTTTTTGTGTAAAATCATAACTTTAATTCTATAATCCTTCCTATGTTGAAACTTGATTCAAACTTGTTATCAAAATATGAAATATGGCCAAAATTAATTTAACATAATATGCTTAAAAGTTCAATTATTGTTTTGAAATGACATTGAATGAATCAGTAAAGGAAGGAGGAAAGTCTTTCATCTTTACTTCTTCATAAATGCCTACTTTATTCACTAATTGTATTATTATAAATATAAATTATATATTGTCTATTAGTAAAATATTTAACATATCATGTATAAGTATAAGTGAACTTTGTATATACATATGTTATTATTTTCTATGTGTTTTCAAAATAAAAGTATAGAAGACAAAGGCAAATATGAAGGGCTTCCCATCTATCCAACGTATGTTGTGAACCCACAAGATGTTACGGATGTGGCTGCTTTGGCCATAAACGAGATGGTTTTGGCATAAATGAGCCAATGACCCCAAAAGATGAAGAAAAATGCAAACTGCAAACGTCCAGATCCTCCATCAGTAGGCGATGTGGGTTGCAGAATTGTAAATCTTAAAGATAATTAAACACTAAAGAGGGGTGAATAGTGTTTTCTAACTGATGTAAATATTTTCAAAGTTCTTTCAAGATTAATATTGAATCACAAATTATCAACATAGAAAGATAATATCAATCAATCACAGATAAAAATAAAGGCAATTAGGTAAAGTAGAGAGTTAGAGAGATGACACCAGAGATTTTATAGTGGTTCAGATTTCTCCTACTTCTAGTCATATACAATTGGTTGTACATATTTCTTTTCAAATGCTAATCTTTAACTTGGCAGAATGCAAATCCAAATACAATCTTGATTTTGAAGCTACAAGACACACTCTCCTGAATTTCCAAGCTCAGGGTAGACTCATTTGATTTGACCGGGCTACAAGCACACCCATTAGATTTTCAGGCTACTAAGCACATCCACTTGATTTGAATGGGCTATAGACACACACAAGCAAATACAAATAGAGTTGATGGTTTTGTATTTTGGATACAATGTATCTTATAGCCACTTGGACATCACTTTAATCTTTGAATTAAGAAAGAGATATCTACAAAACCGTATGAAAGTGGTATTGAATCAATACATTGAAGTATGCATTGATTTTATGTGATTTTGAAGAGAATAGAGTATACTTTTCAATGGAATTTTCAAGAGAGTAAGAGGAGGGAAGAAAGTAAGTAAGTATTTATCAAAATTTCATTTGCACTCCCCTTTATATAGTAAATCAACAGATGTATCCGTTCATGAAGAGTTATGACAAATAGACACTTTCTTTCAAAATTAGAAAAACCAATTGGCGGCATGTATGTTGACATATCCAAGGTATCTTTGTTGACATATGCTTGTGTATTTTGAAAACTTATTTCTTTTAAAATGTTTTAAAAATCCTATATTTTGTAAAATAATTTGATACTTTATAAAATAGTTTGAACATAGTTTATAAACATTTTGAACTTTGAAATTTTTTTATAATATTTTTTGAAATATATTATTAAATTTATTTTGGCTAAAAATATAAAAGATAAGAAAATTGGGTACAGTGATCAAAGATTGCTATCAAGGACTTTAACAATATATATACTATGACTCTATACACTAAATTATAATCTTGAGATCTTTATATCTTAGTCTTTGAACTTATGAGCCTTCATGTCTATCTCTTGAGTCTTTATCGTGTACAGTCTTCGATTCAAATGCACTATATACTATATAACTTGGCAAAACATTAGTATCTATATTTTACATGTTTGTGTATGGTTGTATTTGATTATTGTCATTAAAATCAATAACTAAGGTATTAACAATCTCCCCCTTTTTAATGATGACAATCATTAAATATTTATGTATATAAAATATAATGTAACTTTCCCTGAGTTAGATAACTCCTTTGAATATATGCATGTGTATATCTTCCCCTTTGCCATCAACAAAAATGTATGAAAAATAAAAACTCCCCCTTAATGATATACTTTATAGAATATGAATTCAAAATCAATAATGTTTGATACTAAATCAAAGCATATATTATGATACAATTATGATGTATAATGATATAAATGATGGATAATTGAAACTAGATATATGATAAAACCTTGGAATAATGATAAATAAGATAACACAAACTATATTTATTAATTCAAATCCATTTATTCAAATCTCACTTTTAATTCAAACATACAATCAAAATGATAACAAACAAATCCAAATATCAATCCAAACAAATCCAAACTTATTAATTTACATATATTAATAATAAGTTATATATACATATTTAAAACAAACCAAATAACTTGAAATTCCTTGGAACTTCAACCCAACCGTCGGATCCAAAGATTGGATTTGTTTTGATGGCATCCAAGACTTCATTATCCTTTTTTAGAGCATTCTGGGTTGTTGATTTGATCCATCTTTGACTAAGGAAGAAATCAACCATCGAAGGGCATCAGAATGCTTTTCTTTCTCTTTGATCATTTGCATTTGACTTAATTCTAAACGCCATTGATTTATGAAGGTGAGAATATCATTAACTGATTGAAGTGTTTCTTCAAGGTTTTCACACAATTTTCGATGTGTAAAAGGCATATTTTAGAAAGAAATTTGAAAATGAAGGAGGATGAAAGGATGAAATAAATAATGAAATTTTTCAGAAGAAATAGGCTTAAACAGGAATGAAAAATTGTTTGGAAAGTTTGAATAGATGGTAGTTATAAATTTTTTAAATTTCAAAATTATGCCAAACGGCTAGGATATGTCGACATATACTATATTTGTATGTCGAGATATAAACCTGAAAATGCAATATTTAAGTTTTTGTTGTAGTTTTTATTTTAATTTATGTCTAATTTATTTTAGTGACTTCCAAAGACTAAGAACAACATATAGTAGCAAGAATAAATTTTCATTGATACGAAAGATGATACATACCATAAAGGAAAAATATATAAAGATGATATGAATTAAACTAGAACAATACAATGGAAAAAAAGGCTAGAAATAACTAGATAAGCTTAGAAAGATGTAGATGATGATGACAAATTTCCACCAAGCTTGCGAATAATTTTCCCGAAGTATATGTCCACTTTGTTGGAGAGTGAAGTGAACTTTTACTAAAGGAACGTTTAAGCTTCTTTTGGTTTTCAAGAAGATTCTCTTGGTTCTTTAGAATCTATTTGTTGGAAGGGTGAGAAGGTTTTTTGAAGCTTTCTAGGGAAGTATCCATTTTCTCTCTTCCTCTTCTTGATTTCCTTCTTCTTCTACATTCATTTCGTCGCCTTCTTCTTCTTCTTGGATAATTTCTAGTTCCTCTTCCCCATGTCAATCTTTCTTCTTTTTCAACAAGAGTTTCATATGGTTCCAAATAAGGAGGAATATGCATAAGAGAGATGTTGGCCTTATCGAAAAATTTTCAAGGCAAAGTGGATTCATCCCTTAATCAACACCAAATATTCGAATACTTTAGTAAGATAGACACCATGGTAAAGTGTGTTATCGTGTCTAGAAATATTCTTTTCAACAAAATTATCTAAAATGACTTATGGCTAATTGATGTCGCAGTTTCGACAAATGGCAAAATGAGCTTTAAAAACTTTGTGAGTTAGGTTATTGTAATTTCCCGTCCTTAAAGTAATGCTTGTTGTACAATGAGACCCATAAGTATCAATTTTGATCTAAGATTTTTATGTTTAAAATCAAATTCTTCGTCATTTTTGAAAATATCATGAAAAAATTCATAATTTTGTTCATCAATTTTAAATGTGGAGAGGTCAATTCCACTAAATTTACAACCAAGTATATGACCCAAGGTTTCACAATCAGGAATAGTAATAGTGCCTTTATACTTTTCGAAATTTGTCCCTCTTCTCCTTGAAAATTTTTTCCATCTAAATTTGCATAAAACATTTCAACTAAATCTGGATAACAAACTAAATCATTTTAAGAAGAGTTGATTAAACTAATAATTTCATTTTGTAAACAAAGATCTTAAAGGCCATAAGAAGAGAAATCATCAAACTTTGCAAATCATCCGGGATAGACTTTTCCGAAAGTAGCATATTCAATAGAAGTATTTATGGCTTCTTTGGCATTGAAAAGAAAGTCTTTGATTTTCTTTGAGAGCCTTATGATTTTTTTGGTTGGCTTGGGAAGGTCATACTGAGTTTTTAAGGAGATAAGAGAATGAAGAGATATTTTGAATTTTGAAATAAAATTATGAATGAATGGATAGAGATATGATGAATTAATAGATAAAGAACTAACATTTAAGTTTTAAAAAGATGCCTTTTCAGTTATTGGAATTAATGCAAAAGAGAAGGGAATTCAAAATTTGAATTTGAAATGAAATTTCAAAATTCTGGCATGTATGTCGACATATAGGGTATGGGTATGTCGACATATGGGCCGTAAAATTCAAAATTAAAACTGAGGTAAAATATTCCTATATGTATATACTTATATGCAACCAATATTATTATTAATCTATATTTTTTCATAAATTCAAATGAAATAAATATTAAATGTAAAAGTACCACTTTTTGCTCATTTCCTTCGATCTATTCTGATTAATCTATTATTACCGTGAAGCATATGTCTACATCCTCAATATTTGGTTTATTATCGCTTGAGGAAGTATCTAAATCATCCAATTTTGCTATGTAACCCCTTTTTCTTTTTCTAGATGAATCAGTAACCGACGATATACTTGATTTATTGTGATGTGGATAATCTCTTTGCAGATGACCAAGTTCATCGCAGTTGAAACATCTAATTACAGTTCTAGTTTCAGAAGTCTTGTTTTCATGTTTTCGAAAATTGTTCATCTTCAAATACTTTGGAAACTTTCGGAAATTTCTGGTGATCAAAGTAATTTCTTTATCGTTGTCATCATCTAAATCTTGATCGTCAGTTATTGCATTTAAAGCGATGGATTTCTTTTCTGTTTCCTTGCTTTCTCTTCTTCCCTGCAATTGTGCTTCATAGGACATTAAATTGCCTATTAACTCTTCAATTTTTAGTACTAATGTCATTAGCCTCTTTAATTGCTAGTGTCTTTTGATCCCATTCTGAAGAGAGTGAATTGAGGATTTTTCTAACTTAGTCCTCTTTAAAAAAGTTTTTACCTAATGCTACTAAAGAATGCACTATATTTAAAAATCTACAATACATGTTAGAAATAGACTTATTTGGATTCATTTTAAACAACTAAAACTGATTAGTTAACATGGTAATTTTGGTCTGTTTAACTTTACCAGTGCCCTCATATGTAACTTGCAGTATTATCCAAATTTCATACGAAATTTAATAATAGAGACTATTAAATGCATTTTAATCTAGTGAGCAAAATAAAATATTCGTGGATTTAGAATCATTCTGTGCAAGTGCCTTTTGGTCAGCAATCCATTGTGAAAAGTTAATCTAGGTTTTTATGTACTCATTTTATGTAATATTCCAAATATCTAAACCATTTGACTGTAAATAAATCTTAATCCTACATGACCAATAAGTGTAATTACTGCAATTAAAAAGTAGGGGTGTAACAGATTATCCTTCAACAAAAGTGTTAACAAGTACAATAATAGTGTTGCTAGCCATTTAAACTTTTCAAAAATTAAATTACAAATCTTTTGAAAACCTAGTGCTCTTATACTAAATGTGGGTTGTGGAATTATGAAACTTAAGGCTAATTGAACACTATAGGGGGGTGAACAATATTTTCTAACTTATGTATATCCTTTTAAATTTCTTTCAAGTTTAATATTAAATCACATATTATCAACACAGAAAGATACCAACGATCAATCACAGATGCAAAGCAATAACATAAAGTAGAGGTTAGAGAGATGACACCAGGGATTTTATACTGGTTCAGATTTTTCCTACATCCAATCTCGTACAATTGCGTGTAAATATTTCTTTTCAAATGCCGATGTTTAACCGGGTAGAAGGCAAACACAAATATAATCTCGATTTTGAGGCTACGAGACACACCCTTTTAAAATTTTGAGGTCAGGGTAAAATCACCTGATATGACCAGGCTATAAGCACTCCTAATAGATTTTTAATCTACTAAGCATACCCACTTGTTATATATAGGCTACTAGCACACCCAAGCAAATACAAATAGAGTTGATGGTTTTTCCAAAAACAAATTCTTGTACTTTTGGTGTAATGGATCATATAGCCTCTTGGATAGTACTTTGATCTTTGAATTGAGAGAGAGATGTTTGCAAAAGAGTAAGAAAGAAGTGTTGAATTAATACAATGAAGTATGAATTGATTCTATGTGTTTTTGAAGAAAGTAGATTATATTTTTCAATGAAATTTTCAAGAGAGTAAAAGAAGGGAAGAAATTAGGTAAGTAGTTATTAAAAAATTCGTTTGCACTCCTTTTATATAGTAAATCAACATATGTGTCCGTTCGTGAAGTGTTGCGATGAATAGACACTTCCTTTCAAAAATTGAAAAACCAATTGGCGGCATGTATGTCGACATATCCATGGCATGTATGTCGACATATGCTTGTGTATTTTGAAAACTTATTTCTTTTAAAATATTCTGAAAATCCTATACTTTATAAAATAATTTGATACTTTGTAAAATAGTTTGAACATAGTTTATAAACATTTTGAACTTTAAAAAACTTTTATAAAATATTTTGAAATATATTTTGGTTAAAAATATAAAAGATTAGAAAATTGGAGATAGAGATCAAAGATTGCTATCTAGGACTTTAATAACACATATACTATGACTCTATACACTAAATTATAATATTGAGATCTTCGTATTTTGGTCTTTGGACTCATGAGTCTTCATGTCTATCTCTTGGGTCTTTATATTGTACAGTCTTTCAACACCTGTGTAATCTGCACAATATATTTTTGTAACACCCCCATTTGGAGGCCTAAAACTAACCGCTACGGATGCAGTAGTCATCCCTAGTTATTAATTCTCGGTTACCAAATGCTGTAATGTTAGATACATTGATATACCAAAAACACATGAATATGAAAAAAATTTAAACACAGTTTAAAACTAAATTCTTATTTCATTTCATATTTCATTACATAATCCTATACGTAAGCCACGTTCAGAGAAATTACAATTTATTACAAAATACACCAAGAGCGACATATGAAGATGCCTCCTTGGTTGACCAGAGTCTAAATATAGGCACTAAAAAACTTTTCCATTGCATCTAATAACACAGCGAAATCAAACAGAAAGAACTCCTAACAGCTAGTTGGCCTCCTACACGTCTCCTGAAGCTTATTCGTCTAAAGGAGAACCTAGAAACCTTTACTCTCAAACTACTCAAAATCAATTGAGCAATCGAGAGTTTAAGGGGAAAATATAAACTTTGAGCTAGTCAAAAAATCTACTGTGAAGAATAATCTACCATCTCGAACCATATAGACATCTAGTAAGACCACACCGCTTAGTAGAATGGGTTTTCCCCTCATTAGTATCTTAACCCAATTTATAATAACCATATATTGTGTGTAACGACTGGGATTTTCGACCCTCGAAAATCGACACTAATACGTTCACTGTATTACATGCCAAGTAATCGAATGTCGGAAAACTCGATTGTTAGGGGAAAAGAAAGAAGGAAGAAGATAAGAAGAAAACTAATAACACAGAATCTCACAACGGAACGAATAATTTGTAATATACCACAAATCTTTACACAAAAGCAAAACTGTAATGTGTATATACAAACATCAATCAGAGTATACTAACATATTTTAGCTTGGACAGTTATAACAACCTGTCCTCACAATTGCTGATAACACGACAAGGAATACATCGGAAACACAACCATCTATGTGAATACATCTCTGACCCTTCAACTCGTCTCTTGAAGCTCCAAGCATATAAACTAATTTGTAGTATACTCGATCTGACCCGAGCATTATAATAAAATAACACCCGAGTCAGTCTAGAAAACCAGCGTGAGAAAACATGCCCAACTGGATTTAAAGTTATAAGGAAATCTTTAAAATCAAAAGGTATCTCGTAAGACCATGCCACACATAAACACGATGGGTTTTTACCTTACGATAACCAAAACACTTTTGTATAAAATCCTATGATATTATAATAGTGTCTAAGTACAAATACTTATTAAAATAGCCGAAATTGTTACATTAATTAAATTCCTACATACTAGGCTCTACAATCAAAACTGTAAAGGCACGTATTGGAGAATGGATTCCATACTATGACCAGGTAAGGAACTACCTCCGATGGGTACATCTCTAGATTAATGCACCCGGGTTTGACAAGAACATCTTGTACCCTGTCACACAGAACCGACCTACCACCCGACTAGTAGTACCGAATATGTCATCACCCCGGCCTTCCAATCTTAATCGAGATCTCTCATGCACAACCAATCCAGAATAATAGGTTAATCTAGAAAGATGATGACATACCCTGATGGGAGTGACCCACTTAGCCCTGCTGCATGCCCTGTTTTAGTCATTTCCCAATTGATAAGGCTTGAGGCTACGTTTACCTTTTATATAGCAAACCAACTTAGAATGCTAACACTGCCCTCCAGGCATCAATGCAACGCTAGCATTCAGCCATAAAAGCTCATTCTGGGACTGAACGAAATCGAAGGCACTATTCTCTATTTCCTCCATTACGGGGAATCCCTCCCTCGGAAAATAGAGAAATAGCCCTTGCATTTAACTCCGTTTGTGGCTATCTTCAATGTACTCCAATTCGCAACGCTTATGCCAATTCAAAGTGGTTTTGGATAATAAACTCGATTTCTATAGAGATCCTGGACTCGGCGTTCGAAAATCGGTACCCGTACTTCACTTGTACTCGAATGCCGTAGATTCAAACGCCGAATCTGGCTCTCCGGAGCTTATAACACCATTAAGTATAACAACACAGCGGAAGAAAAGAAATAGATGATATCATATACAACTCCAATGAATAAAATATCCAGAATGATATACAACAATGATATCAATATGATACAACAATATCAGAGATAAATAAAGATGCTACAGCGGAAATAACATAAGTGATACTCCAAATGATCTTCAAAAGAGAATGAATCCAACTACTCGAACATCAAGCTCGAACCACCATCACGTTGCACCAAGATAAGCAACATCAGTCGTCGGTGAACTCCAAACACTGAACTAGCTCCAACTAGTCTACTAAATCTGAATATCTGAAAAACCCAACTCTAGACTGCCCTTGTGGAAATGGTGGGCACCCAGAGTTTAGAAAGGGAACAATAAACTCCGGTCATGGGACTGGTGTGAGTAATAAAAACAATTTATCTCTAAAACAAACAACAAAAGAATTTTAAACATTGAATTCGCAATGCTTTTGGAAAATGAAACTACCATAAGGCCTCCCGCCACACACACAATGCAAACGCAGAATTAGAGGAGATTTCTCCTTATGATAGTCAAGCATGCTTACTACGCAAGAAAAACCCTTTTGATATTATTACTAGTACATAGTGTAGAAAACCATTTCGAAAATATAATATTAATCTTAGCTAGCATAGGCATTTCACACTTATGCCTACTATAGCTACTATGTTCAATAGCAGGTTACCGCCACATTCCATAGCAGGTTATACAACTAAATCCGTACAAGGCTCGTATTGTTTCTTTGGATTTTCCAACAAATTGTCAGGCTAAGGAACTTCCTACTGTCACATGGGTACACCTCTGGCGGGACATCCCGAGAACCTAACCGGATCTCTGCCAACACAAGGCCGGGTTACCTCTTACACTAGGTAACTACTACACGAATATGTCACCCCCGGTCCTTTGGGACCTTTAACCGAGTGCTCGATAACCAACAACATCACACAGTAATAAATATAGTGTGTCCACATGAGTAAGTATTTGGGCTCCATACCATGATACCACCTTTTTCCAGAAGGAAATGACATACCCTAAAGGGAGCGACCCTCATAACCTTGCCGCATCATTCCTATTTCGACCATTTCCGGTCTGTGAGGTTCGATGAGGTCTCGTCCACAAAGCTACGCTTTGGCACAAAGCCATGCTTTGATCACAAATGATCAATAAATGATCAACACACAGCAACACTCAGCATGCCACATTACCAAATTAGGAGTATAGCGCTGATAACCTTCAACTACATAACCTCTGAGCTTGTACGTCTTAGAGAAGGGTGTTAAGCTAAGAGAATAAATTCTCCGCCACCAACAGAAATGTATTTGAAAGAAATCAGCTTTATATCTCAAAGTGTAATGTCAGACATGTAACCATATAAGTTTGTTCCGGGTTCGAACAGAACCGAAGGCACTTCTGAAGAAGCCCTTGCAATCCGGGTATTCACAATCCCGATCAGATTTCCCATCACTTAGGAAATCTCTATACCGGTGCGACTCAGTGCAGAGACAATCGATAGTTTATCCTATCGTTTTCACAAATACTCAGTCTTCACCACCGGTCTTCAAATGCAATCCATATACGACGTGTCATTATTCGGAATGGGGTATATGACACAAAGGTCCTCTCCCGGCTAAACCGAATAATGAGCGCGATATTTAAAAACATATGAGGTCGCTCACGACCTACTGACTCGTTCAGACAAGACTCAATGCAGTTGAGATAAGTTAGCTCAATCCTTTAGGTCGTTTGCGACCTAGGACTTGTTATCCACTAAACCGCTTCTACCCTCATAACTGAAACCACGACTCATAGGTCATTAAAGACCCACGACCTATCTTAGGTCGCTCGCGACCTACGACCTATCTTAGGTCGTTCGCGACCTAAGACTTAGAGATTGAATCTTGCCCAGATTTTTCCCTATAAATACTAGAGCTACTCCAACGGCAAGGGGACTTTTTTTGGCTGATCTTCTGAAGCACCGTTACTCTGCTGAATTCTTAACTCATCCAACACATCAAGCATTCCAAACATTGAAGACACTACAACAAGCTTCGAAAGAGATCTTGCATATCCGACATGGATTCAAAGAGCCTTATCACATCGAAGTTTGAGCTACTAGTCTGAAGTTTTTTGGAATCAAAGTGTATTGTATTTTGAAGTGCATTGTATCAACTTGTAACCAAATCAGCAATAAAGGAATTTAAAGTGGACTTAGGCTTGATCTTAAGCCGAACCACTATAAAATCGTTGTCTTTTACTGTTTTCTGCTACTTTTCTGCTTATTTCTTGTTCCCGTATCACGGGTGGTGCTTTCACATTACTACTACACACACCAGGGTGTTGGCGTTCAATTTTCAGCGTTAACATTTTGGTGCTTTCATTGAGAGTTGAACTCAGGAATATTGTCATCATTGCTTCACAAGAGTTTGTGGAAAAAGTTTCTTTGAAAACCAGAAGTTTGTCGGAAATAATGGCTCCCGGAAGAAAGCGTAAGTCTACCAGATCCGTCAATACTCATGATAACACTGCTACTTCTCCTTCATCAAGTCAAGTAGCTTCAAGCATTGGAGTGACACGAGTGGAGTTAGATGCTGCTGTGTCTAGGTTATATCAGCAAATTGAAACCCAGAACACCTTAATGCTAGAAAGGTTGAACGCTATGCTGGGAGCTAACCGTCAACCAGCGAATAATGAGGAAAATTTTGCTGATGCTGTTCACAACTCTGAAGGGAGGAACATTCCTCAAAGGGCAACTGGCACTACTGAAGGGGCACCTCCCCAAGCCGAAGTGACAAGGCCGCAATCAACACTCCACGAATGTTTGTTTAAGCAAACTTTTGAGAAAATGGCTGATGATTGCCCCGTAGAGCCTCTGAACAATGAGGAATACCTCTCAGAAATGATACGACAGATCATGAAAGAGAGCATGCAAAGAAATGAAGATGAGAACGACTGGGGGTTTGCTCCAAGTAAGACTCCGTTCACTGAGAAAATTCTAAAAGCTGAATTTCCAAGAAAGTTTGTTTCTCCTACCATTCCAGCTTACCAAGGAACAAGCGACCCCAATCAATTTCTGTACAAATACGACTGGCACATGACGGGTGCCAGCGCAACGGATGAAATTAAATGCTGGTACTTTCTGGTGTACTTGGAAGGGGTGGCACTACTCTGGTTTACAAAGCTGCCGGCCCGATCTGTAGACCAGTTCTCTGATTTAACTCGGAAGTTTAAAGAGCAATTCAGACTGTACGCTTCAAAGGCAAAAGACATAATGTCATTGTCTAGCCTTGAGCAGAATCCGGGAGAGTCTATTAAGTCCTTCTTGAATCGCTTCAACATAGCTCTAGCTGAAGTCGACAACGCGGAGCCACGGATGGTTTTGACTTATCTGATGCGGTCTATCGATAAGTCAAGTGAATTTGGGAAATGGCTGAAAATGAAGGAGCCAAATTCACTCGAGAAATTTTATTAGAAAGCTGACGAGTTCATGCGCTTGGAAAATCTTCCAGCTCCAGTGAAAGTGGTGGCAACAGGAGTGGAGAATAACATTGCTGCCTCAACTAAGAAAGATTCCGGAGGTCAGAAGAGGGAGAATAATGATGGGAAGAAACAAAAGGACATAAAGAAACCTTGCTTCTTTAAACCCTCAGATTTCACCCCCTTAACCGACACTCTGGAAAATATCTTCTTCTCCACCAAAGATGTCGTGGAGTATCCTAAACCAACTGAGATAAAGCCTGGAAAGAGTGCCATGCGAAATGGAAAATTTTGTCGATTTCATAACCAGCCCGGCCATGATACCAATGAATGTCGTCATTTGAAGAGCTTGATTGAAGAATTGCTAAGACAAAACAAACTGCAACAGTATGTTAAGAAGAACAGGAATGACCCAACTTCGTCTGCTCAGGGGCAGCAATCCTCTACTCACCCATATGGCTCGGGTAAGGGTACTACCGCACATGAATCTGAAAGCCCTGTTATCAATGTGATTATAGGAGGCCCACACCCAATGGGCAGAAGCTGGGGTGAGATGGAAAGATATGCTCGTGCTTTGAAATATACCTCAACAGAGGAAGATGTTTTTGTTTTAGAAGACGCTGCACCCCTGAAATAGCAGAGAACTTCTAATAATGATATTGTGTTTAAAGCTAGGGATTCTATGGGTATTGAAGCTCCGACCATGGATCCCTTGGTCATTTCTGCAGGAATTGGGCCAGCTATTGTAAGGTGAGTGCTCTCTTCAAAAAGACATTTGATCAAATGAAGATTCCAATGACCGACGTTCAGGCTTCATCGCAGAAGATTGTCGGGTTCAC
The DNA here is from genome assembly GCA_030737815.1 of Allium fistulosum. Classification (NCBI taxonomy): domain Eukaryota; kingdom Viridiplantae; phylum Streptophyta; class Magnoliopsida; order Asparagales; family Amaryllidaceae; genus Allium; species Allium fistulosum. Next base: position 809,946,614 of record CM060901.1, on the reverse strand, counting down.
TGGGGAACCACAGTAGCCAATTGGAACTGTCGACTTGTTTGTGGAACTTGGAGGTGGACAGAAAAAGGTGGTTCGGAGATAGACTTTTGTAATTGTTGATGGATTTTCTGCCTACAATGCCTTCCTGGGCCGGCCAACCCTAGCTGCGTTCAAAGCCATTCTCGCCCCGTGGTGCCTAACTATGAAATTTCCCATAGATAATGGTGTTGGTGTCATTAAAGGGTATCAAAACGCTGGGTGGGAGTGTTATCTGATAGAGCTTCGGGAGGCAAGGAAGAGAGGGATGGGAAAAGGTGCGGCAGCCTCGCTCCGCATCAAAAAGCCAACCTTGTAGCAAGTACAGGGTGGCCCCTGCACTGGCGAGCATAGTGGTGCAAGGAGAGAAATGGATCCCAGAAAAGCCAGTGCAGGGAAGAATAGAGTGGTGCCGATGGAAGTAACGGTACCAGTACCCGTTGATCTTAAAGACCCAAAAAGTGCTAAATGTGGGTTCGCAACTAAGTGTGACAGTCCAAAATATGCTGATATCATTTTTGAAAGCAAATCTTGACGTATTCGCTTGGAGTCACGTAGATATGTGTGGAATATCTCCAGAGATTGATGTACATACTCTAAATATTGATCCGAAATTCACACCGGTGAAGCAGAAAAGGAGAACCCAAGGTCCAGAAAGGTCAGCAGCACTAAAGGAGGAAGTAGATCGGCTCATGGAGAATGGTTTCATCAAAGAGTCCACCTATCCAAATTGGGTTTCAAATCTAGTACTGGTTAAAAAAGAAAATGGAAAGTGGAGAGTATGCATCGATTTCTCAGATTTAAACAAAGCTTGCCCCAAAGACTGCTTCCCGTTGCCGAGGATTGATCAGCTGGTAGATGGAACAGCCGGGCATGAATTGTTGTCTTTTATGGATGCTTACTCCGGGTATAACCAGATTATGATGCATGAGCCAGATCAGGAGGATACGAGCTTCGTCACCGATGTTGGTCTTTACTGCTACAAAGTCATGCCCTTCGGACTGAAGAATGCAGGGGCAACATACCAAAGGCTTGTTAATGCAATTTTCAAATAATGCAAGTTCTATTTCGCCCTGAAACTTTGGGCCGTCTTCTGAAGTGGAATATTGAACTTAGCCAATATGATATCACTTATCATCCTCGAAGAGCGATCAACGGACAAGCTTTAGCAAATTTCATTGCAGAGTACACAGATAAGGGTGACAGTGAGGAAGAGGTTACAGTTGACATCCCAACCAGGTGGAAGTTATATGTTGATGGCTCAAGAAATGATTACTATTCCGGAGCCGGGGTTGTGCTTGAAATCCCCGAAGGGCGATAATTATGTTACGCATTAAGATTGGAATTTCCTTCTACAAATAATGAAGTAGAATATGAAGCTCTAATTGCTGGATTAAAGATTGCAAAGGAGCTGAACATCAAAGCATTACAGATCTTCAGTGATTCTCAGCTTATTGTATGTCAAGTCAAAAAGAAGTTTCAAGCTAAAGGAGGAAATCTGCCTGCTTACTTGTCAAAGGCTTGTGAGCTTCTCGATGATTTCGATCACTATTTGATAAGCCACATACCTCGAGAGGAAAATATGAAGGCGGATTCTCTCGCAAAGTATTCAAGTTCCGAAGAAGCTCAATTATTGGGATTGGTTCCTGTAGAGGTCTTGTCAGCTCCAAGCACTGATGAGATGGATATTGACTGGATCATGGCTGTATCTCAAGAATAAGAGTCATGGATGACCCCGATCCAAGAATATCTACTCAACAGTTCCCTGCCGGAAAATTCTAAAGAGCGCCGAAAGCTGTTAAGAAAAGCATCGAGATATGTAATTCAAGACGGCCGGTTATACAGGCGGGGATTCTCAATGCCATTACTCCGATGTGTAACCAAGGAGGAAGCCAAGACAGTTTTAGCAGAGGTGCATGGAGGAGAATGTGGGGATCATTCAGGTGGCCAAACTCTTGCCAAGAAAGTTCTCCGGTATGGGTATTTTTGGCCAGATATTAATCAAGATGCTGCTATCTACTCCCGAAAATGCGACAAGTGCCAGAGATTTTCAAAAATCCCAAGAGCACCTTCCACCAAACTAAAACAGATGGTCAGTCCATGGCCATTCGCCATTTGGGGGATAGATCTAATCGGACCTTTACCAATTGCCAAGTCGGGAATCAAATATGCTATTGTCGCTGTTGATTATTTCACTAAATGGGCTGAAGCTGAACCTTTGGCTACTATTACCTCTAAAAAGATGACAAATTTTGTGACTAAAAATATCATTTGCAGGTATGGTGTGCCACAGAAGATAATCACAGACAACGGTACTCAATTCGAAAGTGAAGAGTTCCAGGACTTTTGCAAGCGATTCAAAATCCGAAAAAGCTTCTCAGCAGTGGCTCACCCGTAGGCAAATGGGCAAGTGGAGGCAGTGAACAAAATTATCATGTCAACCATCAAAAAGCAGCTTGAAAAAGAAAAAGGTGGATGGGTGATAAGCTACCACTAGCACTATGGGCATACAGAACAACCCATAAAACTACGACTGGGCACACTCCATTTTCAATTGCATACGGATTAAAAGCGATGATTCCAGTAGAACTAGAAGTCCCTTCACACAGGAGAATTCATTTCAACCAGGCTGAAAACGAAAAATTGCAACTCGAAGCACTTGACTTCCTTGATGAAAGAAGGGAAGAAGCTAAGCTCAGAGTTGCGGCCCATCAGCAAAGGATAGCAAGGCACTTCAACTCTAAAGTCCGTCAACGAAGCTTTGAAATCGGGGACTTAGTCTCGAAGAGGATCATGACAGCAACTGGAGTGTTTGGACCAAATTGGGAAGGACCATATGTCATAGGCAATAAACTTCTTGATGGCACCTTCAAACTCACAACTGTCGAAGGAGATCCAATCCCAAGAGCCTGGAACAGCAACCATTTGCGTCTATACTTTACTTAAAAAGCTCTGCTTGAAATTGTAAAATGATAATGGATGTATCAACTGTATTGTAAACCATTGTAAAATCAGTGATAATCAATAAAAGAGCTATAAAGTGGATGTAGGCACAATTCTTGGCCGAACCACTATAAATTCTGTGTTCTTTATTATTATAAAATGCTCGTTTCATTTCGATGTGTAAATACTCTAAATGTATTGCTAAAATATCGATTTAATATTGCAGGTCATTAAAACAAAGCTTACCCATCACAAGGCCAAGTGAGCCCCGTAAATCACTCAATAAACGAATTTCAAGCCACAAAAAGTTCCAGATTTAAATCCAACATAAGATGAACTTCACGCAAAAAAGTTGGTGATTCTGCCGAAGGGGCACTTTTCCAAAAGAAAAGGAACCAGACACTTGTTAACTAATTACAATCGTCTATACAAACAGACATCTGATTAAATAGCTCGCGCCTGCCCTGTGGAATCACTTAACATCGAAGTACACTTCTTCGGATGGAGCAAACTACTTGCAAAAAAAGGAACACGGGCTCAGAGATGATAACATGGGACCGCTAATGAGCAAACGACGGAGAGACATGGGCAAGCCAGTCAACAAAAGCCCTCTTCGAAGGCACAAGACCTCTTCGGAGGCGCAACTCTTCGGAGGATAAAAGACCTCTACGGAGGCACAAGCCCTCTTCGGAGGCACGCCAAAAAATGGAAGTGCTTTTCTCAACAAAAAGGTTGGTGGAACCACTGGAGAGGCACCTTCCCCAGTGGAAGGCACAGGGCCTTTGTTAACTAGTTGCGATCGTTCGTGCGAACGAACATCCAATTAAGTAACTTGTGCCCGCTCCGTGGATCCGTTTAACTGTGAGAAAGTAATTTCCAAGCAATCAAACAAAGACCTCTCCGGAGGCACAAGACCTCTCCCGAGGCACCACAAACCTCTTCGAAGGCACAAGCCTTCACCAAAGGCACATACTGCCCTCTTCGAAGGCAGAAGACCTTCCCTAAGGCACACAAGACCTTTTCGGAGGCACAAGACCTCTCCGGAGGCACAAAGCCCTCTAACGAGGCACAAGCCTTCTTCGGAGGCACAACTCTTCGGAGACCAAAAACACAACTCTTCGGAGACCAAAAATGCTTCTCTTCGGAGACCAAAAATTCTTCTCTTCGGAGACCAAAAAGCTTCTCTTCAGAGACCAAAATACTCCTCTAACGAGACACAAAGCCTTCTTCGGAAGCACTAAACAGATAAAGCCCTCTAATGAGGCACATCCAAAAAACTTCGTTAATGGAACCACTAAAGGGGCACCTTCTCAAGAAAGAAGGTTCCAGGCCACAGCTGAATACTTACGATCAGTTATACAAACAAATATCCAGTAAAACAGCTAACGCCGGTCCCGTGGACCCATTCAATGATAAAATACAACTTTCTGACAAACAGATCGAAACATTCTTCAGAACCCCGCTTCACCACGTAGGGGAATCCACTTTTCAAGAAGTAAAAGTGATCATCCCCGAAAGTTGAAGTGTTCTTTAGAAGATAGAGAAAGAAAAAACTTCTCCAATACAAGGCATACTCTATTAAAAGTAGAATAATATTTCCTCAAAACAGAAGAATTATTCTCTAAAATAAGAGTACAAGTCTTTTCAGAATACTGCAGTAAGCAGTGGTATGGGGGCACATAGCTATATTAATAACGCTCAAACATCATACCACGAGCTCACTACAGTATCACATAAAGTAAATAAAGAAACTTGTGCAAAAACAAGGAATAAAGGCATTCACACATATACTGACAAGAAATTATACAAGTAAAAAGAACCATTTTATTCCATACTATAAAGTTTTTGTACATGTGCAGGTTTCAACAAGCGGAGGCCGGTATCCGCACAATCTCCGGTCGATACATGCAAAAAGAAAAATAAGAAGCATAAAGTCCAGCTTATCATTCCTTCTTCCCGCCACCCTTAGAGCTCTTGCCCGGCATGATAACTAGTTTTGGAAGCCGTTGTGGACGGGTCGGGGAGGAAAGAGAAAGAGGAGTGGCCGGATCTTCTTCTACTTTATCTTCACTGGTAGAAGCACTTTTCCTCTTCTTCTTCGTAATTGCGCGCTTCCCCTTCTTCTTCAAAGAAGACTCACTTCCCGGAGTAAGCAACATAGAAAGTTTTGTGTCATCATCATAAGACTGCTCCGGGGTCTTCTCATTGTCCTCGAGTTCTCCTGCCTTCTGATTTTGAGAAGCAAGTGGATCATCCAAGCCTCGAAGGGCTTCTATTTGCTCTTCCTACGACCCTGGTTGAGAAGCAGGAGTGACTTAAAGAGATGGAGGAGGAACAGCTGGAAGGGGAGAAGTTTGCGCAGCGCTCGGTGCTTCCGCTACAGAAGAAAAGAAGTTAAAATCAGTATTCTCCGAAAAAAGAGAAGATATTGGATCATCAGGACTTAAGTAATAAGCGAGAAATTCATCGAACTCAGTTGAATCGAACGAGTAGTCTACTTGAGCTAGATCGGACTTGGAGTTACCTGGAGAAGTTGGCTTAATCACGATGACTTCAAAGTTTTCGGCTTCAGTGTCATCTTGGGACTTCTCCTCGACTTGAATAATGGGAGACTTGGTAATGGTGGACTTAACTTTAGCTTTTGCAGGAGGTGGAGAATAAGAGCTGGAGCCTATGATATCAACGTCGGCCGAAGTCGAAGTATGGGCATGGGCAGTTGGAGATACTTTCTTTTCCGGATGCTCCCCTGCCGCTGCTTCAGCTCTCGCTCCAGCAAGTTGCTCCTTTCCTCTGGCAAGAGCGTCACGAGTTTCATCATCAAAATAATGTGCCTCAAGCTCTGCCTCATCATAGCCGACACCTCCGAGCATATCAATTGCGGCCTCCCATACTTCAGCCAAAGTAATTTCATATTTCGGTCCCAGGAATGAGAGACTTCCGCGCCCCAAGACGCTGTGGACATAAAAGTCGAATAGAGTAGAGCTGATAGTGGCTTTGGTTGCCTCATGAGATTCTTCGGCTGCAACTTGACCAGCAACAGCCTCATCGCGCTCTTTTTCAACTTTAGAAAGTCGAGCTTTTACCGCTGCAATCTCCAGGTCTTGGGAGTTAACTTTTTCCTGCAGCTGAGCGGTATCCTTGCGATATTTTTCAGTTACATGCTGTTCTGCCTCAAGTTTCATCTCAGCATCTCTTTGAGCAGCATGAGCATCTCTCACCTGTTTTTGGAAAACTTCTTCTTTTTGAGAGTGCGAAGCGGAAGAAGTGGCGAGATCTTCCTTGAGTTTTTTAACTTCGGACTCAAGTCTCGCATTGTCGTCAGCAATGCTCGCCATCTCTGCATCATGCTGCTTACAAATTTTATCCCATTCCGTCTTCTCATTCTCCATAGTCAACATGGCTTCGAGATTCATATGATTAACTCTTTAAAGCTCGTCAACAAGTTTCTGCCATCCGGACATCCTCTCGATATCAAGCTTAACAGCATCGAGATTCCTAAACATAGCTTGCTTATCGATCGGTACCAAGTCCAAGTCGAAACGCACCCCTTTTAAACACCAATTCGGGAATCAGCTTTGAAGTGTAGGAGGGGCATCCTTGACTTGATACTGAGGCCTGTTGATAATTGTCTGGACGTCAAATTTCTTAAGAGTAGGAGAACCGGAGGAGATGTCAAGAGGGTTAGGAGCATTGGTCTTTTCAGAAATTGCAGATGCTGATTGATCGCTAAGTTTGACTCGTTTGCTCGGATTGTCAGCAATGTGACTCTTCCCCTTATCATCATGGGATTTCCTTTTATGAGAGTCATCGCTTCTGTGAGAAGAGTTGTATCGTTCATCCCTTCTCCCGAATTATTGCTCGTGAGCTCTTCTTTCTTGAGCCTTCCTAACGGCTCTTTCTTCATCGGTTTCCCTACGGACATGGAGGTAGCGTCTATGGTCATAGGTGTCATGCCCTCCATAGCGCCGAAAGTCATCATAATACGAGCCGCTTCGCCCCATTGGAGAATCTAAAAATAAAAAATATAGAATTTAGAAATTTCCAGGAAAAGAAAAGTTAAGTGAATGAAAGTGCTAAGCATCCTAAGTGTGTGGCGTGTAAACTACGCGCGTCAGACTACAAACCACTTTTTGGTATGGGAATGGTGACGACTTGTATAGCAGGAGTTGTAATTTGTTGTAAAGTGGAAGTCTCCTTGACAGCAGAAGAGATAGCTTTTGAAGTGTCATCTTTGAATAGCTCCTGTGAGGTTAGCATCAAATCACTCAACCCCTCAAAGATATCATCGCCATTGTGCCCGACGGAACCTTCCCTTTCGATTTCCACATCAGCCGCCTTTCCGGAATGCTAAGAAGGCTCCTCTTCTTCAATGTTAACCCTTAATTTTCTACGACTCAAGAAGTATACGACTCAAGAAGTATACGACTCAAGAAGTATACGACTCAAGAAGTGCACGACTCAAGAGCTGTACGACCTAACAACTCGGAATACTTCACGACCTACGACTTATGGTCCAGACGACTTAACGAGTTAACGTATCAACGACTCAACGAGTTAAGGTCTAAACGACTTAAGAGATTCCACGACTTAAGGGAAGCTCCGACCTAACTACCGTAAGGATTAACCGACCCAGGGGAGTTAACGACTTAAAGAGCTAGACGACTTACGACTTAAAGGAGTTAACGACTTAGCTTAAGTCATCCATGACTTAAGAGCTATCGAGTTAAAATCCAATGCCTACACTTATGCCACTTTAATCTGATAAGTCGGCCATGACTTACGACTTGTTATAAGTCGGCCACGACTTAGCACTTGTCTTCTTCCAAGCCACAAGCTGAACTCAGTAAGTCGTCTTCGAGCTACCTTAAGTCAACCACAAGTCACGACTCATCTTAAGTCGGCCACGACTCATGACTTGGCAGAAACTCATGACCAGATTTCCCTATAAATACCCCCCTACCCTCAACATGAAGGGGACTTTTGGCCATTCATTTTCTGAAGCGTCGTTACTCTGCCGAACTCTCAACTCATTTGACAATTGAAGATCTTCAAACACTCAAGGCACTACAACAAGCTTCATGAGGAATTTCATTCATCCGACACGGATTTAGCAAGTTTCGTCATCGAAGTTTGAGCTAGTAGTCGAGATTGTTTTGTGATCGAATTGTACTGTATTTGACAAGTGTTTTGTATCATCTTGTAACCCGATTCAGTAATAAAGACTATAAAGTGGACGTAGGCTCAATTACGGGCCGAACCACTATAAATCTGTTGTCTTTTTTACCGTTTTACTGCTATTTTCAGCCTGTATTCTGTTCCTGTACCAACGGGTGGTGCTTTCACGACTCTACTACACACACCGGGTGTTAGCGTTCACTTTTTAGCGTTAACATTTTGGTGCTTTCACTGAGAAGATTGAACTCAGGCGATCATTCACCATTGCTTCACGGAAGTTTGTTGAAAAAGTTTCCTTCAAAACCAGAAGTCTATCAGATATAATGGCTCCTGGAAGAAAACGCAGATCTGTTAGATCCAAAGATGCTCACGACAATACTGCCACTTCTCTTTCTCCAAGTCAGGCAGCTCCAAGCGTCGGGGTGACGCGAGAAGAGTTAGATGCTGCTGTGTCCGGACTCTACCAGTAGATTGAAACTCAGAATAATCAGATGATGGAAAAGTTGAATGCTCTACTCGGGGCTAATCAAAGACCAGTAAGTAATGAAGAAAACTTTGCTGATGCTGTTCCCAACTCCGAAGGGAGAAATATTCCTCAGGACAGATCTGGTGCCGCTGAAGGGGCACCTCCCCAAGCTGAAGGGTCCAGGCCATTGCCAGTTCTTCCCGAACGCTTGCCCGGACAAACTTCTGAAAAAAATAGCCGAAGCCTATTCTGCAAAGTCACTAAACAATGAGGAGTATCTCTCCGGCATGATTCGGCAGATAATGAAAGAAAGCATGTAGAGAAACGAAGATGAGAATGATTGGGGATTTGCTCCGAGTAAAACTCCATTTACTGAGAGGATTCTAAAGGCTGAGTTTCCCATAAAATTCGTTCCTCCTACCATTCCTGCTTATCATGGAACAAGTGATCCGAATCAATTCCTGTACAAGTATGATTGGCACATGACTGGCGCTAGAGCGAATGATGAGATTAAATGCCGGTATTTCCCAGTATACTTGGAAGGAGTGGCGTTACTTTGGTTTACCAAGCTTCCTGTGCGGTCCGTTGACCAATTTTCCGATCTGACCTGAAAATTCAAGGAATAATTCAGATTGTACATTTCAAGAGAAAAGGATATAATGTCTCTTTAAAGTCTCGAACAGAACCCTGGAGAACCCATCAAATCATTTTTGAATTGCTTCAATTTAGCCCTAGCCGAAGTTGATAACGCAGAGCCGCGAATGATTTTAACTTGATGAGGGCTATTGACAAGTCGAGTGAATTTGGAAAGTGGTTGAAAATGAAGGAACCAAACTCGCTCGAAAAATTCTACAAAAAGGCTAATGAATTCATGCGTCTAGAAAATCTTTCCGCTTCAGCCAAAGTTGTGACAACAGTGGTGGAAAATAACGCAACGGCTCAGAGCAAAAAGGAACCTGTAAATTAGAAAAGGGAGAATAATGGCGGAAAGAAGTAGAAGGATCACAAAAAGCCATGCTTTCTCAAGCCTTCGGATTTCACCCCTCTAACTGATACACCAGAGAATATTTTCATTGCTACTAAGGATGCTGTTGAATTTCCAAAACCACAGGCAGTAAAAGTTGGGAAAAGTGCTGCTCAAAGCGGAAGATTCTGCAAATTTCATAACCAACCGGGCCATGATACCAACGAGTGCCGCCACTTGAAAAGCCTGATTGAAGAATTGTTGAGAGAAAACAAATTGCAGCAGTACGTTAAAAGGAACAGAAAAGACCCGCCTTCATCTAACCAGGGGCAGCAACCTCCAACTCATTCATCTGGTTCAGGGGAGAGGTCCGCCGCACAAGAAACAGAAAGACCTGTTATCAATGTGATCACAGGGGGACCCCATCCGGCTGGTAAGAGTTGGGGTGAGATGGAGAGGTACGCTCGAGCTTTGAAATATGCCCCAGCTGAAGAGAGTGTCTTGGTATTGGAAGATGCTGCACCTCTGAAGCAGCAAAAGACTTTTCATGATGACATCATATTCAGGACCCGGGATTCTGTTGGTGTGGAAGCTCCCACTATGGACCCTTTGGTTGTTTCTGTTGGCATTGGACCAGCTATTGTAAGGAGGGAGATGGTTGATAGCGGCGCCTCATGCAACATACTCTTTAAGAAAACATTTGACCAAATGAAAATTCCAATAGCAGATGTACAAGCTTCATCTCAGAAAATTGTCGGATTTACAGGGGAGCCAAAACAGCCGATTGGAACAGTGGACTTGTTTGTTGAATTAGGAGAAGGACATAAGAAGGTGGTTCGGAAGCAAACTTTTATAATTGTTGATGAATTCTCTGCCTATAATGCCTTCTTGGGTCGGCCTACTCTTGCTGCTTTCAAGGCCGTCCTCGCCCCATGGTGTTTAACAATGAAATTTCCCACTGATAATGGAGTTGCTATCATTAAGGGAGATCAAAACGCGGGACGAGAATGTTATCTTGTTGAACTCCGAGAAGCCAGGAAAAGAGAAACGGGAAAAGATGCGGCAGCTCCGCTCCGCATTAAATCCCCAACCTTGTAGCAACTACGGAGCGGCCCTTGTACTGGCGAGCACAGCAACGCAAGGAAAGAAATGGATCCCAGAAAAGCCAGTGCAGGGCAGAATAGAGTGGTACCTATGGAAGTGATGGTACCAATTCCTGTTGACTCGAAAGACCCAAACAAAGTACTCAATGTGGGTTCGCAACTAAGCACAACAGTTCAAAATACGCTGATATCATTTCTGAAAGCAAATTTGGATGTGTTCACTTGGTGTCATGCTGATATGTGTGGGATCTCTCTAGAAATTGCTGTACATACCCTGAATATCGATCCGAAATTCACACCGGTAAAACAGAAAAGAAGAACTCAAGGTCTAGAAAGGTCAGCAGCGTTAAAGGAAGAAGTTGATCGGCTTATGGAGAATAATTTCATCAGAGAATCCACTTATCCAAATTGGGTTTCAAATCCAGTACTGGTTAAGAAGGCAAATGGAAAGTGGAGAGTTTGCATTGATTTTTCAGATCTGAACAAAGCCTGTCCCAAAGACTGCTTCCCGCTTCCCAGAATTGGTCAATTGGTGGATGGAACAGCTGGACATGAGTTGTTATCTTTTATGGATGCTTACTCCGGATACAATCAGATTATGATGAATGAGTTAGATCAGGAAGACACAAGCTTTATCACAGATGTGGGTCTCTACTGTTACAAAGTTATGCCTTTCGGGTTGAAGAATGCAGGGGCAACTTACCAAAGACTCGTGAATACGATGTTCAAACCTCAGATCGGCAAAACAATGGAAGTTTATGTGGATGATATGTTGGTAAAGTCAAAGAAAGCGGTAGACCATATGGATCACTTGGCGGAAATGTTTACAATTCTTCAAAAATATGGAATGAAGCTCAATCCGTTGAAATGTTCATTCAGGGTAGAGTCCGGAAAATTCTTGGGATTCATCGTGAGCGCTAGAGGCATCGAGGCCAATCCTGCTCAAATCACAGCTCTAAGAGAGGTCAAAGCCCCTAAAACAAAGAGAGAATTGCAAAGTCTCAATGGAAAAGTCGCCGCTCTGAGTCGCTTCATTTCCAAAGCCACAGACAAATGCATTCACTTCTTTGATGCTCTTAAGAAAGGAAAGAAAATTTTGAATGGACTCCCGAATGCCAGAATGCTTTCGATCAACTGATTCATCATATGGAAACACCTCCAGTTCTTTCCAAGCCAAGTGATGGTGAAGACCTTTTCATCTATTTAGCAATTCCGTCTCATGCTCTAAGTGCAGCACTTGTACGAGAAGATATGAAAATACAACGTCCAGTCTACTACATCAGCAAACGGTTTACTGGAGCAGAGATGAATTATTCAAAGATAGAAAAACTTGCTTTTTGTCTGCTAATTGCTTCCAGGAAGTTGAGGCCATATTTTCAATCTCATCCTATCAAGGTCCTTACTAATCAACCTCTAAAGCAAGTCCTGTATCGCCCTGAAACTTCGGGTCGTCTTTTGAAATGGAATATTGAACTCAGCCAATATGACATCACTTACCATCCCCGAAGAGCAATCAACGGACAAGCTTTAGCGGATTTCATTGCAGAATCTACTGACAGAGGTGACAGTGAGAAAGAAACAACTGATGGCGTTCAAATCCAGTGGAAGTTGTATGTTGACGGTTCTAGAAATGATTACTGTTCTGGGGTAGGGGTTGTGCTTGAAACTCCCGAAGGACGATCATTATGCTATGCATTGAGATTGGAATTCCCTTCAACAAACAATGAAGCAGAGTATGAAGCTCTCATTGCCGGTTTAAAAATTGCCAAGGAACTAAACATCAAAATGTTACAGATCTTCAACGATTCCCAACTTATTGTTTGCCAGGTAAAGAAAGAGTTTCAAGCTAAAGGTGGAAATCTGCCCGCATACTTGTCAAAGGCATGTGAACTTCTCGAAGATTTTGATGATTACACGATAAGTCATATTCCTCGGATGGAAAACATGAAGGCGGATTCTCTAGCAAAATACTCAAGTTCTGGAGAGGCTCAATTACTAGGATTAGTTCCTGTGGAAGTTCTGTCAGCTCCAAGCATTGATGAGATGGATGTTGATTGGATTATGGCTGCGTCTCAAGAACATGAATCATGGATGACTCCAATCAAAGAATATCTACTCAATGGTTCTTTGCCGGAAAGTTCTAAAGAATGTCGAAAACTGTTGAGGAAAGCATCAAGATATATAATTCAAGATGGCCGATTATACAGACGGGGATTCTCAATGCCATTACTCCGATGTGTGTCCAAGGAAGAAGCCAAGACGATTCTAGCTGAGGTACACGGAGGAGAGTGTGGGGATCATTCAGGTGGTCAAACTCTAGCCAAGAAAGTTCTCCGATATGGGTATTTCTGGCCAGACATTAATCGAGATGTTGCTATTTACTCCCAAAAGTGCGACAAGTGCCAGAGATTTGCAAAAATCCCAAAAGCGCCTTCCACCGAACTCACGCAAATGGTCAGCCCATGGCCGTTTGCTATTTGGGGAATAGACTTGATTGGAGCTTTACCGATCGCCAAATCTGGAATCAAATATGCTATTGTCGCTGTTGATTATTTCACTAAATGGGCTGAAGCTGAACCCTTAGCCACTATTACCTCTAAAAAGATGATAAATTTCGTAACTAAGAATATCATTTGCAGGTATGGTGTGCCGCAGAAAATAATCACGGACAACGGCACTCAGTTTGAAAGTGAAGAATTCCAAGACTTTTGCAAACGGTTCAGAATTCAAAAAAACTTCTCGGTAGTGGCCCATCCCCAGGCAAACGGGCAAGTGGAAGCGGTGAACAAAATTGTCAAGTCAACCATCAAAAAGCAACTTGAAAAAGCAAAAGGTGGTTGGGTCGATAAGCTTCCATTAGCACTATGGGCATATAGAACTACTCACAAAACTGCGACTGGGCACACTCCATTTTCACTGGCATACGGATCGGAAGCAATGATTCCAGTAGAAATAGAAGTTCCTTCACACAGGAGAATTCATTTCAACGAAGCTGGAAACGAAAAACTGCAATTTGAAGCCCTTGATTTTCTTGATGAAAAAAGAGAAGAAGCTAGGCTCAGAGTTTCAGCTTATCAACAAAGGATAGCCAGGCACTTCAACTCTAAAGTTCGCCAACGTAGCTTTGAGGTCGGAGACTTAGTCTTGAAAAGGATCATGACAGCAACCGGGGTGTTTGGGCCAAACTGGGAAGGGCCATATGTCATAGGCAATAAACTTCTTGATGGCACTTTCAAACTCATAACTGTTGAAGGAGATCCAATTCCAAGAGCCTGGAACAGCAACCACTTACGTCCTTATTTTACTTAAAAGAGTTTTTGCTCAAAATTGTAAAATGGTGATGGATGTATCAGTTGTATTGTAAGACATTGTAAAATCAGTGCAAGTGAATAAAAGCTATAAAGTGGATGTAGGCCCGATTCTTGGCCGAACCACTATAAATCTTGTGTTCTTTACTATTTTATAATGCCTGTTTTATTTCGATATGTAAATACTTTAAATGTATTGCTAAAATGTCGATTCAAAATTGCAGGACATTAAAACAAGGCTTACTCATCACAAAGCCAAGCGAGCCCTATAAATCATATATTAAGCGAATTCCAAGTGACAAAAATTCCAGATTCAAATCCCATACAAGAAGAACTTCACATAAAAAGTTGGCGACTTCACTGTGTCAAGCACTCGTTAATTGGTTGCGATTGTCAGTATTAAAAGACATCCAACCAAGTAACTTGCGTTTGCCCTATGGAGTCACTCAACAGTGAAGTATACTTCTTCGGATAAAGCAATTGACTTGCAAAAGAAAGGAAGAGGTGCTTGGAAATAATAATAAAGGATCGCTGGTGAACAGATGATGAAACAACATGGGCCGGCAAACATGGAAGCAGCCAAAAGGAGGTATGCCTCTCAATAAAAAGGCCGGTAGATCCACACAAGGGACACCTTCCCAAGCAGAAGGAACAGGACCCTTGCTAACTGATCGTGATGCATCCGATCAGACAGTTTGCGTCCGTCCCGTGGATCCACTCGCCTCTAAGACACAACCTTCCTGGCACACCAATAAACCAAAGCTCCTCTCCAGAAGCCAACAAAGCCCTCTAACGAGGCACGCCAATAAATGAAAGTGCTTTTCTCAATCAAAAAAGATTGGTGGAACCACCGGAGGGGCACCTTCCCAAGCTGAAGGAATAGGGCCCTTGTTAATTGATTGTGATCGTTTGTGCAAACGAACATCCGATCAAGCAACTTGTGTCCGCCCCGTGGATCCATCCAACTATGAGAAAGTAACTCCCAAGCAATCAAGAAGCCCTCTTCGGAGGCACCTGACCTCTTCGGAGGCAAAGCCCTCTCCCGAGGCACCACAAGCCCTCTTCGGAGGCACCTGACCTCTTCGGAGGCAAAGCCCTCTCCCGAGGCACCACAAGCCCTCTTCGGAGGCACCTGACCTCTTCAGGAGGCAAAGCCCTCTCCCGAGGCACCACAAGCCCTCTTTGGAGGCACCTGACCTCTTCGGAGGCAAAGCCCTCTCTCGAGGCACCACAAGCCCTCTTCGGAGGCACAAGCCCTCTTCAGAGGCACAAGCCCTCTTCGGAGGCACAACTCTTTAGAGGAGCCCTCTTAGGAGGCATGTCCCAAAATCGAATGATCAAACAAAAAGCCTTCTCCGGAAGCACATTTCAACTCTCAAAGGAAAGTTAACTTATTCATCTCAAAAAGTTCTTCCTAAAAAGTTGAAATGCTACAAAAAAGACCTCTTCGGAGGCACATTTCACCATGCTTGAAATAAACCCTTTACCGGGGCACAAAATCAAAACCTTATTCAGAAGCTCACTTCACTGCGTAGGAAAATCCACTTTTTAACAAATAAAAGTGATCATCTCCGAAAGTTGAAGTGTCCTTCAAGAAAGAAAGAGAAAGTAAAAAGTTCTCCAAAAAAAAACGAGATATACTCTATTAAAAGCAGAATGATTCCTCCCTCAAAAGTGGAACAATTATTCTCTAAAATAAGAGTATCATCCTTGTAAAAGCAAGAAATATTGCAATACACTTATGGTATGGGGGCAACATTATACAATTCAGTTACATTAATAGAAGTAATATACAAGCAACATACCATAAGTTCATTGCAATATCACGTGAAGAAGATGTGGAATAAATGCATTCTCAAACACAGACAAAGAGTTTGTACAAGTAAAAAGAATCGTTTACTCTACACTTCAAATGAAAAACATATTCTTATATACACAAGAATTTGTACAAGTAAAAGAGTTATTTTATTCAATACTATGAACTTTTTAGATTGTGCAGATCATAAAAGAAGCGGGGACCGGTACCCGCACAATCTCCGATCGATACAAGCAAAAAGCAAAATAGGAAGTAGAAAATCCAGCCTGTCATTCCTTCTTCCCGCTACCTTTGGAGCCTTTGCCTGGCTTAATAGTTAATTTTGGAATCCGGCGTGGGCGGGATGGAGAAGGAGGAGTGGTTGGATCTTCTTCTATTTTTTCTTCCCCAGCTGAAGCACTTCTCTTCTTCTTCTTTAGTGCATGTTTCCCCTTCCTCTTCGAAGAAGACTCACTTCCCGGAGAGAACAATGTGGAAAGTTTTGCATCGTCATCAAATGACTGCTCCGGAGTCTTCTCGCTGTCCTCCGTCCCTTCTGCTTTCTGTTCTTGAGAAGCAGGTAGATCCTCCAAGCCTTGGAGTGCTTCTATCTGTTCCTCCTGCGACCCTGGTTGAGAAGCAGGAGTGACTTGAAGAGATGGAGGAGGAACAGCTGGAGGAGGGGAAGAATGTACATTGCTCGGTGCATCCGCTACAGAAGGAAAGAAGTCAAAATTAGTATTCTCCGAAAAAAGAGAAGATATTGGATCATCAGGACTTAAGTAATAAGCGAGAAATTCATCCAAATCAATTGAATCAAATGAATAATCCACTTGAGCCAGATCTGACTTGAAGTTACCTGGAGAAATCGGTTTGGACAAATCAATTTCAAATTTATCAGCCTCAGTTTCTTCTTGGCTCTTCTCTTCAATTTGGGTAAGAGGAGTCTCGGAAGTATCGGGCTTAGCTTCGACATCTTTTGCAGGAAGAGGAGAGTGAGAGCTGGAACCAACGATATCAGCATCGGTTGGAATCGAAGTGTGGACAGGGGCAGATAAAGATATTTTCTTTTCTAAGTGTTCTTCTGCCACTATTCCAGCTCTAGCTTCAGCGAGCTGCTCTTTTCCTCTGGCAAGAGCGGCGCGGGTATCATCATCAAGGTAAATTGCCTCAAGCGCCGTCTCATCATAGCCAGCTCCCTCGAGCATATCAATCGCAGCCTCCCAGACTTCAACTAGGGTGATCTCATATTTTGGTCCCAAGAACGAGAGACTCCCGCGCCCCAAGACGATGTGAATATAAAAGTCGAATAGAGTGGAATCGATGCTAGCTTTAGTTGCTTCATGAGACTCTTCAGCCGCAACTTGTCCAGCAACTGCATCGTCGCGCTCCTTCTCAACTTTAAGAAGCCTAGCTTTTAGCATCTCAATCTCTGCGTTCTGGGAGTGAAATTTTTCTCGCATTTCAGCGTTTTCTATGCGGTATTTCTCAGTAATGTGCTTCTCAGCTGCAAGCTTCATTTCGGCATCCCTTTGCGCAGCGTGTGCGTCCCGCACTTGCTTCTGAAAGACTTCTTCTTTCTGAGTATGCGATGCAGAAGAAGAGGCGAGATCTTCCTTAAGTCGCTTGACTTCAGATTCAAGCTTTGCGTTGTCATCTGCGATGCTCGTCATCTTCGCATCGTGCTGCTTACACCATTTATCCCATTCAGCTTTATCATTCTCCAAAGTCAGCATGTTTTTGAGATTCATATGGTTGACTCTCTGGAGTTCATCAACAAGCTTTTGCCATTGCGACATCCTCTCAATGTCAAGCTTAACTGCATCAAGATTTCTAAGCATGGCTTGCTTATCAATCGGGACCAAATCTAGGTCAAAGCTCACTCCTTTTAAGAACCAGTTCGGAAACCGGCTTTGAAGCGTTGGGGGGCCATCTTTAACCTGATATTGGGGCCTGCTGATGATCGCTTGAATATCGGATTTCTTTAAAGGAGGAGAGATGGCCGGAATATTAGAAGGGATAGGAGCGTCAGTCTTTTCAGAAATTGAAGACGCGTCCTTTTCACTAAGTTTAACCCGTTTACATGGGTCGTCGGTGGCATGGCCCTTTCCTTTATCATCATGATGTTTTCTTTTGTGAGACTCATCATCTCTCCTTCTCTGCTGCTCTTCATAGGCTCGCCTCTCTTGAGCTTTTCTAGTTGCTCGCTCTTCGTCAGATTCTCTGCGAGTGGGGAGATAGCGTCCATAATCGTAAGAATCGCGCCCTCCGTAGCACCGAAAGTTGTCATAATACGAGCCACTTCGCACCATTGTAGAACCTCAACTTGAAGAAAAAGACAAGTCTTAGAAATCCTTAAATTGAGGAGGCTAAGTGCGTATAAGTGCTAAGCATCCTAAGTGTGTGTGATGTACAAACTACGCGCGTCAAACTACAAACCACTCTTTGGTTGGGGAGTGATAACAGATTGAGAAGCAGGAGTTGATTTTTGAGCCGACAGAGTTTGCTGCAAAGTAGATGTCGCTTCTGTTACAGGAGAGGTATCTTTAGTTATGTCATCTTTAATGAGCTCTCGAGAAGTTATCATTATATCACTTAAGCCATCGAAGGTGTCATCACCAAGGCGTCCAACAGAACTTTCCTTTTCAGCTTCTACATCGACTAACTTTTCAGAGATTCGAGGATTTTCTTCCTCTTCAATAATTGGAGCAAGTGCCAGTTTGCTGGACGGTCCCGCGACATCGGTAAGTGTGGGGCATTTTACTAGTGAAGTTTCAGTAGCGGTTTCCTTCGGTGTGAGTTTTTCAATAGAAAGTGGGGCATTTGCTGCCTTCGTAGGAGAGTTGGGAACTTCGTAAGGCTGAGTGGAGCGAGAAGGGTAAAGAAGTCCGAACTGATGAAGAAATTCGTCTTTCAACAAAAATTTCGCGTCCCGCTCTTCAATCGGTACAGCCATAAGCCTCTCCAGAGTTTGCTTGTGGCTGAGATTCCTAGAAGGAGGGGGAAGCGCTGAAATGAGAAAGAAAAAGTTAACACTTGATTATTCAGACTTCACAAAAACTCAGAAAATAGAAGATGTAAAGATAGATAATCTTACTTCCTTCCCTCCACACAGCGTAAAATCCCGGGGGACAGCGAACGTAAAAGAATTGAGTCAAGAAGCCGTGAGCACTATCGGGAAGGCCAACAATCAATTTACGATTTCTGGCACTTCTCACGACAGTGATAGAAGGATGATCTTTGGTTTTGGTAAATGAGCACAAGTAGCATATCTCGTCGAAACTTGGAAGACGCTCAAGAGTTCTCCCAAATAGCACACACAACCCCATTAAAATGGCATAGCCATTGGGATGTAGCTGAAATGGGGAGATGGCCAGCTGTCGAAGAAGATGCTGGAGAAAGTTGTTAAAAGGTGGGACGGCTCCACTCAGGCACATTTGTCGATTCACTGCTACAAAGCCAGGAGGCGCTACATCAGCAGTGCTATTTTTCTCGGGAAGGATGGCATCAGCTTCAGCAATGCCAAACTGGATGCACAATTGCCGAAAAACCCTATACGATAGAGTGGTAGAAGCTCTTTCTGGGGGATTGACTAAAGGAGCTAGAATAGGAGTGGACTCTCCGGTCTGGACTGTTACATCTCCTTGTTGAGAAGTCATTCTACACAAGCAACTGGATATTCAAATATGAAGGTGCACGTTTCCTAAATAGTGTGAAGTGTTGTGCAAAACTAATAGAAATAACAAGTAAATACAACTGGAATTAAGCTAGTTGGTAATTGATCGATTATCAAATTTCAGGACTTGTTAATTTAAAGTTCAGGTACAGTATTAGTGCAAACCGGTCATTTTCAGTTGACTATTTCAGTGTTGCTTTAATACTTTGCTTGAATTTGTTGATTTAAAAGCACTTCGTTCACATAATCTGTTTATGTCGATTATCTGTTATTAACTAATCTGTCATGAGATGTGGGCAGTCAGTGACAGTATATTCGTCCCAATTTTCTGTAAATGTTGTATTAAACAGATTGTTAGTTTGCAAGTTAGAATGATCTGTGAAAAAGAAATTCAACAATTCAAAGTTCAACAGTTTGAAGTTCATGCAAAGCACAAGTCCTAAGTCGCCAACGACTTATGTGTTAACTCGTCCACGACTTAAGTGTTATAAAGCAAGTCAGGACAGGTCGTTCGATTTTAGGTCGTCAATGCTTTAAGTTGGCAATACTTCAAGTTGTAAGTCGTGTAAAAGAAGAAAAAAGGCTTCAGTTCAAAGTGGTGTAAAATTCCCAAGTCTTAAGTCGTCCACGACTTAAGGCTTATGTCGTAAGAGGATAAGTCAGTAACACGACTCAAGGCTTATGTCGTAAGAAGCTTATGTCGTAGGAGGTACAAGGCTGTTAAATCGTGACCAAGCTATCTCCTAACCCATTAACCCATTAACCCTTCTGTAAGCAAAAAACTTCCATTTTTCACACTGATTAAATCATCCAGAAAGCCAGTTTTAGATCGCCAAAGCCTCGCCAATCTAATCAATTAAGCCTGAAATATAGTAATCCCTCATCTTCATCGCCCCATTCATCTAAAGCTAAATCAAGCAGAATCAAGTTCGCAAGCTGCCGATACAGTGAAATTCGCAACAAAGCATTGCACGAAGGGATGGATTAAGTGCAAGGAGGGGAATTTGCGAATTAATGACGATGAAGGATCGAGGAGAAAACAGGAACACTTACGCAATAAAGGATCGGTGATTGTTTGAATTGTTGAAGAAAGGGAAAAATCGCCTTGAGAGAGCTCGGAGGAATGTTAATGGCAGATACGACTCAGGAGATAGGTAATGAGTGGAAGGAACGACTCAAGCTTTTTATACCTCGGGGCAGTGGAACACGAAAAGGCACACACGAGTTAAGATAAGTCAAAGCACACGACCTACGACTTAGGCGTGTACTTCGAGGGGCAAATGTTAACCCTTAATTTTCTACGACTCAAGAAGTATACGACTCAAGAAGTATACGACTCAAGAAGTATACGACTCAAGAAGTATACGACTCAAGAAGTGCACGACTCAAGAGCTGTACGACCTAACAACTCGGAATACTTCACGACCTACGACTTATGGTCCAGACGACTTAACGAGTTAACGTATCAACGACTCAACGAGTTAAGGTCTAAACGACTTAAGAGATTCCACGACTTAAGGGAAGCTCCGACCTAACTACCGTAAGGATTAAACGACCCAGGGGAGTTAACGACTTAAAGAGCTAGACGACTTACGACTTAAAGGAGTTAACGACTTAGCTTAAGTCATCCACGACTTAAGAGCTATCGAGTTAAAATCCAATGCCTACACCTATGCCACTTTAATCTGATAAGTCTGCCATGACTTACGACTTGTTATAAGTCGGCCACGACTTAGCACTTGTCTTCTTCCAAGCCACAAGCTGAACTTAGTAAGTCGTCTATGAGCTACCTTAAGTCAACCACGAGTCACGACTCATCTTAAGTCGGCCACGACTCATGACTTGGCAGAAACTCATGACCAGATTTCCCTATAAATACCCCCCTACCCTCAACATGAAGGGGACTTTTGGCCATTCATTTTCTGAAGCGTCGTTACTCTGCCGAACTCTCAACTCATTTGACAATTGAAGATCTTCAAACACTCAAGGCACTACAACAAGCTTCGTGAGGAATTTCATTCATCCGACACGGATTTAGCAAGTTTCGTCATCGAAGTTTGAGCTAGTAGTCGAGATTGTTTTGTGATCGAATTGTACTGTATTTGACAAGTGTTTTGTATCATCTTGTAACCCGATTCAGTAATAAAGACTATAAAGTGGACGTAGGCTCAATTATGGGCCGAACCATTATAAATCTGTTGTCTTTTTTACCGTTTTACTGCTATTTTCAGCCTGTATTCTGTTCCCGTACCAACGGGTGGTGCTTTCACGACTCTACTACACACACCGGGTGTTAGCGTTCACTTTTTAGCATTAACATTCAATGAATGGGGAAAGTATTAGCTTGCTTGACGACCCCGCAACGTTAGTAGATGTGGAGCATTTTACCAAAGAAGCTTCCACAACAGGTTATTTAGGGGTGATCTCTTCGGTTGAAACCGGGGCTTCTGACGGTTTGGCCTGAGAATCAGCAGCGTCGTGAAATTGAATTGACCGGGAGGGGTGTAGAAGTCCGAATTGATGTAAAAACTCATCTTTCAACAGAAATTGGATACTCCTCTCCTCAACCGGCACGGCCATGAGCCTCTCAAAAGTTGGTTTGTGACCAGGATCCCTAGAAGGAGGAGGAAGTGCTGAAAAGTAAAGAGCGAAGTTAACACCTGACAACTCGGGCTTCGAAAAGTTCAGAAAACATAAGGAATGAAGATAAATGATCTTACTTCCTACTCTCCAGATAGCGTAGAATCCCGGAGGACAGCGAACGAAGAAAAACTGACTCAGAAACCCGTGAGCACTGTCGGGAAGACCAATGATCAGTTTACGGTTCCTAGCACTTCTCACAAGCGTGATGGAGGGATGGTCTTTATTTTTGTTAAATGTGCACAAGTAACAAACTTCATCAAAACTTGGAAGACGATCCAGCATCCTCCTAAATAGCACACATAGCCCCATCAGGATGGCGTAGCCATTGGGATGTAACTGAAAGGGAGAGATGGCCAATCGAAGAAGAAGCCGTTGAAGGAAATCATTAAAAGGAGGATTGGCTCCGCTCATGCACATTTGATGATTAACTGCGACGAAACCAGAAGGTGGTATATCAGCGGTGTCGCATTTCTCAGGAAGTATGGCATTTGCTTCAGCAATGCCGAACTGAGTGCACAGTTGGCGGAAAACTTTATATGTTAAAGTGGTCGAGATTCTTTTTGGAGGATTAGTTAACGGGGCAGGAATAGGAATGGCCTCTCCAGCTTGAACTATTACCTCTTCTTGTTGAGAAGTCATTCTACACAATCAACTGAATATTCAAATGTGAAGGTGCACGTTTCCTAAAAAGTGTGAAGTGCTGTGCAAAACTAATAAAAATAGAAAGCAAACATAACTGGAATTAAACTAGTTGACAATTGGTCGATTACAAGATTTCAGGACTTGTTAATTTAAAACTCAAGTGTAGTGTTAATGCAAACAAATCAGCTTTAGTTAACTATTTTAGTTTTGCTTTAATACTTCACTTGAACTGGTTGGTTTACAGCATTTCGTTCACACAGTTCATTTAAGTTGATTATTCTTTATCGACTAATCTATCATTCGATGTGGGCAGTCAATGGCAGTATATTCGTCCCAGTTTTCTGCAAATATTGTGTTTAATAGGTTATTAGCATTAGAGATAATCTGTAAAGAAGTTTAAACAGTTCAAAGCTCAAGCGATTCATTCTAGCTGTTCAAATTGAAAATTCAGTTAAGTTCTGTCAAAGCTTTGCAAATGTCCAAGGCAAATTTTCTTAGGTCGCATTGTTCAAGTCAAAGAGTTCAAGGCGTAGAGCTTCAGGGCAAGGAAATGGGAATTTGGTTAAGTATCAGGTCATTCAGACATGCTCACGACTTAAAAGCTTAAGGTGTAGGAAGTTAAGCCACATCAAATGTCTAAGTGTTAGCTCGTCTGCGACCTAAAGTAGTGTTAGCTCATCCACGACCTAAAGGGTATGCTACGAGTTAAGTTAAGTCGTTGACTTTTTAAGTCGTAATGCACATGAAGGAAACGACCTCAAGTCAAAGCAATGCGAATCATCCAAGTCCTAGCTCGTCCGCGACCTAAACCCTATGCGCAAGAGATTAAGCCGCTAATTCGATAGGTTGCAACCTAATCCAACAGTTCAAGGCAGTATGCATTCGTTTAAGTCCTAGGTCGCGAAGGTTCATGGGTCGCTAATGTTCACTAGGTCGTCTCTAATGGAATCTCGAGCTATCTCCTGCTCAAGCCAAAGCCTCGTTTCCCTCCACCAATTGCCTTCCTCTCCATTGAGAAGCTCATTAACACATCAACTTGAAACCCGTTAACCCATAAAAAACCTTATCATCTCCTTTAAACTCGCAGATCAGATGACTCGAAATATTATAACCCATCATCTTCTCCTCGCGAGTCATCCAAAACCTAATCAAACCACTCCAAGATCATCAGCAATCGATCGTAGCAAGACTCGTGATGAAGCGTGATGTAAGGAATTGGATTGGAGTTAGAAAATGAGGAGTCCTGGTTCGTAAGTTAATGATAATCGTGAATTGAGCGGACGGTGAATTTACTTACGTAGTGTGATGGTGAGGATTATAGGAACTGAATCGGTGACAAGATGAACTGATTGGATTCGTCTTTGAGTGCTCCGAAGATCGTTGATGGCGGAAGTAATCGCTGAAACAATTAGGTGAAGTAATAGAAGCGACCTAAGATATTTGTACACCGGGGCAGTGAATTGCGAATCGGCACCACACGACCTAGTTTCCTCGCTAAGTCGTTCGCAACCTAACAAATTATCAAAGCACGAGTTAAGGAAATCGAAGCACACGACCTACGACCTAGGCGTGTACTTCGAGGGGCAAATGTTAACTCCTTTTCATAAGCGACCTAAAGAGGCAAAGCGACCTAAGGAGTGAAGCAACTTAAGGAGTTGGCGACCTAACGACTTAAGGAGTTGGCGACCTAACGACTTAAGGAGTTGGCGACCTAACGACTTAAGAGGTTAGCGACGTAATGAATTAAGAGGTTCACGACCTAACGACCTAAGAAGATCAGTGACCTAAAGGCTTCTATAACTTCACGACCTAGCAATGTAACGACTTAGCGAGCTAAAGCAGAGTAAAGTTACACGACCTACTATAGGTCGCTCACGACCTACTGACTCGTTCAGACAAGACTCAATGCAGTTGAGATAAGTTAGCTCAATCCTTTAGGTCGTTTGCGACCTAGGACTTGTTATCCACTAAACCGCTGCTACCCTCATAACTGAAACCACGACTCATAGGTCATTAAAGACCCACGACCTATCTTAGGTCGCTCGCGACCTACGACCTATCTTAGGTCGTTCGCGACCTAAGACTTAGAGATTGAATCTTGCCCAGATTTTTCCCTATAAATACTAGAGCTACTCCAACGGCAAGGGGACTTTTTTTGGCTGATCTTCTGAAGCACCGTTACTCTGCTGAATTCTTAACTCATCCAACACATCAAGCATTCCAAACATTGAAGACACTACAACAAGCTTCGAAAGAGATCTTGCATATCCAACATGGATTCAAAGAGCCTTATCACATCGAAGTTTGAGCTACTAGTCTGAAGTGTTTTGGAATCAAAGTGTATTGTATTTTAAAGTGCATTGTATCAACTTGTAACCAAATCAGCAATAAAGGAATTAAAAGTGGACGTAGGCTTGATCTTAAGCCAAACCACTATAAAATCGTTGTCTTTTACTGTTTTCTGCTACTTTTCTGCTTATTTCTTGTTCCCGTATCACGGGTGGTGCTTTCACATTACTACTACACACACCAGGGTGTTGGCGTTCAATTTTCAGCGTTAACACTTCCAAAATCATTTCCAAAGATTTATACGTAACTTGGAAAACCATTTTCAATTCAAACTTGAAATTCCTTTAATTCAAATTGGAAATTCATTTCTTATATGAGAGCTTTTATCAGGTGAAAATAATTAGTTTTCCAAATCATTGAATTCAATTTCAAATATTGAATTCAAATTTAAATCAAATTATTGAAAATATCAAGTTTTATTAAGTTATTTAAAATAACTTTTACATTTGAAACTCATTTACAAAGCTCTCAATTCCAATTTCAAAACTACTTGGATTCAAGAATTCAATCTTTAAAATTGTCAAAGATCTGCGACTTAACTGATTTCCACATGAAATCCATATTTGTGTGTGTATGGTGTAGTCCAGGGGTTTCACACAGTAGTGCAATGTTAACGCTGAAAATGGGACGCTAACACCCTGGTGTGTGTAGTAATAATGTGAAAGCACTACCCGTGATACGGGAACAAGAAATAAGCAGTAAAATAGCAGAACACAGTAAAAGACAACGATTTTATAGTGGTTCGGCTTAAGATCAAGCCTACGTCCACTTTGAATTCCTTTATTGCTGATTTTGGCTACAAGTTGATACAATGCACTTCAAAATACAATACACTTTGATTCTAAAACACTTCAGACTAGTAGCTCAAAATTTGATGTGATAGGGTTCTTTGAATCCATGTCGGACGTGCAAAATCTCTTTCGAAGCTTGTTGTAGTATCTTCAATGTTTGGAATGCTTGATGTGTTGGATGAGTTCAGAATTCAGCAGAGTAACGGCGCTTTAAAAGATCAGCCAAAAGTCCCCGTATTATTGGAGTTAGGGCTGTATTTATAGGGGTGATTCTGGGCGTGATTCAATCTCAAGTCTTAGGTCGCGAACGACCTAAGATAGGTCGTGGGTCGCGAGCGACCTAAGATAGGTCGTGAGCGACCTATAGTAGGTCGTATAACTTTACTCTGCTTTAGCTCGCTAAGTCGTTACATTGCTAGGTCGAGAAGTCATAGAAGCCTTTAGGTCGCTGATCTTCTTAGGTCGTTAGGTCGCTGATAGCTTTAGGTCGCTGAGCCGCTTTAGGAGTTAGGTCGCTGAGCCGCTTTAGGAGTTAGGTCACTGAGCCGCTTTAGGTCGCTGAGTGCTTTGTGATGTTAGGTCGCTAGGTCGCTAAGACCATTAGGTCGTTAGGTACCCTTAGGTTGCTAAGTCTCTAAGATTATTAGGTCGTTGGGTCGCGGAGTTATAGGTTGCGGAGTTTTAGGTCGCTCTAAAAATAGGAGTTAACATTTGCCCCTCGAAGTACAGGCCTATGTCATAGGTCGTGTGCTTCGACTTAACTTCGCTAGGTCGTGAGAGACCTAAAACATATACTAACTCGCATGCCCATTCGTCTTCTTCTTTCTGCCCCATATAAACTGTTAGGTCGCTTCTTCCTCCTTACCTTACTGCTCCGATCTCCCACTGGCATTGACGAATCTTCGAACTTCCAAGGGCGAATTCAACCCATTTAGTCGTCGATTCATCCTTACCAACATACTGCGTAAGTGAATTCAATCTCTGTCCCACCATAATCGTCGCCCAATCGTGAATCCATGTTTTTCAACCCAAGTCCAATTCCATGCGCCGTGCTTCATTTTGAATGATTATTACGATCGACTTTTGATCGTCGTTTGATATGTTGTTATTGTGATTCATGAAGGCACGGTAATATTTATAATGGATCGGAGGGATTTGGAATCGATTTTTTGGGTGATTTGGTGGTATGTGGAGATGATGAAATTCACGAAGAGGATGATAGATTTCTTTGTATTGGTGATAACGGGTTATCGGGTCTAGTGAGTGATTGCGTGGAGAGGAAGTCAGCGACCTAGTGAATCTGAGCGACCTAAGATAACTCGCGACCTAAGGAAAGCTGAACGACCTTCAAATTCGCGACTTAACTTTTAGGTCGCGTTGGGATTCGAACGACCTAGGACTTAACAGATTTGCACATGAACTTTAAGTAGAACGACTTAACATATCAACGACCTAACTTTTGCGGCATAGGCTCTAAGTCGCGGCTGAGTTAGGACTTGACAAATTTGCACTGCCTTGAACTTTTGACCTGCACAGTGCGATCTAAGAAAGTCTCTGACCTATGCTAGGTCGCTGGACGACCTAAGACTTGTAAAATTCTGGGAGAATTTGATTGAACTTGAACTTGAACTGTGTTGCACTTCTTTGCAGATTGTTTTAACTTTAATGTTAATACCCTGTTAAACATAACATTTGCAGAAAAACGGGACAAATATACTGTTATTGATTGCCCACATCGAATGACAGATTAGTCGATAAAGAATAATCAATTTAAATGAACCGTGTGAACGAAATGCTGTAAACCAACCAATTCAAGTGAAGTATTAAAGCAAAACTAAAATAATTAACTAAAGCTAATTTGTTTGCATTAACACTGCACTTGAGTTTTAAATTAACAAGTCCTGAAATCTCTTAATCGACCAATCGTCAACTAGTTTAACTCCAGTTATGTTTGCTTGTTATTTTTATTAGTTCTGCACAACACTTCACACTTTTTAGGAAACGTGCACCTTCACATTTGAATATCCAGTTCCTTGTGTAGAATGACGTCTCAACAAGAAGATACAGGACCAGCTGGAGAAGCTTTCCTGATTGCTAACCCATTGATTGATCCTCTGGA
Organism: Allium fistulosum; assembly: GCA_030737815.1. Taxonomy (NCBI): domain Eukaryota; kingdom Viridiplantae; phylum Streptophyta; class Magnoliopsida; order Asparagales; family Amaryllidaceae; genus Allium; species Allium fistulosum. The sequence continues at coordinate 809,918,625 of CM060901.1, read as the reverse complement.
AAGGACTTCTACCACCTTGAGCCATAAAGTTTTTAGAAAATTGTGTATCCAGTTCGGTATTGCCGAAGCAGATGCTTTATTTCCTAGAGCAAACGATACTGCTGACAAGCCACCTCTTGGTTTTGTAGCAGTTAATCGCCAAATGTGCTTAAGTGGAGCTATTCCTCCCTTTAATGATTTTCTTCAAGAGCTTTTTCTTCGATTGGCTATCTCTCCCTTCCAACTACACCCCAATGGTTATGCCATCTTGATGGGGTTGTGTGTTCTGTTTAGGAGGACACTCAACCGTCTTCCAAGCTTTGATGAGATTTGTTATTTGTGCACCTTTGCTAAGAACAAAGATCACCCTTCAATTATGCTTGTAAGAGGTGCTAGAAATCGTAAATTGATTCTGGATTTGCCCGAAAGTGCACACGGGTTTCTCAGTCAATTCTTCTTCGTCCGTTGCCCCCCGGGATTCTATGCCGTCTGGAGAGTCGGAAGTAAGATTGCCTTTCTCTGTTCATCTCGTGAGCTTTTCGAAACTCGAATCGTCAAATGCTTAACTTCATTTTCTACTTTTTGTAGCACTTCCTCCTCCACTTAGAAATCCCAGCCTCAAGTCAATCTTTGAAACTTTAAATGCTGTGGCTGCTGAAGAAAGTGGCACTAAATTTTTGTTGAAAGATGAGTTTTTGCATCAGTTTGGACTTCTACACTCCTCCCGATCTACTCAGATTCATGAAATTTCTAGTTCTGAGACCGAAACATTGGGTGCCTCAGGTTCTCAAGTAGAGACATTGAATGCCCCAGTGTTTACAGAAGAAATTGTATCGGAAGGACCTATTGTGGAGGCTGCACTGGTGAAATGTTCTACCACTGTTGACGTTGCGGGATCATCCGGCAAACTCACACTCTCTCCAGTAATTGAAGAAGAAGAAACTTCCCAACACTCCGAGAAAGCTGATGATAAAGGAGTTGAAAGAGAAAATCCCGCTAAACATGACGGTGACGATACCTTTGAGGGATTGAGCGATCTGATGATTACTTCATAGGAGCTCTTCAAAGATGATATAATTAAAGTTACATCTCCTGCAACTGAAGTGACATCCGCTTTGCAGCAAACTCCGTCAGCTCAAAAAACGACTCCTGCTTCACAATCTGTTATCACTCCCCAACCAAAGAGTGGTTTGTAGTTTGACGCGTGTAGCTTGCACACCACACACACTTAGGATTTTTGGCACTTATACGCACTTAGGTTCTTTAATTTAAAGATTTTCAAGACTTGTCTTTTCTTCCATTTCAGGTTCTTCGATGGGGCGAAGTGGTTCATATTATGATGACTTTCGGTGCTATGGAGGGCGTGACACTTATGACCATAGACGCTATCTCCCTGTTCGTAGGGAAACTGATGAGGAGCGAGCGGTTAGAAAAGCTCGAGAGAGACAAGCTTATGAGGAGCAGCAAAAGAAAAGGGAAGAATGTCACGACTCCTCTCAAAGAGATGACGCTTCTCATAAGAGAAAGTCGCATGACGATAGAGGAAAGAGCCATATTTTTGAAGATCCCAGTAAACGGGCCAGGCTTAGCGAAAAGGACGCGTCTGCGATTTCTGAAAAGACCGATGCTCCTATCTCTCTTGATATCCCATCCGACTCTCCTGCTCTAAAGAAATCTGACATCCAGACGATTATCAGCAGGCCTCAGTATCAAGTCAAAGATGCTCCTTCTACTCTTCAAAGCCGATTCCCAAATTGGTGCTTAAGGGGAGTACGCTTCGACCTAGACTTGGTACCGATTGATAAGCCAGCTATGTTGAGGAACCTTGATGCAGTCAAACTTGATATCGAGAGGATGTCAGGCTGGCAGAAGCTTGTCGACGAGCTCCAAAGAGTTAACCGTATGAATCTTGAAGCCATGTTGACAATGGAGAACGACAAGTCAGAGTGGGATAAAATTTGTAAACAACATGATGCAGAGATGGCGAGCATTGCAGACGACAATGCGAGACTTGAGTCTGAAGTCAAGAAACTCAAGGAAGATCTCGCCACTTCTTCCGCTTCGCACTCTCAAAAAGAAGAAGTCTTCCAAAAACAAGTGAGAGATGCTCATGCTGCTCAAAGAGATGCTGAGCTGAAACTCGAAGCCGAGCAGCATGTTACTGAAAAATATCGCAATGACACCGTCCAGCTGCGGGAAAAAGTTAGCTCTCAAGATTTGGAAATTATAAGGCTGCAAGCTCAGTTATTGAAGACCGAAAAAGAGCACGATGAAGCCATCGCTGGAAAGGAAGCAGTTGAGCATTCGCACGAAGCGATGAAGGCCAATGTTAGCTCAACTTTATTTGATTTTTATCTTCATAGTGTTCTGGGGCGCGGAAGCCTCTCATTCTTAGGCCCGAAGTATGAGATCACCTTGGCCGAAGTGTGGGAGGCCGCGGTTGATATGCTCGAAGGTGCCGGTTATGATGAGGCAGAGCTTGAAGCATATTATTTTGATGAAGAAACTCGTGCCGCTCTTGCCAGAGGAAAGGAGCAACTTGCTGGAGCGAGAGCTGAAGCAGCGGTAGGGGAGCATCCCGAAAAGAAAGTATTTCCAACTGCCCCTGCCCATACTTCGACTTCGGCCGACGTTGATATCATCGGTTCCAGCTCTTATTCTCCACCTTCTGCAAAAGCTGAGGTTAAGCCCGTCATTACCGAGTCTCCCCTTATTCAAATCGAGGAGAAGTCCCAGGATGATGCTGAAGCTAAAAACTTCGAAGTTGTCGTGATTAAGCCAACTTCTCCAGGTAACTTCAAGTCTGACTACTCATTCGATTCAACTGAGCTCGATGAATTTCTCGCTTATTACTTAAGTCCTGATGATCCAATATCTTCTCTTTTTTCGGAGAGTATTGATTTTAACTTCTTTTCTTCTGTAGCGGAAGCACCGAGCGCTGTGCACTCTACTCCTCTTCCAGCTGTTCCTCCTCCATCCCTTCAAGTCATTCCTGCTTCTCAGCCAGGGTCGCAGGAAGAACAAATAGAAGCCCTTCAAGGCTTGGAGGATCCGCCCGCTTCGCAAGAACAGAAGGCGGAAGATCTTGAGGACAGTGAGAAGACCGCGGAGCAGTCTCTTGATGATGACACAAAGCTTTCTACGTTGCTCACCCAGGGAAGTGAGTCTTCTTCGAAGAGGAAGGGGAAGCGTGCAATGAGGAAGAAGAAGAAAAGCACTTCAGCTGGAGAAGACAAAGTAGAAGAAGATCCGACTACTCCTCCTTCTCCTCTCCCCCCGACCCGTCCACAACGGCTTCCAAAACTAGTTATCAAGCCGGGAAAGAGCTCTAAGGGTGGCGGGAAGAAGGAATGATAAGCTGGACTTTATGCTTCTTGTTTTTCTTTTTGCTTTTTGCATGTATTGACCGAAAATTGTGCGGGTACCGGTCCCCGCTTTTTTGAGATCTGCACATGTAAATTTTTTTCATAGTATTGAATAAAATAATTCTTTTACTTGTACAAATTCTTGTGTATGTACGAATGCATAGAATAAACGATTCTTTTTACTTGTACAAACTTTTTGTCTGTGTCTGAGAATGCATTTATTCTACATCTTTTTTGTGTGATATTGTAATGAGCTTGTGGTATGTTGCTTGAATACTACTTTTATTGATGTAGATATATTATATGATATTGCCCCCATACCACAAGTGCATTGTAATATCTTGTGTTTTGACGAGACTTTTACTCTTATTTTGGAGAATAACTATTCCATTTTTGAGGAAAAATTATTCTGCTTTAACGGAGCATGTCTCGTTTTTGGAGAAGTTTTTACGCTTCAACCTTCGGAGACGGTCACTTCATATTTTTGAGAAGTGAATTCTCCTACGCAGTAAAGCGGGCCTCTGAAGAGGGCTTTTTTTGTGCCTTGTTAGATAGCTTTTGTTTGACTCGCTTGAAATTACTTCCTCACAATTGAATGGAACCGCGGGGTGGACGCAAGTTACTTGATTGGATGTCGTTTGCACAAGCGATCAAAGCCAATTAACAAGGGCCCTGTGCCTTCATATTGTGAAGGTGCTCCTCCAGTGGTTCCGCCAACTTTGTTGTTTGAGAAGAGCATTTCATTCTGGGACATGCCTCCGAAGAGGTCTTGTGCCTCCGGAGAGGTCTTGTGCCTCCGGAGAGGTCTTGTGCCTCCGGAGAGGTCTTGTGTGCCTTAGGGAAGGTCTTCTGCCTCAGGAGAGGGCAGTATGTGCCTTTGGTAAAGGCTTGTGCCTCCGAAGAGGTCTTGTGATGCCTCGGGAGAGGTCTTGTGCCTCCGGAGAGGTCTTGTGCCTCCAGAGAGGTCTTTTATTTGATTGCCTGAAAGTTACTTTCTCACGGTTAAATGGATCTACGGGGCGGACGCAAGTTACTTAATTGGATGTTCGTTCGCACAAACGATCACAACTAGTTAACAAAGGCCCTTTGCCTTCCACTTGGGAAGGTGGCCCTTCGGTGGTTCCACCAACCTTTTTATTGAGAAGAGCACTTCCATTTTTTGGCGTGCCTTCGAAGAGGGCTTGTGCCTCCGAAGAGGGCTTATGCCTCCGAAGAGGGCTTTTGTTGATTGGCTCGCCCATGTTTCTTCGTTGTTTGCTCATTAGTGGTCCCCTGTTATTGTCTCTGAGCCCGTGTTTCTTTCTTTTGCAAGCAGTTTGCTTCACCTGAAGGAGTGTACTTCACTGTCAAATGATTTCACGGGACAGGCGCAAACTATCTAATCAGATGTCTGTTTATACAGACGATCGTAATTAGTTAACAAGTGTCTGGTTCTTGTTCTTTGGAAAAGTGTCCCTTCGGTGGAATCATCAACTTTTTGCGTGAAGTTCATCTTGTGTGGATTTAAATTTGGAACTTTTTGTGGCTTGAGATTCATTTATCGAGTGATTTACAGGGCTCGCTTGGCCTTGTAATGGGTAAGCTTTGTCTTAATGACCTGCAATATTAAATCGACATTTTAGTAATACATTTAGAGTATTTACACATCGAAATGAAACAGGCATTTTATAATAATAAAGAACACAGAATTTATAGTGGTTCGGCCAAGGATTGGGCCTACATCCACTTTATAGCTCTTTTATTGATTATCACTGATTTTACAATGGTTTACAATACAATTGATACATCCATCATCATTTTACAATTTCAATCAGTGCTTTTCAAGTAAAGTATGGACGCAAATGGTTGCTGTTCCAGGCTCTTGGTATTGGATCTCCTTCGACAGTTGTGAGTTTGAAGGTGCCATCGAGAAGTTTATTACCTATGACATATGGTCCTTCCCAATTTGGTCCAAACACTCCAGTTGCTGTCATGATCCTCTTCAAGACTAAGTCCCCGATTTCAAAGCTTCGTTGACGGACTTTAGAGTTGAAGTGCCTTGCTATCCTTTGCTGATGGGCCGCAATTCTGAGCCTAGCTTCTTCCCTTTTTTCATCAAGGAAGTCAAGTGCTTCGAGTTGCAATTTTTCATTTTCAGCCTGGTTGAAATGAATTCTCCTATGTGAAGGGACTTCTAGTTCTACTGGAATCATCGCTTCTGATTCGAAAGCTAATGAGAATGGAGTGTGCCCAGTTGCAGTTTTATGGGTTGTTCTGTATGCCCATAGTGCTAGTGGTAGCTTATCAACCCATCCACCTTTTGCTTTTTCAAGCTGCTTTTTGATGGTTGACTTGATAATCTTGTTTACTGCCTCCACCTGCCCGTTTGCCTGCGGATGGGCCACTGTTGAGAAACTTTTTCGGATTTTGAATCGCTTGCAAAAGTCCTGGAACTCTTCGCTTTCGAATTGAGTACCATTGTCTGTGATTATCTTCTGTGGCACACCATACCTGCAAATGATATTTTTAGTCACAAAATTTATCATCTTTTTAGAGGTAATAGTAGCCAAAGGTTCAGCTTCAGCCCATTTAGTGAAATAATCAACAGCAACAATAGCATATTTGATTCCCGACTTGGCAATTGGTAAAGGTCCGATTATGTCTATCCCCTAAATGGCGAATGGCCATGGACTGACCATCTGTGTTAGTTCGGTGGAAGGTGCTCTTGGGATTTTTGTAAATCTCTGGCACTTGTCGCATTTTCGGTAGTAGATAGCAGCATCTCGATTAATATCTGGCCAAAAATACCCATACCGGAGAACTTTCTTGGCAAGAGTTTGGCCACCTGAATGATCCCCACATTCTCCTCCGTGCACCTCTGTTAAAATTGTCTTGGATTCCTCCTTGGTTACACATCGGAGTAATGGCATTGAGAATCCCCGCCTGTATAACTGGCTGTCTTGAATTACATATCTCGATGCTTTTCTTAACAGCTTTCGGCGTTCTTTAGAATTTTCCGACAGGGAACCATTGAGTAGATATTCTTTAATCGGGGTCATCCATGACTCTTGTTCTTGAGATACAGCCATGATCCAATCGATATCCATCTCATCAGTGCTTGGAGCCGATAAGACCTCCACAGGAACCAATCCCAATAATTGAGCTTCTCCGGAACTTGAATACTTTGCGAGAGAATCCGCCTTCATATTTTCCTCTCGAGGTATGTGGCTTATTGAATAGTGATCGAAATCTTTGAGAAGCTCACAAGCCTTTAACAAGTAAGCAGGCAGATTTCCTCCTTTAGCTTGAAACTCCTTCTTGACCTGACATACAATAAGCTGAGAATCACTGAAGACCTGCAATGCTTTGATATTCAGTTCCTTTGCAATCTTTAATCCAGTAATTAGAGCTTCATATTCTGCTTCATTATTTGTAGAAGGAAATTCCAATCTCAATGCGTAACATAATGATCGCCCTTCGGGGGTTTCAAGCACAACCCCAGCTCCGAAACAGTAATCATTTCTTGAGTCATCAACATATAACTTCTATCTGGTTGGGATGTCAATTGTAACCTTTTCCTCACTGTCACTTTTATCTGTGTATTCTGCAATGAAATATGCTAAAGCTTGTCCTTTGATCGCTCTTCAGGGATGGTAAGCGATATCATATTGGCTAAGTTCAATATTCCACTTCAGAGGACGACCCGAAGTTTTAGGGCGAAATAGGACTTGCTTTAGGGGATGATCAGTGAGAACTTTGATAGGGTGAGCTTGAAAATATGGCCTCAACTTTCTGGAAGCAATCAGTAAACAATAGGCGAGCTTTTCTAGCTTTGAATAATTTATTTCTGCCCCAGTGAATCTTTTGCTAATATAGTAGACCGGGTGTTGAACTTTGGCATCCTCCCGCACTAATGCTGCACTTAGGGCATGAGAAGAAACTGCCAAGTATATGAAAAGGTCTTCGCCATTGTTGGGCTTGGAAAGTATTGGAGGCGCTTCCATGTGACGGATTAGTTCATCGAAAGCTTTTTGGCATTCAGGAGTCCACTCGAAGTTTTTATTTCCTTTCTTTAGAGCGTCGAAGAAGGGAATGCATTTATCAGTGGCTTTGGAAATAAACCGACTTAAAGCAGCAACTTTCCCATTGAGGCTCTGCAGTTCCTTCTTCGTCCTAGGGGCTTTGACTTCTCTTAGAGCAGTAATTTGAGCAGGATTAGCTTCAATGCCCCTAGCGCTTACGATAAATCCCAAGAATTTTCCGGACTCTACTTCGAATGAACATTTCAAAGGATTGAGCTTCATTCCATATTTTCGGAGAATTGCGAACATTTCTGCTAAGTGGTCCATATGATCAACTGCTTTCTTTGATTTCACCAACATATCATCAACATATACTTCCATAGTTTTCCCAAGCTGTGATTTGAACATTGCATTAACGAGCCTTTGATATGTTTCCCCTGCATTCTTCAGTCCGAAGGGCATGACTTTGTAGCAGTAAAGGCCAACATCGGCGACGAAGCTCGTATCCTCCTGATCCGGCTCATTCATCATAATCTGGTTATACCCGGAGTAATCATCCATAAAAAACAACAATTCATGCCCAGCAGTTCCATCTACCAGTTGATCAATCCTTGGCAATGGGAAGCAATCTTTGGGACAAGCCTTGTTTATATCTGAGAAATTGATGCATACTCTCCACTTTCCATTTGCTTTTTTAACTAGTACTGGATTTGAAACCCAATTTGGATAGGTGGACTCTTTGATGAAACCATTCTCCATGAGCCGATCTACTTCCTCCTTTAGCGCTGCTGACCTTTCTAGACCCTGGGTTCTCCTTTTCTGCTTCATCGGTGTGAATTTCGGATCAATATTTAGAGTATGTACATCAATCTCTGGAGATATTCCACACATATCTGCGTGACTCCAAGCGAATACGTCCAGATTTGCTTTCAAAAATGATATCAGCATATTTTGGACTGTCACACTTAGTTGCAAACCCACATTTAGCACTTTGTTTGGGTCTTTAAGATCAACGGGTACTGGTACCGTTACTTCCATCGGCACCACTCTATTCTCCCCTGCACTGGCTTTTCTGGGATCCATTTCTCTCCTTGCACCACTATGCTCGCCAGTGCAGGGGCCACCCTGTACTTGCTACAAGGTTGGCTTTTTGATGCGGAGCGAGGCTGCCGCATCTTTTCCCATCCCTCTCTTCCTTGCCTCCCGAAGCTCTATCAGATAACACTCCCACCCAGCGTTTTGATCCCCTTTAATGACACCAACACCATTATCTATGGGAAATTTCATAGTTAGGCACCACGGGGCGAGAATGGCTTTGAACGCAGCTAGGGTTGGCCGGCCCAGGAAGGCATTGTAGGCAGAAAATCCATCAACAATTACAAAAGTCTGCCTCCGAACCACCTTTTTCTGTCCATCTCCAAGTTCCACAAACAAGTCGACAGTTCCAATTGGCTACTGTGGTTCCCCAGTGAACCCGACAATCTTCTGCGATGAAGCCTGAACGTCAGTCATTGGAATCTTCATTTGATCAAATGTCTTTTTGAAGAGTATATTGCAAGAGGCGCCGCAATCAATAAGCACTCGCCTTACAATAGCTGGCCCAATGCCTGCAGAAATGACCAAGGGATCCATGGTTAGAGCTTCAATACCCATAGAATCCCTAGCTTTAAACACAATGTCATCATTAGAAGTTCTCTGCTGTTTTAGGGGTGCAACGCCTTCTAAAACCAAAACATCTTCCTCCGCTGGGGTATATTTCAAAGCACGAGCATATCTTTCCATCTCACCCCAGCTTCTGCCCGCTGGGTGTGGGCCTCCTATAATCACATTGATAACAGGCCTTTCAGATTCATGTGCGGTAGTGCCCTCACCCGAGCCAGATGGGTGAGTAGGGGGTTGTTGCCCCTGAGCAGACGAAGTTGGGTCATTCCTGTTCTTTTTAACATACTATTGCAGCTTATTTTGTCTTAGCAATTCTTCAATCAAGCTCTTCAAATGATGACATTCGTTGGTATCATGGCCAGGTTGGTTATGAAATCGACAAAATTTTCCATTTCGCATAGCACTCTTTCCTGGCTTTATCTCAGCTGGTTTAGGATACTCCAAGGCATCTTTGGTGGCAAAGAAGATATTCTCTGGAGTGTCGGTTAAAGGAGTGAAATCTGAGGGTTTAAAGAAGCGAGGTTTCTTTATATCCTTTTGTTTCTTTCCATCATTATTCTCCCTCTTCTGACCTCCGGAATCTTTCTTAGCTGACACAACAATGTTATTCTACATTCCTATCGCTACCACTTTCATAGGTGCCAGAAGATTTTCCAAGCGTATGAACTCGTCAGCTTTCTTATAAAATTTCTCAAGTGAATTTGGCTCCTTCATTTTCAGCCATTTCCCAAATTCACTTGATTTATCGATAGCCCGCATCAGATAAGTCAAAATCATCCGTGGCTCCGCATTATCGACTTCAGCCAGAGCTATATTGAAGCGATTCAAGAAGGACTTGATAGACTCTCCCGGATTCTGCTCAAGGCTAGACAATGACATTATGTCTTTCGCCTTCGAAGCGTACAGTCTGAATTGCTCTTTAAACTTCCGAGTTAAATCAGAGAACTGGTCTATAGATCGGGCTGGCAGCTTTGTAAACCAGTGTAGTGCCACCCCTTATAAGTATACCGGGAAGTACAGGCATTTAATTTCATCCATTGCCCTGGCACCCGTCATGTGCCAGTCGTATTTGTACAGAAACCGATTGGGGTCGCTTGTCCCTCGGTAAGCTGGAATGGTAGGAGGAACAAACTTTCTTGGGAATTCAGCTTTTAGAATTTTCTCAGTGAACGGAGTCTTACTTGGAGCGAACCCCCAGTCGTTCTCATCTTCATTTCTTTGCATGCTCTCTTTCATGATCCGTCGTATCATTTTCGAGAGGTATTCCTCGTTGTTCAGAGGCTCTACGGGGCACTCATCAGCCATTTTCTCAGAAGTTTGCTTAAACAAACGTTCGTGGAGAGTTGATTGCGGCCTTGTTACTCCGGCTTGGGGAGATGCCCCTTCGGCAGTGCCAGCTGCCCTTTGAGGAATGTTCCTCCCTTTAGAGTTGTGAACAGCATCAGCAAAATTTTCCTCATTATTCGCTGGTTGACGGTTAGCTCCGAGCATAGCATTCAACCTTTCTAGCATTAAGGTGTTCTGGGTTTGGATCTGCTGATATAACTCCGCTTGTGTCACTCAATTGCTGGGAGCTGCTTGACTTGATGAAGGAGAAGTAGCAGTGTTATCATGAGTATTGACGGATCTGGTAGACTTGCGCTTTCTTCCGAGAACCATTATTTCCGACAAACTTCTGGTTTTCAAAAAAACTTTTTCCACAAACTCTTGTGAAGCAATGATGACAATACTCCTGAGTTGGGTTCTCAGTGAAAGCACCAAAATGTTAACGCTGAAAATGGGATGCTAACACCCTGGTGTGTGTAGTAATAATGTGAAAGCACCACCCGTGATACGGGAACAAGCAATAAGCAGTAAAATAGCAGAAAACAGTAAAAGACAACGATTTTATAGTGGTTCGGCTTAAGATCAAGCCTACGTCCACTTTGAATTCCTTTATTGCTGATTTTGGTTACAAGTTGATACAATACACTTCAAAATACAATACACTTTAATTCTAAAACGCTTCAGACTAGTAGCTCAAAATTCGATGTGATAGGATTCTTTGAATCCATGTCGGACGTGCAAAATCTCTTTCGAAGCTTGTTGTAGTATCTTCAATGTTTGGAATGCTTGATGTGTTGGATGAGTTCAGAATTCAGCAGAGTAACGGCGCTTTAGAAGATCAGCCAAAAGTCCCCGTATTGTTGGAGTTAGGGCTGTATTTATAGGGGTGATTCTAGGCGTGATTCAATCTCAAGTCTTAGGTTGCGAACGACCTAAGATAGGTCGTGGGTCGCGAGCGACCTAAGATAGGTCATGAGCGACCTATAGTAGGTCGTATAACTTTACTCTGCTTTAGCTCGCTAAGTCGTTAACATTGCTAGGTCGGGAAGTCATAGAAGCCTTTAGGTCGCTGATCTTCTTAGGTCGTTAGGTCGCTGAGCCGCTTTAGGAGTTAGGTCGCTGAGCCGCTTTAGGAGTTAGGTCACTGAGCCGCTTAAGGTCACTAAGTGCTTTGTGATGTTAGGTCGCTAGGTCGCTAAGACCGTTAGGTCGTTAGGTACTCTTAGGTTGCTAAGTCGCTAAGATTATTAGGTCGTTGGGTCGCGGAGTTATAGGTCGCGGAATTTTAGGTCGCTCTAAAAATAGGAGTTAACATGCAACATCATTCAATCATCACAGATCAGAATACAAAAATATAGTTGATAAGCGGTATAACTATAACGCTTATCTTTTATTCACAGATCACAGATATATAAATTACAGATAATAAATTACAGTCATCCTAGATAAATAAATATATACTACAGTACAGATCACACACAAATCAGAATATATATCACACAGCATCACAGATCAGGGAATATCAACAATTCAACCATTCAGTGAGGTCCGAACATTCACAAGCAAATTTATTAATCAACTGATTAATTTAAATTAGATGTATCAATTATTAATCCGTGTTAATTATCATAAGTTAATTAGAAATTATTTGAAATAAATCTTCCTTCCAAATTTATTAGTTAACCCTTAATTATTAACTAATCATTCTTAATCAATGAATCAATTAATTTTTTTATTATTGAATTAATCTTAAGTAATCACCATCATTAATTAATCCTTTAATTTGTTAACAATATAATTTACTCAAATTTCAAATCATCATTCAATTAATTTCATTCAGTAATTATCTATTAATTACTTCTCTAAGTAATTATATTTCCAAAATTTTCAAGTGATTATTCTGAATTAATTAACTTAAGAAATTTTAACTTGAACTAATTCAATTAACTCAATTAATTACATTGAATAATTAATTCCACAATTACTATCATTAAGTAATTTTACTTAATAGTTCCACAATTGATTATTATTAAATTAATCAATCTAAATTTATTGTTAAAATTCATCACATTAATTAATTATTCAAATAACCTTAGTTAATGATTTCATTAACGATTAAATTTCTTTAATCACCTTTTTAAAGAAAATTTCTTATATTAATCATTTTTGATTATAATTCATTTAACCATTAAAACTCATTCGTTAATGAATTTTTAAATCATAAATCTTCATTACTTAAAGTCACTCATTCATTTTTATATGATTTAATGATTATTCACAATATATTGAAAACATTGTTTCAAATTTCCTTTTTAAATTTCAATTAAATTCAAAATTGAAATAGATTCTTGTTTATCTTCAAATAGGTTTAAAACAAAATTAAGTTATAAAACTTAATTGAGTCTCAAAATTTTAAAATCTGATTTAAAATTAGTTCCAGGTTTTAATTTTAACTTGTTTAAATTTTTCCCATTTACAAATTTCAGATTTATTTTAAATTCAAATTCCTTTAACCATTTAGTTGCTTTGAGTTATTTAAACCATTTGAATTTTAAACTTCATCTATATTTAAACTAAATTTCAATTCAACTTGAATTATATTTATACTTTGATTTACCACTCAGTTAAAAAAAACTTGATTTAAAATTTAAATTTAGTTTAAAATTTTCAAAATAGAAACAGTTTCAGGTTGAAGAGCCTAGAACAAAAATTTGACCCGAGCCTCCACTTATTTACTTCGAGTAAACTGCTCGAATCACTCGAGTACGACACGAGGAAAACTCTCGTTCTTCCCAGGCAAAACAAATACCTAGACACAAAATACTCGTGCACGTGCACATCGCCGCTGGCGATCTTCCGGCACCACAACTATGTCAAGCCAGTCGACGATCATCCCTAGATCGATTCGCGACCACCCAAACTTCCCCATCATCTCGAATTCGAAATCGAGTTCCACTCAAAACCTGGAACACCCAGACCCATCACAACCCAAAGCCTGTCAACGCCATTTCCTCGAAACTCCGACCACCAGATCGCCAGCACCTCCGGCCACAGCTTCGCCAACACCTACCCTACCACCTCCCAAGACCACGTGCAACTCGATGCACTGAGGAGGTCGCGGTGATCATTTTCTCGACCACCTCGAAAACTAGGGTTACAAACTTAAACCGATCACCGTCGCCACCACGTTCAACTGCAACCCTAACCTGTATTTTTCCTAGGAGCCCCGTAGGCTCCTCCATCTCCACGAACAACCCCGACCAACTCGACTCAGTCGATCACCAGAAATTGGTCAAAATCCAATTTCCAGACAATTCCAAAGTTTACATTCAATTCAATATTAAAAATTTAGATTTTTGTTTTAAAAATCATATTTTGGTATGCGAATTCAATCTACATACCTGAATTCGTGAAATAAATAGTTTGAACTTTGACAAATTTAGAGTTATGCTCAGATAAATTGTTTTCCAGAGTTGCTAACAAGATGTTTTAACTTGAATTGATTTTTAAAATTTAGTTCATGATCAAACAGACAGTTTTTTTGTTTTGATCTCAAGTCCAAACAGCTACTAGATCAAGAGAAATTAATTTTTTTTAAGCAAATTTATGTTCAGAGTTTTAAAACAAAGAGCATCCATATGAACAAAAACCTACGCACAATTCCTCTACACTTCACTTATACACAGAGAGTTTAAATATATATTTAAAAAGAAGTTACTCACCTTAAACATCTTTAGATTCCAGAAGTTTCAAGTTGAAAGTTGAAATCTTTTTAAACTTTGCAAAGTTGAAAACTGGTTTTGAAGTTGATACTGGAAGTCTTCCTTGTTCTCAGGCTTCTTTGATTGCTTGATGGTTTAATTTGAAATGTTTGTTTGATTGTAAGATGATATTGTTTTGGTTCTACTCAGTTTTAAATGGTGAACGAAAAACTGGAATGAAGAGTTTTATAATGTGTTGAAATGTATAGGCTGAAATGAAGTGTACAGGGTATTGATTTATGTTGTACAAGGTGATATAATATTTTGTACAAAAAAATTAGGGATATTTTCTTGGTTTAGAGGCTGATGGATACATGCATTAATTATCTTGTACCATATTAATTTTATTTACTTCAGCTGTACAACATGAGATGAGATAGTGGTGGCTTCTTTTACAACTTTATATACATGTATTCTTGTTTCATTTGTTTGTTTTTAACTTGTCTTTATATTTGAATGTATATTTTCTTTTGTTTTGTTTTATCACTTTGTAATATAAGTGAGATTCTATTTTATTTAAATTTTCTTTTATTATTTTTGAATATACTTCCATATTTAATATGTTGTTATAATTTAACTAATTTATTTACTATATATATTTTCCTATAATTTATCTTATGTATATTTTTTTTATATTTATTTCTATCTTCATTATTTATTTCTAACTTAAATACTAATTATATTTATATTCATTTTATAATATAGGTGAATTTCTAGATTTAGTTTATGTTATTAAATTTTTATCCAATGTATTTACTTTATACTTTTATATCTTATATATATATATGTTTATTTTTAAACCATTTATTTACGATTTAAATTCAAATCAAATATATATCTATATATATTTAATTTCAAATTTACTCATATATGCCCAAATACATATATATTCACATATATACAATATATATACAATATTTTAATTTAAATGATTTATACAGAATTTATTTGAGTTCAGGGAAACTCGCTTAAAATTTCAATTAATTTAACAATTTTTTATTCAAAACTAAATTAATTATCAATTTAAATTCATATTAAAATTCGGGGTCGTTACAATTTCGGTCTCTTCGAACTAACAATGATAGTTTAAAATTGGCCAATACTTTGATAGCCGGTTATTTAACTATCAAATGAACAAACGTTCATCCAATGACTTATTTCCAAAATGGAAACACTACTAGTTAAGCACTAAGCAACACTGAGCCTCTTTAATTAATATTATATTAATTAAATCACATTCCCAATATTTATCATAAAATATCTTTATTAAGATATATTCTCTAATCACTTTATCACTTACGATATTTGGAAAACATTTCCATATACTTATCTCAGCGGTATAAGTATATTCACAAACCATTTAATTTTCTACACTTAGAAAATATCTCAATATACTTAAATCAAAATAAGTATATTTACAGTCCTTTGGAGAAAACGTCTTATTTATCCAAAACACACTTTATTGGGTCAAAAATAATGTTGCGTAAAACATCGTTATGACAACCCAAAACACTAATATAGGGATTCAACTAACTATACTTAATATTAATTTTCGATATCGAACTTCAACTGTTTATTAGTTAACAATGAAGCCAATCAAGTTGGGGTATCATTACCTCTCAGACCTTAACCGAACAACATTTTTAACTTCAAAATAGATAAAAGTTACCCATACGAATATTAACACAAAAATATAAAATATATATAGTTAAATCCTATATACTATATAAAACATTTCCTTTCGGAAAACATTTACTATAACAGCAGTGTTATAGTCCATGTCTTCCTTACTTTTCATGAAAACGTCTATTACAACAATAAATGTTGAAATCTATGTTTTCGTCACCTAACACATTTTAAAATTGCTTTTAAAATCATTTAGCTCCATTTTAAAAACATCACTTTCAAAACCATTTCTTTCAAAGATTATTCACTTTAAAATTGTGAATATGGTTTCCTTTAGAAAATCCATGTTTCATTCTTAATATAAATCATTTCTAAATTTATAAAAATAAATTTATAAATTCTTTTTCGTTTAATAACTTCCTTTTTATAAAATCTCATTATTTATAAATTTCCATTTATAAATATATTTCTTTATAAATCTCATTTATTTTCAAAATTCATTTATAAATATCGATTACTAATCCATTTTCATATTTATACAACAGTGTTTGAAATTTCCATTTTAATTTTATAAAACCTCGTTCCACGTTTCCCAATTTTTTTCCCACTTTATATTTTCCAAAATAGAATCAAACACTTTTCTAAAATAGCCATTTCCCATATTATTAAAAATCCACAAATGTTGTTTATCTTTCCAATTTTCCAAACGATAATATTCCTCTTAATTTATAAAACATCATTTTATAATTTTTTCGCTTCATTTTAAAAAAACTTTTACTTATTTATAAAATATCACATTTTAAATTCGTTCTTAATATATATAACTATATTACTTTAAAATAACGGTTCAATAATATTTATGTAAAAAAATTTCCATCTCCTTTCTAAAACCATATTCTTTTGTTAAAAACTAAACTTAATATTTAATATTATAAAATCTATATAATATAGTTTAGGACAATATCTATTTAAAATACTTCGTAAAACTATTAATTTAATATTCAAAGATTATACCTTTTATATAAATTAAAGTCCTTCCTTTAAAATAATTCAAAATAATTTATAAAACATTTTTAAATTCGAAACCTAAAAAAATCAAAATCTCGCTTAATGGTATTTTCAAAAATACTAAAAAGAGGCATAGTGCTACCATAGCACTAATTAGGGGAAATTATATCCATGTCATCAATTATGGCATCCAGCACATCATATATCACAATATATAAAAATAAATCAATATTGTGAGGAATCTAGTTGGATCCCTCCAACCTGTCCACCTGCAACACAAATCACATGCGGTATGTAATCATAAAATAAAATCAACCGCTTCGAGGCGGGATCATATACAAAGGGTCATCCACTCATACACGGGAACATATAGGGTCTCATCCGCTCTAATAGGCGGGGTATATATATACATCCAAATACTAATTATATAGTAAACAACCAAACAAGCAATCACAGGCAACAAACAACATAAATAAATTTATTTCCACTAATATAAAAATATAAGTGGCTAGGGAGGTGAGTTTAACTCACATGATTGCAGTAATGGCTGAAGCGGTTTGTTTTGAATTAAAATTAAACAAGCATTTAATTTTAACCCAAATTCCTTCTAGCTCCAACCAACTCCAATCCAGCTCCAATGCGAAGTATTCGTAGATACGAACGCAATGTAACTTGTCACGTTCGAATCCGACCGTAATTAACCGGTTAATCCCACTTCCCTAAATCAAAAATCCCGTTCTCCAGTTCTGATACTTCACCATGGCCGCTTCTTCTTGTCCTCCTCTCTCCCTTATTTCTCAACCGTTTGACGAACGGTCATTACCATAATTATTCTCTTCCCAAGAACAATGCCATCGTATTAATCACCTTCCACCTGAGCTCTCATCCTCAGATGCGAAATTCTCCTCCCAACAGTCGTACGCAAACAGTCGACCACCAAAACATCACCAGACCTCGCCAAACTCTGGCTACGGCTGCCCCTTGCCATGACAAGACCAACCATACTCACCGCAACATCTAACTCCTTCCCCATCGTCTGAAATCACAAGCCCTAGTCGAACTGTCCTAATGTCGATCACCAGAACTGGGCTCGCACCCGTTAAAATAAAAGCTATAATGAAGCTTCACTCCTCACTAATTCAGAAATATTTATTTTGCAATTTTTCAGATAAGCATCTATTTTGTTTTGATTTTTTTTATCATTACTTTCTCTCTCTGTTTTCTTCTTTGATTTATTCGTTTACTGGGAAGAAAAGAGTGAGAGAAGAGAAGCAAAGGAGTAGATTTGAAATGCTTTGATTTTTCCTTGATCGAGAATGAAATTTAAAGGATTCGATATTTTTCCTTCAATCAGCATATAGAGGGAACAAGTAAATAGAAAGGAATGCGTTGACGTACGAATTGTCTCGCTTAGATTATAATTTTATTTTTTGGCATCTCGCTGTACCACTTTCCACCAGCATAAGGACTTCGAATTTACAAAACGAAGATACGACCGCGCTGAGAACACCGATGCGATCCCAAAACAAAAATAATATACACCGGTTATTGCATTATGTGAAATCACAAAACGCTGCTATTTGACGATAAAATGTCAAATTTAACTTCAATATTTTCCAAATTAAAAATTATGGAAAAATCAAATAATTTAAATTAAAAATACATTAACAGAAATCGAGTTGTAGAAATAAAAATATTTTTTCTGATTATTTATTTGAGCTATTTATTACTGCAATTGAATTTATAATTGAATTTACCGCTATTGTTCCTTTATCCAAAAAGAGTTAAACAAATCTATTTAATTTATTTAAATAGATATCCAATTTAGAAATTCAATTTTTTTGAAATGCTATTCAAATCTAATTTCACCCATTCAACTATTTTAAACAATTTCTATATTTGAATTCGACTTTAAAATCATTAAAACGATTTATTCAATATTTAAAATTAATTAACAAAATCAACGACCAAAGTTTCGGGTCGTTACACTATGCACCTGCATCCACAATGGTTAAAACATAACATAATAAAATGTATCATGATGATATGCAAACATGCAATATGCTCTGGAATTACCATCCCCATTTACATGACCATCTGTCTCAAGCTATAGTTTCTAGGATCACTATTAACCTATTAGTTTCCATGGGCTGACTAATAACCTGTTTAATTCTTTATGGATTTCCTATCCACTTACATAGTTTTCATGGGATCACTATGAACCTAATGGTTTCTAATAGTACTATCATCCAATCATAATTTTCATGGGATCACAATGAACCAATTGGTTTCTACCAATACTATCATCCAATCATAGTTTTCATGGGATCACTATAAACCTACTGGTTTCCACCAATAAGATCTCTCATGTCACAGTTTCCATGGGCTGTATATGAATCTACTGATCTCTCTCAATAACTTATTCCGGACATAGTTTTCATAGGATCACTAAGAACCTATTAGCCCCTGCCAATAAAAATTTCCATAACATAGTTTTTATGGGCTTACGAAGAACCTGTCTAGCAATAATCCATTGATTAGTCTTGGGCATCCTATATTCTTGTCTGTCTGACCTCTTGGATGCAATTCTACTCACATAGGAGTTAAATTCAGTATATACATATTCACTATTGGGCCAACCTAGGCTGTTATTCTGCCCTTACCACAAGATGCATTTATGGGTTATAAATGAATTGAATATAGTTACATAAGCATTAATGATAACTGATCAAATAACATAATGATATAAACATCCATGTTTAAATTCTTGTAATTATTTTTCTAATGAAATATGGTTAATACCCTTAACCCACTATCTTTATCAAGGAAAGCTTCCTCTAAAATTCCATAGTTAAATGCCATTTCAAAACTCTTTCAAATTGCCATGTATTTACTTTAAAAGTGAGATTGGGTTCTCAAATTTGAAAACTAAAGCTTTCGACTATATCCTTTGTATCATTACTTAAATCCTTAGATGTTCTCTTTTGAAACCATCCAACATACCATCGATTACTTGGAACTATTCCCTTTGAAACATTGAAAAGTATACCTTCGAAATACTTAAAGCAAACCCTTCGAAAGCATTGGGTTCAAGTAAGAGTTTGTGAAAACATAGCTTCAAAACCATTTAAAAGCATTCCATTCGAAACTATTGGGTATACCATTTATTATAACTATAGGGTCAAAGAGAACAGAAGCGAAAGTAACCTTTTCGAAACATTGATCTCGAATAAAAGAATTGGGAAAGAGGATAGCATCGAAACCAAACTTTCGAAACCATTGCCTTCAAAACTCTTACTAAAAGTGGCTAAAACAACCCTTTCGTAAGCACTGAGGAAGCGGCTTTAAAATTTAAAAGGATGAAAACTTCCCTTTCGAATACTATAAAGAAAAGCGGCCTCTAACTGATTCGAAAGGTATGAATGCGGCAGCTAGGTATCGAATTGGTTCAAAAGTGGCAATTATTTCAAAAGCTTCTTTTAAAAACAAAGGCAAATTGATTGATTCGAAGGCTAGTAAAAGTGGCTTCAACCCCTTCAAAAGCATGTCTTTGACACAGTCCCTTCCGCCTTTCTCCAATCCGTACTAATTGGTTGATACCATATGCATTGGTTTCGAATGGGTGCGAAAGGTTTACTGGGCATGGTGACGGAAGCAAGTAAATTGAAGTGGCAAAGTTTTAATTCAAAACAAAACTGATTTTATGCCTTTCAAAGTAATTCCTTTTTACCTATCTTGCCTAATTTGTCAACACATGATTGGTTGCCAATTCTTTATCAAAATTCTTTTCTAAAAAGGTTACTGAATTCAACCATTAGCAATTGAAATTGTTTAAGCAAATAAGCTCTTCTCTTTAACAAAATAATTAAAATGTTTAAGTTCTCTAACTTAAATAATTTAAAAACCATAGTAAAACACTTAGGGAAAATCCCCAAAAATCACAATTATTCATTTTTAATATGTTTTCTAACAAATAAAATTTCTGACCCGAAAACATTCCTTAATTACCTTATATAATTTAAACCTAAAATTAACTATTCCTTTTCGTTAAAAATTTATATTAAATTATCCATAGCTTGGAATATTTTGAAAATTTAAACCCATCACCAAAATAATGTTTTACATAATATATTCAAACAACATGGAATTTGGAAATCAATTTGCATGATTTTAACCATAAAATGGAATTATATCCCTTAAAAATCCTTGCTTAAATTATAACATGGCATATAAATCAAAGCATATCATCATTCATCCAATCATACGGTTTAAACCTTAAACCCGAATTAAAACATTCAAGATGACTTATAAGAGATAGTTTAGATCATTATTCACCTTGTTTGGATAAGGAACTTGAGATTTGTTCTTGCTTTAATCTTCCTAGCTTGAACCTTAGCTTCTAATTGGATTTTTCTCTTCTTCTTCTTAGGGTTATGGTCGGCCTTATTTTCCTTTTGTTTATGCTTTTGTTTTTGTAAGAATGTAATGAGAATGAAAAGGTTGTAGGGGTTTTAAGGGTTACAGGATTTGGCTTTTCCCATATTACCCATGCTTTATTCTCTCAAGTATTTAACTTATAAACCATTTTTATAAATCCATTTATTTAATGCATGACCCTAATTAGTTTTCAAACCTCAATTCCCTTATCACTCTAGTCTCTACATTATTATATCTAATTTATCTAATTGAATCTTCTGAATAATGCTAATAAAAATTAGGGGTGTTACAGGCTCCCCTCAAAGAATTTCGTCCTCGAAATTTAGCAAGGACTAAATACTAATCATAGCAATCATCTGTAACATCTCCTAAATACCATACTAGCCCATCCGACTAGGAAACGGTTTATATAAAGTACATATAGTACATACCCTTAAAGCAGATCAGGATAAGCGTCTCTAATCCTTTCTTTTGTCTCTCAAGTACAGTCCTTCTCGTTGTCGCTCCACTGAACTTTGACCAAGTTGACTATCTTGTTCCTTAACCTTTTCTCATCGCTCGCTACAACACGAATTGTGTAACAACCCGCATATTTCACGATTATATATTTAAATGTTTTATTTAAATATAGCATCGTTAATCGGATTAAAGTCCGAAATGTTGCTTTTTGTAAACAGTCAAATTAGGACCCGAGATCACTTCCATTGAGTCCAAAAGGGCGTTTACAACTTTTTTGAGTATAAACATCGATATGTTTGGAGTTGAGTGAAATTTTGCTATTTTTCTATTTTGGGCTTTGGGTTTGGGTTTCAGCCCACTAACCCAACATAATACCCTAACTCCACCCCACTCCTCTTCATTCATTCATTCCATTTCCTAACACTTTCAAGCTAAAGTAAAAATGGGGGAAAAGATAGGAAATTAAAATTCCTAAATCCTAGTTTGATTAGGAAATTCAAGTTCTTGCTCTAAAATCAAGGAGAAGCTTAGGTAAGCATCCTCTTCATCTTCTCCATCTCAATATCTCTCCAATTTTAGAAATTTCCTATAACCTTATTTAGGAAATATTTTTCTATGATCATAGATTGGAGCTTCTAGAGTTGAAGTTGAAGAGTAGTTGATCTTTCCTTTGTTTTTGAGCTACTCATTCGTTGTTTTGGGTTTAAAGGTGAGTTCTTTAACTCACATCTACGTCTATAACTTTCATTGTTGTTAGGTATGAATTCCTAACATCTATTCGTGTTCATTTGCTTTTGATTTGAATTGATTTGGTGAATTTTCCAATTTTTGGTTTTTGAAGTCCAATTTTATGAAAATCCTAATATGGATGTTTGGACATGATATTTGGGGTGTATCGAAGAGCTTATAAGGCTGGGTTGTCGCTTGGAATAAATCCCTAGTCTTCGTTGCTCGTCCGATCGCTCCTGAACCGTTTTGGCCATCATGGCCTAGGCAAATTGCTGCCCAGACCAGGTGACCAGACGTCTGGTTGTCAAGTCCAGACGTCTGGTTATGGACCCTGGAGAAAAAAATATAAGAACGTAGAAAAAAGGCAGAAACTAGAACCAGACGTCTAGTCCAAACCAACCAGACATTTGGGAAGTCTATTAGACATCTGGGAAAGTCTACCAGACGTCCGGATGGTTTCTGAAAGTTTCCAGAACCCAAATCCAGACGTCTGGATAAACCCCAGACGTTTGGAACTGTTCATTCTGCCTATTTTAGCTGTTTTCGATTGGATTTCCAATTTTAATCGATTTTTGTTGATCCGGTTAGTTGTTATCACTTATTATCGACTTTGATGACCTCTTTCTTTGGATTTCTGGGAATATCCATTTGATGGATTTGCTATCGATTTTTATGGATTTAATTCACATTATCGTATGTGAATTTTTGGTGATTGATTGTTTTTACAATCATTTTTGTGATTTTTCACTTTAAAATACAAAGGTTTCTATACTAGTAGTAAATACTAAAACTCTTTCATTGAAACGATTTCGACACTATTTTAAATATAAAGCTCGTTTTTAAAACCGTTTTCCAATCTATTAGTATATACAAACCTTTACCTCATTCGTATGAGAAATCTAATTAAACGGCTTAGCAAAACAAGTGGTATGAAACGCTTGCGTTTACTTCGTCGGTTAATTCTTGGACTTGTTCGATTGAACTCTCGTGACAATTTTCAAGTGGAAATCTACAATCTGTTCGTAAATATTTAAGTTAAGCTAGTGGTTATGGGACATGAAGCCTAACTCATTTATTTACTAGCTTAGTGTAATTTACACTTATTTTCGAGTGGAAGTCTACAATCTGTTTGTAAATATTTAAGTTAAGCTGGTGGTTATGGGACATGAAGCCTAACTCATTTATTTACTAGCTTAGTGTAATTTACATTTGTCGATCATTGATGATCATTTTTAGATTTAGACTAGCGATGTGCGATGTCACTTTGTTTGTGTGGGGACTAAACCCCGTTTGTGGAGCTTCGGCTCAAATTGGTGGGGTAGCGACCCATGGTCTTCGGGTCATTTGTGGAGCTTCGACTCAAATTGGTGGGGTAGCGACCCATGGTCTTCGGGCTGTTTGTGGAGTTTCAGCTCAAACTTGATGGTTAGCGACCATGGAATAACATTCCGTTTATGACACACGTGTTGGGGAGTTTTCATGCTCCCGTTTGTGATAGGCCTTCCCCTTTTTTTGATTTCTGGATTTCTAGTTGATGATTTCTAGAATTTGTGTTTCACCAATTTTTGCGATTGGCATTGATATGTTTTGTCAATATTTGTGTTTTGGTGAATAATTTAAAGAATATGACATTCTTTTTAGTGTTTGAGAATATTTGAGATATTGTATGATTTTTGTGGTTATCTGATGTAACTTTTCACAGTATGGCATTATTGTTATCATACGTTTTTGTGATATCTCTTATCCTATCTCATTTATCTGATATTTATAGCTAGACTGATATGTTTGTTATTTTCTTATTAAATAATACTCGAGTCAGACCGAGGTATTTCAGGTGCTTCTGCTTGACTTCTTATTTGGAACCATCATCTGATTTTTGACTAACTACTTTAGATTAGTAGTTTTTGCTTTTATACATTCGAGATAGAGACTCCTTGATGTATACTTATTCTTTTGTCTAGCACTTGTACCTATTCTTTTGTGATATTGTGGATCTTCTATGACCACTATTTTGATGTACACTCCTATGTGTTATATTCATATCTATTTCCGCCTTAGTGATATGAATATCTGTGACTGGTTTGTGTTATGCTTATTTCTATATTTGATTCCGAAGCCCACATAGCCACTGTGTAGTAGCTTTGAGTTTGTATTTTATATGTCGGATTTCCTCTTGAAATGAAATGAAAGTCATATTATCTAACATATCGGTACTCGCACAAAGCAATTACATAGATGGTCACTCCTCAACGGCCTTATTCTTCGTGCTAGTCGACGGCATTACCCCGTAGTGTCCTTGGCTAGTGTGAGTATAGAGGTGGGGGTCATAAATTGTTTCCTAACAAAGGTCATATCTTGTTCTACTATTAAGTCTTCCAATGCAGTGGAGGAATAATAGTCTCTAGATCGTGCACATACATACGAAGACGAGACACATGAAACACATTATGTACACCTGCCAAACTGCTCGGCAACTCTATTCTATATGCGGGCTTTTCGATTCTATCTATAACCGAGAACGGTCCAACATATCTTGGTGCCAGTTTCCCTGATTTTCCGAATTGCACCACACCCTCCATCCGTGATACCTTAATGAAAACCTTATCTCCAACTGAGAAATCTAGATCCTTACGCCTCTTATCTGCGTAACTCTTTTGTCTAGACCGAGCTTACTTCATCCTAGCCCGGATCAACTCAATCTTCTTTGTTGCTTCTCTTACTAGATCTGAATCTTGGACTAATCTGTCGCCAGTTTTCAACCAACATGCTGGTGACTTGCATGGGCTTCCATACAATGCTTTGAAAGGCGCCATTACTATACTAGTTTGATAACTGTTATTATAGGAAAACTCAACTAAGTGTGGGTGATTTTCCCATGGTCCACCAAAATCTAGCACACAAGCTGTTAACAAATCCTTGAGTACCTTGTTGACTCCCTTTGTCTGCCCATCTGTCTGTGGGTGATAAGCGGTACTCATCTTGACCTTGGTACCTAACACATCCTGTAACAGCCCGCAAACCCGTACCCCTTGAATCGACACTATTTTCCAACATATCGACATAAAGTGAACGGAAATACGAACCATTAGGGTTTAAGAAGAACAAGGTAGAAGAAAAGAATAGAAAAACAACATCAGAATCTCACAATCGCAGCGGAATAAAAAATAGTAGATAATAACTGATCTTTACACAGAAGAAAACTATATCTGTTTATACATACATCATTAGAATACAACATCAGAGTACAATACAAGCAACATTATAATCCAGGATAGTTACAATAACCTGTCCCACACAGAATACACAACATACACAACACAGCGGAATATACATCATATACGTGTAATACATTTCGCCATCCAGCTCGTCTCCTGAGCTCCACAGCATCATACCTGTAACCTATAATACTCGGTCTGACCCGAGCATTATAATAAAATAACACCCGAGTCAGTCTGGAAAACCAGTGTGAGAAAACACACTCAATTGGATTATTAAAGTTTTCCAAACCCTTTGAAATCAAAAGCATCTCGTAAGACCACGCCACAAATAAACATGTCGGGTTTTTACCTTACGATAGCCAAAACACTTTTATCAAAATCCTCTGATATTATAATAGTGTTTATATACAAATACTTATTCAAATAGCCGAAATTGTTACATCTATTAAATTCTAGTTAATAGGTATACAAACAAAACCATAAAGGCACATAGGGAGAATGGATTTCCAACTAATGACTAGGCACTTGGGTACCACCTGTCACGGTACCTGGTCTAGATCAGCGTACCGAGGACCACGCCCGATCCCCTGCAACACAAGACCGGAACTACCTAAGGGTAATTCCGAGTAAGATCACCCCGCGGTTGGGATCAGCAACCGCACCACTAAGCCGAAATAAAAAAGGGACATATAGACAGGGATGACCTCACCCTAATGGGCGCTACCCACATAGCCTTGCTGCATAACCCCTGATTTTCAGTCATTCCGGGCTGAAAAGGCTTGAGGCTAAGCGTTACCTTTATAGAACATATCCCTTAGAATGCCCATCGTCCACCCGACGATGTTCCGAAAGCATTCATCCATACAAGTCCGTCCCGGGTTCGAACGGAACCGAAGGCACTATTCCTACTACATCCATTTTGGAATCACCCTCAGGATTAGTAGCGATTAGCCCTTGCACTTCACTGCTCCATCTTAGACTCCAAACTCGTTTTTCCCACGAAAACGTACAAACCGGATCGAAGTGGTTTTCGAGAAATTAATCTCGATCCCGGTCTCTTCGAAACGATCAACGCATTGGCCAATATTGATAGTCGGTGATTTAACTATCAATTTACATCCACAAGCATCCATCAAACAATAAATAATTACCCAAATTATTTATAAATCTCAAGATATATTCACAAGATATATTTCCAATTTCACCCTTGAAATAGTTTTTTAAACCATCTTCCTTTACGAAATAAATTTCCCAAATCTTATTTTCCACTGAAAATAACCAAGTCCAAACATTTTAGATTTTAAAATAATTTAAACCACTTTATTCTAAAATATACTTTTAAACATTTAAATTAAACTACTTAAACACTTATTCAAAAATATGTATTTTAAAAATATTTAAAGTAAAACTACTTTATAAAATATAAAACTAATTTTGAAATAATAGTTAAGTCACACTAAATTTTAAAATAAGAGTTATGAAATTCTGTACAAGTTTTCAAATAAAACTTTAACTAAACCATCTTTAAAATAAAACTATTTATAAAATATAGATAATTATAATTATCCTTTTTAAACATAATACCCTTTTACCCATTTAAAATAATTACCACTAAAACTAACTTAATAAATCTTTACCTTTAAAAATTTAACAACTTAATAATTATTTCTTAAAAAAATTCCTTTAAACAACTTAAACTTTTAACTTATACTTAAAAGTTTGCTTTGAAAACGTTCTTGGCTTTCCAGGGAAATACACTTCTCTTTGACACCTTTTAAAAATAATTCACTATTTATTTTTAAACAAATTTATCCATTTCATTAATAAATTCCCACCGTGAATTTATTCTTCCAAATATCCACTGATATTTTACTTCACTTTTATAAACCCAGTTTGTAAATCTCATAGTCTAATTTCCCATTTAAAATTCCAATTTCCAAACGCTTAAATCAATTTCCAAATTGATTTCCAATTTACTTCACTTTGAAATAAATTTCCTTACTTACTCCATTTATTTCAAAATCCATTAACTTTCAGATTTTATTTCTTTATTATGATTTAAAATCTTTAAACTGAAAATTTATTTAAATTCCAGATTTCTCGAATTCCTTCTTTTTCCTTTATGGATTAAATTTAAACCTTGAATCAAAATAAATTCTCTATTCTTTTAAATAATATCACTTAAGTTTTAAAATTCATTTTTCCTCTGTTTATTCAAATTTCCTTTCCCATACCTGGAATTTATTTATTAGAAATTAAAAATCACTTTTATTCTTTCCCAATTTATTCTTTAACTTATTTAAATTCCCAATAATTATTTTTCTTAAAAATTATCTCTTTTATTTTCTCATCAAAAATCCAATCTACATTTTTGATAACTCAGAATACCCAAATATATTCAATCAAACACAGCATCCAATATTTCCAAATATCAATATAATTCATCACAGGATATCAAATGATCATACTGAGAATATTAAATAATATAAATAAATTTTTTGAGGAATCCAGTTGGATCCCTCCAACTTGTTTCCATGCATCTACAGACGTTAGCACAATACCAATTCCACTTCGAGGTGGAATATCACGGTATATGGGTTTATATAATATCATCTGCTATTATGGGGCGCATAGGGTCTCATCCGCTATATAATGCGGGAATATCAATCACTCCAATATATATATATATATATACTATTATATATATCATATCACATCCAATCAATTCAATCAATAATTTAAATCCGAACTATTTAAATTAAATTCTGGAAATCCAGATGTGAGTGAGATTAACTCACCTTTGATTTTTGTTTGCAATCCACTTCAATCTTGTCTTGATTTCACGATGACATTAGACCTTGTATAAACATTTATACAGTTTATTAATATTCGAAATAATCGAAAGTAAATTTTCTTTCAATAGATTTAATTAATTCACTATTTTAATTTGAACTAATCTAATGATCACTTTCCTATTAGATAAAGTTAATTAGCCAAATTATTCTATTAACTAATTTTTCCTAAAATAAATAAATTTTTGAGTTACAAAAATAATTAATTAAGTTAATCTCCCTAATGCACTATTTTAAAATAATCAAGTAAATTTAAAATGTATAGATGTATATTTATTTTTCTCTTTGAAATTATATATATATATATAAATATATATATATATACTTATAAAACAACCTATATAGATTCAAAAATCAAATCTTTATATAAACTTCCACATTTGAACTTCCTATTTTTTTTCTTTTCTTCCAAAACCCTACATATATATATATATGTTTATCTATATATTTATAAATAAAAATAGGTATCCGTATATATATATATATATACCTATACTTGTATTCAACTTTTCCTTTACTATATACTCATATACATATATATTAAAAACTGCTATACCTTACTATTTAATTTCCTTTCTGTTTAAACAGTTTATAACCAAATAAATATATACATATAAAAATTTTCCAGTAAAGAAGAAAAATAAAAACATTTACTTTACTGTTCTTTCTCTTCCCTTTTTTTTCTTGAATCAAAGCATTTTAAAACTTCTGTAAAGATCTTCTTATCATATATACATATACCCTCTGTTTACCTATAATATGTATATATATATATATAAATTAATAAAACAAATAGAAAATATCCTCACCTTGTCACTGAGCAACAGCCGATCCACCCCTTCCAAACGATCACTGAGCAAAATATCCTTACCAGACTCGACGTCAGCCTGCCCCACTTCCACGCGACCTCGAGCGTCGTCACCACTTCGAGTCTCCTCAGATTTGCCGCTCGACCACGCGTACGTCTCATCTTCAAGTCGCGAAACGAGACTCGTGATCTCCCCCACACGCCAATGAATCACTACGACCCCCAATTTTTTTACCGAGTTTCCCCTTGACTGCTTCGATTTGAAATTTAAAGGGATGGAGGAAGTAATTAGTACAGCCGAAATGAGTTTCGATTCATTATGAGGATGTGAAGAAGGCGGTTGATTTTCGATTTCCCTCGTCTTCATCATTTTTTTGAACGAATACGCTCTGCCCCTTTTCTTTTCGATCGAACGAACTATTTTCATTTCGTTCCACTGTCTTTGAGAAGATAAAGGAACGGGGTATGCTGTTTATTTTGAGAGGAAACGAATTCCCTGGATTTCATTTAAACGAATACAGATTGGAAGGGAATGCCATTATAAAATTTCCTTTAATTTGATTTTGATTCTATCTGCTTTACGTGATTAAAAGGGAAAACGGGGAAGACAAGAGAAGACGTTAGCTTGCTCGAGTTAACAAGCTACAGTTTTTTGGAAAGGACTAGAAAAGAGTTGATGTGAGATAATTTCAACTGCAGTTGACTAGTATAAATATTCAATTTAAATTCAAATTCAAATCGTCTCGAATTTGCAACTAAAAATCTCGATCTCCTATTGAGGCGTGCCGCCAGGCATTCGTAATGTTATACCTCTATTTCGAACGTAATGGAAAAGGTTTGGAGTCCAAATTCGATCGTACGGAGAAGACAGCTTTTTGAATCCAGTTATTATATTGAATTTTCGATATAGATTTCAGCGCGTGTACATATCGTACGGTCAAACGATCACTCCAATCACTACGAAACTTTGAAATCCGATAATAATACACTATTACGGATCCAAAGGAATTGGTTTCGTCGAATTCCGAGACTGCGCCTCGGAAGGCTATTTTTAAATTCAATTTAAACGATAAAATTTCAAAACTGAACAAATAATCTTTAAATTCACTTTTATCATTTTTATTATCTTTAATAAAATCAATATAGATTTTATAAGCCTTTGGAATATTTTTAACAGGCTTGAAACTCCAGATTATATATTTTACCCAATTTCTAATTGTTAAATTCAATATTTTAATTATTCAAAAATTAATTACATTTGAAATTCAAGTTAAAATTTAACTTTTAATTATTTAAAATTAATTAAATATCCCAACTTCAAATGTCCAAAATTCCGGGTCGTCACACATCCTGTAGACTCTTCCAGAACATGCTAGTAAAAAAAGTATCTCTATCACTTACTACTACTACGAATCCCATGTAGTCTAACTATGTTCTTCATAAACAACTTAGCTAAAACAGTTGTCGTCCTGGTTGACTTAACTGGAATGAAATGGGAGCTTTTAGTCAACCTATCCACTATGACCCATATACTTTAATTTTCTCAATTCGACCCATCTATAAAATCCATGGATATCAAATCCCATTTCCAAACTGGTATCTCCAAAGGTTGAAGCAACCCACTCAGCTTCTGTTGTTCGGCCTTCACTTGTTGACAGTTCGCACACTGCTTTATCCATATGCCAACATCCTTCTTTATAACTTCCCAGTAGAAACTCCTTTTCATGTCTTGATACATCATGGTTCCCCTAGGATGAATCGTAAATTTTGATCGATGACATTCCCTAAGAACCTCTCTCCTTAAGGCCCCAACATTCGGAACATACAACCGTCCCTTCTTTCTCAATCATCCCCTCTTGTCAAGACTAAAATCTTTTAGATCATCAATCTCTAATCCAACCCCAATTCTTTTAATCTTCTTAGCTAATAGTGGATCCTCTTTCTTCTTAGAAGCAATCCTTTTAGTCAGAACTGGTCGAACTTCCAAGTAGGATATCATGGCAGTGCTTTGACTAGAACTAGCAGTCGATCTTAAATGCACATTACAAGTAGTCAAAGCTTCTAGGTCTTTCCATTCTCTTAATATAGCTAACACCACATTCTGATGTTTTCTGCTAAGAGCATTTGCTATATTATTTCCTTTTCCAAGTGTATACTCTACACCAAAATCATAAACTGCTAAAAACTCCAACCACCTCTGCTGCCTCATATTCTACTCCTTCTGAGATAATAAATACCTTAAGGACTTATGATCTGTGTATAACTCAAATCTCTCCCCTAAGAGATAATGTCTCCATAATTTTAGTGCAAAGATCACCTTTGCTAACTCTAGATCATGAGTAGGATATCTCACTTTGTGCGGTCTAAGCTGTCGTGAGGCATAGGTAATTACTCTACCTTTTTGCATCAGTGTAACATCCCGAAATTTTCAACCATTCGCATCCATACATGTCGGATTTGAATTGCTCAAAATATCAGATTGTTAATTTAAATTTGGCAAAACTCAGCATAGACAGTAAATAAATAATCACAGAATCACAGACATAGAGTAATATAATAACAATGTAGCGAAAACAAAGAATAGTAGTTCATGAAGCTACTATATATATAACAGAGTTAAACAAGATACAACAAAAGTCTTCGGATACATAGATGTCTCAATATAATAGTCAAATACAAAATCTGAATACATCACTGGAATCAACTGAATAACTGAAAGCTGGATAGATAGCTGGATCTCCAAGTGAAGCTCCAACTCCAAAGGTGAGTCTCAAACACTGAGCCACTCAGTCTGACCCGAGCGTAAAGAAAAACATAAAACACTCGAGTCAGGATTAACATTCTTATATCAATAAATCTAACTCATGTGAAATGTCAACTGAAATACAAATAACTCAAAGGATGTTTGGGATAACCATCCTCTAAGGATCCATTAAACTATCTACTATGTAGTAATATACGCTATTATAATAATGTCTACAGTAAAGTATACTATTTAAAAAGAGCGTTAAGGCTTTACATTTTCCACCTTAACACATTTTTAGGTGTGCCAATAGTCTATACAGTACCATAATACCCGTAAACTGGGGCTACCAGAGGATACTCCATAGGTACGACACAAATCAAACTCGTAGTAAAGCATGCTAGGGTAAGAGACACGACACAACTAGGCAATGCCAGGGTAGATATACCAATTACACTTCTGGGCCGGTGGTAACGCAGAGCCGCAGCAATCGCCCACCTCGAGCCAAACTCCCTGTGACGCCCCACCTCTATACCCACGCTAGCCAAAAACACTACGGAGTAATGCTGTCAACTAGCACGGAGAATAAGGCTGTTGAGGGGTGACCATCTATGTAATTTCTTTGTGCGAGCACTGATATGTCAGATAGTATAGCATAATCCGACATACCGATACAAACTCAAAGCTATCACACAGTGGCTATATATAATCTTCGGAAAAAAATATAGAAATAAACATAATACAAACCAGTCACAGGCATCCATATCACAAAGGCGGAAAAAGATATGAATATATAACACAAGAAAGTGTACATCAGAGTAGTGGTCAGAAAGATCCACGATAATACAAAAGAATAGCAACATGTGCTACACAAAAGAATACATCTATGAGTCGATATCACAAATGTATACAACAAAAACTACTAATCTAAGTAGTTTGCCAAAAGTCAGAGTAATAGATCCCTGGAGAGAAGTCAAGAAGAAGCACCTGTAACATCACGGTTTGACCCGAGTATTATTTCATAAGAAAATAATAAACGGATCAGTCTAGCTATAAATATCAGATGACATGATATAGAATAAGAGATATGGCATAAACATATAATAACCATAATGGCATACTACTATGAGTATGTAAATGATAATCAACAAGAGATTAATCAATATCACAAGAATCTTCTCAAAGATCCAAATCCACAAAAAGGTAATGACACATGAATTCACCAATGCACAAAAATTGATAAAACATATCAATGAAAAGCACGAAAATTGGTGAAGCACAAATTCCAGAAATCAACACACGAAATCCAGAACAAATTCCAGAAATCAACACACGAAATCCAGAAATCACTAAAAGGAGGGAAAAAGGCCTATTACACGAACGGGAGCATGAAAGCTCACCAACATATGTTACACACGAACGAGAAGCTATCTCATGGAAGCTAACCATTTAATTTTTCGAACACACGAAATGGCCCGAAGACCTTTGAACACACGAACGGCCCGGAAACCATCAAACACACGAATGGCCCGGAGACCATGGGGCGCTACCCCACATATGTGAGTAGAAACATCACACAAACGGGGTCTAGGACAAAGAGACATCGCTCAATCGCTAGTCTAAATCACAAAAATGATCGTCATGATCATCAAGAAGTGTTAATTACACTAAGCTAGTAAATATATGGGTTTAGGTTCATGTCCCATAACCACTAGCTTAACTTAAATATTTACGAACAAACTGTAGATCTTCACTAGGAAATTGTCACAAAAGGTTCAATCGAACAAGTCCAAGAGCTAACCGACGAAGCAAACGCAAGCGTTTCATACCACTTGTTTTACTAAGCCGTTTAATTCGATTTCTCATCCGAGTGAAGTAAAGGCATGTATATACTAATAGATTGGAAAACGATTTAGGAAAAAGAGCTTTGTAATAAAATAGAGTTGAAATCGTTTTGATGAAAGAGTTTGATATTTACTACTAGTATTGAAACATTTATATTTTTAAAGTGACAAGTCACAAAATTGAAACAGGAAGAGGTCAGTAAACTCGCGATTATTGACATGCGAATGGTTCAGAGAAGATGTAAAAGTTGGGGTCTTACCTCACAGGGAAGAGACGAAGAGCAAACTGGAGCAGGGGATCTGAGCTATTCATTGGCAGAAATCCCAAGTACGAGTTACCTTGTTCATGATCGGCCGCCATGATTTGAGGAGGAAGAAGTGCTTCGCCTTTTTTACTTTTTTCTGTTTCTTTTTGGAAAGTAAGTGAGTTATGTCGGTCTGTCGTCTAACTCTTTCTTTGTAGATATTCTCTGGGCCTGCTTT
This sequence comes from Allium fistulosum, assembly GCA_030737815.1. NCBI lineage: Eukaryota > Viridiplantae > Streptophyta > Magnoliopsida > Asparagales > Amaryllidaceae > Allium > Allium fistulosum. The sequence continues at coordinate 809,884,324 of CM060901.1, read as the reverse complement.
TGGGTCTGGACTTGGGCTTTCATGCCTTAATAAATTTCTTACCCATTTTCAAAAAAATAAGTCACAAAATTGATTGCATAACCAAATCAATTCACTAAAATTCACAATTCGCAGACGTGAATAAAATCCAAGGAAATTACTTCCAAATACATCAGAGTAGAAATACCCATGCGACCTAACAAGGCCGAGCTGAAGTGCAATGGAACGACCTAAAGTAAAATAGGTCGAACGAATTATGGTCTAACGACCTAATGAGAAACGACCTAAGGTTCAACAACCTAAAGGCGAACGAGCTAAGGCATTAGCAACCTAACAACCTAAAGAGGAAGCGACCTAAGTCGGTGAGCGACCTACGGGGTTAACGTCCCAAGCATGCGACCTATGGATTGAGCGACCTAAGCACGCGACCTAGGTGGAACGACCTAACTAGGTGAATGGTCGAACGACCTAGTGGCCAACGACCCAAGGAGAGCGACCTAAGGTGGAACGACCTAAGGCCTTACGACCTAAGGTGGAACGGGCCGAGTAGCTTTAGGGGTCATGCAACCTAAAGGAAATAAGGTCTAACGACCTAATAGTATTGGGGTCAAGCGACCTAATGGAATTGAGGTCATGTGACCTAACAGAATTGAGGTCATGCGACCTAACGACCTAATGGTCGAGCGACTTAGGGGTGGACGACCTAATGAGTTAATGACCTAAGCCTTCACGAGATGTAGCGTCCTATCACATGGCGCGACCTAGTGGTTGCTTGTGTCATGCAACCTAAAAGTGGAACGAGTTGACAGGGGCGAGCTATCATGGCCGAACGATCTAAATGGTACACAGACCGAGCGACCTAAGTGATCGAATAGGCCGAGCGACCTAGCGGCCTATGGACTAGTGAATGACCTAATGACCGAGCGACTTAAGGCATAAACGAGCTAGGGGCGAACGACCTAAGTCCAGAACGAGCTAAATGCAGGCAGAGACTTTTCCACGCGTGCGAGCTAGCAAGGCAGAACGACGTAGGGCCAGATTTTCGCTGAAAACATTAAAAATTTGGGTTTTTCACCAATCCAATCCAAACCAAATGCAAATGTTCATGCACAAGTGATAGGGAATCATTCCCAACAACCTAAGATAGTTATAGACAAGAATGTGAGATAAAAATCTCACCTTTTCACGGAAATTGATGGAAACCGAGCTTGAAAGCAAAGTGAGAAGCAACCACAAGCTTGAATCAATGCTTCACTTTGAATTTTGCGTTAGATGTTGAATTTGCAAATGAACTTGAGCTTGGAATTTTAATTTCCCATTCCCTCCACCATTTTTGATGAAGCTTTGTTGTTAGGATTATGAAGAAGGAAGTGATGAAGAGGAGATGGGTTGGGACTGAGTTAGTAATGGTTCAGCCCAAACCAAAGCCCTAAGCGAAAAAGTGACAAAATTCCACTAACTCCAAACATATCGAAGTTTATACTCAAAAAGATCGCAAACGTCATTTTGAACTCAATGGGAGTGGTCTCGAGTCCTAAGTTGATCGTATGCAAAAAGTAGCTTTTCGGACTAAGATCCGACTAACGATTAAAATATTTAAATATAAAATCGATAAATATGCGGGTTGTTACAGACTCCCCTCCTTAAAGAAATTGCGTCCTCGCAATAAATAAGATGGAAATAAAAAGTAACAACCATAAAAGCATATTAACACAAAAAGAAATTTGAAATAAGAAGTTCATCTTAAAGAGCATGAGAAAGTAAGTCCGGATGTGTACGCTCGATGAATTCTCTAGATTCCCAAGAGCAATCCTTAGGATATGAGGACCATTGAACCTTCATAAGCGGAACATTTTTATTTCGAAGTCGTTTGACTTCCAAAGCGATAATACGAATAGGATGCTGCTCAAAAGTTAAATTAGGCGAAGCTTCAATTTCTTCCACAACGCTGGACTCAAGAATAAAATCGGAATCTCGAAAGCATTTCCGTAATTGAGAAACATGAAACACGTCATGAATAGCAGAAAATTGAGCCGGTAATAAAAGGCGATACGCCATGGAATCAATACGTTCGGTGATAGGAAATGGCCTAATGTATCAAGGCGCTAATTTTTTCCCGATCGACTGAAACATACTACACCTTTCATAGGTGAAACACGAATAAAATCTGGACCTAAAACCAGCTCCTCATCAGCCTCAAGCCAACAAGAAGGAGATCAGCATGGCCTTCCATAGAGTGCCTCGAAAGGTGCCATACCAATACTAGCCTGGAAGCTTTATCAGAGGAAAATTCAACAAGTGAAATATGATCTTCCCAACTTCCACCGAAAACAAGCACACAAGAATGAAGAAGATCTTCAAGAGTTTGATTCACACGCTCAGTTTGTCCATCGGACTGGGGTGATAAGCGGTGCTAAAATCTCGAAGACTTTTCCAAAATCCACTATTAAACAATGGATCACGATCGCTAACAATAGAAGTAGGGACAGCATGTAATTTAATAATTTCCTTGATAAAGAGTTTGGCCAAAAGAGAAATGGTTCGGTTAGACCGAACGGGAATAAAATGGGTAGATTTAGTAAGTCTATCAACTATCACCCATAAGTTATCATGACCCGAATAAAGAACGGGAAAGGCCATCAATAAAATCCATGGGAATTTGGTCCCACTTCCAAATTGGAATTTCTAAAGGTTGCAATCACCCATCAGGCCTTTGTTGTTCGGCCTTAACAAGCTGGCCAGATATGCAACACTTAACAAAGTTAGCAATATCAGATTTCATTCACTCCCAATAATAAAGTCGCTTCACATCTGCGTACACTTTACTACTACCAGGATGAATGGTAAATTTAGAATGACGAGAATCTTCTAAAGTATCTTTATGAAGATCACTAATATTTGGTACGATAAGTCTACCAAATTTTAGAATGCCACCACGAAAATCAATATCGAAGTCTTTCAACTTTCAATATTAATTTTATCCCTACAACTTTGGATAAGAAGAGCCAATTCGGGATCTAGCCTTTAAGCTTCAAGAATGCAGTCCAAAAGAGAAGGATGAGTCTCAAGGCTACATAAAACAAGAGGTGAACATGAATTAGAACTCACGATCTCGAATCTCACAAGTGGAGGAAATCTCGAGATTATTCCATTCGGATATCATCAAAGAAATAACTGCCTGTTGTTTAAGACTAAGGGTATCGGCAGCACGATTCTCCCATCCGGGAGTATTAAGGATATCAAGATCATAAGATACAAGGGATTCGAGCCAACGTGGTTGACACAATTTAAATTCCTTATGAGAAAATAAATACCCCAATAATTTATAATCGAGGTGGAGAACAAATTTCTCCCCTAAGATGATGCCAAACTTGGAAAACAAAAACAATAGCCGCGAGCACCAGATCATAAGTGACATACCTAGTCTCGATCGGCTTTTAGGATTTAGAAGCACAAGTGATTGCGCACTCTCTTTTGCAAGAGAATGGCATCCAAACCAATAAGATTAGCATTGGTACTAAAGATAAAGCTTTGGTTCCCATCGGGAATCACAAGGATAAGAGTATCGAAAAGAAAGAATTTAATCTTCTTTCCAGAAAAGCTAAAACTTTCAAAATCAGAATTATTTCTATAGAAAAATTTACATTTTACAAGTCAATTTATTGTGTCTGACTGTCTCATCAAAGCGTTTAGGAAATCCCTATCGATAACGTTGATCAGGCGTATCGACCAGAATTCTTAAAACACTAAATGGGCAATACAACACAAAATCATCTTCTATATGAGAGAAATATCTCTTAAAAGTTTTGAGAATATTCTTTTCTTGTTTAAGATTAAAAATCAAATTGTACTTATAAATAAACCTTATGGAAAAAGGTTTTCAACATTTTAAATTTCTATTTTCATCCAAAATTAATAAATACAAGAATTGAATTATTGAGATATTCATAGAATACTTGATTTATAAATTGGATGAAATAAGCTGGATAAACCGAATGACATAATAAGTCATTCATAAGAATCATAACGAGTGCGGAATGTGGTAAGTGGAATGCTAACTCCCGCAACTCGTAGCTAATGAAAACCGGTGGCAAGGTCAAACTAGAAAGACCTTAACAACTCTTAAAAGATTGCTTAGGTGATGATCCTAAGACAAGCTCAAAGATTCCGGAAAATTCACATCTACTCAATTGAGAAAAATAATTCTTTACTCAACATGTGAGCTTAAAGAATAAAATGATGCCATTAATTTGGAATCGAAATCACAAAGGAAAAATATGAATCTGCTTAACAGATTAAAAATGTCAAAAATGAATAATCCATTCGGAAAAATAGGATATGGGCGTCATAATGTTTAAGCCAATCCTTTCACGCAATTCAATTCCGAAACCTAAACAACGCATAATATGCAAATCGGTTCGGAAAGAAAGATCACATGAAATAATTTCGACATCAATAAAAAGAAAATTGAGTGTTGCGGATCTACGAACCGGATTCGCAATTCTCAAAGAAGTCATCAATCCCAAAATGTTTTAAAGAAAAAGAATCAACAAGTTCCTTTTGATATAAAAATGATAAGATGAACCCTTATCAAAAAGAACTCGAATAGGATAATCACAAAATAAGTGCAATCAAGGATTGGATAAGAAATACCTTGACCAAGAGAAGAGTTACTAGGGGCTTGCAGCTTTCCCTCTCTCCTACTTTGAAGTTTGGGACATGTAGATAAGTAATGACCCGAGCCTTTGCAATAGCGGCAATAAAGGGGTTTCGGGCACTTAATCACATAATGGTCTGTGGAACCACAATTAAAGCATTGTTTACGACTAGCGGTAGGAGTCTCAACTACCGGAGTTTCTTGTTCCACTTTCTTCTTTCTTTGAAGTTTGGAACAGGAAGACATATAATGGTCCGCACCTTTACAATAGCGGCAAGAGATAGGTCTAGGACACTTATTTATATAGTGGTCCTTAGAATCACAATTGTAGCATCATCTCCAAATAGAGTTTGGAGTCTTTGCTACCAAAGTAGGTTGCTTTACCTTCTTATCGGGATAAGGGATTTTGAACTTAATATGCCTCTTCTTGGAAATCCCAATATCACTATCAATTCCTTTACCAGCCTCTTCATGTCGAAGAGTGATATCCACAAGCTGATTGAAAGGAACTTCAAGTTTCAGAGGTAAAACCATTTCAGGTTTCTTTCTCAATGCATAGATAAACCTTTGATTCTTAGCAAGATCCAAAAGTTGTTGAGCAAACATGAATGCGCCATCCAGAGAAGGGCTACTGGATTGACTAGGGCTAAGACTGCCAGAACTAACCATCTCTTCTTCTTTTAAGAAAGAAAGGAAGAAGAAGAAAAAGGTTATTCTCAGAATGAATAACAAGCAATCTTGATAGATAAAACAAGGAATCATAAAGAAAACAGGATGAATCGGTTCCAAGACTCGAACTAAATCCTGAAGCACGACTCCTAAAATGGACTTAGGACGATGATCCTTGTTAAGTTATTCTACATTGTTCCGAAGTTTGGCTTTGATACCAAGCTGTGACGCCCCACCTCTATACCCACGCTAGCCAAGAACACTACGGAGTAATGCTGTCAACTAGCATGGAGAATAAGGCTATTGAGGGGTGACCATCTATGTAATTTCTTTATGGGAGCACCGATATGTCAGATAGTATAGCATAATCCGACATACCGATACAAACTCAAAGCTATCACACAGTGGCTATATATAATCTTCGGAAACAAATATAGAAATAAACATAACACAAACCAGTCACAGGCATCCATATCACAAAGGCGGAAAAAGATATGAATATATAACACATGAAAGTGTACATCAGAGTAGTGGTCAGAAAGATCCACGATAATACAAAAGAATAGCAACATGTGCTACACAAAAGAATACATCTATGAGTCGATATCACAAATGTATACAACAAAAACTACTAATCTAAGTAGTTTGCCAAAAGTCAGAGTATTAGATCCCTGGAGAGAAGTCAAGAAGAAGCACATGTAACATCTCGGTCTGACCCGAGTATTATTTCATAAGAAAATAATAAACGGATCAGTCTAGCTATAAATATCAGATGACATGATATAGAATAAGAGATATGGCATAAACATATAATAACCATAATGGCATACTACTATGAGTATGTAAATGATAATCAACAAGAGATTAATCAATATCACAAGAATCTTCTCAAATATCCAAATCCACAAAAAGGTAATGACACACGAATTCACCAATGCACAAAAATTGATAAAACATATCAATGAAAAACACGAAAATTGGTGAAGCACAAATTCCAGAATTCAACACACGAAATCCAGAACAAATTCCAGAAATCAAAACATGAAATCCAGAAATCACTAAAAGGGGGGAAAAGGCCTATCACACGAACGGGAGCATGAAAGCTCACCAACATATGTAACATACGAACGAGAAACTATCTCATGGAAGCTAACCATTTAATTTTTCGAACACACGAAATGGCCAGAAGACCTTTGAAAACATGAACGGCCCGGAAACCATCGAACACACGAATGGCCCGGAGACCATGGGGCGCTACCCCACATATGTGAGTATAAACATCACACAAACGGGGTCTAGTCTCCCTCGCAGACAAAGAGACATCGCTCAATCGCTAGTCGAAATCACAAAAATGATCGTCATGATCATCAAAAAGTGTCAATTACACTAAGCTAGTAAATATATGAGTTTAGCTTCATGTCCCATAACCACTAGCTTAACTTAAATATTTACGAACAAACCATAGATCTTCACTAGGAAATTGTCACAAAAGGTTCAATCGAACAAGTCCAAGAGCTAAACGACGAAGCAAACGCAAGCGTTTCATACCACTTGTTTTACTAAGCCGTTTAATTCGATTTCTCATCCGAGTGAAGTAAAGGCTTGTATATACTAATAGATTGGAAAACGGTTTAGGAAAAAGAGCTTTGTAATAAAATAGAGTTGAAATCGTTTTGATGAAAGAGTTTGATATTTACTACTAGTATTGAAACCTTTATATTTTTAAAGTGACAAGTCACAAAATTGATTACAGAAACAAATCAATTCACTAAAATTCACAATTCGCAGACGTGAATAAAATCCAAGGAAATTACTTCCAAATCCATCAAAGTAGAAATACCCATGCGACCTAACAAGGCCGAGCTGAAGTGCAATAGAACGACCTAAAGTAAAATAGGTCGAACGAATTATGGTCTAACGACCTAAGGTTCAACAACCTAAAAGCGAACGAGCTAAGGCATTAGCAGCCTAACAACCTAAAGAGGAAGCGACCTAAGTCGGCGAGCGACCTACGGGGTTAACGGCCCAAGAACGCGACCTATGGATGGAGCGACCCAAGCACGCGACCTAGGTGGAACGACCTAACTAGGTGAATGGTCGAACGACCTAGTGGCCAACGACCAAAGGAGAGCGACCTAAGGTGGAACGACCTAAGGCCTTATGACCTAAGGTGGAACGGGCCGAGTAGCTTTAGGGGTCATGTGACCTAAAGGAAATAAGGTCTAACGACCTAATAGTATCGGGGTCAAGCGACCTAATGTAATTGAGGTCATGTGACCTAACGGAATTGAGGTCATGCGACCTAACAACCTAATGGTCGAGCGACTTAGGGGTGGACGACCTAATGAGTTAACGACCTAAGCCTTCACGAGATGTAGCGTCCTATCACATGGCGCGACCTAGTGGTTGCTTGTGTCACGTGACCTAAAAGTGGAACGAGTTGACAGGGGCGAGCTATCATGGCCGAACGATCTAAATGGTACACAGACCGAGCGACCTAAGTGATCGAACAGGCAGAGCGACCTAGCGGCCTATGGACTAGTGAACGACCTAATGACCGAGCGACTTAAGGCATAAACGAGCTAGGGGCGAACGACCTAAGTCCAGAACGAGCTAAATGCAGGCAGAGACTTTTCCACGCGCGCGAGTTAGCAAGGCAGAACGACCTAGGGCCAGATTTTCGCCGAAAACACTAAAAACTTGGGTTTTTCACCAATCCAATCCAAACCAAATGCAAATGTTCATGCACAAGTGATAGGGAATCATTCCGAACAACCCAAGATAGTTATAGACAAGAATGTGAGATAAAAATCTCACCTTTTCACGGAAATTGATGGAAACCGAGCTTGAAAGCAAAGTGAGAAGCAACCACAAGCTTGAATCAATGCTTCACTTTGAATTTGGGGTTAGATGTTGAATTTGCAAATGAACTTGAGCTTGGAATTTTAATTTCCCATTCCCTCCACCATTTTTGATGAAGCTTTGTTGTTAGGATTATGAAGAAGGAAGTGATGAAGAGGAGATGGGTTGGGACTGAGTTAGTAATGGTTCAGCCCAAACCAAAGCCTTAAGCGAAAAAGTGACAAAATTCCACTAACTCCAAACATATCGAAGTTTATACTCAAAAAGATCGCAAACGTCATTTTGAACTCAATGGGGGTGGTCTCGAGTCCTAATTTGACCGTATGCAAAATGTAGCTTTTTGGACTAAGATCCGACTAACGATTAAAATATTTAAATAAGATATTTAAATATAAAATCGATAAATATGCGGGTTATTACACTCCCGAATCAAGGGTGCGCACCAAATCAATCACAAAGTAATAGAATGACATACAATGGAGTGTGTCCGATCAGAGGTGCTACCTCATTAGCCCATCGATTGCTCCTTTTTTAGCCACCTTATGCTAACTCACGGGAGTTAGGTCCACGTATATACCTCATATAGGATCGTCGTCACCATCCTACTTCATTCTGGAATCTCCATCGCATACACAGTTGTTAAAGTGGTTTTCGGTATCGACAGAGAGTATGCCCATAACTGATCCCGGTCTCTTTAACAACCAATCGTTATTATAACACCCTAGTCATTTAAAAATAGTTTATACTTCAAAACCAAAATATCATTTCCATTTCAAACCATATCAAAACGATATCATTTTCACTTCAAATATATCCATTTCCAAAAATCATATCACTTTCCAAAGTTATAACTCTTTCGAAATCATAAGTCTTTTAAAATCAAAACACTTCGGAAATCACAACATTTTGAAATCATAGTACTTTGAAAAATCATAACACTTCCCTTCAAACAGTTTAGATATTAATAATAGTATATAAAATAAAATAGTTTATAAAATAATTTATATAAAATGGTTATAAGTTAAAACAATTTATATTAAAATAATTAGTATATTTAAAATAGTTTATATTAAAATAGTTTATATTAAAATAGTTTATATTGAAAATAGTTATATTAAAAATAGTTTATATTAAAAATAGTTTATAAAATAATATAAAATAGTTTTAAATATAATTTAAAAATACTTTATATAATAAAATAGTTTCCACAAATTTCACAAATCGATTCAAATCAACTCGAATTCCAAAATTAAAATTTTAATCAAATCTCAAATCATCAATTTCAATTCGTTTCAGTTCCTAAATAAACCATTTCAAATTATCGATTTCAAATACATATTTAAACCATAAAATAAGCCATTTCAATTTCAATATATTTCAAAGCTTTAAATATTCAACATTTCAAAAACTAAATTCGATAATTTCATATATATATATATATATATATATCAAATTCACTTTACTATTATTTAGTTTTGAAATATTTACTTAATCATTTCAATAACATCTAAATACAACTTCAATTAACAAATTTAAATAAACCAAATATCCCATTTAAATTTATATAAGTTTGAAATATTCATTTAAGTCACCTTTAATCAAATTCAAGTTATAAAACATATCTTTAAAATTTCAAATTTAATAAATTTCAAATTTAATAAATTTCAAATCAAACTTATTTAAGTAAAATTCTTAAATAAATAAAATTTCAAATCAATTTCAAATTTATCTTTCCAACCCGAATCAATTTAACTCTATATTTGAAGATATATATTTTATATAAATACTTAAACGTATTATATATCAATTTATTAAATCAACTTTAATAAATTTTTAAAATCAATATTTATTAAAACCATATGTTTTTTTTCAATACCATAGAAATCATTTCCAAAATATTTATATATAGACCAACGGTGTCTGTATATAATTTTCTATCCTATGGTCAAGTGATACAGATATTTATCATTTCAATCTATAATTTAAATATATATACAGGTATATATCTTTTCAACCCGCAATCCCAAATTCAATTCAGATGAAAATCGCTTGGGTTTATCATTTCAACCCATAACTATTTCCTCCTATTCTACAGATCGTTCGGGTATGTATCATTTCAACCCATAGTGAATTCTATACTAATAGGGAACTTGCAGAGTGGTAACAGATATGATAATAATATAACATGCATTTATCATCAATATAAATAACAGATAATGGTGTCAGATATCACAGGTGAACAGATACAGATAATGGCATATATATGGCAATATAAATAACTTACAACAGCATATTTCAATTGTCGTTCCAATTGAAATCAAATTTAATAAATATAAGAACGTTAATCGTGAGTGATTGCTCACCTTTCGAGGCTAGAGAGGTTCGACAAATGGAACGAGTTACGAATCCAAGCACGAATCGACGAACAAAGCTGATATATAAGGATAGATGAAATCAAGTCGGAACTGAATCGATGAAGATAATTTGATATAAGTGAACTTATATCTATATATACACATATATAACTATTTGTGAAATCATATTCTCAATTTAAACACATTTTTAGATTAATATATATATATATATATATGAAATTTCAAAATCATTGTTTTAAATAAAACACATAAAACAAACATATTTACATAATAAAATTTGAAATAAATACATATATGTATATACTTAAAACAAAATACTTACATATATAAAGTGTGTCCATTTGCAATTATCCAAATATATATATTTAATATCAAACATATATGTAACAGGATAGCAAAATCATCACCATGATTCACTGAAAAATGTATATACAATTACCAGCTTTACAAATAGCAATATATAAAATCAATATATTTATACAGATAGCAATATATAAAACTATGATTTACTGAAATAGTAGAAGGTAGAACTAGATCTAATATATAAAATCAATAGATATATTTACAGTTATATTATACAACAAAACCTTTTTATAGTAAATGGTGACTAACAACATAAACCAAAACAATATATACAGATATCATATATTTATACATTCAACTATCAACTTTATTGATTATAAAATACATAATATATATAATATAATTCATAATAGATACATACTTCATATACAAATAAAATATACGACAGTATATAATATATATATACAAATAGCTCTATAGCCCACACTTATATATAATATGGACACATATACTTTTTACACAAAATAGATCAAACATGAACAAAATTGTTATAATTTACGGACTCAACAGTTCATAAATCTATAGGCTAATATATACAATACTACAACTAATATAAACTTGGTTGAATATAAATGAAAGCAACAAGCAACAGCAACCCATATATAAAATAAACTATGATAAATCTTTTTATTAAAACATAACAAACTAATATATATATCTTATATGTATACTTTAAACAAACTGTTATATATTTAAAATTTTACTGGCTAAAGCGTATTACTATATATATACAACCTGTAGCTTGTAATACAACTATATATATAATTATATATAAACCAAATGCATATGTAAATGTATCAACTAACAGATGATAACCCAACATATGATATACTCTAACATATATATAACTATCAAAACTAATACATACATACTAACAAATATATATAACAAAACAACATCTAATAAAAATATAAATTTAGAAAACATACGTATACATATAAACTTACATTATAAAGAAGGCCGAAGGAAAAAAATGGACGCGCATCAACAGGCGAGAGAAGGAGGAGGGATTGGGTTTGGGTTACTGGCCGTGAGTGATGTGGCTGAGAGAGAGAGCTAGGCGGAGGAAAGCTCGGCAAAGAAGAATGGATCGGTGTTTGCTAGTGTGGCTAACAGCGGTGGGGTGGAGGCCAGCGAAGCACGAGTGGTGGTTCGGTCGGGTGATGGCTTCAGGTAGGCAAAAAGGAAAGACGATGAGCACACAAGAAGGTGACGTGCAGGCTCTAAATACAGAGGAATATGAACTTGATATATATATATATACATACATATATTTGTTTCTTTCTTTTGGCAGAACAAAGAAGAGCAAACAAGAAAGTGAACCAATGGAAGATGATGAAACCAAAATAGTAAATATGGTAATCTGTGAGAATATTAAAAGTTTGATATTAATATCTGGGAATATTAAAAGTTAGTGACCATTGGCTAAACGGTGGATACTAAAAGGGTATGGAAAGCTAAAAGATCCAAATGCGAGACCGATATGGAAATCGTTTCGCAGATTACACCGCGCATCAGACTCCGAAATTGATAGTTCGATATACCCTAGGGATCCGCACGACGAGACGATCAAAACGGTATACAAATACCAGTGGTATGACCATCCTATCAAAAGTCGATAATCGTTACCGAAAATGCTGCTAATTTGCCGAAAATAAGATAAATGGAGCAATAGCAGTCAAAATTTTGAGAAACGAAATATGACGTCGCACTTAGAAGATGATTTACAAATTTTCTATATAAAAATATTCAGGTTTGGAAAACATTTTATTATCATCAAATATTAACTGTTTTGAATTGAAATAAAATTACTCTAGAAAATAAACTTTCATATTATCTGATGAAAATTTACCAGTTGCTATGTTAAAGAAGACGCATTCCAAATATTAAATTTTTATTTCAAAATTTTATTGTTTAAAATTTCACAATATTTCAATTAAATATATTAATAAAACAAATAAAATTGTTTAAAATTTACGAGTCGTTACAATCAGCACAACCCCTAATCCGGTTCCACATGCATCTGTATACACTGCTAATCCTTGATTCCCATTTGGAACTACTAACACAGGTGCATTGGTCAACGAGTGCTTTAACTTAAGGAATGCTTCCACATATTTGTCGGATCAAATAAACTTTATGTCCTTCCTAGTTAGCTTAGTAAAAGGCACTGCTATCCATAAAAAATCCTTAATAAACCTCCGCAGTAACCAACAAGCCAAAGAAAACTTCTAATCTTCACCATCTCTCGTTTCTTCCAGTTGTTAACAGCCTCGATCTTATCCGTGTCGACTGAAAAATCCTTCTCTGAAACCACGTGACCAAGAAACTTAATTTCTTTCTTCCAAAAATGACATTTTGAAAACTTCGCTTTTAGTTGATGCTGCCTCACGTCTCAAGCACTACTCTAAGATGAACTTCATGCTCTCTTTCATCCTTAGAATATATTAAAATGTCATATATGAATACCAATACAAACCTATCCAAGTGCTCTCGGGAAACTCGGTTCATTAGATTCACGAAGAAAGCTAGGCATTAGTTAATCCAAATGACAACACTAACTACTTGTATGAATCGTATCTTATCCGAAAGGCCATCAACGTAATATTGTCCTCTGTCACTCTTAGCTGATGGATACCTGTAGCCAAATCCAATTGAGAAAATACTATGGCTCCAATTAATTGATCAAATAAATCATCGATTCTTTGCAAAGGATACCTATTCTTGATCGTTTTCTTGTTCAACTTACGATAGTCGATACACATCCTTAACGACCCATCCGGTTTCTTCATGAACACCTCGGTCGCTCCCCAAGGCGAATTGCTTGGTCTAATAAATTTTCCTTCTAAATCCACTAGCTGCACCTTCATTTCCTTTATCTCGGTAAGTGTCATCCTGCTAGGTGGTCTACTTTCAAGTTCTGCTCCTGGCATAAGTTCTATCCGAAACTCAATGGCTCGCTTCAGTGGTAGTCTTGTGACTGGCTCAAAAACATCTGCAAACTCTCTTGCTACCAAAACCTGATTCAAATCTTCTTCTACTTCCACTGCATTCAGCAAAGCCCAAGAACTTGAGTCTGACTTCTCCATAGAGTATATAATTCGGTCATGACTATTGGGCTGTCTTAGTGATATTTCCTTATCATGGCAAAATATCCTAGCATCATATTTATCTAACCAATCCATACCCAAATGATCCCGAAGCCTACGAAATTAAAAACATACAAACTGCATGCAAACTTATAACCTAACAATTCAAGTTCTAACTGGTCACATCTCATCCCCAGAGTTGCATACCCTCCTATCGGATTCGCAATGCTTAAGGAAGTAACAAGGTATGAGGGTTCTAAACATAAATTATCCACCAGACACTGAGATATAAATGAACATGATGCACCAGTATCAAATAGTACCCTAACTAGTATACTGTGAATTAAAAGCATACCTTCCGTCATAGTCTTTCCCTTCTCAACAGCAGTTGGTCTAGAAGATGATGGTTCCAAAGCAAAAACCTTTCCCTTGTCCGCTTTGACTAGTTATGGACATTGATTCTTGTAGTGTCCAATATGGTCACAGTTGATGCACTTCACTACTTTCTTATATGCAACCTTTTTTCCTTTTCCAATTCGACATTCATAAGCATAATATCCTTTCTTGTCGCACTTGTACCAAACTACATTGGCATTCTCTTTCTTGGCAGCTCGTCTTTTCTAAGCTCCTTTCTTCTTAAAGAATTTCCTCTTCTTGCCCTGAGAATCTGGGTATCAACCTCCTTTTCTTTCCCAAAAGTAAAAAGCATCTCTTCATTCCTAATTTCCATCTCCACTACAATTGTACTTGGATCACAGAGGTGTGGCATAGTCACCCTGGCAATCTCGGGTCTTAAACCTTGAATAAACTTATCATTCCTTTTAATAACGGTGTCAATGGTAGCATATCTGTATCTTGTCAACTCATCAAACTTTGTAGCATACTAGATCACCGACATCTCACCTTGCACTAGATCCGTGAACTTTCTCAGCAATATTGACTTGGCAACTTTAGACAAGAACATCTCTTCTTATCTCCTTCGAAACTCTGCCTAAGTCAACTCTTCCTTGGGAAGTCCTACAGTAATACCATTACACCCATAAAGTGCTGCTCCTTGCAACTGTTGTGAAGCAAGTCTCCTCTTCTGCTCATCATCTAATCCCAAGTCGGCGAAAATTCTTTCACAGTGCAATAACCAGTTTTCTACTTCAATTGCACCCCTTGTTCCCAAAAATGGCTTCCCACCAAGACTGGTATAATCCCTGCTCAGCTTGGCATAGTTGTTGCCAATTGGGGCTATAAGATTAGCTCCTCTAACATTCATATTTGTTGCCAATTGGGGCTATAAGATTAGCTCCTCTAACATTCACAACATTACCCCCAACTACTCCTACAGCTGCTCCAGCTTGCATCGGATTGACGATGAACTGATACATCACCTCCATATCTACTAGCGGGGTTCCAGCACCTACATTGGCATTTGCATTTGGATTAGTATTTTCCTATCGACCCGGATTCTTTCTAGTATTGGGTCGAGCATGTCCATTAGTTGCGTTCCTCCACCTAGATTTCCTCTTCCGTTTCCTGCCTCCATATCTTCCTTTCTCGTATATCTGCATCAGAGCCTTAGTAAGATATAGAAGAACGGTCTAAGAGAGTGGGGAATACGTACTTATATATATACAACAAACGCAAGTACGTTATTATAGTGTTAACCCAAACCCCAGTCTCATTTTCTAATTCATTAGGTTAAGTTTTGAAAATCTTTTAGGTACAAATTTCTTTTAAATTTACATAAACCTATGCTCTGATACCAACTTGTAACATCCCCCATTTAGAGGCCCAAAACTAACTGCTATGGATGCTGCAGTCATCCATAGTTATTAATTCTTAGTGACCGAATGCGGCAATATTAGATACATTGATATACCAGAAACACATTAATATGAAAAAAAATTAAACTCAATTTAAAAAAAATTCTCATTTCATTCCAGAGAAATTACGATTTATTACAAAATTTTAAGATGCCCCCTTAGTTGAATAGAGTTTAAATATAGGCACTAAACAACTTTGCCATTGCATCCAATAACACAGCGGAATCAAACAGAAAGAACTCCTAATAGCTAGCATGCCTCCTTCACGTCTCCGAAAGCTTATTCATCTAGAGGAGAACCTAAAAACCTTAATTCTCAAACTACTTAAAATCAATTATGCACCCAAGAGTTTAAGGGGAAACCATAAACTTTGAGCTAGACAAAAAGTATGGTGTGAATAATAACCCACCATCTCGAACCATATAGATATCTAGTGAGACCATGCTGCTAGCGGAATGGGTTTCCCCTTACTAGTATTTTAACCTAATTTATAATAACCATATACTATGCACCTTCATCCACAATGGTTAAGACATAACATAATAAAATGTATCATGATGATATGCAAACATGCAATATGCTCTGGATTTCCCATCCCCATTTACCCGACTATCTGTCTTAAGTTATAGTTTATAGGGTCACTATTAAACTATTAGTTTTCATGGGCTGACTAGTAACCTGTTTAATTCTTTATGGATTTCCTATCCACTTTCATAGTTTTCAGGAGATCACTATGAACCTATTGGTTTCTACCAGTACTATCATCCAATCATAGTTTTCAGGGGATCACTATAAACCAATTGGTTTCTACCAATACTATCATCCAATCATAGTTTTCATGGGATCATTATGAACCTATTGGTTTCCACCAATAACATCTCTCATGTCATAGTATTCATGGGCTATTTATGCATCTATTGATCTCCCTCAATAACTTATGCCAGACATAGTATTCATTGGATCACTAAGAATCTATTGGCCCATGCCAATAATAATTTTCATAACATAGTTTTTATGGGCTTACTAAGAATCTATCTACCAATAATTCTTTGATCAATCTTGGGCATCCGATATTCTGGTCTGTCTGACCTACTAGATTCAATTCTACTCACGCAAGAGTTAAATTCAATATATACATATTCATTATTAAGCCAATCTATCCTGTTGTTCTGCCCTTACCCCAAGATGCATTTATGGGTTATAATTGAATTGAATATAGTTATAAAAGCATTAATGATAACTGATCAAATAACATAACAATATAAACATCCACGATTAAATTCCTAGTAACCATTTTTCTAATGAAATATGGTTAATACCCTTAACCCACTATCTTTATCAAGGAAAACTTCCTCTAAAATTCCATAGTTAAATGCCATTTCAAAACTCCTTCATATTGCCATGTATTTACTTTAAAAGTGAGATTAGGTTCTCAAATTTGAAAACTAAAGCTTTCGACTATATCCTTTGTATCATTACTTAAAACCTTAGATGTTCTCTTTCGAAACCATCCAACATATCTTTCAAATATTTTGAACCATTCCTTTCGAAACACTGAATAAATACCTTACGAAATACTTAAAGCATATCCTTCGAAAGCACTGGGTTCAAGTAAGAGTGTGGAAACATAGCTTCAAAACCATTTTTAAAGTATTCCTTTTGAAACATTTGTTTTAACAGTTACTATAACTATAGGGTCAAAGAGAACGGAAGCAAAAGTAACTCTTTCGAAAGTATTGATCTCAAATAAAACAATTGGGGAAGAGGATAGCTTCGAAACCAACCTTTCGAAACCATTTCCTCGGAAACTCTTATTAAAAGTGGCTAAAACAACCCTTTCGAAATAATTGAGTAAGCGGCTTTAAAATATAAAAGGACGAAAGCTTCCCTTTCGAATACTGTAAAGAAAAGCAGCCTCTAACTGATTCGAAAGGTATGAATGCAGCAGCTAGGTATCGAATAGGTTCAAAATCGGCAACTATTTCGAAAGCTTCTTTTTAAAAAAAAGGCAAGTTAATTGATTCGATGGCCAATAAAAATGGATTCAACCCCTTCGAAAGCATGCCTTCGACACAGTCCCTTCCGCCTTTCTCTAATCCATTACGTACCAATTGCGTGGTACCATATGCATTGGTTTCGAATGGGTGCGGAAGGTCTGCTAGGCATGGTGATGGAAGCAAGCAAATGGAAGTGGCGAAGTTGTAATTCGAAACAAAACTGATTTTATGCATTTCAAAGTAATTCCTTTTTACCTAACTTGCTTAATTTGTCAAAATATGATTGGTTGCAAATTCTTTATCAAGATTCTTTTCTAAAAGGACCACCGAATTCAACCATTAACAATTGAAATTGTTTTAGCAAATAAGCCATTCTCCTTAATAACACAATTAAAAAATTTATGTCCTTTAACTTCAATAATTTAAAAACCATAGTAAAACACCTAGGAAAAATCCTAAAAAATCACAATCATTCATTTGAAATATTTTTCTAACATATACAAATTTTTGACCAGTAAACATTACTTAATTAACTTAAATAATTTAAACCAAAATTAATTGTTCTTTTCATTAAAAATTTATAATAAATTATCCATAGCTTGGAATATTATGAAAATTTAAACCCATCTCCAAAATAATGTTTTACATAATATATTCAACTATCATGGCATTTGAAAATCAATTTGTACGATTTTAACTTTAAAATCGAGTTATATTATCCCATAAAAAACCTTGCTTAAATTATAACATGGCATATAAATCAAAGCATATCATCATTCATCCCGTCATACGGTTTTAAACCTTAAACCCGAATTGAAACATTCAAGATGACTTATGTGAGATGGTTTAGATTATTATTCACCTTGTTTGGATAAGGAACTTGATATTTGTTCTTGCTTTAATCTTCCTAGCTTGAATCTTAGCTTCTAATTGGATTTTGCTCTTCTTCTTCTTAGGGTTATGACTGACCTTGTTTTCCTTTTGTTCATGTTTTTGTTTTTGTAAGAATGTAATGAGAATGAAAAGATTGTAGGGGTTTTAGGGGTTATGGGGTTCGGCCATTCCCATATTACTCTTCCCTTATTCTCTTAAGTATTTAACTTATAAACCATTTTTATAAATCCATTTAGTTAAGGCACGACCCTACTTAGTTTTCAAATCTCAATTCCCTTATTACTATATTTTCTACATTATTCTATTTAATTTATCTAAATAAATCTCTTGAATAATGCTAATAAAAATTAGGTGTGTTACAACTATATAAGTTGGAAAAACATTAGTATCTATATTTATATTTTTGTATATGGTTGTTGTCATCAAAATAAATAATCAAGGTATTAATAATGACCATGGCTTCTATTTTGTGTAAAAATCATGAATTCGAATGGATTCTTTTAGATGGGCTTTGGGATGATAGGGAACTTGGCTGAGCTTTTGGAACCTCTACTATACCACTTCAGCTGTGTATACAATGTTGAAAAAGAAGCTAGCGTAGCTGGTGTGGAAGTCATATATGCGAAACAAAAGGAAGCATTAAAAGAATGCACGGTGGATATTTCAAGCACAGGTTTGGGGGCAGTAGCTGACATTGATAATTTGCTTAACAAATTGCCTCATTAGGACTCGCATGATCTTTTCCATTTGGAATTGTCTCTATGGAAGAGGTGGGTGAGGCCGAGTCTTTGTTCATGGTTGAATGTTGAAATTTTTTTGATGGTGAGGGTTGTTTTGATGAAATATAGTGATGATTGGGTGACAGTTTGATGTGCAAGTGGAAGAAAAAACAAGAACTGGCAGAAATGTATGATAATGTGGATAAGACTTAGAATTTGATGAGGCAGTAGAATTGTAAAGTAGTAGGAATTGAAGAACATTAAACTATATGTAAGAACTAACAAGAAATAAGAACCGAAATGAAATAAGATTGCAATCGTAAAATGTAATTTTTTATAGCTAAGAACAAGAACTTATATATGAATAAGCATATAAAGGCAAGAATCGTAAAAATGAAATGTAAAGGAGTAATATTTCCAACTAAAATGTAAACTAGGAAATTAGATCAACTTGAAGAAGAACTGAACTCAAACTTGTAAACTGAAATGAAGATATATATGAACAAGAAAATAAAGGAAAGAACCATAAAATGGAAATGTAATGGATTAGAATTTGCAACTGGAAATGTAAACTAAGAAATAAGATCAAATGGAAGAAGAACTGAACTCAAACTTGTACACTGAAATGAAGATAAATTGCTTTCAGATTCTCTGCAACAACTGACCAATACATGTACACATATATATAATCCATGTGCATGCATGATTGACTCAACTAGAACCAACTAACCCATAACAGTTCATACTTACCCACATACAGGCTCATAATTTTATACATCACTCAACAATGTAAACTGTACAGATACACAACAACATAGGCACAAAATCTGCTTGTATCAGGTGTGCATATGCACAACATGCACACTGTTACACTTATATATCTCACTCCTCAAGCATTGTTTCAAGCAACCAAAGAATCTAACACGTGCCTGACAGCTTCCAGCACCTCCTCTGATGAACTTCTGGTTGACTTAGATGAACTTGGCCGAAGTTTTAATTTGTTCCCATTTTCTGAATGCCGACAATAGTCTTTCTTCTCTAAAATCATAGCAACCAAGGACTTCTTGTTACCTCTCCCTACCTCTTCAAGAATGGACCTTGTTCCAATGTCCAAGGTAGGGAATCTTCTGATCATAAGCCGGTAGTTCTCCCAAGTAGCTTCTTCCACTAGCCTCTCTTTCCACTTGACTAAAATCTTAACCACTACATCATTATTACTAAGGATCGTTCTCCTATCTAATATCTTCTTAGGCTGTCCTACTGTTTCCTCTTCAAAGCTAGGTGCATCTTTATGTATTACCACATCAATCGCTACTCTCTTTTTGACGCAGCGGATTAATCAAAAACAATGTAGATCGATAAAAGTAGCAATCGGTGAGTTGATGAATACTGAAATGCCCAAATTCGTTGATCCGAAGATACCGAATTCTAGCTATCCCGAACTCGTTGATCGCGCACGATACCGGGTTCAAAGATCTTCAATTCTTCGAGCGTTGATCAAGTGCACTTGATTCCACGAATCGGCTTCTACAATCGTTGAATCGAGCGCGCTCGATTATCCGAAAGAGGAGATAGGAGATTACACTCAACTACCAATTTAGATGAAAGCACAAAGCAGTCAAACAAGAATTTTATTCAAAAATCAACAACCATTACAAATGGCACCACCGGCCTATTTATAGAAATTACAAAACAAAACAAAATTCTGTACAACTCCTAAGTCAGCTCTGACTCATCACCTTTCCGACTTACGACTCATCACACCTTCCGACTTAGCCACGCACACGACTTACGAGTTACAACACAGGAAGACAACCCTGCGACTTATCCCTTAAGTACAAACGACTCACGACTTAGCATAAGTTGGTGACGACTTAACACTTATGTACACGACTCACACCTGACGACTTATCAATAACAGCGACTTAAGACTTCAATGGTTCAGATTAATGCGGCATAAGGATCCTCGGTTCTAGGCTTCAGCGACTTAAAATTTCGGGCGACTTAACTAAGTCGTAACTCGATGCCGACTTATCACCTCCCTTAAGTCGTAGCTGACTTAGCACTTGTGCATTCTTCACTCGAACTGCTCCTCCTGTATCCTTCTTGTTAAGTCATTGATGACTTATCTCCTCGCCTTTGTTAAGTCGTAGACGACTCATGCCTGTTTCCTTAAGTCGGTCACGACTTATGCCTTCTCCCCAGTTAAGTTGGTCACAACTTATGTCTTCGCCTTCCTTAAGTCGGTCACGACTTATGCCTTCGCCTTCCTTAAGTCGGTCACGACTTATGTCATTAGCTTTGTTAGGTCGGTCACGACTTAAGCCTTTAACTTTGTTAAGTCGGTCACGACTTATGCCTTGGGAAATTATAGCTTGCCCTGCATCATCCTCCCCAGGTTGAAAGAAATTCGTCCTCGAATTTGCACTTTCCTCCTCCGCAATACACTCATTCCAATGATATGGTACGAGATGCTTAACATTGAATACGTCAGATGTGTACACACTCTCCGGCAGCTTCAATTGATAAGCATTTTCATTAATTCGTTTGACGATTTCTACAGGACCAATTTTTCTGGCTTTCAACTTGTTATATGCACCCACTGGAAAACGGTCTTTTGTTAACACCGCATATACCATATCTCCTTCATTAAACTCAACATTTCTCTGCTTCAAGTCTGCAGATCATTTATACTTCTCATTTGCTTTCCCCAATCGTTCCTGAACGATTTTATGACATTCCGTCAACCCCTCAACAAAATCAGCAGCTCTCTTAATTGCCCCCTTCGAGTGTGGTATTACCGTTAAATCCAACGGTCCCTTTGGTAAGCTCGAATAAACGATCTGGAATGGACTGAACCCCGTACTTCGATTTACAGCATGATTATGGGCAAACTCTGCCTGGCATAACTTCACGTCCCAACTTTTCAGATTGTCTTGCACAAGACACCTCAACAAATTTCCCAACGATCTGTTTACGACCTCGGTCTGTCCATCCGTTTGCGGATGATAAGCGCTGCTAAAATTCAACTTCGTTCCCACCATCTTCCACAAACTTAGCCAAAAATGACTCAGAAAACGAGTATCCCTATCCGACACAATAGATTCTGGCAATCCATGAAGTCGATATATCTCTTTGAAAAACAACTGAGCAACATGAACAGCATCCGCCGTCTTCTTACAAGCAATAAAATGTGCCATTTTCGAAAATGATCAACCACCACATAAATGGAATCATTTCCCCGCTGTGTTCTTGGCAAACCCAACACAAAGTTCATACTCACATCAACCCACGGTTTAGTTGGTACAGGTAACGACATATATAAACCAGCATTAGTCGCAGTTCCTTTCGAAACCTGACAAATATGACAACGCTCCACAAACCTCTCCACCTCTTTCCTCATCGATGGCCAAAAGTAAGACTGTGAAATCAACTGTAATGTACGGTCTCTCCCAACGTGTCCTTCTTCATGTAGCTCTTTAACAATCTTCATTCTCAAACTACAATCAGGTATGCACAATCGATTTCCTTTGAACAGAAAACCGTCCACCATCAAAAACTCATCCGTCTCTCCCTCCTTGACTTTATAAACAAACTTTGCAAAGTAAGGATCATCGACAAATAATTCTGGCAACAGATCAAACCCCATCACTTCAACCTTCATTGTTGTTAGCAAATGACTCCTCCTACTCAAAGCATCAGCCACACGATTCGTCACTCCTGACTTGTGTTTAACAACAAAAGTAAACTGTTGCAGATATGCAATCCACAATGCATGTCTCGCTGAAATCTTGTCTTGTCCTTGCAAATGTTTCAATGCCTCATGATCAGTATAAAGAACAAACTCTTTCTGAAATAGATAGTGTCTCCAGTGTTTAATAGCTTGCACAACAGCATAAAATTCCACATCATATGTACTGTATCACATCTTCGCTCCTGACAACTTCTCACTGAAATATGCAATAGGACGCCCCTTCTGACTCAACACTCCTCCAATCCCAACCTTCGACGCATCAGTGTGTAGTTCAAACAACAACTGAAAATCTGGTAAAACTAGAATTGGTGCAGATGTCAGCAATTCTTTGATCTTCCCAAAAGCATCCCCTGCTTCCTTCGACCATGAAAACTGTTTACCCTTCATACAATCTGTAACAGGTGCCATCACACTACTAAAGTGTGGAATGAATCTTCGATAGAATGAAGCCAACCCGTGAAAACTACGAACTTCCGTTATCGTCTTGGGCTGCGGCCATTCTCTGATAGCTTCGACTTTACTTCGGTCAACCTGTATTCCTTCTTCCGACACAACATATCCCAGAAATAAAACACTCCTCGCCATAAAAACACACTTCTTTGTAGCAGCATAGAATTGTTCTTCACGAAGAATAATTAACACTTTCTTCAAATGCTGAACATGCTCTTCTGTACTAGCACTGTAGATCAGAATATCATCAAAGTAAACCACAACAAATTTCCCAATGTATGGCCTGAAAATCTGGTTCATCACCCTCATGAATGTACTCGGTGCATTCGATAGACCAAACGGCATTATCAGCCATTCATACAACCCTTCCCTCGTCTTGAATGCTGTCTTCCATTCGTCCCCTGGTCTAATGTGAATTTGATGATAACCGCTCTTCAAGCCAATCTTAGAAAAGATTACGGACCCACTGATCTGATCCAGTAAATCATCAAGCCTCGGCATCGGAAATCTGTATCTGACTATGATCTTATTCAATGCTCTACTATCTGTGCACATCCTCCACGTTCCATCCCTTTTGGGTACCAATAAAGCTGGTACAACACAAGGACTTAAACTCTCCTGCACACGCCCCTGTTCAAGCAATTCCTCTACCTGCCTCCGCAACTCTTCATGTTCCTTCGGACTCATTCGATAATGTGGTCTATGTGGCAACACTGCTCCCGGAACAAGATCGATTTGATGTTGAATGTCTCTTAGCGGCGGTAACTCCTTCAGTAATTCCTCTGGGAATACATCTTCAAATTCTTTCAATACTGGTTTTGCTTCTTCTGGAATTTCAACCTCCTCACTGCTCTCACGCCCAATTAACAAGAATACTTCTGGCTCTTCCTCAACCTCCTTAACAAACTCCTTCAGAGTTAATAAAGTTTTCAGCTCTTCAATCTCTTCTGACTTACTTTCTCCTTGTGGTCTCTTCTTTGGAACTAGGATAATCTTCGTACCTTCAAACATAAAACTGTAACTATTGGTCCGTCCGTCATGTTGTACTGCTCGATCATACTGCCATGGTCTTCCCAAAAGTAAATGACAAACATCCATCTCTACTGCATCACACCAGATCTCGTCTTTGTATTTCTTCCCAATAGAGAATGGAACACGAACTCATCTATCCACTTTCACTTCTCCTCCTTTTCTCAACCATGCTAGCTTGTATGGATTCAGATGTTTCTCTGTCTTCAACTTCAACTTTGTTACGGCCTCGGTTGAAATGATATTGTCACAGCTTCCCGCGTCAATTACAAATTTACACACCTTCCCCAGTATAGTGCATGTCGACTGAAAGATATTACTCCTCAACCAACTAGCTTCTTCCTGCTTCGGTGTCAAACACGATCTCCTCAGCATTAGATTACAACCTTCATCTCCTGACGCAATATCTTGTTCATCCTCCTCAACTGGACTAGAATAATTTCCATCAACATCCTCAACTTCAACTTCTGCAATCATGGTTCTCTTCTTTGGCTTTGGACACTCGTTGCTTTTATGACCCAATTCCTGACAATTGTAACATTTGAAACCATTGTTAACCTTCGCCTTCTCAGCCTCCTTCACCACTGGTCTACTGATAGTTTTAGAAACATTAGAACTCCCACTTACACCCTTCACTTGATTGTTGGAATTAGTAAACACACCACCTCCTCGTCGTCCCTGTTTCTCCCAAGTCAACGCCTTTTGATGTGCTTCTGCCACAGATCTTGGATCGAACATATTAACCATATCCTGAATCTGTATTCTCAGCCCCCCAATGAATCTAGATGTCAGCTGCTCTTTCGTTTCCATAATATCATTTCTTGCAATAAGCTGATAAAATTCATCCGCATAATCATTAACAGTCTTCGTGCCTTGCCTCAAATTCTGCAAACGTTGATACATCAAAGATTGATAATTGTAAGGTAAGAACGTTGCTTTCATCAATTTCTTCATCTTCTCCCAAGATTCAACTTTTGACTTCCCCATTCGTTCACGTGTAAGTTTAGTTTGCTGCCACCATGCCAAAGCTCTACCCCTCAACCTTGTAGCAACTAACTTCACTCTACGATGTTCTGGAACTTCTTTGAAATCAAAAATCTCCTCAACATTAGCCACCCAATCCAAAAACTCTTCAGCTTGCATACCACCCTTGAATTCTAGAATTTCAGTCTTCATTCCCGATTCCCACTTGTGATCATAATCTGAATAGTTTCTTCCCTGACCTCGTCCTTGAATACTACCACCATCATACTCCTCTTCAAAATCAGATGCATATCGATGTCGATTCTGACCACCAACATCTCTACTCCCTTCACGTCTACCACCATCCCTTCTATCTACATTCCTCCGAACATGATCTCGGTCATCAACATTTCTATAACTGTCTTGGCTCACACTTCTATGGTCATTGTCATTACTTCTCCCTTGATTGGAATGTGGTGAAACTCTACTTCTCTCGTGATTAGATTTGGGTGAAACCCTTCTCCGGTTTTGATTCATCTCCGTCATAAGCTTCTTTAATCTCCCAATGCCTTCATCCAACTTCTCATTGAATTTGTCACTTATACGTTGCTCCATTTGCTTGGCATCTTCCCGTTTATACAAATCTTCAACATTTTGATGACGGTTAGCTCTCCTTGGCGGCATGATTGACTACTTCACAAACTCTTCAAACAAAATTCACACTTCAAGTTTCAAACACCTTTTGAACTTTGATCCAAAATGAAATGGATCGAAACTTCCACTTTTGTTGCAAATCGCGATGAACACGATGAACAACAACTCCCCAAAAACTTCAATTCTCGGCTAAACAATGAAATGATGCTCGGATCTACCCTCTTCTTAGCTCAGCTTCTCACTTCAAGCTCGGCTATCTCTTCAACTTCAAAATGATTAGGCTCCAAGTCTCGATCTAGCTATGATTG
This sequence comes from Allium fistulosum, assembly GCA_030737815.1. Lineage (NCBI taxonomy): Eukaryota > Viridiplantae > Streptophyta > Magnoliopsida > Asparagales > Amaryllidaceae > Allium > Allium fistulosum. The sequence continues at coordinate 809,857,748 of CM060901.1, read as the reverse complement.
GCTAGAACAAGCTCCGATACCAAAAACTGACGCAGCGGATTAATAAAAAACAATGTAGATCGATAAAAGTAGCAATCAGTGAGTTGATGAATACTGAAATGCCCAAATTCGTTGATCCGAAGATACCGAATTCTAGCTATCCTGAACTCGTTGATCGCGCACGATACCGGGTTCAAAGATCTTCAATTCTTCGAGCGTTGATCAAGCGCACTTGATTCCGCGAATCGGCTTCTACAATCGTTGAATCGAGCGTGCTCGATTATCCAAAAGAGGAGATAGGAGATTACACTCAACTACCAATTTAGATGAAAGCACAAAGCAATCAAACAAGAATTTTATTCAAAAATCAACAACCATTACAAATGGCACCACCGGCCTATTTATAGAAATTACAAAACAAAACAAAATTCTGTACAACTCCTAAGTCGGCTCCGACTCATCACCTTTCCGACTTACGACTCATCACACCTTCCGACTTAGCCACGCACACGACTTACGAGTTACAACACAGAAAGACAACTCTGCGACTTATCCCTTAAGTACAAACGACTCACGACTTAGCATAAGTTGGTGACGACTTAACACTTATGTACACGACTCACACCTGACGACTTATCAATAGCAGCGACTTAAGACTTCAACGGTTCAGATTAATGCGGCATAAGGATCCTTGGTTCTAGGCTTCAGCGACTTAAAATTTCAGGCGACTTAACTAAGTCGTAACTCGGTGCCGACTTATCACCTCCCTTAAGTCGTAGCTGACTTAGCACTTGTGCATTCTTCACTCGAACTGCTCCTCCTGTATCCTTCTTGTTAAGTCGTTGATGACTTATCTCCTCGCCTTTGTTAAGTCGTAGACGACTCATGCCTGTTTCCTTAAGTCGGTCACGACTTATGCCTTCTCCCCAGTTAAGTCGGTCACGACTTATGTCTTCGCCTTCCTTAAGTCGGTCACGACTTATGCCTTCGCCTTCCTTAAGTCGGTCACGACTTATGTCCTTAGCTTTGTTAGGTCGGTCACGACTTAAGCCTTTAACTTTGTTAAGTCGGTCACGACTTATGCCTTGGGAAATTATAGCTTGCCCTGCATCACTTTTTTAGTGGTGAAACATGGAACACAACATGGATTTTGCATGAACACGAAGCTATAATTTGTAAGCCACCCTTCCAATTCTTTCTTCCATCAAATATAGCCCATAAAATTTAGATGATAATTTGTGTGATTTTTGGTTTCTAGTAGTCAGTTGCTTGTAAGATTGTATTTTAAAATTACCTAATCTCTTACTTCAAATTCTCTTTTTGTCCTCCTTGAATCAGCATATTTCTTCATCCTTTGTTGTGCTAACTTCAAGCTATCCTTCAAGAATTTTAACATAATCTCTCTAGTATACAGTGCTTCTTCAACTTGCTCTACTTTGGCGGTATTAGGAATATAGGACAATAAATTAGGAAGATCTACACCATATATTGCATTGAGAGTGGTATTTGTTGGAGCTTTCCATGTAGTGTTATACCAATATTCAGCCAATTTCAGCTACTTAGACCATTCTTGGGTTTCATGGCAAAAAAACACCTTAAGTATCCCTCTGAAATCTTATTCACCACTTCAGTTTATCCATCACTTTGAAGATGGTAGGTTGTGCTTAACTTTAGACCGCAACCTTGTAACTTAAACAGCTCTTGCCAAAACTTACTAGTGAAGAGAGCATCACTGTCACCCACTATTGATCTAGGCATGTCGTCCAACCTGAATACCCAATCAAAGAAGACTGATACTACTTCTTTAGCATTATAAGGATGAATAAGTGGAAACAAATGGGCATATTTGCTCAGTCTATCTACTGCAACATAAAAAGTAGTATATCTCTGACTTTTTGGTAAACATGTGATGAAGTTCATGGATATTTCTACCCATATTCTCTCTGGAATGGGGCGCTGCAGAAGTCTAGGAAGGAGAATATTTTCACCTTTATTTCTTCGAAATTCATCATAAGCCTTGATAAAGCTTTCTACAGCTCTCTTCATTTTTTTCCAATAGAAAACATGCTTTACCTTTTTTAAAGATGCCTTGATTCCTGAATGAGCCCATAATGGTGTAGAGTGATGTTCTCTAATGAGAGGTAAAAGCAAATCTTTCAGACGGTTATTAATTAGAATATTTCCTTTATGGAAAATCAATTTATCAACCAATTTATATTTACAATTGGGTAGCACTTGGTTTTGCAATTGTGCAAGTTGCTGCTGGTACCATGAAGAAGGGTGGATATAGTGTTTTAGCTCCTACAACTATGGGGTTTGAACTACTATTATGGCCTACACTTCTATATCAGTCAATGTATTTTCCTCTTTTTTGGATAAGGATCAGCTACCACATTTTCCTTGCCACTTTTATACTCCACTTTGTAGTCAAACCCATCTAATTTTGCCAACCATTTATGTTGTAATCCAGTATGCAATTTTTGTGACAATAGAAATTTAAGGCTTTGATGATCAGTCTTGATGATAAATTACCACCCTATAAAATATTAGCTCCATTTTTTTATACAATAATGATTGCTAGCAACTCCTTTTCATAAGTAGAGAGTAATAAAATTTTCCATATAGTGCTTTGCTAAAGAATGCTAGGGATTTACCTCCTTATGATAACACTGCTCCTACTCCATGGACACTTGCATCACATTCTAAGGTAAATGGTTGGTTGAAATCGGGCATAGCTAGAATATGAGGGTTACTCAAGCAGTGTTTTAGATGTTCAAAAGATTGCTTAACTGCATCATTTCACTTGAAGGAATTTTTCTTTAACATTTCAGTCATTGGTTTTGCAATTATACCATAATTTCTTATGAGTTTCCTATAATACTTAGTTAGCCATAAAAATCCTCTTAGAGCCTTCAAACTTTTTGGTAATGTCTAATCTACAATTGCATGTACTTTATTAGGTTCAATAGCTATCCGTTGGGAAGAAACTACAGACCTTATATATTCGAGTTTCTTTAGAAAAACCGCATTTAGATAATTTCACTATTAGTTTATTTTGCTGCAATACTTGGAAAGTAAGTTCAAGATGATTGAGATGCTCATTCCATGTTTTTGCTATATATCAAGATGTCATCAAAATACCAACACAAAATTCCTCAAATGTGGTCTAAACACATTGTTCATTAGGGCTTCAAAAGTAGAGGGTGCATTGACCAACCCAAAAGGCATTATAAGGAACTCATAATGGCCCTTATGGGTCTTGAAGGTCGTTTTATGAATATCAGGCTCATATATACGAATTCGATGATAAGCTAACCTCAAGTCTAATTTAGTAAAATACTGAGACCCTTGTAGCTCATCAAAGAGATCATCAATCAAAGGTATGAGGAACTTATCTTTGACGGTTTGAGAAATTAGGCTTCTGTAATCAACACAAAGCCTCCAAGCTCCACCTTTCTTCTTGACCATCACAGCTGGTGATGAATAAGAACTGCTGGTGGGCCTGATGATTCCAATCTTCAACATTTCATCAATAATTTTCTCTAGCTCATTCTTGATATGGTAAGAGTGTCTAAAGGCTTGATACATACTAGTTTGGAATATGGAAGTATTTGTATTTTATGATCATATTCTGTTTTTGGAGGTAGCCTAGGGTTAGCGCAAGTGATTTCAAGGTATAGTTTCAGGAGTTCATTAAGTTTTGGAGGTAAGGGAGGGGCATTTTTGCTTCAGGGATGATCTGGAAACATGACAACATAGCAATTTGACCATGTGTACTTCTTTATTCATTGTATTCTTATTGACTATCCTCATGTCATCTTGATTGAGGCCTTGTCACAAATAGAGTTTGTTGTTATATTGGAATTTAACTTGCAACTGTTCTAGATTTAGGGAAACTTCACCCAAACTCTTCATCCACTGAGCACCTAGCACTACTTGACATCCCTTTAATGGCAACAAAATTAAATCCACCGGCATTTTATAGCCTTATCATTTTAACACTACATTTTTGCATATGCCTGAACCTGTTAACTTCTCTCCATTGGCCAATTTCACTTCATATATTTTAGACTCATCAATTTTCAACCCTAATTTCTTGGCTAACTGTTCTTTGATGAAGCTATGGGTAGATCTAGAGTCAATCAAAATTTGTACAGGTTTTCCTGGGTTTTCCATTAATGGTATCATTTACCTTAATGGTTGATAAGGTAGGAATTCCACACATAGCTTGCAAGGGTATGGATAAGGTTTCTTCTACTATATTTTCATCTTTTGACTCATCCACCTCCATAGATATTCTTTCATCATCTCCCTCTTCTTATTTAATGACATCATAACCTCCAACATATATACTTATGGGTTTTTACATTTATTATCCTTATGCCACTTTTCTTTACACCAATAGCACAAATTCTGTCTTCTCATTTCAATAATTTGACCGATGGTTAGTCCTTTTCTTCTTGTTATATTCTCTATTGCAGTTTTGTCCCTTCTTTAGGGCCAAAATTAGAGCAAGAATTGATAGGTTCTTTGGAGTAAGGTGTGGGATTAGAGTTGCTATTCTTAGGGACAGTGGAGCCAAGAAATTATATATATATATATATATATATATATGAACAAGCAAATAAAGGAAAGAATCGTAAAAAGGAAATGTAAAGGAGTAGAATTTGCAACTAGAATCTTGAACTATGAAATAAGATCAAATGGAAGAAGAACTAAACTCAAACTTTAAACTGAAATGAAAATTAAGATAACTTGCTTTTAGATTATCTACAACAACTGATTAATACATGTACACATACACATATATATGTAATCCATGTGCATGCATGATTGACTCAACCAGATCCAACTAACCCATAACAGACCATACTTACCCACATACAAGCCCATACTTTTATACATCACTGAACAATGTAAAATGTTCAAATACACAATAACACACGCATAAAATCTGCTTGTATCAGGTGTGCACGTACACATCATGCACACACCAATCCACTCAAATATCTCATCCTCAAGCCTTGTTTCCAACAACCCTTAAGAAAGTAACAAGGTATGAGGGTTCGAAACATAATTATTTGATACCGATGTTCTAAGTGGATAAGGGTTCATACTTTCAAAATAAAAGCTTTTGCCTCAATTCTTTATGACCCAATAATTATACTATATTTTAAACCCAAAGGTTTTGAAAGGAATGATTTTAAATGGTTTCAAAGTAATGTTTCCTTAAACTTTTACCTAAACCCTATGCTTTGGAAAGGTACGTTTTAAGTAAAGGATTTCCAATGTTTTCGAAAGGTTATAGGAGTTTCAAAGAGGAAACTCCAATGTTTTTGCCAAATCCTTGATTTGGCCAGGAAACAAAGCACTGCTTTGTGCCCAGGAAGCGAAGGAAATGTATATTTAAGCGTACCGGAAGGTTTTTTTAAGTGTTTTGAAAAGAAGGTTTCCAATGCTTCCGAAAGACAAGTTTAACGGTTTCGAAAGAGGATGTCTAAGGGTTAAGTAATGAATTCGAAAGGCATATTTTCAATACATTCGAAAGGCATGCTTTAGCCTTTCAGACTAGTGTTTTCAAGGATAAAGTAGTTATCTTATTTTGAAAAGGGTACTTTCAATGAATTCGAAAGAGATTGTTTAAGGTTTTAAACAAAGGTTTCAGAGGTATTTTTTGGCCTTATAGCCTAGAGGTTTCTAAGTTAAAAAGGGGTTTTAACTTATTTTAAATTGATAGATAATCCCATCGATTAGATTTCATCAACATTGTTTTGTGTAAAGCATATATCATGGCATAAGTATTTTGAGTAAGGCAAAGAGTATGATTTCCTTGTTTTATAAAGTTATTATTTCAGGGGTAACTTATTTACAAAGATTATTTATAAGAAAATGAAATTTGAATAGGGTAGTTAACCCTAAATATATGACAAGAAATGAAATTTGAATAGGGTAGATAACCCTAAGTTTATGACTCAGATATTAGAAGACCAGATGGGAATAGTGTAGGGTCACCCCCTACACTTTAGCTAATAACCCCTAGCTAATATAAGTCCAAAATTGTAGTGCGTAGGGCTTTGTCACAGATGGGACTAAAATAATGTTACACACAGAAGGTAATATATAGAGAAAAGATAGGTTATTGGTGAGCCCGTAAAACCATTAGGTTCAGTTGACCCTAGAATAAGAAAGTTAAGGGCAGTCAGTCCAGTAGAGTGTCTAATAGAAGTTAGATTATTTATTTTGTCTGATAGGCCCGAGTCAGCCAATGGTTAATAGCTAGCCAGATAAAACTATAGTATGAACAAATAGTCCATTGATTTTCTTATCTTTATGCATATATGTATTTGTTTTAATTGTTATGATCAGTTTGATTGCAGTACTTTGATTTGCAAAAGATATACTTTAAGAAAAGGATATTAGTGAGGGAAAACCTGTTCCGCTAAGCAGCGTGGTCTCACTTAATATTAGTAAATCGAGATGTAACATTATTATTCCCACCAGGCTTTATGTCTGACTCGAAGTTTATGTTTTCCCCTTAAACTCTCGGGTGCTCAAACTTTGATTTGTGTAGATTGAGAGTTAAGGATTTTCAGGTTTAGCAGGTTGGACGAATAAGCTTCCTAAGACTGCAGGAGGCAAAAAGCTAGTTATATAAGAGCAATTTAGTATTATTTCCGCTGTGATTTATTTATAAGTGATATGTCTATCTAGTACTCTAGTTATTCAAGAGCGCATCTTCATATGTCGCTCTTGGCGTAATTTGTAATAATTATATTTGATCCAAACCCGGGAATCGTTTTGGGATTATGTAACTGAATATGAAATATTGATTTGAAATGTAATCAGAAAAGTAATTTTGAAATCTGTGTTGATTTTATTTCATATTCATGTGCTTCTAATATTATGGATACAATTAACATTACTGTATTTTATCACCGAAAGTTAAAACTATGGATGACGCAGCATCTGTAGCGCTTAGCTTTGAGCCGCAAGATAGGGGATGTTACAACTTGGTATCAGAGCATAGGTTTATGAAAACTTAAAAGAAATATTAAACTTAAAATGTTTTTTAAAACATAATCTTAAGGAATTAGAGAAAATTTGGTGTGTGGGATAACACTACGGTAACATATTGTATTTGCTATATATAAGTATACGCTTGAGTGAATTAGGGAGAGGGACAAACTTTGAAAAAAAATAGGCTAAATGACATGAAGTTTTATTTTAGGCTGAAGGACAAATACTAGTTATAATTAGCATTATATTCAACTTTTACACTATACAAAATGCTAGTTATATCTAGTATTATATTCAGCTTTACACTATACAAAATGCTAGTTACAACTAGCATTGTCCTTCAGCCTAAAAAATAAACTTGCTGTCCTTTAACCTAATTTTTTTTCTAAGTTTGTCCTCGTGCCTATTTTCCTGTATATGCTTTATCTCTATTCTCCCATCTATCTTAGGTTATTCTTCTGTATCTTACAAAGTCTCGAATGCAGATTTTAAGAAAGTAAGATATGGATGCCAAGAGTAAAGGGTTAACATTAGTGGAGGAAGCACCATAAACAATGGAAATGCCAAACCAAACACTAAAAGGAATTCAGGTCGGGCATAAGCTGTTAAAGTGGGCGCTGGAGCATCGGAAGTTGATATGGTAGCCATGTACTAGTTCTTCATCAACATGGTGCAAGCTGGAGCTACTGTGGGATTGGTTGGAGGAAATTAGGAAGCTCTGATGTTCAATAACTGTTCAGTACTAAGCAGAGATTATGCTAGGCTTGAAGGAAAGCCATTTATCAGGACTGAGGACGCAATTGAAGTGGAGAATCAACTACTTCATTGCGAAAGGATTTTTGATGATTTAGGGCTCAATGATGAGCAGAAGAGGAGACTTGCTTCTAGGCAATTGCAAGGAGCAGCATTGTGTTGGTGGAACAGTGTTACTTTAGAAGTAAATGAAGAGACCATGACTTGGGCAGAATTCAAAAGAAGGTTTGAGGAAAGATTCATGTTGGAGATTGCTAAGTCAACTCTACTAAGGAAGTTTGCTGAGTTGATGTAGGGAGATATGATAGTGCTGGGGTATGCTACCAGATTTGAGGAGCTATCGAAGTACAAATATGCTACAGTTGATAAGTTATCAAAAGGAATGAGAAGTTCATCCATGGACTGAAACCCGAGCTTGCTAAAGCAACCCTACCACATATTAGGGATCTGTGTGATGTAGTTGTTGAGATGGCTGTGAGACAGGAAGAGATGCTTGCTTTTCTTGATGGTAATAAAGCAGGGGAAGCTCAAGGTGGGCAGAACCAAAAGAGAAAGTTTTCCATAAGAAAGGTGCTCAAAAAGAAGGAGTAGATGTAGTTTGCTATAAGTGCGATTAGAAGGGATACTATTCTTATGAGTGCCGAATAATCAAAGGGAAGAAAGCTGCTGACAAGAAAGGAGTAAAATGTTTCAATTATGATAAGGTTGTACATTATAAGAACCAGTGCAAGGAACCAGCAAAGGATGGTAAGGGCAAAGTGTTTGCATTGGGACCAGCTACCTCGAGACCAACAGTAGAGGAGAAAGGAAAAGTTGTGTTGGGAGGTACGCTTTTAATTCATGGTATGTCAGTTGGAGTTCTGTTTGATTGGTATATCGCATTCTTTTATATCTCATTGTATGGTAGATAAGCTTAACCTAGAACCCTCATGCCTAGTTACTTCTTAGAGGGTTGCAAATCCGATAGGAGGTTATGCGACTCTTGGGATGAGATGTGACCACCTAGACTTTGAATTGTTAGGTCATGTATTTGCTTGCAGTTTGCATGTGTTTGATTTCGTAGGGTTCAGAATTATTATGGGTATGGATTGGTTAAGTAAGTACGATGCTCGGATATTTTGTCGTGATAGGAAAATATCACTTAGACACCTTGATTGTAGTGATCAGATTATATACTCTGTAGAAAACCCTAGTTTTGTGATTGATGCTTTGTTTGTTGTTATGGAAACAGAAGACGAGTTGAATCAAGTTTTCTTTGTTAGAGAATTCATAGATGTCTTTGACCCCATGCTAGGACTACTGTCGAAACGAGCCATTGATTTTCGGATAGATTTAGTACCAGGAGCATAACTGGTGAGTAGACCGCCAAGTAGAATGATACCTACCGAGATGAAGGGTTTAAAGGTGCGGTTGGTGGATTTAGAAGGTAAGAATTTTATTAGACCAACCAGTTCACCTTGGGGAGCAGCCGTATTGTTTGCAAAGATACCAAATAGATCGTTGAGGTCACGTATTGATTATCATAAGTTGAATGAGAAGACGATAAAGAATGAATATCCATAAGGGACAACCTTATGAAAATCTGTACACCTCTAGATAAAATAAACAGTTAGATCGTAAACCTTTCGACCTTTGCCAACACGGGACCGGCCTACCCCTGAACCATGTAGAACCAAATATGATTACCCATTGGCTGAGATCAACAAACAAGAGAGGCCTCGAAGCATATATAGAAATATCGACACTAGATCTTGGGATGATCAAACCCTAATAGGCGCAACCCACATAGCCCTGTCGCATCTACCGTGTTTTAACCATTACCGGGATGTTAGGTTTGAGAGGTTACGCTCTTAACATTTAGCAAATCATCTTGGAATGCTACCACTGCTCTCCAAGGTAGAAATGCAACTAACATTCATTTGTACAAGTTCATTAAACCAAAGGCTCTTCAAAGAGCATAATCTACAATCATCTTCCAGATATCTTCCGCTCGAACACATATGTTGGTTCAAAGTAGTTTTCGAATAACATATCTGATCCTGGTCTCTCCAAACCAATAATGATAAATTCTGGTTGACTTATTCCCGGTTCTTTTGGAAGTATACAACTAGTATTCGAGTCCTCGCCGGGCAACTCAAATATACAATCATACTTTCTCCGATGACCCGCAAATCCGTACCCTTTGAACTGACAATAGACCACACATATCGATCTAGAGCGAACAAAATTGTAGATAATCACGAGAAAGAAAAGAGAGGGCGAGAAGAAAGAGAGAAGAAAGAAGAAGAGAAGAGAAGAAAAGGAGAGACAAGCAGAACCAAAACAATACAAAATCTCACATCGCAGTGGAATAACATATAATATAGATCAATAATCTTTACAAAGAGAAGCTGTAATATACATAAATCAATATCAGAGTACACAATAAGTAGTCATTAGCTTGGACAGTTATAATAACCTGTCCTCACAAATGAGGATAATTTACAACAACAACAATGCAGCGAAAAAATAAATAGATACGTGTATACGACATGAAGATCTCCGGCTTGCCTGCTGAAGCTCCAAAAGCACCAAATCTAAACCTGTAAATATACTTGGTCTGACCCAAGCATTGAAAGGGAAGAACACCCGGATCAGTCTGGTAAACCAACGTGAGAAAAACATACCTCAACTGAATTTATAAAGTTACCAAAACTTTTCCTTTATCAAAACAAAAGGTATCTCGTAAGACCACATCCACACATAAACACAAACGGGTTTTTACCTTACGATAACCAAACCAGTTATCAAATCATGTTATATTATAATAGTGTCTATTATACAAATAATAATCAACATAGATGAAATTGATATATTATTAAATTCCAACAATACTAGACTCTACAAAGAAAATGGCAAGCATGTAGTGGATTTCCATACAAATGACTAGGTGAAGGGACTACCTTTCCGAACCAAACTCGATACACCTTTAGAGGGATGTACCTTGGGTCGAGATACTCGGTGCCTAAATGATGCAGCTCTGACCAGAGGCATAAGTCGTACGCGACTTAAGGAAGTGAACATAAGTCGTCCACGACTTATAGGGGTAGATCATGTACGATCTAAGGCTACAGGAGGAGCGCCATGAAATGTGCAAGGCTTAAGTCGGCTACGACTTAAAGGAAATGTTTTGAGTCGTCCACGACTTAGCTGGAAACCAGAGGGAGAAGTTACTTTGAGTTCACGACCTAACGAAGCTGAAGGCTTAAGTCGTCCACGACTTAACGAAGCTGAAGGCTTAAGTCGTCCATGACTTAACGAAGCTGAAGGTATAAGTCGTCCACGACTTAACAAAAAGCAAGAAGAAGAAGCGGAATACGACTTAGTTGAGTCGTTGAATGCTAAGTCGTAAGTCGGGAAGTTGCATTCGCTTTAAGTCGTTTGTTGATGAGTCGTGAGTCGCGGCACCTGTTAACTCGCGAGCATTGTTAAGTCGTCATGTTTTAGGTCGTGTGTCGTTGATACTTTACTGTGATGTGTTGTATATCATTTAAGTCGCTTGAATGTAACTCGTTGAGTCGCTGTATGTTGTAACTAGGTCGTTGCCGACCTAAGTTGAGTCGTGAGTCGTAGGTTGTTAAGTCGAAAAAAGTCGAAAACGACTTAAGAGTTGTAATATTTTGAGTCGTGTTGAGTTGTAACTTCTATAAATAGGCCGGTGGTGCCATTTGTAATAGTTGTTGATTTTGAAATAAAATTTCCTTTGTTAGCTTTGTGCTTTCATCCAATTGGTAGTCGAGTGTGATCTCCTATCTCCACCTTCGACATTCGAGTGCGCTCGAATCTTCGATCACTAAAGCCAATTCGCGGAATCAAGTGCGCTTGATCAACGCTCGAAGAATTGTAGATCTCTCTTCACGGTATCGTGCGCGATCAACGTGTCAGAGATAGCTAGAATTCGGTATCTTCGGATCAACGAATTTGGGCATTTCAGTATTTTTCAATACACTGATTGCTACTTTCATCGATCCACTTTGTTTTTGTATAATCCGCTGCGTCAGTTTTGGTATCAGAGCATGTTTTAGCCAATCATAGCTAAATCGAGTCTTGGAGCCAATTCTTTTGAAGAATTTGAAGTCGAAGTGTTGGATCGTGCCATTTGATCAAGGCCGAGAGCAAGAGTAGAAGTTGTTCGTAATTTGTATTGAAGTTGGAGATCGGATCTATCTTGTTTGGGAACTTGGTGTTCATCGAGTTCATCGTAAGGTAGCAACAAGAGTGAAGATTTTGATCCAATTCACTTTGGATCAAAAGTTAGCAAAGTGTTTGAGTTGGCCGTGGAAGTATTTGCGCGCCAAGAGGAATTTGAATTATGCCGGTTAAGCCGTGAACGAGTTAGAGCCAGCCGAGTCGAGTTTGCCGATCTAAGTTTGCGCCGAGTCAAGTTGAGTCGCGAATAGCTTGTTACGAGCTAAGTGTTAAGTCGTTTGGATCATACGACTTAAGTATTTGGTCGAGAGTTGTTGAGATCTTTTGAAATTCGTGCTGAAGTTTTGAAGTGAGAATTTGTTGAAGTGTTTGTGAAGTTTTGACAATGCCACCAAGGAGAGCTAATCGACATCAAAACGTTGAAGCGTTGTATCGAAGAGAAGAAGCAGAACAAATGGAGCAACGTATGCATGAAAAATTTGATGATGGTATTGGTAGATTAGAGAAGATGATGTTAGAGATGAATCAAAATCGAAGAAGGAATTCACCTGAATCAATCCATGGAGGAAGTAGAGTCTCGCCACATTCCAATCGGGAGAGAAGTGTTGATAATGATCGTAGAAGTGTGAGTCGAGATTGTTATAGAGATAATGAAGATCGAAGACGTGAGAGAAATGTGAATGATCGTGATAGAAGGATTGAAGATAGAAGGGATGTTGGTGGAAGACGTGATGGTAGTAGAGATGTTGGTGGTCAGGATCGACATTGATATACGTCTGATTTTGAAGAGGAGTATGACGGTGGTAGTGTTCGAGGACAAGGACGAGGTCAAGGAAGAAATTACTCTGAGTATGATCACAAGTGGGAGTCGGGGATGAAGACTGAAATTCCTGAATTCAAGGGTGGTATGCAAGCGGAGGAGTTTCTAGATTGGATGGCTAATGTTGAAGAAATCTTTGACTTTAAGGAAGTTCCAGAACATCGTAGAGTGAAGTTGGTTGCTACAAGGTTGAGGGGTAGAGCTTTGGCGTGGTGGCAGCAAACCAAACTTACACGTGAACGAATGGGGAAGTCAAAGATTGAATCTTGGGAGAAGATGAAGAAATTGATGAAAGCAACGTTCTTACCTTACAATTATCAATCTCTGATGTATCAATGATTACAGAATTTGAGGCAAGGCACAAAGACTGTTAATGATTACGCCGATGAGTTTTATCAGCTTATTGCGAGGAATGATATTATGGAAACAGAAGAACAGCTGACAGCTAGATTTGTTGGAGGGTTGAGAATGCAGATACAGGATATGGTGAATATGTTTGATCCCAGATCTATCGCTGAAGCACATCAGAAAGCTCTAGCTTGGGAGAAACAAGGAAGGAGAGGAGGTGGTGTGTTTACAAATTCCAACAATCAAGTGAAGGGTGTTAGTCCTAATGTTCCTAAGTCTGTCAATAAGCCAATGGTGAAGGAGGTTGAGAAGGTGAAGGTTAACAATGGTTTCAAATGCTACAATTGCCAGGAGATGGGTCATAAAAGCAATGAGTGTCCAAGGCCTAAGAAGCGAGTGATGGTTACGGAAGCTGAGGATGAAGAGGAAGAAGCTAAATGTTCTAATTCATTACCAGTGGAGGAGGAAGACTTGTTGTCGGGAGATGAAGGGTATTCATTGATGATGAGGAGAAGTTGTTTGACCCCAAAGCAAGAGGAGGAAAGTAGTTGGTTGAGGAATAACATTTTTCAGTCTACATGCACTATTCTAGGAAGAGTTTGCAAGTTTGTTATTGATGCTGGAAGTTGTGACAATATTTTCTCTACAGAAGCGGTGAAGAAGTTAGAGTTAAAAACTGAGAAACATCCTAAACCGTACAAGTTAGCATGGTTGAGGAAGGGTGGTGAGGTGAAAGTTGGACGAAGGGCTTGTGTTAAATTTTCGATTGGGAAGAAATTCAAAGGTGAAATTTGGTGCGATGTTGTAGATATGGATGTCTGTCATTTGTTGCTGGGGAGACCGTGGAAATATGATAGGGCGGTGCAACATGATGGGCGAAACAACAGTTATAGTTTCATGTTTGAAGGTACTAAAATCACTTTGGTTCCTAAGAAGCGACAACAAGAAGAAAACAAACTGGAGGAGATTGAAGAGCTGAAAACTTTATTATCCTTAAAGGAGTTTGTTAAAGAAGTTGAAGAGGAGCCTGAGGTGTTTTTGTTGATTGGGCGAGAGAGCGGTGAAGAGGTTGAAATTCCAGAAGAAGCGAAGCCAGTTTTGAAAGAATTTGAGGATATATTTCCAGATGAGTTACCAAAGGAGTTACCGCCACTTAGAGACATTCAACATCAAATTGATCTTGTTCCGGGAGCAACGTTGCCGCACAGACCACATTATCGAATGAGTCCGAAGGAACATAAAGAATTAAGGAGGCAGGTGGAAGAATTGCTTGAACAAGGGAGTGTTCAGGAGAGTTTGAGTCCTTGTGCAGTGCCAGCTTTGTTGGTGCCGAAGAAGGATGGAACGTGGAGAATGTGCACAGATAGTAGAGCATTGATTAAGATTACGGTGAGATATCGATTCCCTATGCCGAGACTGGATGATCTGTTGGATCAGTTGAGCGGTGCTGTTGTGTTTTCGAAGATTGACTTGAAAAGTGGATACCATCAGATTCGCATTAGACCGGGTGATGAGTGGAAGACTGCTTTTAAAACTCGGGAGGGTCTGTACGAATGGTTGGTGATGCCGTTTGGTTTGTCAAATGCTCCGAGTACATTCATGAGAGTCATGAACCAGATTTTTCGACCATTTATCGGGAAGTTCGTAGTGGTATATTTTGATGACATCTTAATCTACAGTGGAAGCACTGAAGAACACCTACAGCATTTGCGGGAAGTGTTGTTGGTTTTACGACGTGAGGAATTTTATGCTGCAACGAAGAAGTGTACCTTCATGACTACAAGTATTCTATTCTTAGGCTATATTGTGTCGAAGGATGGTATTCAAGTTGATCAGGGTAAAGTTGAAGCTATTCGAAATTGGCCACAGCCTAAGACGATAACAGAAGTGAGGAGTTTTCATGGTTTAACATCATTCTACCGAAGATTCATTCCACTCTTCAGTAGTGTGATGGCACCAGTTACGGAATATATGAAAGGGAAGAAGTTTGTTTGGACTGAAGAGGCTGATTCTGCTTTTCAGAGAATCAAGACACTCTTGACCACAACGCCCATTCTTAAATACCCGGACTTTCAGTTACTCTTTGAGCTACATACTGATGCATCCAAGGTTGGAATTGGGGGAACGTTGAGTCAAAGGGGTCATCCTATTGCTTACTTTAGTGAGAAACTGACGGGAGCTAAAACAAGATACGGTACTTATGACTTGGAATTCTATGCTATAGTCCAAGCCATAAAGCATTGGAGACACTATCTATTTCATAAAGAATTTGTGCTATACACTGAACATGAAGCTTTGAAACATTTGCAGGGGCAAGATAAAATTTCAGCAAGGCATGCTTTGTGGGTTGCTTATTTACAACAATTTACTTTTGTGGTGAAGCACAAATCATGAGTTACTAACCGAGTTGCTGATGCATTGAGCCGTAGAAATCATTTGCTGACAACCATGCGAGTGGAAGTAGTGGGATTTGATTTGTTACCAGAATTGCTTATTTCAGATTCTTATTTTGCGAAAGTGCTGGATCAGATGCAGGAAGGGAGTTCTGATGATTTTGTGATGAAAGATGGATTCTTGTTCAAAGGAAATCGATTGTGTA
This sequence comes from Allium fistulosum, assembly GCA_030737815.1. Taxonomy (NCBI): domain Eukaryota; kingdom Viridiplantae; phylum Streptophyta; class Magnoliopsida; order Asparagales; family Amaryllidaceae; genus Allium; species Allium fistulosum. The sequence continues at coordinate 809,842,044 of CM060901.1, read as the reverse complement.
TTCCGGATTGTAGCTTGAGGCTGAAGATTGTCAAAGAATTACATGAAGAGGGTCACGTGGGCAGAGATCGTACATTGCAGTTGATTTCACAATCATATTTTTGGCCTTCTATGAGAAAAGAAGTTGAAAGATTTGTGGAGAGATGTCATATTTGTCAAGTTTCAAAAGGGACAGCGACGGATGCGGGATTGTATATGCCATTACCTGTGCCTACTAAACCATGGGTTGATATCAGCATGGATTTTGTTTTGGGTTTGCCTAGAACTCAACGGGGAAATGATTCTATATATGTTGTCACTACGCCATAGATTGCATACTGCAACACCCAAGAAGTGATGCAGGAAGTGCCAAAAAATGTTGCTATAGGCTAAAAAAGGGCAAAGGCAACACTTTCTCGGTGATGCATTCTGCCGCGTTGCCGCAGACCTCAAAGGCAACATTTTGACTAACTAAGGCAACATAAGAAATATTGTTGCAATAGAACCCTATTTGGGTCTATAGCAACATCCATAGGTGTTTGTAGCAATATTCCAAAATGTTGCTATAGCTATTAACTTTCTGAATTTGTGGGGCCCACAATGTAGAGCATATTTGATTTTTTAATAGAAATAAATATTTATTTAATAAAATGCTATTGCACAGAATTTGATATTCAAACAGTAATTTATTTAAATAAATATTTTATTTCAACATTTGAAATAGTACAAATTCCTGACTCCACTATTTTACAATTCAACGATATATAACACTGATATTCACATATACAGATATTCCTCACTACATCACTCAGTTCACTCATTACATATGCAGTTTCAATTTATACAGACACCGACACTGACAAATATATGACGTGTCGAGTGCCGAGCCGAAGGCGAGCCGAGAAGCGGGTCCGGGCGCAGCGCCGGCGGGGGTCAGATTTTACTACACCCATATTCCCAACTAACAGAGCACCAGATCTACCCACAGCCTCTCCATCAATTTCCCCAACCACGCCACATGAACTATCGCCATTATTATCCAAACTTTATGAGCTGTTAGTAACATTCTTTTCTTTATAAACATCATTCACTATACATCAGAGTTTACTACAGTGTCAACCACTTCCCCAACTAACAGAGCACCATAACTACTCATAGCCTCTCCCTCAATTTCCCTAATTATGCCACATAATCTATCACCATTATTAGCCAAAATTTTTGAATTGTCAGTAAGTGCTGTCGAGACAGCCACTATAGAACCCATTCCATTCGAATTAATAACATCACTCAATGTGCATTCAGCTGAAGTAACACCCACATCCACATATCTGTATTAAACATGCACACATTGACATCCGTACCAACTACCACATGATGTTCAATTGGAACCACAAAAATCCTTGCAGCAACCAAACCTGCCAAATCTCTCTTCTTTAAACCAACAGAACCCAAGTAATCTCCAACAACATTCAAACCCACCTTAACCATGTTTCTGAATTCAGAAACCATCAAATTAACCATTGCATCATTCATGTGCACAGTAGTATCCAAGAATGAGTAAACTGTACATAAATCACCAACCATCAAAACATTCGAATTTACCAACCTATAAACAACCATTCTATTTAAGTCTCCATCCAGAGTAAAAAACCGATCACCATTAATAACCAAACTGCAAGAGTTTTTGTTATGAACATATATAACACCAGAGCCATAATGTACTATATCCACATCCAAGCTGCCAGATGAACCAAACCTGTCAATCTCCTTACCAACATCACTATCACCAAAAACCTTACTAAAATTGTCAAAAGAAGCATTACCATCATAAACATGATTCCTTGAACAATTAACATACGCCAAAGACTCAGGTGAGGAAGAAGCAACTGCAATAACATCATTACCCTGTAAATTTACATCTGCATCTTGCAAAGCAAAAACGTCACTAAAGAGTAAAGCCATTGTAGAACTTGGCCTGATAATAAAATTTACAAATCGTCCTTTATTCCAGATCCCAAATCAAATGTTGATTGCAAATTGAAACTCGAATGTAGGAATTTGTAACAAAACTCGATAGTTGAATTGGCATATGATTTGATAATAATAAATATGGTATCGTTAATTATACATAAAAAACACAGGGATACTTTGCAAATCAGATTTGATTTCCAGATCCCAAGTCCAATATTGATTGCCTGATCCCAAAATCAAGAAGCGCTTGTAGGAATTTGCCCAATCCTTAATCTCACATGTGATTCCAAACTCGTATCCCAGAAATAATGAATTTGTAGAACAAACTGGCCTGACTGTTGAATCGGCGGATGAATTGATAGTAAGAAACTGGAATTTGGTTTTGCCATTGACGTAAAAACAAAGGATACTCAACAGACCAAACAATTTAATGGCAGAAATTCCTATATCCCGTCGCCCTCTATAGAATGATTTGAGAATTATGAATTGATTCTAATCGCTAATTGGAAGTATGAATTTGCTGGATTTCGTGAATTTTCTTTTTGATTTGAGAATTATGAATTGAAAACTGAAAGGGGATCTACACCAACATACGCGGGAAAACGAAAATTTGGTAAAAAGTGCAGCGGTGATCCATTTTAACAGTCGGATTAAATATAGATCGTTGGATCGTATTCACGCGGATTGCTAATTTTATTAATTTTTTAATTTGAATACAGTTATAGCTACCGCAACATTTTGCTGATATCTATGCTAACACCTTAAAGCGTGTGTTGCAATAGACAAAAATCAGCATACCTATCGCAACATTTTAGCTGGCAACACCTTGCAAATCTGTTGCAGAAGGCCATCTATGGCGTAGTGTGTAGTAGACCGTTTCTCGAAGATGACACATTTTATTGCTTGTAAGAAAACGACGGATGCAGTTCATGTGGCGCAGTTATTCTTTAAAGAAATCTATCGTTTACATGGGTTACCTGAATCTATTGTTTCTGACCGAGATACTCGATTTCTGAGTCACTTTTGGTTGAGTTTGTGGAAGATGGTGGGAACGAAGTTGAAATTCAGTAGTGCTTATCATCCCCAAACAGATGGGCAAACGGAAGTGGTGAATAGATCGTTGGGAAACTTGTTGCGATGTCTTGTGCAAGACAATTTGAAGAGTTGGGACTTAAAGTTGTGTTAGGCAGAGTTTGCTCATAACCATGCTGTTAATCGAAGCACTGGTTACAGTCCATTTCAAATTATATATTCAAGCTTGCCAAAGGGGCCGTTGGATTTAACGGTAGTACCACTACCGAAAGGAGTGATTAAGCGGGTGTCAGATTTCGTTGATGAGTTGAAAGATTATCATAGAATCGTCCAGGAACGTTTGGAGAAGACGAATGAGAAGTATAAACGAGCTGCAGATAAAAAGAGAAGAAGTGTGGAGTTCAACGAGGGTGATTGGGTGTATGCTGTGTTAACAAAGGATCGTTTTCCAGTGGGTGCTTATAACAAGTTGAAAGCCCGAAAGATTGGTCCAGTAGAAATTATAAAACGGATCAATGAAAATGCTTATAAGTTGAAGCTGCCAGAGGATGTTTACACTTCTGACGTGTTTAATGTTAAACATCTTATACCTTATTATGGAAATGAACAATCTGATGTGGAAGAATTTACAAATTCGAGGATGAATTTTTCTCAACCTGGGGAGGATGATGCAGCTCTGACCAGAGGCATAAGTCGTACGCGACTTAAGGAAGTCAACATAAGTCGTCCACGACTTATAGGGGTAGATCGTGTATGATCTAAGGCTACAGGAGGAGCACCACGAAATGCGCAAGGCTTAAGTCGGCTACGACTTAAAGGAAATGTTTTGAGTCGTCCACGACTTAGCTGGAAACCAGAGGGAGAAGTTACTTTGAGTTCACGACCTAACGAAGCTGAAGGCTTAAGTCGTCCACGACTTAACGAAGCTGAAGGCTTAAGTCGTCCATGACTTAACAAAGCTGAAGGTATAAGTCGTCCACGACTTAACAAAAAGCAAGAAGAAGAAGCGGAATACGACTTAGTTGAGTCGTTGAATGCTAAGTCGTAAGTCGGGAAGTTGCATTCGCTTTAAGTCGTTTGTTGATGAGTCGTGAGTCGCGGCACCTGTTAACTCGCGAGCATTGTTAAGTCGTCATGTTTTAGGTCGTGTGTCGTTGATACTTTACTGTGATGTGTTGTATATCATTTAAGTCGCTTGAATGTAACTCGTTGAGTCGCTGTATGTTGTAACTAGGTCGTTGCCGACCTAAGTTGAGTCGTGAGTCGTAGGTTGTTAAGTCGAAAAAAGTCGAAAACGACTTAAGAGTTGTAATATTTTGAGTCGTGTTGAGTTGTAACTTCTATAAATAGGCCGGTGGTGCCATTTGTAATAGCTGTTGATTTTGAAATCAAATTTCTTTTGTTAGCTTTGTGCTTTCATCCAATTGGTAGTCGAGTGTGATCTCCTATCTCCACCTTCGACATTCGAGTGCGCTTGAATCTTCGATCGTTGAAGCCAATTCGCGGAATCAAGTGTGCTTGATCAACGCTCGAAGAATTGTAGATCTCTCTTCACGGTATCGTGCGCGATCAACGTGTCAGAGATAGCTAGAATTCGGTATCTTCGGATCAACGAATTTGGTCATTTCAGTATTTTTCAATCCACCGATTGCTACTTTCATCGATCCACTTTGTTTTTGTATAATCCGCTGCGTCACTAAACCAACACAAAACCGGCCTGCCCCTTCCTGGATAGTACCGAATATGTCATCACTCTGGTCATTACTGACCTAAATCCGTGGCCACAAGCATACATCAATAATAATCTGATACACGACGTCATAGCGTGTAAAGATACATCTAGAAGAGTGATGACATCTTCTAATAGGAGCGACCCATTTAGCCTTGCTGCTTCTATCCCTATTTTAGTCATCCGAGGAGTGTGGCTAAAAGAGATATTGATTACCTTTCACATATCACATAATCATCATCTTTGAATGCCACATTGCCATTCCCGTTGACTACTCCTTCCACAAAAATACAACCCTTGAGCTCGTATGTCTCAAGGAGGGTGTTAAGGTAAGAGAAGTTGCCTTCTATGCCACCACAGGATGTACGTTTGTAAAAACTGATGTACGTAACCTTAGAAATGCAATGTCAGACACTCATCCATAGAGTTGTCTAGGAACAGGACAAACCGAAGGTACTCTCCTACCACATCCTATAGGATTAGTAGCGACAACCCTTGCAATGGATATCTCGTAACGAAGAGACTACTGCTAATATATGTATATTGGGATTTTAACCTCAAATGATCAACAAGAAGTCCTTCACTATGAAAATCCTAAATATCAATATCATTGACCAACCTATACAATCGTCGCATATATGTTGGTCCGAAGTGGTTTTCAGATAAATCTGATCCTGGTCTCTTCGCCCCAATAATGCAAAAGCGTTTCTCAAACTCAAACAGAAACCAAGTCTCATAGACTTACCACGTATCCAACTTTCAACATGCTATCCTTTGGCCAAGATGGAAGCTCGATAGATTGGAGTAATCACTCCGCACTACATGAATCATCATTCTCAACACAAACAATAATCAAGCCTACACAATCGGTTACGTACAAAGTGTACGACTAATTGGTTTCCACATCAAGTCGAGAAACAAAAATGGCCAAATTTGATAGTCGGTTATTCAACTATCAAAGCAACAAACAAAATCTAGCACATAAGTAGTCACTGGGCCTGATTTTATTAATCGTTTATAAATCAAATCACTTTCCAATTATTCACTTTAAAATATCTTTAAAAAGATAATATCCAAAACCATATCACTTATTGGATATATGGAACCATTTTCTTAATAGATTATTCACTTTGAAAACGTGAATATAATCCCTTTATAAACTTCCATATTTAACTTATCAAATTAAATTGATTTTGCCTTTATAAAACAATGTTATAAATCTTATTTCTATTTTTATAAAACTTATATTTTGTACAACACTTATATATTTATAAAATTCTATTTTATAAATTCATTCTTTTCCAAATCTCATTTGTTATAAAAATCCAATTATAAACTCTTTTCACAAAAGTCTAACTTATTTATAAAAATCCATTTATAAAGCATTGACTTCAAATCCAATATAAAATATTGGTTTCAAATCCAATTATAAAACTATTCATCATATTTCAATTTCAAATCCATATATATATATATATATATATATATATATATTTATAAAACATCGTTTAAAATCTATTATTTTTTTGTATAAAACATATTTTCGAAATCTTTTCTAATAGCCATTCAAAATTTTATTAAAAATATACATTTCCAAAATCACTTTGAAATCAATTTTAAAACAAAACCTCATTTTATTATCTAGAAATTCCAAAATATGGCCCAATGCTACAAAAGCACTAAATAGCATGATTCACATGAATAATAGCAAACATGGCATCCATCACAACAAAAATCAAATGATACAACATATATATCAATATCTGTAAACAAAATCAATAGTGGTAAGGAATCCAGTTGGATCCCTCCAACTTGTAACCTACAACAAATATGCATATGAGAATATGTACAATGTCTGCTTCGAGGTAGATGCGTGTACAAAGGGTCAGAGGAACGTATAGGGTCTCATCCGTTAAAATATGCGGGAATATATCCAACCAACCAACACACACACACATATATAATATACATCCAAACAGTCATCAAAACAGAAAAATAAAAATATTCCCACTTATATAAAAATGTAGGCGGGCCAGAGAGTGTGAGTTTTACTCACATTGGTTGTAGTCGTCGTTGCAGCGTTTTATTTGGAATAAAATCAAACGAGCGTTTAATTTTACCCAAAAATCTTACGAGCTCCAAATCTATCCAATCCAATTTGTATGCATAGTATTTTCAGTAACGAGTGCAACACAACTTGTTTCGTCTGAATCGGACCTCGTATGACAAAGATATGAATTCTATAAGATCACATGAATTTTATAAAATTTAATTTACAATTTCCTTTTTTTATTTCAACCTCTGTAAATCTGCACTGTTTATCCCATGAGATCTGATCTGGTCCATCCGCTCCTATTCCTTCTTCCCTGATTTGAAAACCCCACAGCCCCCATGACTTCATTTCGTTCGATCGATTCTGCGCCTCCTCCAATGATCGTGACGACCATCCTCACTGCCTACACGTGCGTCCTCCTTAGCTCCACCTCCGGCCAACGACCGGCCTCATCCAACTCGGCCAATCGACGTCAAAACAAAGTTAAACGGTGTGCCTTTGAGCAAGATTTTCCATCGATATACATCACGAAATTCAATTATCACCGTTGGATTTAATCGTCTCGATGAGCTCTACAATTTTGCTTTAGGAAGTTTTTCATGAAAGTGGGTGGATTTGGAGATAATCGAGGAGGAAAGTGGGAGCTTTCTGGCCATAGAATTTCCAGTGGCAGCTAGGTCAAGAATTAGGTTTTTAGGGTGATAATGAATGAGTAAAGGTCCTTATATAGGCAACTACAAAAAACACTATTCATCCGACAACTTTCCGAACTCCAAACGAAGCATACCGCCTGGCATTTTATATGTTATACCCCTATTCCAAATGCAATGGAATACATATCGAAAGCCAATTCGAAAGTATTTGGAAGATAGAGTTTCAAATCGAATAAATTTAATTTAAATTACTCAATAAATTTCTAGGTGTTCTTAATTCACACGACCAAATAGTAAGTCCAATCAACACGAAATTTGGGATCCTATAATATTATGCTAGTATGGATCCAATGAAACTGGTTTCTTCCAATTCCGAGACAGTGTCCCGAATGTCTATTTTTACTCGTTCAAATTAAATTATAAAATTTCCAATTTTAGTTCATTAACCATTAATTCAATTTAAAAGTTTATTATCTTCATTGTAATTCAACTAGAATTAAATTCAACTTTACAAATCATTTTTATCTTCATTAGATCATAGATTCAATCATTTAACCGATTTAACTTATAAAATTTACTTTTGAATATTTAAAATCAATTAAATATTCTAAATTCAAACGATTGAAAAACTGGGTTGTTACAATCTTCCCCCTTAAAAGAATTTCGTCCCCGAAATTACTAAGTAAGAAAGATGTTACAACTCCTAATTTTGTTAACATGCATTTATTAATAGTGAATATTAGGCTCAAGTCCCTAATAAGTTTCAAAATACACAAAAACCCCAGTAAAAAAAAGTATGTAAATTAGATCCCTAAAATTAAGTTACTAAGTAATTGCCTATAGTTATGCAATTATTCACTAAATAATTGCAGATATTTATACAATTATATCCAAAAGTTGCATAAATTTATGCAATTTTTTCGGTGAATAATTGCGGAAATTTTCGCAATTTTTTTGGTGAATAATTGCGGACTTTTCCACAAATTTTTGAAAAAATTGCGGAATTTTTTGGTGAATAATTGTGGAATTTTCCGTAATTTTTTGAATTTTCAGTGAATAATTGTGGAAATGTCTGCAATTTTTTGATATAATTGCATAAATGTCTGCAATTTTTCATTGAATAATTGCATAAGTGTATGCCATTGTTCGGTAACTTAATTCTAGGGACCTAATTTACAAACTTTTTTTACTGGAGTTTTTGTGTATTTTGAAACTTATTAGGGACCTGTGCCAAACTGTCCCTTATTAATATTCATTTCATTAATTATTCAATTGGTTAACAATTATTCTATTCACATTAATTTTCATTCCAATTGAATCTAATGGACTTACATTCAATTATAATCATATTCATTTACATTCACATTCATATTCATAATCTACTTTTATTTAATTCATGTTCATTTACATGTACATGGATTCTTTACTTAGTATACTTCTTTAATACCATTGACACTTAATAATCATTACATTCAATTCTTTACTTAAGTTCATTTTAATATTTTTATACTACACTTCTTATGTTTATTTTTAATTCACAACTTAAGGTATATTCAATATTAACAAACAACATTCCAAACCATATTACGTTCACTAATTATTTCATTAGTTCAATTCAATTCATTACATTAATTCAATTGCTACTTTATTCACTTCACACTGAAGTTGAATTTCATTTTATGGTTATATAATCACTTTACCACTTATGTGTCTATTCATTTTCATTTGATTCACTTCAAATATCTATCAAATTTATTTCCAATTTCAATTCAATTTATATAACTTTCCTTAAGTTAAACTTCAATTTATATGGTTTATTTTCTAACTCAGTTTACTTAACTTTACTTAAGATAAATTTAATTTCATATTCCAATTTGTAAGTTCCCAAAACTCATTTTCTTAAATTTACCAAATCATACTTGGATTTTAAAAATCAAACTTGTTTTATTAAAACAAAACTAATCTTAGCTTATAATTTACTAAGGTAGCAAATCCATCACATAGAAACTCGAAAATGAATACTGATGATGCTGTAGTCACCACCCGAATTATTTCCCAGCGATTGTAGTGAATTCAATGCTTTTATTATCTCTTTTAAATTCTTTTTATTTATAAACCACATTTATAAATTTATACTTAAATAATTTCACTTATTTCACTTTCTTATATAAGACATTTCAATTTTATTTATCTTTGTTTCGATTTTTAATAATAACAACTTTTAGTTAACATACAACAAAAAACAAATGATAATAATCAAATATTACCATTCATTAACAACTAAATAATTTGTATACTACTGTATAAAGTATAATCACGGTAAAATTATTTCATTTACCCAATTTTAAAACAATATCATGTTAAATCTCCATGTTTAAGTGTTTAGAGATCCTTATCGATAACTTAGCTAGACGCATCGACCAGAACCCATAAGCCACTCAACAACTCAGTCAACATAATATAAAACATTTTTATATCACTAACAAATACGTGCTCACACACACACACACACACACTCAAATCATTCTATGGTATTACTAACCATATCTATAACGAGTACACATCAAAGCCTAGGAGTATACTAAACCTATGCTCTGATACCAGCTGTGATGAAGGGTTTTTCGGACCCGCCCCGGTAGGCTTTACAACCATCCCGCTACCCTTATGCTTTTGAACATGGGGGCACTCCTACTTTTCAACATGGAGGTGACTATAAGTGATACCTAGGATCTGCTTTTACGGCAAGCCTCTCGACTATCAACCAACCCTTCAATACACGATCTTAGGGACATGTAGTTGTAAGAGTCTAAGCTTCGTCACTGTTCACAAAGCGAGAACTCCCTATCATGAACGAACCTCACTAACTAGATCAGATCCCGTGAGACTTGATTTGGGTCATCCACTTCTACTCCTTCTTCCCCAATTTGAAAACCCCATAACCGCCACGACTTCATTTCGTTGGATCGATTCTGCGCCTCCTCCGATGTTCGTGATGACCATCCGTCACCGCTTATGCATGCATCCTCCTTAGCTCCACCTCCGGCTAACGGCCAACCTCGTCCAACTCGGATAATCAACGTCAAAATAAAGTTGAGCGGCATGCCTTTGAGTGAGATTTGCCGTCGATATACAGCACAAAATCAAATCATCACTTTTTGATTTAATCGTCTCAATGAGCTCTACGATTTTGCTTTAGGAAGTTTTTCATGAAAGTGGGTGGATTTGGAGATAATCGAGGAGGAAAGAGGGAGTTTTCTGGCCGTAGAATTTCCAGCGATGGCTAGGTCAAGAATTAGGGTTTTAGGATGATAATGAATGATTAAAGGTCCTTATATAGGCAACTAAGAAAAACACTATTTACCCGACAACTTTCCAGAAGTCCAAACGAAGCGTACTGCTTGGCGTTTTATATGTTATACTCCTATTCCGAACGCAATGGAACACATATCGAAAGCTAATTCGAAAGTATTTGGAAGATAGAGTTTCAAATTGAATTATTTTAATTTAAATTACTCAATAAATTTCTGGGCGTTTTTAATTCGCACGACCAAATGGTAAGTCCAATCGACACGAAATTTGGAATCCTATAATAATATCCTATTACGGATCCAATGAAACTGGTTTCGTCTAATTCTGAGACAGTGTCCTGAATGGCTATTTTTACTCATTCAAATTAAATTATAAAATTTCAAATTTTAGTTCATTCACCTTTAATTCAATTTTAAAAGTTTATTGTCATTATTCAAATTCAAATAGAATTAAATTAAACTTTACAAATCATTTTTATCGTCATTAGATTTCAGATTCAATCATTTAACTGATTTAACTTATAAAATTTACTTTTGAATATTTAAAATCAATTAAATATTCTAAATTTAGACGACTGAAAAACTAGGTCGTTACACTTTCTAAGTCAAACATGCCAAGATTTTGATAGTCGATTATTTAACTATCAAATAATCAAACAATAACAATTTATAGATTTAATTATCTATAGCAATCACTAAGCCTTAGAACAAATCTTTCGTTTATTTTATCTCTTTTCAAAATATTATCAAAACATTCATATACTTATCTCATTGATATAAGTATATTAATAAAATATTTGTGAAAGATTTCTTTTTACAAAATCATTTAAAAGGTCAAACAAACGTTATTTAAATTGGAGATAAAGACAACCTCAAACACTACCCCTTCGATGTTGTGTATGGGGCGAATGTCCATACTACCAAAATTAAGAAATTCAGTTAAAGGAAATCCAATCTCAAATTCTTTTATACATTTATTCAATAAATCCTTTTAACAAATCTCTTTATTTGTGAAAACCTCCTTTAGTAAAATTCCAAACCTATTTATAAAACTCTTTTATAATTAACAAAAATCATTTATATAACTTTTATAAATCTCGAAAATCATTAATAAAACTCTCTATAATTATTCAAAACCCTTTATCAAACTTCTTTATAAATATTCAAAACCCTTTAAATCTTCTTTTATAATTTTTCCTTATTTTAAAACAAAACTTCTTTAATAAACTTAAATTAATAAAGTTCCTTTGATAATATCAATTACTTAAAACAACTTTTAAATAAACAAGTTATTATTTAAACCATCCTTCATTAAATGTACCTTTAAGTCATATTAACAAACAAAAAATGTTTTTCTAACAAACCTTTAAAAGTTATTAAATCACTTCAAAACAACTTTAATAAAAATACTACTTAATCAACCTTTAAATATCTTGCTTAAAATGGTAATAAACTTTAAACAAATTTTTTTAAAAGGATAAAATAGAACCTTTGACCTCACAAAATTAGAAAAAGGTTTAGAGACAATGGTTTATATTTTAATTCAGTTTAACTTATCAAGTTATATCATGGATATTTACATAACAAACATGTATGTAAAGGGAATCAACCAACAATAAAAAAATCAACTATATGTAAGAAGTCCAAGTTACTATAATAGCAAACGGGGATTTGTTCTACTAAATACATATCTAAGTTATATAATAGTAGAATGGTGTTTGGTTCTGCTTACAGATGTCAAATATAACTTAATTAGGAGAATGATGATTTATTCTACTAAACAAATGTCATTAGGTCCCATATTCAATGAAGTTACTTAAAGGTGATTAACAAAGAAATCCCTTGGATTTAAAAACATTCTTTAAAGGAAAGTTAATTTAAGACAAAAATCGGTCTTCAGAAATAAAGTGGTTTAAACCTCGAAACATTTATTTAAAAATTAAATAATATTTAAACTCTTTATTTAATAATAACTAAACCTTTAATTAATAATCAAACATAATTAACTTTTAAATCCATAATTAAATAATAATTATCCATTATATAATTAATTAATTAATATTTAATCTTTAAAAAAATATTGAAACCATAATTAATCTCTAATTAATTATTAAATAATAATTTAAACCTTCATTAAGAAATAAATTTATCTTAATCAAATCTTAATTAATCTTAATTGGTAATTAATTAAATATTTATACCCATTTATTAATAAATGAATACTTAATAATTAATATTTAATAAATAATTAATAATTAACCTTTAATTAAATAAAATAATAATTAACTTTAATTAACCAGCTAATTAAAATTAACTTAATTAATTAACGCATAAGTATTAATTACCTTTGTTAACTAATGATTATGTACTAATTACTTTACTTCATAAATTATTTGATAAATAATTAAACAATTTAATTATTATTTTTTAAATACTTAATATAAGTTTGAAAAAACTTTTCAAAAGATTTTTAAGTTAAACACTCTTAGATTTTAGAAATAGTTCGTTTCTACGAACTGCACTTATAGCGACTATCGCTATATGACCCTTAAATTTCAAAACTAGATTTATTTTCAAAATCATTTACAATACTCTATATTTTTACTTTTAACTCACTTTTATAACTTTAAACAACTTTTCTGAAAAACAAACACATAAACTTACAAACTTTATAAACTTTTTCATAAAACACCCAAGTGAAATCAAGTTAAATCCAAGGTTCCCAATGCTGCAACATATGACAAACTCAAATGCCAACTTAACTATATCCTACAACTTGGTATGTATGTTTACAAACATAAATATAGAACATGCCATCATAATATAAGCCAAGGTCCTAACTTGAAACTTCCTAATGACTTTAACTTTCTAACTTTTCTTGCCAACTTTTCAAGTTTACACATATCACATCCAAACACATGCATACACATACAACCATTATCACATTCATCTAAACAAACGTCTAACTTAGAACCAAGTTGCACAAAAATTTAAAATTAAAAACTTTATGAAAAGTTGGAAGCTTTACTCACTTTAAGCTATCCAGACTCTTACTAACTCCACCAAACTTCAATAAAACTTGACCTGAGCCTAGATCCATGCTTGACTTTGGAAAAAATGAAGTTTTTTGTCGCCTTATAGGTGGGAAATAGGTTCGGCTATGGGGAAGTGGGCTCGGCTCTAATTGTTAAATGGAGTTCTTGGATTTATTAGTGGAAGCTAGGTTGGGAGTGTAAAAACATGCATTAAATTTGTTTTTGAGAGAATTTAAGTGGAAAAAAAATTGGTTTTTAAACCTTGATGACTTTTGGAAACCATTAAAGAACATTTTGAGAAATCTTTAAGAAAGTGAAAAAAAGTTTTGAATGAGGAAATGGAAAATGGGAAGGAGAAAATGAAATTCCTTTTGTGCAAAATGAATTCACTAACTTACCTTTTTGCACCTAAGAGTACATAACCTCCATAAATGCATTGCCACCTCACAAAACATGTCTTCCTCCTCGTTTATTTTTGAAAATTATGGCCCCTCCACCTCATTTTACCACATCACCATGTTCCAATATGTTTAAACATGTTTTAGTACTAATGTACTTATGCTTACTTATGACGTGACACTTACTTTTTTACTTAATTATATTTTAAACCTTATATACCTAAATATAAACACATATGTGTAATATACTAATACACACATACACACACATATATGTCCTAACTTATTTATAAATGTGTATATTTACACTAAAGAGTTCACAATGTTTCCGACAACTTTTGGCCAAAGAAAAGTCGAAAATTCGAAAAACGAATTCTGGTCACATTTTCGATTTTTCTTCGAACTATATATTTTTGTAAATAAATTTTGAAAACTATTTCATCATCATTATTTACTATTTAAAAGGGTTTTATTTTAGTGAAAATTAGTCACGCATCCTTAAAACGGAACTTAATTTCAAAGCGGGTCCCTGTCATAAAGAATATATATTCTACGTCCCTGTTTCTGTTTTCCGCTAATTTATTCCCCAAATTACCCTGCATTTGTGCGAGCTCTAATTCTTCTTCTTATTTTTCGATTTAAATGAAAAACTGCAATTAAATTGAAGACGAATCAAGTTTTTTTTATGAAATATGATATTCTTAATATTTGCAGTTATAAATAATCGCAACAAATTTCTGCAGATATATACGATAGTTGCAGAAATTTCTGCAACTATACGCAATAGTTGCAGACATTTCTGCAACTATACGCAATAGTTGCATTTGTGCAACTATATGCAATAGTTGCAGAAATGTCTGCAACTATACGCAATAGTTGTAGAAATTTCTGCAATTATTGCAAATAGTTGCAGATAATTCTGCAATTATTTGCAATAGTTGCATTTCTGCAACTATTTGCAATAGTTGCAGAAATGTCTGCAACTATACGCAATAGTTGCAGTTATTTCTGCAACTATAAGCAATAGTTGCAGAAATTTCTACAACTATACGCAATAGTTGCAGACATTTCTGCAACTATTTGCAATAGTTGCAGTTATTTCTGCAACTATAAGCAATAGTTGCAGAAATTTCTGCAACTATACGCAATAGTTGCAGACATTTCTGCAACTATACGCAATAGTTGCATTTCTGCAACTATTTGCAATAGTTGCAGAAATGTCTGCAACTATATGCAATAGTTGCAGATATTTCTGCAACTATACAATATAGTTGCATAAATTTCTGCAACTATACCCAATAGTTGCAGATATTTCTGCAACTATACCATATAGTTGCAGAAATATCTGCAATTTTGTGCAATTTTTATGAATTTGAAAAAAATCGAACTGTTAAATATTTGCTGATTTGTTTGCAAATATTTGAAATAATTGCACCTTTAATACAAATATAAATTTTTGGTATCAACAATGGATCTCATTTTAAAGATCATAAAATTTGTGATTTTTTGGTGAAAACGGTATGTTGATCAGGTTTTTGTAAATAAAGTTATACACGTTTGAAAAGTTTAAAACATAAAGGGTATTTGTGTATTTTTGCGTGCGTGAATTTGAAAATAGGGAGCGGAAACGTAAATGTTGGTTGTGAAGGATGTTTTATCTATTTTAAAACTTGTTAGGGATGTGAGCCAAACTATCCCTTTATTTTAATTATAAAACCAGAATATTTAAAATTAATTATCTTTATTAGCTAATGATTAAGTACTAATTACTTTACTTAATAAATCATTAGATAAATAATTAAATAAATAAATAATTATTATTTTTTAATACTCAACAAAAGTTTGAAATACCTTTCAAAAGATTCTTATGTTAAACACTCTTAGATTTCAAAAATAGTTCATTTTTACGAACTGCACTTATAGCGACTATCGCTATATGCCCTGTACATTTCAAAACTTGATTTCTTTTTCAAATCATTTCCAAAACACTATATTTTTACTTTTAACTTACTTTTATAACTTTAAATAAATTTTTTGAAAAACAAACACATAAAGTTACAAACTTTATAAATTTTTCATAAAACACCTAAGTGAAATCAAGTTAAATCCAAGGATCCCAATGCCGCAACATACGACAAATTCAAATGCCAACTTAACTTTAGCCTATAACTCGGTATGTATGTTTACAAACATAAGTATAGAACATGCCATCATAATATAAGCCAAGGTCCTAACTTAAAACTTCTTACTAACTTAACTTTCTAACTTCTCTAACAACTTTTCAAGTTTACACATATCGCACCAAACACATGCATACACATACAACCATCATCAAATTATCTAAATAAGGATCTAACTTAGATGCCAAGTAGCATAAAAATTTAAAGTTAAAAACTTTATGAAAAGTAGTAAGCTTTACTCACTTTAATTTATTCATACTCTTACTAACTCCACCAAACTTCATAAAAACTTGACCCGAGCCTAGAACCCTACTTTGACTTTGGAAAAATGAAGTTTTTGGTGGTCTTGGAGGCGAGAAATAGGTTCAGCCATACGGAAATGTGCTCGGCCCTAGGTGCTAAGTGGAGTTCTTGGACTTATTTGTGGAAGCTAGGTTAAGTGGAGTGTAAAAACATGGATTAAATTTATTTTTGAAAGGATTTAAGTGGAAAAAAATCAAATTTTAAACCTTGGAGACTTTTGAAAACCATTAGAGAACATTTTGAGAAAGTTTTAAGAAAGTGAAAACAAGTTTTGAGATGAAGAAATTGAAATGGAAAATGGGAGGGAGAAAATGAAATTCCTTTTATACAAAATGAATTCACTAACTTACCTTTTTGCCCTAAAGAATACATAACCTCCACAAATGCATTGCCACCTTACAAAACATGCCTACCTCCTCCTTTATTTTCAAATATTATGGCCCCTCCACCTCACTTTACCACATCACCATGTTCGAACATGTTTTAGTACTAATGTATTGATGTTTACTTAAGATGTGACACTTACTTTTTTTATTTAATTATATTTTAAACCTTATGTACCTAAGTATAAATACATATGTGTATATCTATACTAATACACACACAGACACACACACACACACATATATATTCTAACTTATTTTTAAATGTGTATATTTACACTAAAGAGTTCATAATGTTTCCGACAACTTTTGGTCGACGAAAAATCGAAAAATGAATTACGGTCACATTTTCAATTTTTCTTTGAACTAGATATTTTTGTAAACAAATTTTGAAAACTATTTCATCATCATTATTTACTATTTAAAAGGGTTTTATTTAATTATAAAACCTAAATATTTAAAATTAATTAAATATTCACAAATCAAAGCAGTAAAATTCTGGGTCGTTACAAGGGTGGTGTTGCAGCTGTAGTTGTAGAGGATTTAGGCTGTTTTGACACCTCAAACATGTAAGAAATACTAGAAAATATTCTAATAATGGCGTGACACTATCAAATACTATGAAGATGAGACATGGGATCTTGTGCAGCACCGAGATGTGGTAATAGTTTAGTTGTGTTTTTGTTTTTGGCATAATTAGAGTCGAAATTTTATTCTAGGATATGATTGGAGCATGAATGTGAGGTAGTCAGAATGGATGTTTTGATAGGGGGACTGGTCATGGTAGGGGAATTGATTGATAAGATGTGGTTATGATGTAGCATGAAATTCGTAAGGGTGTGATCGGAGGTGTTGTATGGAAAGTAAACGCATTTAGTGTAGCAAACTTTATGGGTGCATGCACGTCTGAAGATGAGAGAAGTAAGTTAAGCTAAATGATGGCGATGTAAGTATGTTAGGGGATGTAGGCAAGAATGTGGATGTCGCTTTTATTAAGGCTTCAGGTAAGGTGGGGGTTTTACATTTTGGGGATGTTGACATGTCTTTTAACACAGAATTTATGAAATATGATGCAGTTATGTTGTGGAGAAATTTGGGCATATTGGTTGGCCTGCTAAAATAAATGTGGCGAGTGGTGTAAATGTTGGAACTTAGAAGTAAGGAGAATCATGCGATGGTGGGGAATGAGGATGAGGCATAGAAAGATTGTTTACCGTAGGGTAGTGGTGAGTTGTTTGTGATAGAATTAGGGATATGTACTATGGACAATTCTGTAATTTACTGTAAGTTATTAATCCCCTTCAAAATAAAAGGCATTTTCTTTCTATTATATACCTGAGATAATGTGTTATATTATAATTATTTATTTAGTTTAAGTATGTTTAGTAGAAAATCCATAAATGATATGTTTTATGTAGTAGTTACAAAATATTATAATTGTGAGCAATTTATCATAATAAAATTAAACATATCATTTTAAATATTCCTAGTCAAGATGTATCGAGAATGGATATCGATACATTTGTTGTTGGTACAATATGTAACGCTCTTCGAATGTTAGACAACGTATTACTCATGGCTGTTGGGGGCACTATGGTGTTACGTACTGATAATTATTGGATAACTATGGAATGACTCACTTGATAGTTTCTTTTGGTTAATATAAGTAAAGTCAAATAGCAAATGTCAATGTGATAATATTACATATTTCTTTCGAATCGAGAATACTTTGAAACTTCAATGTAGATGCTCCACTTTGATTATAGTTAAATTGTGGCACGACGTCCATTGAATGACTATATAGTTAAGTTAGAGTTGAAACCTTAGAAGTGAAATACTATTCAATATATAATTTATCTCCTCAGTTATATTAGGTTAGTATCACGGTCAGCTATAGTTAACTCAAAGTCAATGTCTCTGGCCAGAGAAGTTCGGTTAATAATAACCATTCTTATTAAACCAAGGACTTTGTATTTGGACTATAAAAGTTGAATGTGGAAGATATTTGAATTTTGACCGATACCAAAATCCATAAGTCCTAATATGATATAGTTATGATGAAGAGAACTGGTGTAAATAATTGTCACTATAAGGGACTGCGTAAGATAGTAAAATTGGATTTTACTGAAACTGTGTAAGTGATAAATTCGGCTAAACTATCACACGACTAGAAAAAGCGATGTGTGAATGTTAATATTCGTATTGTTTGATATTAATCGCCGACTGAATTTAAACCTAGGAGTAACATTACCGTAATGTTTAATACTATAATTACCATCAGATTTAATTAAATTTTAATTGTTATAAATTTATTAATCAATACTAGTGAAATATTAATTATATAATTTGATTTTATTTATCTAAATCGGTATTGAATATAGTACGTATATAAGAGTTATATATGTACGTAGTGATATACGATATCGATGTGCATTTGAATTGGATTTAAAATGTGAAATTAATGATGTAGTTTGAAAAGGAAAACATGCCCATTAGCCTACTGATGGTGGCATGCCAAACATGGGGGTTAGGAGGGTGCATATTTTTTGATATTTGGATTTGAATTGGTAGTGAAGAGAAATAGTAAAAGATGAGATTTAGATCCCATTTTTTCCTCTTCCTTCATTTTCTTATAAAAACCCAACACTATCCTCATTTTGTACTTTACTTCCTTTGCCCCTTCTCTTTTAGCCTCAAGAAATAGCCATCATCCCCCTAATTTTCAAATGAAATACAAATTTAAATAAAATAAAATAAAAGATGCATAGATCTGTTTGATTACTAGCATTTTCTGGAAGAGACTGAATCAAATTCGAAGAGTCCTTTTGATTCAACATTCGAGCTATTACAACTAGGCCACAACAAAGGTAATGTTTGCACCAAAAGTTGGCAAAAAGACCCGATAAATTATATGTAGAGAAATAAATGAAGAAATGCAAACTAAAACAGAGGAAACAAGTAGACAATAAGTAAAAAACAATGACAAATACATTTATAGTGGTTTGGTGTTGAATGCCTATGTCCACCTTGATGAAATAACTTTATTAAACACTTGATTTTCTCAGTACAAGAGGGATTGGATCAGAATCCATGAATACAATGGAGTACAAAGAAAACAACGGTGTAAAAATCCCTCACATGAACAATGAACATTGTATTTAGAGGGGTAGATGAGCGAATATCTTCCTAAAAATTCACCGCCAGATTCTCCAGAGGTGGATGAGGTCACTAAGAAGATTCTGAGGCCAAATTCCTAGAAGGGAGCGATCTGGGCCGATCGGTCTTCCCTGCCATGTGGCACCATGCGATCGCCTTAGTGGTTCCCCCATTTATGCTAGCTTCATGTTTCCAAAGTTGTTTACATAGTTTTCTTCTTGTTTTTAGAGATATCGATCGATTCCTATTGAGTTGAACTGCTGATTCAAGCTATCCATAGCCATATTGATCCAATCTAATACCCTGCCTAGCGAAAGGGATAGGTACCGATCCCTGGAAAAAGGAAGGTACTAATCCACGCTTAGAATGTTCCATAGAGTCTGTCTCTCGATTTTGCTTGATTATTACTTCATGTCGTTGTTTGTGCATGATCTCTGGACTCCATAGTTACCTCTCTGGGCTGCTTGCCTTATCTATCATTGAATCTAACTTACCCAATACTCTGGATATAGCTGGGTCAAAAGGTCATATAACACTTTCCCCTCAAAGTACTCTTGTTATGAACATGATGTGCTTTGAATTGAAGCAAGTTAGAGTAAGGATTCCATTCAATTTCCTGAATAGTCGTTATCCTTCCATTGAATTGTCTTTTCGAAGAGTCATATCTCTCTCCATTCATCATGATGCTTTTCGATATTTTTCAATATAAATTTGTAGTATAAACCCCAGTCTATATCTATGTTTGGTTCCATTGAGCTTTTCGATCGAGTTAGAAGGCTTCGGTTATCTATAGTGACTTCTTTTTTGAGAAATCTAGGTGAGAATTCAATTTTTCTTGATTCAAGAAATCGAATGTTGGGTATGTACATGTGCATGTTCATGGGTTATTACCAATATCATGTAGTTGAAATATATTTTCATTGCTATACTATTCATCATCCATTCACATTTCTTTCTTTTAATATAGGGGTTTGACACCAATCACCTAAGCAAGGGGATCGATAGGGGGATCAATATCGACCCCTTTGTTGATCTAGACTCGGTCAATTCGGGCCACAAGAGAGATGGGTAACATCTCATATATAAGCTAAGTGACTTAGCTTCTTCATCTCACTTCTTTATTTATCTGATCAAACCGATCCCCAGTCTAGTCTCCGCCATTGTTGAGCTCGAGATTCATCGTCATGAATTACAAATCTCCATCAATTCAAACTCCCATCCTCCTTGAACCAATGCCATCTCCTTCAATCAATTCACCAACTCCATCAATCCACTTCTAACACCCAACTTCAATATCCCCAACTCAAATCGAATCTGACCCTTCATCGATTTCTTGTTGTTGACTCTTTTGACGTCCAATTATATAGGTGGGTTTCGAATTTCTCAAATGTGATTTTAGCGACGAGATGATGGATTTTATCAAGTTGGTAGTTATAGGTTTAGGGTTCGGTAGTATGGATTAGAAAAGATGAAGCGGTGAATATGGAATTATCAGCTTATGATAAGCGATCGATTGTGGTATGTCACAAAGGGGTTGATGTGGTTCCACAATTAGCATGGAGGAGATGCGGTGGAGTGATGAGGAGGAGGGATCGGTCGATGTGGGATTGGTTTGTGGGACCAGATGGAAGCACGTTGAAGATGAAATGATGTAGTGAAGTTTAGGGGACTAGTCATGATAGTATGGAGAGGATGAAATGGTGGAGTTACAAGTTAAGGGATCAGTTGGTATGGGTTCGGATCGTGGGATAAGTTGTGGCATTTTGGAGTTCAAAATTTGATAAGGTAAGGCCACCTATGTGACGGATTGGGTGTGATTCCTTCGTCTAAGGGTACTTAGCCGTTTTTTAGCCCTGTTTGTGCATACTTGAACATTAAGACTCGAGCATATGAACTTGTATGCACGAACGAATCCAAACAATGGGACATGTGAACTTGAATACGATCTTAAACTCGAATATGAACCCGACGTGAACATATTAGCATATGAAAATAAACTTGAATATAAACTTGAATTGCACCATATGCCTTGAACAGATTTGGGTGCACATATGAACCCGAATGCAAATATCGGACTTCAGCATGCCAATAATTGATCCCGGGACTTAGATAAAATCAAAAACCATCGATGTGAAAGCTGGTTGGGACGGTTAACGATGATGGTCACTCTAATCGAATTTCAGAGTCTCATCATAGCTGTCGGTTTAATTTTGAATTGCTTATCACTGCACTTCACAACATTGTACTACAACATATTATTTTACACTTCCCATGGAGGTAACAAGTTTGTTTTCTCTAACGATGACTATTTGCTATGTTTGATAGCTATAGGTTCCAGACACTCGGAGCGTTTAGCTACTGTGGGCACTGAACAAACTTCTTCTTATGACAATCCCGATGCTAAGTCAAGCTCTACAACAATATCCGCTAGGTCATCAATCTGAACAGCCTGAAAGTTCTCAACCGGTGCCAGAAATTGCTTCGAACTTAGAAGCAGAAATTGGGCCAGCTCCTGACACTTTAGAAGATGACGTATTTTTAAATGATCAAGAGGATTCCAGGGCTTCAAGGGTTGATGAGGCCTCTTTCCGCAGACTGTGCATTAAACATGGGATTCTCTACAAGGATCTACGAGTCCCGTTTCGCAACGATAGGGATCACTTGCCCACAGAGGGCTATACTGCATGCAAAAAATTTATGTGCCGGGTATGTTGCATTCCGCCTTTCAGTCTGTTCGTTCAGAAAATGCTACATTATCTGAGATTGGCATCGGTTTAATTGCATTTGAACAACTACACATTTCTGCATTATACGTATATGATAATCTTCGAATTCTCATATCTTGAGCCGACTACAAAAGACATCAGATTCATTTACAATCTCAAGCGATGAAAGGGAAGCCTCTCATACACTTTTCTCGAGTCAGTCACTAGTTGCCATGTCGTAACTAGCGCTAGGAACAAACTGAGCGCTTTTAAGAATGAATGGTTCTTTGTGTGCCGCCCACCTGGTTTTGTAGAACGGTGGCTGGAAGGACACAACTGTCGCTTCAAACTCAATTTTAAGTGCTTTTATTCAAGCCGTATCCTAAACTAAGCATTTTTTTATTGAAAATTGCAGGTAGCCATCCACGTTCCACCGGGGATGTGTACTTGGAGACGGTTTCAACGCTAAAAGTATACCAGTGCTGGATAGGGACATCAGGTCTCTTCTTACTGATGAGCACCTTTTTATCTTCGGCTTACTAGAAGAAGGCCGCAACATGAGACTGCCAAAAAACTCCAAGTAGGAAGTTGTAGAAAGAAGAGGTGCCATTGGGTAGGGTGGTGATGAAGTTGGTCCTATCATGCTCTCGATGGAAGGGGCTCAGGATGTCGTCGAGGAAGAGGAGGTGAGGGGCGATGCTAATGAGCTCGGTCATGACGATGTGAGCTCAAGTCATGAGCCTGCAGTTGGACCCTCCCAAGACCCTTAGCTTTCTGCCTCAAAGAAGAGAAGAATAAAAAGGCTTGTTTATAAGCTTTGCAGAGGGAAGGTCTCAAAGAAATCCAAGTCAACTTCTACTGCTACAGATTAAACTAGCTCTCTGCCTTTAGAAAATAAATTTGAGGGGCTGTTGGACATTCCAATTCTAGATAATGTTGGGAATTATGATTTCGCCAATTTAAGCCTGAGCGGTTTGAATCTCCCATTTAATTTGGTGCTGACACACCTCCTACTAGGATGGGAGAGATTACTCCAGCAAGCAAAGCTCCAACAACTAGTTTGTTTGGCGTACACTACGCAATCACATGCACTGCACCGTCGACACTTATCCACTTTTAAATCCAATGATTCTTATACACTTTCATTTTGTTTGCAGGCTCGATCGGATGCCATTACAACTATGATCGCTTGAAGAGATCAACATACTCTTAGCTATCTTATTTTGGGCCAAGTCAAGGTTCGGACCTTGGTTAAGATAGAGAAGGTCATGAAGGAAGAGAAGATCGAGACCGAAGTCACTAATCCATGGACTCATCGTCCAAGCATAAATCAAAATATCATTCTTCTCACCACAAGGGTGCCGGTCAACACCCCACTACACATAGTAGTAGCAAGTCACTGCCTCATGCTCCTCCTTTGGCTACTACGCCCGAGCACCATTTGTGTTCTTCCTATGTCCGTTGATCTTCGGAATGCCAGTCCGGTGCAAAAGGTCTTGATACTTCATCCCACAAGCACAACAGATGAGCCCTCATAGCCCTAACTATTCTTAATGCCACTACCGCTGAGAAGATGGCTAAGCTCAAGGCCACATTTCCTAAGTCATGCGTTGGCGAGTTCAATTTGATCCCGCTTTGCATTCAATTTCTCCAAAGGCCAAGGACATACTACTCTCTTACGTTAATGATGTCTATGTCAGTACAGCTCTCCATGTGGCTAAGAGAATTTCTGATGTGTCGATGGAAAGGAAACATGAAATTGATCACTTAACACTTGAGGCGATCCACAGCAATGGCATCATTAAGCACTTGGACGAGGAGGTCAAGTAGTTGGGTACAAAGCTGGTTGATGCTGAGAAAAAAAGCCAGTGAGTCTTCTGAAGTCGTTAAGCTTTAATGAAAGTGCACCAAGCTGAACTGGACACTTCTTTTCATGGCAGTAGTAGTTTAACCCTTGGAAAAGACGTCTTATAGAAGGAGAAGGCTGTGCTGAAAAAAGACAATGATGCCTTGGCTCTTTGTATTAAGCAACGTGAGAAAGAGCTTGAGAAGGAAAAGAAAGAGAAACTTGAGGCTTAGTTTGAGTTTCTACAATACTTTGAGGAGATCGTCGAAGCTCACGAAGCTAAAATAGAGGCCGACAGACAACTTGCACAGATAGAGGCCCTTAAGTAAAAGGCAAGGGAGGTTGGTCGGACAGAAATAAAGGACGAGTTCGATCCGTTGCTGATATATTACAATGCATTCGTCCTCATAAATCGCAACCTTCACTACCTTGCAGAGGGGTATCCCGAGTCACTTGTCGCAGCCTAAGACTATATTGTTGACCTGAACAAGAAGTCCTTTGGTGATGCTGAAGTGGATGAAGAGCAGCTTGTGTGCAAAATCTTGCATGATGAAGAACCTGATGAACTCAAGGCTGCTCGGCTCAGTTTACTTAGTGATCCGACGACCATCGAAAAGGGGGAAGATGGAGGCGAAACCTTGGGATTTGGTTCCCAAGACACTCCTACTCCTTAAGAAACCTGTGCTTTAATTTTTCATGCCCCGAAAAAGGATGCGGGCTCCGATTTGGATCTGCCAGGGATGCAAAAATCTTTTGGGCTGTCTTTGATTTTAGAAGGCGGCACTCCAGCTACGACCAAAGGCCAATCCGATGAAGGAATATCTCTTACTTCTTCGAGGTTTAAGAAGGTTTACATATCGTGCCCGATAGCCATAGGCTTACCCATTGATCTTTATGAAATTGCAGGACCGTCTACATATGTCGATGCTCTCGATGATGATGTTACCCTAGGATGGCAGGCAATGACCACGGGGTCCATTACTGCCATACGATCAGATTATGATGTTACTCTAGGAAAGTAGGCACTGATCACGGGGTCCACCGTGGCTGTCACTGTATAGGTAGCTTCTACCGATCAACCTATCGAGACTCTCGGCCCGAATGCTGAGGTCATATGGGGCTTTGAATGAAGAAAAGACCGATGACCTATAGGGCCAAGACGAAATAAAGGACATCATAGTGACTCATGCCTTTGAAAACATTGGTAAACTTAGCATGAAGGAGTGTATTGAAAAGGAGGAGCTAGATTTGCAAGCCAAGAAAGAGAGTGCTAAAGTGGATATTTATCCGCTCCAAGTTATACCGCCGGGTGTTGTTACTCCTGAGGTGGTCGACCCTTCTGTATCCCAAAGCGAGACTGCTTTTGTCTCTGAAAGCATTTCTCCCAAGGGTAGTAAGGGGAAAAGAGGGTCAAATAGGAGAGGATAAGGTGGTAGCTCTAGAGAGTCTACATGCAGCGGCCTAAAAAATATGAGAAATAGCTGTCGAACCGGCTTCGGTAGTTGTTTTCACAAAAAATGGGCAAACACCTTCAAGTCGTATGATTTAGTTGATTTTATGTTGTTTTTAGTGATCTGGGTGATTTAAGCAAATATGTAAAAAGCAGGGACTAAACTGTAAAAGACACACAAATTTATAGTGGTTCAGCCAGAATGTGCCTACGTCCACTTTATATATTATTTCTCCTTTCTTGTTCAGATTACAAGTACAAAGCTTTGATACAAGTATATGAAAGTTGTTTGAAAGTTCTATCCGTGCTTGAGCTCTCAAACTTATCCCCCCATTGTTGTACCCCCTACCCCTCTATTTATAGAGTGAGGCTGGGAGTAGGGGCCTTGGATGTATATAGCTGTTGGTGGGCCTGGGCTGATGTAATTTGGCCTGGCATTTTTTTTTCGGTAGTGGTTGGTCCGGTGGAGAGTGGTGAGGATTGGTTCGGTATTCTCGGTCCGGTGGTGAGTGGAGTTGGGATTGGTTCGGTGGTCTCGGTCCGGTGATGAGTGGAGTTGTTATTGGTTCGGTGGTCTTGGTCCGGTGGTGAGTTGTGAGGATTGGTTTGGTGGTCTCGGTCCGGTGGTGAGTATTGGTTCGGTAATCTCGGTCCGGTGATGAGTGGGCTTGGTGTTGGCTTGGATTGGTGGTGAGAATTCGCCCAACATTTGCCCCCCAAAGCGGGGCATATGCCTGCGTATGCCGCGCTTTGTTTTAGCTTGGTCATTCTCATCCAGTCCTGTGTGCCGAACCGGCTGGTCTGGTCGTTTCTATTTGCCTATAAGTATGGGCCTTACGCTCTCGTTATTCCCTACCAAGTGAGATAGCCGAATCAGATTTTTCTGCCGAATCAATCATATTGTCGAACCACACTTGACTACCGAATCAGGTGATTGCCGAATGACTCTCATGTTCCGAACAACCGAACGAACCTGTGGAGTTCGAGTGCCGAATGAACCTTCGTGCCTTGAACTACCGAATGGGCTTGAGTGCCGAATGAAGTACTTGCCTTGTTATACCGAATGAGTCTATGTATTGAATTATAAGTGAAACTCTAGACAACATACACTTGCTTGTTTATATCTCTACATCCTTCGCTCTAACAATATGCTTTCTCGTGTTTGCAGATAATGTCTCATACAGTTGAAACTCGCTCTGATAAGAAGAAGTCCAAAGACCAAGGAGAGCCTTTCGTAGTGCCCCCAGTTCAGGCAGCACCAGAACGACAGGGACCAACTCCGAGATCGCTAGTTGACGGGTACGGTCCTCGAGAGCTTCTGAACTCACCGCCCGACTGTTTTCCTAGCTCCCTCAAAGGCGAGCAGCTTGATGTTATTTCCCGCTCTTTCGGGATTGACAGGGCGCGTATGCTGTTGCCGGGGGAAGGGGTGATGCTATATAATCCCCCCGAAGGATATTTCGCTTATAGCAGGTACCATTGTATGTGTGGGGCCATTCCCCTGATTAATGCTTGGATAGTCAGTTTCATCACCTACTTGAAGGTGGCTCCATTCCAGCTTCATCCTAACTCCTACGCCATCTTGGTGAGCCTGTTTGTTATCTTCCAGAGGAGATACGGGCATCCTCCTTCCAACCGGGAAATCCGGTACCTGTACAACTTAAGAGGCTACAAGAAGGGGTCTCCGTATATTAGCTTGGAATCGGCCGTGTCCTTCAAGCCAGTCCTGGACTTATATACAAAGTTCAGTATGTTCAAGAAGGAATGGTTTTTCATCAAGGATGACTCTGTTTCTATCCATCGCTTCACCTCCGGCTGTAAGTTGAAGCTCTTTTTTTTTATAATTTCCGTCTTGACTGCAATGCTTCTTCTCATGTGTTTTTATTTCTTGCTAGCGAAAGGTGGCTTTGCAGTCGTGGAGAACGATCGCCTGGTCCAGATGGCAGCGGAAATAGAAGCTATTTCGGGAAGGGATAGGTCAGCTTCTTATTTGATCAGAAATGCTACACTTCTGGGGCACAACCTGATTCTACCACATCAGTCCGTGGTCAAGCAGAGAGACACGGCGGAGGAGAGGGCTGCAAATGCTAAAGGAGGGGCTATGGTGAAGAGTAGCAAAAGGAGACCCTTCTCGATACATCCAGTCACCGGGGGGAAGAAACTCAAGAAGTCCGATGGACCCTCCCCCAGCACATGTCCAGATGATCCGGAGGAGGAAAATGTGGAGGAGGAAAGAGACGCGGATGAAGGAGGTGAGGCAGAGAGTGGAAGTGGTAGAGATGGTGACGGTGATCGTCACGGTGATGATGGTGGCGAAGGACAGAGCGGTGATGGCACCGGGGCTTTACCTCCTGGGCAAGCAGGCGTTATTCAAGAGTGGACAGATGACGCTCTCCACCAAGCCTTCGAAGGGACCGGCTTTGGCGGAGAAGCCCACGAAAGCTGGTAAGGCCGGGACTGGCGCCGATTTGTCTTCCAGGAGCGCTTCAGCTGAGACGACTTCTGCGATTCAAGGTGAATCTTTGACTCTTGCAGACTTTTTTTTACTCTTCTTAACTTGATATGTTTCTTGAATTATGGTCCAATGCATGCTTGTGACACTTGGTTTTCATTTTAGGAGCGGGCAAAGCAACCAAGACCTCAGATGTTCGACACCGCCTTGAACAATATAAGTTCCTTAAAGCTTCTACTAAACCGAAGCCTCCGACCAACCGCTCCAGGGATGTAGTCGGCTACCGTCCTCTCCTTAGGGTCATTGAAGAGGGTATTCAGAAGAAGAAGAGGAGCCGCACCTTGTCCGAATCTTCACCTGGTCCTCAGCCCCCACTCCAGCCTCTTTACGATATCACGGAAGGGGATACTGAGTTCATACCTTCTCCGCATCCGTCCGAAAATCCTACTGTTACCCCGATAGATCATCCTGGCTTGGCTCGTAATCCGTTTGCAGGTCATCTAGACCTGGATCCGGCCTCTCATGATATCTCCTTCGACGAGGCTACTGGTGAACACCTTCTCCCTCGTAATCCTATGGAACGGGTGCTTGATGAGGCTAAGTCCCTGGACCTTGATTTGCTTACCACTCGGGTTGTAACTCTAGGGGATGAAGCTAAGGCAAACATCGACCGGGTCGCCAAGGAAACTAAGAAGCTGATGGGGCATCACGCCCGATTGGTCAAGGCTGGGGAGGAAATCGGGAGCGCCAATATTCGACTGTGGTTAATGGTTTCTGACCAGGCTAAACAACTCGCTGATCAGGCCATCCAGATTTCTCAGCATGAGGCTGCATCCAGGCAATTAAAGAAGACTATGGAAGAGGCCAGCGGAGCAGAGTTGCGGAAAATGGAAGCCGCCTATAAGGAATGGATCGACATGGATATAGCAACGGTTGACGAGGTTCGAAGAGCGGATCTCGAGCGGGTAGAGGAGTTATCCGGGAGGCTTGAAGCTGCAGAGCTGGCTCAAACCAAGCTAAAGGATGAGATGGAGGCGATGAGGAAATCCCTTCAGGCTGACCGCTCGTGGTACCGATCAGAGAGGGATGCTTCCATTGCAAAGCTATTGGCTTCTGAGGTCCGAATGAGGGAGTTCGAGGAGAACGAGGAGATGATGGATGAAATGCTCCATGATATGTACTTCCGTACTTGGAAACAGGGTAATTTATCCTGGATGGATGATTATCCCCGAGTCATGGCCAGGATTTATCTCAGGACTCTGGAGGAGGCCAAGGCTGATGCAGATAAGGAGGGTGGTGAGGTCTTCAGAATGGATGTGGTTACGGCCCAGTTCACCAAGGAGGAGAAAGTGGCGGTGAAGGAGGGTATGCGGCTGCTTACCGCTGAGGAGGTAAGTGTGCAGGTAGAGGATGATGATCAAGGAGCAGATGCTGGTAAGTCTCCCCTTTTAGTCTTTCTGTTAACTTGGTTGCTTATCATTAATGAATTCTTTCCTTGATCGGACAGGTGGTCAGTAGGACAAGGGTAAAGCTCCGATGCGGCCGGCTCCTTGACTTGACCTGGATATCTTTTAGCTTATTGAACATTGTTGTATATGTTAGTCTCGAAATAGTAACGTAACTTTTAGGTTGTAATCATGTTACTTGTAATAAACAAAATTATTTTTGGCATGTAATTTTTTAACTTAAGATGATTCTGTCGTATTTGAATGCTTTTATTATTTTGACATGTTGTATGAGAAAGATAGCTATGCATATGCTTGTAATTCAATTGTGTTTGATGTCAAGTTCTTGCTTAAAGCATAATTTCATGTCTTGCAATGTTAGTGTGATGTGTGAATAAATTATAGCCACATATTTATACACGAAAGAAGAAAATACCGCCCTTCATATTTTACTTGTAGATGGCAGCTTTGGATGTCTTATGTGACTGAGTATGGAATGCGGCCTAGTGTCCCGTTGTGAGATCCCACTCCCATTAGCGAATGTCTCCTATTCTGTGTCCTGTACTTTAGGGACCGTTATAGAGGATAGGAGGAAAGTTCTTTAAAAATTGACATATGAGAAACAGTAAAACTTCCAATCACGGAAGGCCTTCGATGCGCTGAAGTTCGTGGAAAACAGGTTTTGTAGTCACTTTCCTAGCTGTGGGTCTTGGAGACATTTGTCACCCATCTTACGCCTCTACGGGGAGTTTATCTTTTTTACCACAGCCGTACTTAAGACGCATTGGAGCCGAGATCGCGCACAGTAACTACCCGGGCCATTATGGCCCGTAGTCGTGGGTATTATTCGATTTATTATGGCCGGCTAGCGTGGGTGCCGATTGTCAACCGTGAACTACCACTGGCTGGCCACACCTTATGTTGGGGCTTAAATTAGGTTCACGGTTGCCGGCGAGCCGAACACCGTAATGAGCTGCCTCGGCTATAGTCGGCCTTCTCGGTGGCTTATAATCGGCTCATTACAGTTGGCTTTAAGGGCCGATCGCGAGCAATGAGTTAACTCGCAGCAGAGGGATGCTGGAGCAAAAGTGTCTCATTGGCGAGGGCATAGATTCGTATTGTACCTGTTAGGTCTTGTCCAGGTGAGGTTGCGCCGTGATGTGTCTTGAATGGGAATGTCATTACACAGGATTTCGTTCAACATAAAAGGATAAAGTTAACAAGCAGCCGAGATATAAAGGAACAAGTTAAAAAAGAGACAAGTTTTTTAAAGTGGTTCGGCACGAAAATGCCTACGTCCACTGATTCTCTTTGTTAATTCACTTCATATGGGCAGTACAAGTTAAGAAAAGTATCGACGAAGGTGTTGGATGTTCCATGCCCTCTGGAACACCTCCCCGTCCACTGTTGACAAAATATAAGCTCCATTACGGAGATCTTTATGAATTACATATGGTCCGTCCCAGATTGGATCTAGCGCTCTGGGGCACAGGAAGATTCGCTTGAGGATAAGATCTCCTTCTTGTAAGCTACGATGCTTGACTTTGGAGTTGTATTGCGTTGCCACTTTTTGCTTGTGAGCTGCTGCTTTGAGGGCTGCATCATTTCTTCTTTCCTCAATTAGATCCAAAGACATGTGGAGGAGCTCTTCGTTCTCTTCCGGGTTATAGTGGATCCTATGGTGGGAAGGTACTATAGTTTCAACTGGGAGCATAGCCTCCAATCCGTATGCCAAAGAGAAAGGAGTATGCTCCGTTGATGTTCTGAAAGATGTGCGATAGGCCCACAGTGCCGTAGGAAGTTCATCCACCCAAGCGCCTTTTGACATTTCGAGTTTCTTTTTGATTAGAGTTTTGAGAATTTTGTTGACGGCTTCGACCTGTCTGTTTGTCTGGGGATAAGCGACGGATGAGAAGCTTTTGTGGATTCCGTGCTCTTGGCACCAGTTGGCGAACTCCTCGCTGTCAAACTGAAGTCCACTGTCCGATATGATTTTAAGTGGGACTCCGTACCTACATAGAACATTTTTGATCAAGAAGTTAATAACTTTTGCTGAAGATACTTTATTTAGGGGTTCTGCTTCCACCCATTTGGTGAAATAGTCGACTTCCACTATAGCATATTTGGCCCCGCCTCGGCCCATTGGCAGTTCGCCAATCAAGTCAATTCCCCATACTGCAAAGGGCCAAGGGCTGGTCATTTGAGTAATCTCAGTTGTTGGTAGCCGTGGAATCTTAGCAAACTTCTGACATCTGTCACATTTCCTAACGAAATCTAAGGCATCCTTGCTTAAGGTGGGCCAGAAATATCCATATCGGAGTATCTTTTTTGCCAAAGTCTGCCCTCCCGTGTGATCTCCGCAGCTTCCTTGATAGATGTTGGATAAGATTTCCTAGGCTTCCCTTCCGGCGACACACCTTAATAAGGGGTTAGAGAAGCCGCGCCGATAGAGGGTGCCCTCTTGTATTATGTAGCGGAAAGCTTTCCTTAAGATTTTCTTGACTTCGTTACGCCCGTTGGGCAGTGTGCCACTTTGTAAGTAGTCTCGGATGGGGTTCATCCAAGTTGCTTCTTCAGTTGCAACTATCAGATTCACTTGCTCAAAACTTGGGGTCAGTTGCTTTGAGATGGCTACTGCTTCGGAAATAGTGTCGTCTCTCATGCTAGCTTGCTTCGCCAATTCGTCGGCCTCTTGGTTCTCTTCCCGAGGGATGTGTTTGATTAGATAGTGATCCAATCGATTGAGAAGCAACTTGGTCTTCTTTAAATATGCTATAAGTCGTTGTTCTCGAGCCTGGAATTCTCCTAGTATTTGATTTACAATAAGTTGAGAATCACTATGAAGACACAAAGAATTGGCTCTGATTTCTAAGGCAAGTTCTAACCCAGCTATCACTGCTTCATACTCTGCATCGTTGTTGGTGGCAGCGAATTCCAACCTTATACCATAGTGTAGCTTATTTCCCCTGGGAGTGATTATTACCACACCTGCCCCCAAGCCTTGTTCATTTGACACACCATCCACAAAGAGATTCCACTTGATGTCTTCTGCTATTTCCGATTGCTCCTTACCTTCGTTGGTAGTGAATTCAGCAATGAAATCGGCCATGGCTTGTCCCTTGATGGCGGTGCGAGGATGGTAGGTGATATCATATTGACTTAGTTCAATGCACCATTTAAGTAGTCGCCCAGAAGTGTCGGGACGATGGAGTACCTGCCTTAGTGGTTGATCGGTCAGAACTCTGATGGAATGAGATTGGAAATAGTGACGCAGCTTCCGCGATGTGATTAGTAAACAGTACGCTAGTTTCTCAAGTTTAGGATATCTGGCTTCTGCCCTTGTAAACCTCTTGCTTACAGAGTATACTGCCCGCTGCGTGCGTGTGTCTTCTCTCACCAAGGCGGCGCTTAGAGCATGAGATGACACAGCAAGGTATAGGTATAGCTCTTCGCCTTTGTTCGGAGTTGAGAGTACTGGTGGTCTCTGGAGATGTTCGATTAAGTTAAGGAAAGTTGTTAAGCATTCATCAGTCCATTCGAACTTTCCTTTGTCTTTCTTTAGCGCCTCGAAGAAGGGGATGCATTTGTCAGTCGCTTTAGAGATGAATCTGCTCAAGACGGCCACCTTCCCATTTAGGCTTTGCATTTCTCTTCGGGTAGAAGGTATCCGGATATCTTTCAGAGCCCGGACTTGTTCAGGGTTTGCTTCGATTCCTTTGGCATGGACGATGAATCCTAGAAACTTTCCTGATGATACTTCGAAGGAGCACTTTAGAGGATTCAGCTTCATTCCATATTGGCGAAGTACTTGAAACATTTCTTCCAGGTGGCTTACGTGATCGTCGGCTTTCCTTGACTTTACCAGCATGTCATCCACATAAACTTCCATAGTCTATCCTATTAGCCCCGCAAACATCTTGTTGACGAGGCGCTGATAGGTGGCTCCTGCGTTTTTAAGTCCGAAAGGCATTACCTTGTAGCAGTACAATCCCCGGTCAGTGATGAAACTAGTGTGGTCTTGATCGGGAGCATGCATAGGAATTTGGTTATATCCTGAGTACGCATCCATAAAAGATAAGAGTTCGTGCCCGGCTGTGATGTCCACAAGCTGATCGATTCGGGGAAGTGGGAAGCAATCCTTCGGGCAGGCATTGTTTAAGTTGGAGAAGTCACTGCATGTTCGCCACTTCCCATTGGCCTTCTTCACTAGCACCGGGTTGGCGATCCACTCTAGGTAGATGGCTTCTCGTATGAAGTCATTGGCAAGTAGGTTCTTTACTTCTTCATCGAGGGCTGCTGATCGTTCTGCCCCCATACTTATCTTTTTCTGTTTCACTGGCTCCTTGGTAGGATCAATATTTAGTACGTGGCATGCTATGTCAGGGGAGATTCCGGTCATGTCAGCGTGTGACCATGCAAATACATCCAAGTTGTGGCGGAGAAAATCAATGAGTTGTTCCTTCAACTCTGCTTTTAGTTGGGACCCAACTTTCAATAGTCTGCTCGAGTCATGTCTGTCTACAGATACAAATTCCATAGCCTCTGCAGGCTCGACGGTGGCCTCCTCCTCTTTGTCCCTAGGGTCTAATTCATTGAAAGGGTCGCTAGTATATCGAAGAGGAGGGGCTTTCTTTAGTTCCTATGCTTCCAAACTTTTTGTGCAGAGGGCAATCTCTACACTCTTCCCTTTATCCTTCCTATGGTTATTGCGAAGTTCAGTTACATAGCAATCTCGAGCAATGTCCTGGTCTCCCTCTACTTCCCCTACTCCATTGTCCATTGGAAATTTCATCTTCAGGCACCATGGGGCCAGGACAATTTGGAAGTCAGACAAGGCTGGCCTTCCCAAGAAGGCGTTGTAGGCCGAGTGGTTTTCTATCAGCACAAATGTCTATTTCCGCACAATGGAGCGGGGATGACTTCCAATTTCAACAAAGAGGTCCAGTCGCTCGAGGGGCATCTTCGCATTTCCTGTGAAACCGTGTAGTGGTTTATTGCAGGGAAGAACATCCTTTAATGACAGCTTCATTTTGTCAAAAGCATGCTTGAATCGGATATTCACTGAGCTTCCAATGTCTACTAGAATTCGGAAGACCTCGGCTGGGCCGAGCCGGGCAGAGATAACCATGGGATCCGTGTGAGGGTACTGCCTTCCCTCCAGGTCACGCCTACTAAATGTGATGTCATCATTCTCTGTCCGCTTCGGGTGGCGTTCTTCTATAATGGAATTGACGCATTCTTCATTGTTTCTAAGTGACTTTCCATACCTTTCCATCTCCGCCCAGCTTCCGTCGGCGATGTGTGGCCCTCCCAAGATGGTATGGACCACTATCTTCTCTTGACTGGAGCCGCCGGTGTTGCGATTTCCTCTGCCTATTTCTGGGGAGGGTAGCCTTGGGTTCTCATTGGCAGGAACTGGAGTCCTGTCCTGGCCTTTTACATAGCGTTCTAGTCTTCTTCTTCTGATGTGTTCTTCAATCAAGTCCCGGAGATGATGGCATTCGTTGGTATCATGCCCATGGGATTCGTGGAAGCGGCAGAATTTTCCAGACTTAATTGCGTTATCTGATTCCTTCTTGTGTGGGGGCGTTTGTATCTAACTTCGTCTTGAGTGGCCAGGAAGATGTTTTCGATCGTTTCATTCAATGGGGTGTAAGCGTCAAATCTCGGTCCTGGCCGATATAGGCGCTTTTCTCCCTTCTTTCCCGCAGCGTTGTCTCTAGAATCATTTCTTCGAACGTCCTTTGCTATAGCAGGCGTGTTGCCGTGAGCTGCCTTATTTTGTTACCCTGTCTGCCTCTCAGTGGCAGCATCTTCAAGTCTCATATATTTCCCAGCTTCATGGAAGAAATCGGGTAAAGTAGCTGGTTTTTCTTTGGTCAATCTTCTAGCAAATTTAGTATCCGGATGCACACCGCTACAGAGGGCCATTAAGATAAGCTTCTCATCGGCATCTTGGACTGCGGCCGCTGCGGCATTGAATCGGGTTAGATATTGCTGCACTTTCTCTCCAGGTTTCTGTTTGATACTGGATACGGAATAAGCGTCCTTGGGCTGCTCCACATGAATGCGGAACTGGCTGATGAACTTTTCTTTCAACATCTCCCATGAGCTGATGGATCCTTGGGATAAATGGTAGAACCAGGAGGTAGCTAGATCTGCTAAGAATAGCGGAAAGCATTTGCACAGCACTCCTTCTGTTGCTCCACTCATGAGCATATGCTGTGTGTTTCGCTGTAAGTGTACAATGGGGTCAGAGGTTCCTTTGTAAGTTTCCATTGTAGGCATTTTCCATTCTCATGGGGTGATGGCAATTTCGATATTGCGGGCGAAAGGGCTGGTTACCCTAGCGCCTATTCCTCGGTCTCTTTGATCCCGTTGGACGCATTCTCTGAACAAGCATGCCATCCTTTCATCAGAATTTGGAGTAGATAGAAATGAGTTTGGATCTGCTCTGTGGGATTGATTCCGTCCAGATGACCTATAGGGATGGTATCGTCTATCATTCCTAATATTTTCCAGTGGCTGTCTTTGGTCTTCTGGGAGCATGCTAGGGTCAGCTACAGTTGGCCCTTGCCTTGATCTTCCCCTGCTGGGTTCTGATCTAAGCACTTCCTCGGGTCCAACTTCGGGTTGGACTCTAGCTCGGCCCCGTTCACTGGTGTTTCCGTGGTTAGGCAGTACGACAGGCTCGGCTACAGTTGACCTCCGCCCGGTACCTCCCCCATTGGGTTCGGTTCCAAGCGTTTCCTCAGGTCTAACTTCGGGCTGAGCTCGGTCTCGGCTCCTACCATGGCCGCTTCTGTCGTTAGCTCCTTCGAAGAAGGAAGATCTTTGTTGTCTCTGAGATCCTCCAGACTGGGACTCACCCCATAATTAAGTGTTGCGGTTGGACTCTTCAGCATCCCTTAAGCGTGACATGAGTTGGTCCACCAAGGCTTCCTGCTGGGATGTGAAGCGGTTAGTCACTTCAGCCACAACCCTGTCTAGATCTGCCCTAGTAATTGCTACCGGCTATTCTGTGGCAGGGGTTGTCGGATTTGCCTGACCTTCATTTGGTTCTGCTGCTGGAATGGGACGATTTACTTGATCTGTGACCACTGGATCTGGAACACTACTAGTTGCGATGTTCTTTCCTTTGTTAACGTCTTTTTTCTGCCTCGGAGGCATGTTTTCTAAGCAATGAACGACGCTGTTAGGAAGAAGGTTAAGTGGGAGAAGCTGAAGCTTCGAGCTTCTCTCTCCCAGTGAAAGCACCAAAAATGTTTGCACAAAAAATGGGCAAACACCTCCAAGTCGTATGATTTAGTTGATTTTATGTTGTTTTTAGTGATCTGGGTGATTTATGCAAATATGTAAAAAGCAGGGACTAAACTGTAAAAGACACAAATTTATAGTGGTTCAGCCAGAATGTGCCTACGTCCACTTTATATATTATTTCTCCTTTCTTGTTCAGATTACAAGTACAAAGCTTTGATACAAGTAAATGAAAGTTGTTTGAAAGTTCTATCCATGCTTGAGCTCTCAAACTTATCCCCCCATTGTTGTACCCCTACCCCTCTATTTATAGAGTGAGGCTGGGAGTAGGGGCCTTGGATGTATATAGCTGTTGGTGGGCCTGGGCTGATGTAATCTGGCCTGGCATTGTTGGTTTGGTAGTGGTTGGTCCGGTGGAGAGTGGTGAGGATTGGTTCGGTAGTCTCGGTCCGGTGGTGAGTGGAGTTGGGATTGGCTCGGTGGTCTCGGTCCGGTGATGAGTGGAGTTGTGATTGGTTCGGTGGTCTTGGTCCGGTAGTGAGTTGTGAGGATTGGTTTGGTGGTCTCGGTCCGGTGGTGAGGATTGGTCCGGTAATCTCGGTCCGGTGATGAGTGGGCTCGGTGTGGGCTTGGATCGGTGGTGAGAATTCGCCCAACAGTAGTGCTTAGCTAAGTAGCTAATTTCTTATTGGCTGCAATTGTATGGGTCCGAGCCCCATTTTTGGCTTTCAATTTCTAAAATAAACTTATACTTAGTTTCCCAGCTTCAGTATGTGAATAGAAAGTTTTTTGTTTTTGTTCAGCTTTTTTACAAAACTTGTTTAAGTTTCAAGCTATTACGTTTTCCATTCAATGTACTTGTATTTCATCGCTTGTCATTCAACTTGCAATGTCTTTCGATTACCCGTTGCTTTGGGTGTCGATTCGACAAATCCATCAAGGCCTCCTTTAAGTCGTGGCCTTAAGTTGCATCAAACATTAGGCGCAAGCCACCATATTATGCTGTCATGTTTAGCGGTTAAGCAATTATACTCCTACCTCCAGCCTTGGATTAGCGGAATTAGTTCATGGACGGTCGGGTCCCATCCATGATGGTTTATACTCCTCCTGTCGGGTTCAGGCTAGAGTTGAAGAATGAATAGTCAGGTCACATTCATTGTTTTATTATACTCTTATCCGCAGTCCGAGGATCAGAGTTAGTCGATGGGCGGTCGATCACACCCGTTTGATGTTCATAATCTAGCCCACACTCCGGGGACTGAAGTTGTTTTGAGAAACGATTGAATCATGTTTCCTTTGATTAATTCCCTTGCCCCTTGTTATCCCGCCTTTTGGCAAGGCCGTGACACCAAAAAGCTGACTAGAACTCAATGATAGTTCATCCTGTAGGACAGTTACATCACAAGTTCACCATGGATATCGATGAATTTTGTCCGGGTCCGGATCGGGCTACAATTGATAAGACATGTCAAGCAAAGTCATGGGAACCAACGTTCCAAGTTTCAAGTTAATCCGAGTTTGTACGCTCAAGATATCATCAATGCTAATGGGAGGAAATTACCCTAAGTTCGAATCCATGAAGTTCGTATCCATCAATAATATTTCCTTCGTATCCATCAGCAGAGATATGTTCGAATCCATCAGATGACCAAACTTCGTATCCATCACCCGAAGCCACATGTTCGAATCCACCAAGTCACTGTCCTTCGAATCCATCCGCGCATGCCCTAAGCTTCGAATCCATGAGAAGTGCTTCAGCCTTCGACTCCATCAAAACATCCTCAACGTTCGAATCCATCGAGAAACATTCATTCGAATCCATTTAGACGAGCCACTTCGAATCCATGATGCCACCTCACTTCGTTTCCTTCAGGTTGAAGTCTTTCGAATCCATCCTCTGACTTTGCTTCGATTCCATCTTGCAAGAGTAGCTTCGAATCGAGTGGGGAAGATATAGCGTGATTGATTCGAACGAGCATACGTTCGAATCCATGTACTTCGAATCCACTACTTCAAATCGACCAAGTCACAAGTAGCTAAGGACGTGGATTCGACCCAGTCAACTCGGCGAGAAAAGTGGATCGATTCGAGAGACGCGCGCCATGTCGACATCCTCACATACAAGCATATCGATTCGACCCTATCGAGTCGAAAGGGATCGATTCGAACGAAGCACATCAACCAGAAACGCAAACTTGAATCGATCATAACTTGAGATCTACAAGTCCAAATGCTACGAAATTTGGACAGGAGCTAACTGGCAACCTAAGGAATGTCCATGCCAAATTTCAGCTCAATCGGAGCAAATCTTGATCGATTCGAAGCAAGGGTCGAATCGATCCCAAAGTGGGCCCGGATTTCCAAAGAGCGGGCATGTGGGCCCCCTCACGTACCAGAACTGGTCTCCCCTCATTTTAGGCGAAATATCAGCCTCCTACACCTATAAATAGAGCCCCTGGTCATTCAGAAAGGGGGTCGGAGAATTCTAAGTACTGAAGAGCGCCCAGATTCTGCCAGATTTACTCCAGAACACCACTGCTTCTTTAGATTCAGATTGTAATCATATAATCAGTTGTACTATCTCAGAAGAAATTGTAATCATCAAGTAAACATCAATAAAATAATCAACTTCAGAGTGGACGTAGGCAAGATCGCCGAACCACTATAAATCTCGTGTTTCTGTTCATTATTTCAGAATTGTGATATCCTATTTGCTTAGATTTGAGATTTGTGTGTGAATATTGTTGATTTATATTCATATACTGGTGCTTTCACAATATTCGGGGTTTGTGACCAATTTTGGCGCAAACACCCCTAAGTCTGGGGAAAAAGTTGAAGTACGGTCAGTCGTATCATGACCACCTTTACTTCACATTCTTCCCGTCGAATCGGGAGATAGAGTTAGTTAATAAATGGCCGAGTCACATACGTTCTCTATTTTATACTCAGCCCATCGATTTGTAGGCAAGAGTTAACGGATGAATGGCCGAGTCATATTCATTTTGTTTAATTTGATTATGGACCCGAGTACTTAGTTAGCACCCAACTCCAGGTACCTATCAGTTTATAATTGGCATATGTTGATGTAAGGTGGTCGTATATCACAACTATTATATTATTCACAAACAATTCAAAAATATGGAGCAAACTTCAGATTTTATTGCAACCTGAAAAGAACTGACAGAGTCTGTCTTATCAATAGCTCTAAAATCAAATGAAAAAGCAAATTCTAAATGAAATACAACTGAATGAAATGAAACTAAGTGAAATAGCATCGTAAATGCTCGCTATTCCATGCTCTAGGGAATGTGATGCCATCGACAGTCGCTACCTTGAATGTTCTATCTCCAATTTTCTGATTGATTACAT
The DNA here is from genome assembly GCA_030737815.1 of Allium fistulosum. NCBI lineage: Eukaryota > Viridiplantae > Streptophyta > Magnoliopsida > Asparagales > Amaryllidaceae > Allium > Allium fistulosum. Next base: position 809,801,341 of record CM060901.1, on the reverse strand, counting down.
GCGGTCCTTCACATCTTGGATCCATGTTTGTATGGCTAGAAAAGATCTGTTTCAAGACAAGATCGCCAGTTTCAAAGGTCCTAGTTCGGACTTTTACTTTACAATATCGGGCGACTCGGTATGCAACTGCCCTCAAATAAGCTTCTTCACGGTTCTCATCGACCATACCTAAAGATTCCAAAAGGAGATCACTTTTAGTTCTAGGGTCATAATAAGTCACTTGATGAGAAGGGACTTTAAGTTTTACAGGAATCATGGCTTCAAGGCCATAAGCAAGGGCGAACGGAGTATGGCCAGTCACGGACTTTTGGGTGTTTCTATATACCTATAATGTTAATGGGAGTTCATCAACCCACTTGCCTCTAGCCTTTTCCAAATTCTTCTTCAGAATAAACTTTACGATTTTGTTGACAGCTTCGACCTATCCATTAGCTTGAGGGTGAGTAATTGGCTCAAATCTTTTCTCGATATGATGTCGGCAATATAAGTCTTTGAATTTAGCACTATCGAATTGGACCCCATTGTCAGTCACGATTGCTTGGGGGAGACCAAAATGATAGATGATGTTTCAAACCACAAAGTTGATTTCTTTCTTCGTTATGGTCATGGCCATAGGTTCAGCTTCAGCCCATTTAGTGAAGCAATCGACTGCTTTGATGGCGTACTTCATGCCACCTTTAGAAATCGGTAAGGTGCCAGTAAAGTCAATACCCTAAGTAGCAAATGGCCATGGACTGACCATCTGAGTAATTTCCGTCGGTGGGGCTCTTGGAATCTTTGCAAATATCTGGCATTTATCGCATCGTTTATCATAGGTAGCCGTGTTTTGACTCACGGTTGGCCAGAAATAACCATAGCGGAGTATCTTCTTCACCAGGGTTTGCCCCACGGTTTGATTGCCACATTCTCCTTCATGAATTTATCTGAATACCCGTTTGATTTCTTCATTGGCAATACATCGAAGCAGGGGGACGGAGAAACCCTTCCTATACATAACTCCTTCTTGAAAGATGTATCGTGAAGCTTTACGAAGGATTTATCGTTTATGATTCCTCCATTCGGGAAGGAATCCCCTTTGCAAATAGTCTTTAATCAAAGTCATCCACTACTCCATCTAGATAATGATTTGAGCGTTAAGCACTTCAATTGGGACTAAGCCCATTTGTTGTGCATCCTCGAAACTGGCCAGCTTTGCTAGTGAGTAGGCTTTCTTATTATGTTATTTGGGATGTGTGTAATTGTGTAATGCTCAAGGTCGGTTAGTAGTTCTTAGACTCAATTGCAGTAAGGAGCAAGTCGTGCTCCTTTGGTTTTATATTCTCCCTAATCTTGGTTTACTACTAACTGGAAATCATAGAAAATTTGCAATGCCTTTACTCCCAGCTCTCTAGCAAGTTTAAACCCAACGATCAAGGCTTCATATTCAGTTTCATTATTCGTTGTAGTAAAGTCAAGTTTTAGGGCATAGCAATTTGAGCATTCTTCAAGAGTTACCGATATGACTCTGGTGCCAGAACACCAATCATTGGATGCTTCATCATGTACATCTTCCATTAGATGGTAGGTTCCCCATGCTCTCCGGAAAGTCATCTTATATAGTGAATTTGGCTATGAAGTCTGCCAATGCTTGTCCACGGATGGCACTCTGAGGGAGATAAGTGATATCGAACTGGCTTAATTCGATGTTCCATTTCAGTAACCTTCCAGATGTCTTAGGTCATTGTAGGACCTGTCGTAGTGGCTGGTCGATGAAGATATTGATAGGGTGAGCTTGAAAATAAGGGTGGGGCTTTCTTGATGCAATCAACAGGAAGTACGCGAGGTTTTCTAGCTTCGAATAGTTTTTTTCAGCACCCATTAATCGCTTGCTAACATAGTATACTGGCCTCTGGATCCGATTCTCTATACACAACAATGTGACACTTATAGCATGTACTGACACTGCCAAGTAAATATACAAGTATTCATGATCCAATGGCTTGGACAAAATAGGGGGTCTCTCAAAGTGATGTACCAAGGCATTGAATGCATCAACATAATCTTGTGTCTATTCAAAGTTCCTCTTCCTTCTCTTGATGAAGTCAAAGAAAGGGATGAACTTATCGATGGCCCTAGAGATGAATCAACTCAGTGTGGAGACCTTTCAATTTAGGCTCTGCACCTGTTTAATTCTCTTTGGTACTTGAATATTTCCGGTTGCTTTAATCTTCTTGCGATTGGTTTCAATTCCATGAGAGTTGATGATGAAACCCAAGAATTTCTCTAACGCAACACCGAAAGAGCATTTCAAGGGGTCAAGTTTCATTCCATATTTTCGGAGAACACTGAACATCCATGCTAAGTCATCGATGTGGTTGTTTGATCATCGTGACTTCACGAACCTATCATCTACATATACTTCCATTGATTGCCTGATCTGGTCTTTGAACATCCTATTGACATGCCTCTAGTAAGTAGCTCCAGCGTTCTTTAGTCCAAAAGGCATCACAACGTAGCAGTACAGCCCCAGATCAGTAATGAAGCTGGTGTGTTCCTGGTCGGGGACATGAATCATGATCTGGTTTTATCCGGAGTACAAATCCACAAACGAAAACAATTCATGTCCAGTGGTTGAGTCTACCAACTGGTCGATCCTTGGAAGTGGAAAGCTGTCTTTCGGGCATGCCTTGTTCAAGTCTGAGTAGTCGATGCATGTCCACCACTTTCCATTAGCTTTTTTTAAAAGAATTGGATTGGATACCCATTTTGGGTAGAGGGCGTCATGGATAAACCCATTGTTCTTGAGTTTATCTACCTCCTCTTTAAGTGCAGTAGATCTCTTTGGATCCATGCCGTATCATTTTTATTTCTCCAGGGCATGCTTCAGGTCGATATTCAATGCATGGCTCGCGATAGTCGGCGAAATCCCAAACATGTCAGAATGGGTACAAGAGAACACATCAAATTCCCATGGAGAAAACTAGTTAATTCCTTCATTAACGTTACATTGAGCTGTGATTCGATCTTCAAGGCCCATAATGAGTCATCGTGGCTAATCGTGATCTCTAACGTCAGCTCAGCGGGTGTAGTCTTGGTTTTTTTGGCTTTTCTTCTTCATCTCTCAGATCCATATCTTTATTGAACAGACTGTGGTGCATGAGCCAAGGCTCGAACTCTGATTGCTCAGTTTCATTAGCTTTAATGTAGAGAGGCTTCTCCATATCCTTTCCTTTCTCCTTTCATTGAGCCTCTTTCAACTTAACCACATAACAAGCACGTCCACTCACTTGGTCTCCATGGATAACTCCTACCCCATTCTCTGTCAGGAATTTGAGTGTCAAACATCAAGGGGCAATAGCTTCCCTGAATTCAGCATGGGTAGGTCGGCCCAAGAAAGCATTCTACGGAGAGTTCACATCCATTACAACAAAGTGCAAAACCCACATTCTCCATAAGCTGCCATCTCCTAACTCCATAGGTAGCTCGACATAACCTACTACGTTAGTTGTAATACTATTAAAGCCATGGATACGGGCTTTGCATGATTTTAAATCTTTGGCTTCCAGTAACATCCGGTCGTATGCCTTCTTGAAAATGGTATTTACAGAGCTTCCATAATCAATCAAAATCTGTCCCACCAAGGATGGGCCGATAATGGCCGAGATCACCATTGGGTTCAATGTAAGGGCCTTCACCTTGTCCGCATCTCTATTTTGAAATATGATATCATCTATTATAGTTTGCTGCTACTGTGCTGGAGCATCATCCTCTGTGTTTGAGAAACATTCAATTTCAACATGTTTGATAGCATTCACGTAACGCTCCATTTCATACTAACTTTTTTCGATCGGATGTGGTCCTCCAACAATGATATTAATAACCAATCTCCCTGCTATCCCCCGATGTTCCTCAGCATTAGGCGGAGCTTGTCCTCGATTAGGGTCGGATGTCCACTGCCCGCTATTCTATGCGACTTTAACAAATTGCTGCAACTTTCATTCATGAATTAACTTCTCAATAACATCACGAAGGTAGCGACACTCGTCTGTGGTATGTCCATAAATTTCATGAAATCTATAGTACTTTCCGGACTACCTCTACTTCTCCATCGGTTTCTTCGGAGGTGGTTTCCTGTATTGTATAGTGCTACAAGTTAATAGATAAACATTCTCTAGCGACGTATTCAACAGTGTGTATGTATCAAACAATGGGATCCTCGGCTTTCCACTCAAAGAATAACATCTTCATTCGTAGTTTCTAGCACCACCTTTCTTTTGCTCATTCAGCTTGTTTTGAACATTGATTTGAACTTTCCCGAAACATTCATCGGACGACTTTACTGCCACATTACTTTGTACTCCCTCGATGCTTGGGCCTCCAACATCTCTCATCCTGGTTTGTTTTGCCTAAGCCACTTTTGTAAAGAAATGGTCCAATGTAGAAGGGGGCTTTATCGCTAACCAATCGCCAAAATCAAAATCAACGTCGACTCCCCTATTCAGTGCCATGAGTATTGCATCATCATTCAGATAACTGACTTCTATAACAATTATATTAAACCGTTCCAAAAAATCTTTTAGTGACTCCCTCGATGCCTGGACCAAGTTGGAGAGTGACATTACATCCTTGAGGCGAGTCGTGTGCACATGGAAACACTCCAAGAACTTCTTTACTAACTCATCAAATGAAGTGATTGACCACGGTGGTAGCTTGGTGAACCACATTTTCGCAACATCTTCTAGAAAAATTGGAAGACACATGCACTTAACTGCATCAGTGGCTTGAGCAGAGTCCATGTGCCATTCGTACTTTAAGAGATGATGTCTAGGGTCGGTATTTCTTGCATAGGCAGGGATCATAGGCAAATGGAACCTTCGTGGATATTCTGCATGTAGAATGTTGTTAGTGAATGGAGTATGACATCTGGAGTGTCCCCAATCATTGTTAGTCAAGCCTTGACTTTCTTTCACTAGTTGTCCCACCATAGCTGTTTAGTTTGTTGTTCGAAGAGTTGGCATCGGGCGGTAGTCGTGTACCACCTCATGTAAACCCGATCCACGCCTTCGAGTAGCACCGTGTTGCCTTGGCTCCTGTTCCTCTTGATCCATTTCCTAAGCAGCGGTTCTATCATTGTCTCTTAGCTGCGGTTCAACCACATCGGCCTGAGTCCCAGTGCCTTGATCGATTGCGGCACCTCTAGAGTAAGCTTCTCCACCTACATGCTGACTGCCCCCATAATTTGAGGATTCAATGCTGATCCCCTAAGGGGTTTGGTACTGATCAGTGCCAATCGGCCAAAGCTGATTGCCTAACTCCGTCCTGTTGTTCCAGCTATATATGCATCCATTTTGCAGCATTTGTTTCTGTGACAGTCGTTAGATAAGGAGTTTTACGATCCTAAATATGGAGTAGGATCCCTCTTTGTCTTTCCATGCTGATTTTTCAACTGGTTCATCAAGTCGATATTAGCTTGGATTTGCTGGTTGAGCTGTTGACGGCTATCCATTAGTTCCTTCATTAGGACTTAAAAGTTTGTTTTGGTGACATAATCAGCTAGATTTTGAGGATTGGCAGAAGTTGGTTGTATGCTCTGATCAACCTGTTGGCATCTTCATTGCCTTTAACATCATGGAAATTAGTAGATTTTCCTCTAGCCATGGCTAATAGCTTCCTTTTAGATCTTCTTTAAATCTAAGTAAAAACAAAAACTTATTGGTAGAAATCTGGATCTATCTCGTGAATATGGGAATCCACA